>JAZDUA010000014.1:6612500-7295000 GCA_038098605.1 Gryllus longicercus
TTACGCCCCACGCCAGGAATATAATGATGTAACGCACAGTTCAAGGGCTGGCCGTTCGATTGGTTGGTTGATTGGTTTCTTGTTAGTGATTCCGGGCGCGCTAACTACTGAGGTCATTATTCCCGTAAGAGTAGTGCATGTTTCTCCACAGAAAGTGGAGGTTATCTTCCCCCGCCGGGTAGCGAGATCCTGGCCGGTCGAAGTTAGATCCAGCGGGAAGCTATTTTCGGACGCACTTCGTAACTTACTACTTTCAAGGTGATTTAAAGCAATAAGTTACAAAGTGCGTAGGGTACGCACGGGTCTAGTTAGGTATTATTAAATATAAAGTAAATAATATCTCCCCAGTGAAATTAAAGTTTACGTAGAATTTTCAGTAGCAAAACCAGTGTTAAATTCTTTTGAACAAAAACTCTCCACACGTGTAAGGATTAAGGTCTATTAGCGCTGTCGCAAAAATGGTCAAGATTGGCGAAGTGGCAATGAGATATACGCAATTTTGTGTCCGAAAATCGGGATTCTACAAGCACATGGATTTGGAGGGGACATCTTCAGGAGTAGATCAAGTTATGCCGTCCAGGAAATTATTACGATATATTACTTTTGGTGGATACTTTGCATGAATCCCTAGTGAAATTTTCAGACTTTTCTACAAAATGGCTGAATGTTTTCATTGATATTTTTGGTTCGAATAGAAAAAAGTGCATTTATAAGTTTGGTATAATTCTGATTTTCATCAAAACCTCTGACATTTAGAAAACTGCAAAAATCTTTTTAGTTACAACACTAAGGGTTTTCATTTAGAAATAAATTTGATCTTTCTACTCAACCAAATTTTGTAATTTTGGATTTAACCGAAACGTAGTGAGCCTCAGATGTCTTTTCTCTTGCTATAATTGACGTTATAGTATAAACGTTCAATTTTAATACAATCGTAAAATTAATATAATGAATATTTATCTGCTGTCATTTGATCAAAGCGTCGTTTGATTGTGACAAGAACTTCTTCAAGAAGTCATTTTTCCACCTCGAGCAAGCGAGTGAATGTATGAGTTTAGAGTTAGTGAATCGAAGATAGCAAATCTTCAAGTTCGAAGTCTTGCAAAGATTAGAGACATTACAATGCAATGCACAGCAATCGGTTGACATGTCATTTCACAAAACTTTCAGTTATTATAATTTCAGAATTTCTTTGTCGTAGTACATACGTATACACATCGTGGTAAGTATAGAACTTTTCATTCACATTTTCAGAATGAAATTTGAAGTATCCCTCATTTCATCAGCTTTGTAGACTTAATACTTAGCGACATGAAACAACGTTTCGGGTTTTTCTATTTCCGTATAGTGAATATGTAGAACATTTCTTACTTTTCTGCAGCCACATCCCATATATCTCATTTTCACTGTCCACCTTGCCTCTCAAAGTTTTAAGATATATACCATTTTCGAGCCATTTTCAATCACACTTATTCTTGTAGCTTCGATGGTTTCCACATAGCTTCATCCAGTTGAAGATGTTTGAATAGTGTCTTTCACGTCTTTTGAAATTCTGAGTAATTGTTGAGTAATAACACTAAGAGGAGGAAAAGCCCCGGTAGGCAGCAAATTCATATTATTTTTTTTTCTCTTTCCTCAGGAATTGTTTGTATTTCAATTTCGCTATTCGAATAGAATAATTCTATCTCTTATTAAAATGGAATAATGGAAATGGAAAATGCAAATTTTGTTGCGATATTCCTTGCAAAGACGTCAAGTATTTGAATACAACCCAATCGACATGGTAGCCACGTAGCATATTATGCGCATTGGTATCTGGCGTCGCAATCTGCTGCCTGCCTGCAGTTGTGGGACTGCAGCCATGGCGAAGGTGGCCCTCGTGGGCCTGTCGCAAGAACGACCATGGTCTCATTGCTAACCGCCGCGCCGCGCCGCGCCGCGCGCGTCACATAACGTCGCAGGCCCCTGCGCATGCCCATTCCTTTCGCACCACCTGCAGGCGCCGTCAAAAGGTGCCTCTCGCCGCGCCCCGCCGCCGCCGCACTGCGAGACAAATAGCAGCGGCCGTTGCGAGTGACACACGAGGAGGGGCGGGAGAAAAGACACGCTCGCGAGAAAAATGAAGTTTATAGAAGAACATCAGATTGTTTGTTCTTGTGACAAAGCGAGGCGGGGTGGTATTTGTTTGGAACGTGAACATTTTGTTGCTTTTCGTCTATTCAGCTATATTATGTTTTTGTGTGGGCAGTCCTTACAGAAATGCTGGTAGGGAAGATTACTGCTTTAAAGAAAAAACAAATTAATTTTTTTGTGCCTACTGTTCTCCAATTTTAGAATGCTCCTGGACAATTCCAATGCGTCAATTGATAAAAAATCATTTTTCAGTTTTTTTTTCTCGTAAACGTATTATTCATAAAGTGTTTTCATGGCACAAAAAATCGATGCCGAAATGTTGATGAACTTACACTCTTTGGGCTTTTTCCGAAAATTTGTTTCTTAAAATCTTTTTTGCCTGAATCTGAGAACCTGATGATTAAGCCGTTCAATATATTTCCTTCACGTTTCAAGTTACTTGTTTTTTTAACAGCTTTATTTTAAATCTGTTCAATCCACTGACTTTACAGAGATTAGCGTAACTTCTTACTAGAACTCGGTTAGGGTATAGGAAGGCACGGAGTTTATTTAGTCGAAGTTCCTTTTTACTTTGATACGTTTCTCTTAATTTATTTGGAGTTTTTTGGAGTTTTTAAAATTTGTTTTTAATTTGCGACATTCTATTGTTTAACGTTATGTTTGTATGTTTAATATTTTTTATGCAATTGTCATTCTTAATGATCCTGGTGATCACAATTTTGTAAAGCGTAATTGAATTATTCATTGTATTTCTTTGCAACTGCGTTTATAATTTGTAATATGACTACAATTTTATTTAATCGTTACCAATAGCACGATATCTGTGTCATTGTGTTGCCAACTAATTTGATGAGTAACGATAAATTCTTTCACTTCATAGTTTTCGATAAAACGCTTAAATTTTCATGGTGTAGTGGAATTGTCTCAATATAAGGAACTCTATTAATATATTTTTTACATGTAGACAGCAGCACGCTTTGAAGAAAATTACGTAATATTCAAACAAAAATTATCAAAATTGTTCATGATGATAAACTTTAAAGATATTCTTGAGGAAGTCCTTAATATGAGAATCATCCAATGAAGTCCTGAATACACTTGCTATAGAAGTTCTGTAGTGTCGTTGTCTGAGAAAACCTAGAGTTTGAGTTCAGATAGAAGCGGTTTTTTGACACTATGTATGTAGCTAGACGGAATTTAGTCGTTCTCTGGAGGAGAAACCTAACGATCTGTTTTCTTTTTTTGGGGGGGGGTAGTTTTTCATGATTTTTCTGATGAATACCATGCTATTGTCAGAACAAAACCCTAACAAACATAGCATGGGTCGCGAGCATTCCTTCCTTCCTCATCCGTCCCCCCGGTGACAGTATTTGCGACAATTAGCTACAGAACTAGCTCGAATTCAGCCGCTGTCTGAAGGATAATTCTAGTGATCGGCTGCTCTGATCGTCGTTTTCAGTGGTTTCTCCAATCAACACCAAGAGAATACCGGAGCATTACCCTATTAAACGGGCCATGGACCGCGCCGGACCAGTCCTTCTTCCTTGTCCTTCCCCATACACTTACACTTACACACACTACACTTCCACATATGTCGGGAGCTTAGAGCTTGTCCCAGCTTGGGCGATGTCCTAATGATAGGAGATACCTGGTTGGGGAAACCCAGTAAGCCGACCTTTTGGTCGGCGCCGGATCTCACCATCCTGCGAGGGAAGATCGCCGCTACCTCTCGCCATAAAAGCATGTACTACACGTATGGGACTAATCACCAATCAATCAATTCTCATCCTTGTTCCCTCCTACCCCTTTATAAAATTACACTTACTTCCACCACACTATCGCACATGTTGTGAGTTCAAGGGAGTTAGTATACCCGGGATACCTTGTATCGGCGATGAAGGAGGTGTGTGGAAAATATTTTGAAGTGATACTTTTTGACAGTTACCAAGAAAATTGACGGCTTAACAATTGGAAAGTTTTTGTTTTTTTTTTTTCTTTCTTCCAGATCGCATGGACTTTATGTGGTAATGGCGGTTCATTTTTTAAAATTTTTTCTCCTGCATACACATGAAACTGCATTACTCATGAAATTAGGAGGGTCTATTCGCAAAGATGAAGCCGGCGAGGAGAGATGTGGCAAGGTGAGAGGAGAGTCGCGTCGGCGACAAAGGAGATGTAAGGAGAATATTTTTAGGGATGTGTGGGAATATTTTCCCATGTGATTAAGGGCGAAATGTTTGGCGTGTTTTTTTTTCTGTTTAAGTGGACTTTATTTGGTAATTTCAGGTAAATTTCTTGATTTGTTTGTCTTGTTTCGGTAGCACGTTAAGGTCTCGGAGCAAAACTACACTACACATGAAGCTGGGTGGGTGTACCGGCAGGTTTAGGCAGAGATGAGGTTGGGCGAGGCGCGACAAGACGAGACGAGGCGTGTCGAGGTGTGGCGGGAAGGGGAAGAGAAGGGCAGGGAGGGGAGGGGAGGGGCGCGTCGAGAAGGGGCGGGGCGGGGCGGGGCGAGGCGGGATGGCGACGTCCTGCGGCGTCGCGTCGCGCCGCGTCGCGTCGCGTGGGCGGCGCCGCAAGTGGAACGGCGGCTGAGGTCACCGCGACCTTGGGCGGCGCGCGGCCGCCGCAGTTGCCGGTGCCGCCGCCGGCGCGGGTTCAAGGCCTCCGCGCCGCGCCCTCTTCATTAGCTGCGGCCGCTGCTTGCCAAAACGCCCGGGATCCCTTAGATAATACACTTGTTAATATTCATTGTACAAAACATTCAGTCGGGATTTAGGTTATAGACGTTTCTTAACTTTTTTCTTCTTGTAACTTAATGTTTTAGTAATCGTCAATTTTTGTATTATTATTATTATTATTATTATTATTATTATTACATATATTATCATTATTACATTATTTTCATGAAATTATAATACCTTGTTTATGTAATTAGCTCGTAGAAATGTCATTCGCCTCTGCACATCTTATATTATTATCCAGCCAAATGAAACAAAAGAATTCAGTTCTTCATACCGTTGACTAAGAATAATTTTGCATTTTGCAAAATTTAATTAGACTATCTCGCCCCGGAGAATTGCCTGTTTCCAGATATTCTTGGGTCGGTTTTCGTAATGAAAGTTCATTCTATCAATAAAGTACAGTAGATAGTGTCAAGAGACGAAAACCATGTGTTTTAATTTTTAAATAAACATCGTGCTTGGTGTCAGCATTTGTATAAAGGGTTCGCGAAAATCTATAAATACAATGTTGTGTGATATTAGATGATACTGAATAGCACAGCTTTCTAAAAACGAAAATACTAATTATTTTGTTTGGGTTTAAAAAAATTATTACGCGTTTTTTTGGGGGGGTATTCAAAATAACTTTGCCGGCCCGGATAGCCAAGGTGGCTAGGGCTGAAGAGCCATAGCTGCCTCGGCTCGAAGTGTCGTGTGTTCGTGTTGTTCGTACGTGTTTTTCCGAAATTAAAACAATCACAATAGTCACTGTATGTCCAAGTTGGTAAAAACGGACCTTAAAACACTGTTCCCATATAAACTGTATAGAGTTTTCAAATTTATGCTTCCGGAAACCAACGAGAAGTTTGTCGAAATACATGTTATTTTGCATTTTCCGTTATTGAAAAGTTTTTTATGAATATCTATAGTAATGTTGTCAGCAATAGTAGCTGTGACAAGAAATGTGCCGATTGCTGAAACTGAAGACTTTCCAATTTAATTTTGATATGATAATTTTTGGAATTCATAAATTATATCGCTATAGATAGAATTATATGTATGAATAATCATTAAATGATCATCGTATTCGTGACATGAACATTATTTTTAACATCAGTAATAAGCTTGCTAATTAATACGCAATAGAAGTAGAAACTAATATGATATACGAAAAGGTTTAACGGTATAATGTTTATGCAATAATGCCCTGAATTGTCTTAAAAATATGGTAAAGAATGATAATTCTGATGACATGCATTTGTGAAGCATGGATTTTTGCATCTGTAGATTAAAAACGGGTGTCAAATGATGAGATGTATGGCATCCTCTCAGTGTATGGCAACATTACTTAAACACAAACATGTATCACAAATTCACGCCACTAACCGGAACGTGATTGAGACTTCCTTTTTTTGAAAAACCGGTTGATCTTTCGCAATTTGAATATTGCAACTCAGAAAACCTGCAATACCTGTTATGCATTGCAATTTAATAGAATCCTCGTTTGTTTGTTCCAGGGACAATACTCCCTTGCGACGGTTTTTAAAAGAAAACCGTTTTCATTTAAAATAGATCAGTTGCAATATCAGTTTATTCGATTACAAACTTCAATTTTAGAATATTTTTGTTGTAAAATTAAATTTGAAGTTTTTTTACCAGCGTTTAACAAAATTACTTAACTTCGAAGACTATACAATTTGCGTTATTTATGTATGACTCTGAATTTCAGGAAAATATTAATTACCGTCCTTTTGTACATCACCAAAAGCATAAAAAATGGCAATAAATACCAATAGTTGGAAATAAATGATTACGTTGAAATATTCGTGTCCCTTTTGCTTTCAGAATCTCCATTATTATAATGAAACTCGTTATGGAACTGATATAGATAAATCTCTCATTTAACTTCTTCATATTTAATCTTTTAAAATTTAATTTCCCTTAACATAAGTAAACTATTCTTCAATTTAGTATCATTAACTTGTCTTAATAAATTGCATTACAGCAGTTTGTGTATGTTTCATTGTTCATTGATTTCAAATTTTATATGCTTCCGTTTAATTGATTTAGCGTAATTGATGCCCAAAATATATAATTAAACGAAAAACAAATTGTTTCAGTGTAATATTAGGCCTGTATGTATTGTTGGGGAAGATAATTGGGCAGTTAATTAAAATGTATTCTGGAAGTTACATGCGAATTACGTTTGTTAAATTCGTTTATAATGTCAAATTAAAATGCAAACAAAGAATCGCTAATTTGATTCACTTTAAAACACAGTCTTCTGCTAGATACAAAATTATTTAAAATATTTATTAATTATTTAAAATATAATTTTTAAACGAGAATTTACGTACGTTTGTGACAAGATTGCGCTTAACATAATTTGTAACGAATAAAAAAAATTACACTGAAATGAACATAAATTAGGTTAATTATAATTGGGTTTTATTGCATATACAAGTTTCAAAATAGACTTCCATAATGATGGACGGAAATTCATTAATTCATTCCTTTCGGATTTGCAGACTTTTTACACAATTCTGTATATGAAATTTCGAGATACATGCGGGCTGTATTTTCACCACTCTGCTTTATTGAAGCAAAGTTGTCATCGAGTTTCGATCGAAAAAGTGAAGACCACACGCCACCGTCACCGTAACTTGAAATCATGCAACAAATAAGAAATTATCATTAACTTCTTTTTTACTTCATCGCCATTTTTTTCGAATTCATTGTAGGGATTTTTGTTGTTCAGGCCAAGATTGTCTGATTGAGTCGTTTTTCAAATAACGGTTTCCTTCTTTTGTTGGAGATATCTTTTCAGAAATCAAGAGGGGTCTTTCTCTCTCGAGCCTACTTATCTTCTCGTACGCTGTACGTGTACTTACGTTCTGACACGACAGAACATTAAAAGAAAGTAATTACAGGATAGTGGAGACCTAACGTTCTGTGTTGCAATTCTTTAAAACAATTTTGATTCGATTTGAATTCCTAACAATTAAGAAGCCTTTCTATTGTGTTCTGTTATTGGAAGGTGACTTAAATATAAGAAAGCATCAAATATGTCGCTCCTCACTTCTATAATATTACTCTACACTAACAGTATATATTCAGTAATCGTATTTTCCAGATATATCCGTCCTCCAATTTTCCATCAAATATTGTAAAGTTTCACGAACTTTCTTATTTTGTTTGTGAAATTCTCAGAGATATATTCTTGATTAGGACAGATGTACATTCATGTGAAGGAAAGGAGTATCCAATCATTACGTCTTCCCCGAGTATATTTGGGTGTGTGTATTTTTGTTTTTTGTTCTTGAGAGAGCTTATGGTCAAGCAGCCAAGCGTATTTATTGGAAAACTGATGGTAGCCAATAGATGTTGTATGCATTTGAATTTCAAGATGTGCTGATGCAAGACATAATTGACAGCAAACATTACGAGCCTGTCAGAGAACGTGAAAGTGATCCATCTTCCCTCAGAGAAGCTCAGACCCTTCGTATTAATAGTTGTAGTAATTCAGTGACACTTGCTCTACGTGATTAATACTTCAGCGTATCGGATATCATCCACATTTTTTTTAGTTTTCTCCGACTAAATTCCATACGTTTAAATGAAGTTAGCTTCTCTATTTCTCCCATGACTCTTGATCAACATCAAAACTTAGCAGTTGAAGCCGGAAATTGAACCTAAGTCCTGTTAAAAAGATAAGTATTCATGTGCAACCGTTTCTCATAAGTACCTGAGAATCGTAATGGAAGCAGGAAAGTCCTCTCCCAGCTCTGTTTCCTCTATTGGCCCAAGACACCATATCACATCTTCTACATTTACTTCCAAGGAGGCTTCAGATTATACGACCAATGGAAAACGTGATAACTGTTCGGGAGGTCATTTGAATCATTCAAGTAAGAACGGCGACGCGGGACGGGACGACAACGTGGGACGAAGGCTGAGCAAAGACGACGACGGGGCAGCGCCCCTACTCTGCGTCGACGGTTCAGGCGTTGGCAGCCGGCGATTGCTGCAGGTGAATCCTAGGAATATCCACTCAAAAATAGTTGAATTCAAAACAGTAATTGACACTAATAGGCCTGGTGTAATTATAGGCAGTCTTGACTCACCGAGTATATAAACAACGCAGAAATATTTAGTTCTCGTTTCATTTTATCCAGAAAGTACCGTGAAGATAACGTAGCAGACCGTGTTTGTTTTGAAATATTTGCTGAAGATTTACATCTTATTTTGCGAGTTGTATTATGCAGAATGGGGAACAATACAATTTTAAGTATAGTCGCAGTATATCACGGTTCGAATTCTCATTAATGAGCACAAAGTGGCTTAATTCTTATTAAGCAACATTGTACTCATTAGTAAAAATAACTAGAAGTCCGTGTCTTCTTTTGAGAACTATAATTGGGGGATATCTCAATTTAGCAGGAATTTACCGGGCAAAAGGTCTTAGACACAAGAAGCTCGTTAATTAACTCGTTTGGAACTAAAGGTGCTCAACAGCACATACTTTTTGCCATTATTTCTAAATTTGCAGTTTTCAAAAATTCAGAGAGTACAAAGACCATTGTCATTCTATCAAGCGTACCTTGTACTATCTCTGGGAGAAATGAAGAAAAAAAGTTGAGCTATTTTTGAGAATTTATTTTATAAATTTCATAAATTTCAAGCACAAATTACGCAAAAACGACCTGTTTTTTTCAAAACATTGTATTTGTTATTTTAAAGAGCTAATTTTTTAGAATAGATTTTTTAAGGCAAAAGCTCTTCAATTTTGTAATTTTGAAATGTTAAAATTGAGCAGTTTTCGAAAATACAATGTGCTCACCTGATTGAGAATAGTGCCAAGTTTTACCGTCCTTTGATACAAACGAGGATAAAATTTAAAGAACAAATTGGGAACCATTTTTCTGAAAAAATTGTTTAAAAAATTAAATCACCTAATTTTGCACAAAATTACGCGAAAACTACTCATATTACTGAAAAATCGTGTATGACCTTATTTCAAGATATGTCTTTAAATAACATATTTTGTTAAGAAAAGAAAACTGAATCTTCGTTATTGTAGTTGTAAAAAGACGCCAAAAAAATTAAAATTGCAATTTTCGAAAAATGAAGGATTTCAACGAAAATAAGACTTGCACCATTCTCTCAAGCGTCCTTTAAGTTATTCGAGAACATTTAAATGAAAATTTTGACTCATTGAGAAATGTTGAAAATAATTACTTCCAAAATTAAAATATTCGTTTCAAATAAAGAGGGCCTCGACTTCATTTAAATCAAAAGGAGGATATCAATTTTGGAGAAAATCGACAGAACAGTTTAAGCCCTAGCGTTGACAACGGATGGACCGGCATACAGATAGTTTTGCCTTCAATCGATATTTTGATATCAAATACGTACAAAACATGGATTCTGATTAAAGAAGGTGTTCGAGGAAGTAACTTACTATTTATTCGTTACCTGGACCCGGCAATATGTCTTTTTCCGTCGAAAATTCGCCATTTGCCGACGCAAGATTACATTATTTTCTCGTCTAACAAAGTAAGTGCAAGAAAGTAAAAACGGATTAACTCAGATAGCTACAACTATCCTACAAACGCGTGCGTGGTGCTAAATGTAACTGTATTTTTCCCAATACGGATGTTGATTGCTCAAAGGTCAGGAGTGTGTGTTTCTTCAGGTGACGTGGCAGGGAACTAGGTGCTTGAATATTACAAGGATACGTATTTCACCACAGTCGTGCTGCCACAATACGTTTTCAGGAATATTTAAAAGGGAAGGGAACCACAGCGCCTGGGAATCGCATGGTTTTGACGTGGAGGAAATAAGGAATTATTTTAAACGAATAGTGTTTTTAGATAACTATTTGTTTATTGCAAATAAGATAGTCGAAAATAACAGTGACCCAGCGTATTACACATTCAATATTAGGAAAGTGAAGAGAAAGATCAGAGGAGCTTACGCTAAACGCACATGTCTTCACTATACGACTCTCTTGAAACATTGTAGCAGCTAAAACGTACAACGCAAAAAAATTATCACCGAAACTTGTATTAAAGAATGAACATGTTTGAGAGAGTTTGATGGATTATTTGTTTTCCCACTTTTGTTATATATAAACATGTATAAACAAGTAAGGGAAAAGTGGAAACATTTCAGTACTTATTTCAAATTGGTATTCGGTAGGAATGAATAAATCTTGAGGGTGTGGTGGTATCGCCGGAGACTGTTAAAATTTAAGGGGAACCAATGATGACATACTTGTACTGAATTGTAAATCAATAATGTGCCTCTCGACTGGAAAAGCCCATTGTGGTCCAATAAGTCTGCTGCGATTTGCTAACAAATAGGACAACTGATACCTGAGTTCTTGCAACGGGAATGAGACAAATAAGATGGTTATAAGAAAGGCAACATGCATTTCGAAAATCCTTTTCTTGTGAAAGCCAAATTATTACGATGTGTCAAGATATTGCTGAATCATTAGATTCATCAACTACCTGCCATATTGTATTATGTCGATAACGTATTTATTTGAGGACGATTGCATAATTTATCTCGAATATATTCGGATGATGATTTTTCCATGCTGTCAAACGCTCTAGATGGGATACCATCCTAGACTAATGTAATGAAATGAAGGTAAACTGCGTAAATGTAAGTCACTGAGATTTTCTAAAACAATAAAGATATTTATCTTCAGAATTAACACATTTTAATATGCATGCGAACATTTAGTAAATATCTGTACATTATGTATGTATACATGCATGTGCGAATAAGAGGAAGCTTGGACTTCGTTTAAGTGGATGCAAATACATGATTTTTTTAAATATTACTTGTTGCCGATTGGTTTTGCATAGGTCATACTGTTCATAACCTTTTTATTCTACTATCTTTTGTTGCAGATGTAGTTTCTTTTCCGTGTTTTTTATAGTAAATTTGTGTATATGGTTATCACCTGGCAATCAGCCAATTGCAGCCAAATAAATATTATGATTGTTGTATTAAAATATCATTATTTTATTAATTAAAATCAATATATTAAAAAATATTTTAATAAATCAATATTCTACTAATATAAAAAAATCTCCATAACATACGCCACATGTACTCTGATATAGTACGGAAGATAGAGTACTCGTAGAACCAACGAATCTGTGTCGCGTTTCCGAGCTGTAGAGCACTAAGAATTTCTGAGATAGCAAGAAATCTAAATATATGTCAATATCGCGAAGAAACGGGATGCTCTCAACTGCCAAATCTCTCAATATTCTTATGTGAGGTATCTCTTTCATCCTCAGTGATGAACACATTGTCTCGGCTTAAGGAAGCAGCACCATCACAGACCAACGACAAGGAAGGAAAGAGGCGAATCCTTGTATCCTTACCTCTTTTGTTACTCACCTGTTTTCCTTTGCCAAATTCTTTGTTGAATCATCTTCTCGACGAACTAGGAGTCCTACGAATGCTGCATGTGCCCATTGTAAATTTAAAAAATTTCGGAGAAGAAAAATAAAGAGAGACGTGAGACCACTTCCAGAATCAAGTTATTTCCTGGCTCTTAATCATACACGTCATGATCGAGGTGAAAGCGAAGGAATATCTAAAGGAATGGATATGTAAATGACAGCCGCGCCCCCGGGGAAAGGAGGCTCTTGGAAATTGAGTACTGTTCCCCCAGAAACCAACGCCACTTACACCGGCTCAAGTGGCTGAGAACATCAATTGACGTCACTGCAGTGCCTCTGATTGGGAGGTCCTTCCGGGGTTCTAGTTCCGACTGTGTCAAGAGTTTTTGACACTAGCTAGGTAGCAAAGTCGAGATCTGCCGGAGTCTGGAAAAGAATTATAGTGTCCGGCTGCTCTGATTGGTAGTTTCCGTGGTTTCTCTGATCAATATCAGGCGAATACCGGAGCGGTACACAAAGAAACGGGCCACGGACCGCGCGATCTCTCCTTCACCTTTCTTGCCCTATCCTCACCCCTTACTGACCCACATTTACACGTCCATGCACTCCACAAGCACTCGTGTCGGCAGTCCAGTCGGGAGAGTTGAGCTGGTCCTAGCTCGAGAGGTGCCCCGCCGGTGAGAGTTATCTAATTGCGAAAAAATCCCGCTAATCGATGTGTGGTCGGCGCCAGATCTTGCCAGACAGCGGGGGAAGATCACCGCCACCTCCGCGATAAAAACATGCTCTACACTTACGGGACTAATACCTTAGCAGATGACGCGTCTGGAAACACTAATCAATCAACAAATGCCGCTTATTCAAAAACTTATTTTTACTACGTTTCTATAGAAACTAAAATCATTTTCTTAATCCAGTACCTTTTAAATAAGTATAAAACAACAAATAAAAGTACATTTCAAACGCAACGAAATTGGAAAACTCTCTAATAAAACGTCATATCGACTGGACACTGCGCCCATAACCCGCCCCACCAAAAGTCACACGAGCACCACTGGGACACCAGGTAAATGAATGAAAAGAGAAAAGGGCGATGCTTTCTTGAGTGCCTTTCTAGACGCATCTGTTCCACAACCAGCGGTACCTGTCTTCAAATCATCTTCTCGTCGTAGCTGCGCCGGCGGCGGCGGCGGCGGCGGCGGCAGTGACGCAAGGTGCTGCGTAGCGTGGCGGGGCGTGGTGGAGCGTGGCGTGGCGTGGCGTGGCGTGGCGTGGCGGGGCGGGGCGGGGCGGGGCGGGGCGGGGCGGGGCGGGGCGGGGCGTGGAGGAAGCGCGTGCGACCCCGCACGTTCGCCGGGTTCCACCTCGCGCTCCTCTTCCGCCGCTCCACGCCACGCCGCGCCGCTCCGCACCGCACCGCGCCGCGCCGCGCCGCGCCCCGCCGCGCGCGCTTCGCCCGTGTTTTTATTGCGCACCGCCGCCTTCTTCCTTCCCGGGCGCGGATTTATTAAGTTTTTAAACCCTCCTCCGTCTCGTGCCATCTCTGGATTTCGGTTATGAGTGTACGTTTCATTTTGTATATTTCATTTTCTTAGAATCTCATTTGTTTCGGAAGGAATATTGTCAGGGCGAATTGAAAAATGTTTGATCGGCGATATTGTGCGTTATGGGTGATGTGAAAAGGGTGATTTGTTTCTAAACGTTATGGATTTTGTGAACGAATCGTTGAGCTTCTTTTTGAAGATTCTGTTTCTGATGGCAGAACCTTAATGTTGTTGTTTTTTTCTCTTGGTATCAGTTCTCTCTGGGAGATAGGATTAATGAACCGCATTATTGAATCGCATTTTCCTTATTAGCTCTTTGCATTTATTTCCAGTAATTCTTGACAAATCGCTTGAAGGCATTTAGATGTTCCCCGTAATGATGATCACTGTATTAAGTGCACTGTTTGAGAAAGAGGTTCTCGATCTCAGATAATGTATCAAGTTATTTTCTTTAGAAATGTGCTCTGTCATGAATGTTTGGGAATGTTATATAGTGTAAAGCTTGTAGATTGAATGGCGTCAGAAATTTTGGATTTTTAAAGAAACCGAATTCTGTTGAACAACTCTTCTTAGAGCGTTCGGATTAGGATCTCCAACAGCGTATTCTGAGGTGGGTAGAGGTCGTTGCCCAAATAACATCCGAGAAGAGTTACGACCACACCTTTTTTATGTTTAATTTTAATTCTTTTTCACATTCTTCGCCCGAGGATGAAAGAACCAAACAGCTATGTGTTTAAAGTTTATTTTTATTAAGAACATGCATAGTAGAAATTTCAATACAAAAAATATTTTTAAAACATTCACACTTCATGCCACATTCAGCTAGTTTATGTTAATTTATTATTTCTTTAGTTATTTTGTGACTTATTTATTGTTGATTGCTTGAAAGTCAAGAACAAATACATGATTTTGTCTTGATATCCCACTGTGCGGCATCCCTGGCACAGATAATGCTCCAGCCATTTCCACCCGCATTCTCGCTGATGGGCCGCTCGTATTGGCGTGGATGTAGGTCGGCCAAGGCTCTGCACTAGGCACCGAAAGCAGAGACCTGGCGAAGACCGGGAGCGACGTCTGCTCGCCTCCTCGAGGTCGAGACTCCCGCGACTGCGGCGACGTTCGGACTCGCGGGCAATAAAGGTTTTTGACAGAGGCGTGTTCACGAAATGATTCTAATGACAATTTACAGTAAAGTAGTTCTAATCGTACACCTATTTCAAATGCTTACGATGGTTTTAATTTATATGTGTAAATAATAAATATTCAAATTCGGTATAATTCTTGTGAACCAAATGTGGAAACAAAAATTAAATTGCTATTGTTATCTTTATCATCCATAGGGTTAGAGGAAAAAATTAATTTAGTTTAAATTATTTAATCTCTCTCGTATTTTTTAAATAAATTTCTATAATAGCTTTACAATTTGTCAACTATAATAAACATGTAGTTTCAATATTAAATTGTGTACATCTGGATATTTCCACTCACAGACAACCTTTTACTGTATAGTACACGCGTATTAGCCGTATCGCACTGTAACCGTAACGCACAGGTTGGAATACAATAATGTATAATTTTGAAGAGGTTTGGTATCTATCTAGTTTGTTTTTATTTTTAATGTCACTTTTTAACAACGTGGTCATATAGCGACCACTTTGATTTAAATGTAGGAGGAACTGTAGGAATGACACGTAAGGACAACACAAACACACACAAATATCCATGCCCGAGGCGGAACTCGAACCCACCACCCCTCGTGCCGAGGCAGCTATCGCTCTTCAACCTTAGCGACCTCGTCTATCCAGGCCGGCGTTTATCTGGTTTGGCAGAATCTTTTTATCTTCTATCTTAAAGTTGCGCGCCACTTGAGGTAGGTGCACAAACAACCCGCAACGCACTTAGCGCGTGTTTTGAGCAAAACTCGAAAAGTGTGCGTTCCAGGGCATTAAAGCATCAGTTTGGGGGACTCGAAGAGTTTATTAGTACATTATGTGACTTTCTTACTAATCTTCAAAATGAGGCATTTTGGGCTGTATATTGCAATTTTTGGGGGTTTAACAATTCAGGGCAATCTGCTCTCAGCAGGTTTCTAGCTTTGTGCAGAATCTTGGAATCTAGTATAATATTTGATAGTGATAATCGACATGGTTTTCAGTTTTTTATAAAGTATTTATTATGTTGCAATAGAACGGAGTCCAGATGTTTTTGTTTACATAAAAAAAAGTTAGTATTAAATTAACGACTTTTCCATTACAGAAAAGTATGAGTCATAATAGGGAAAATTAAAATGCTCTAATATTGGCACTACTGAGGCGATGAAATGGTAATAACACGCACGTTAACTGAAGTTCATGAACCCTCTGTAATGCTGTATTAGTTCGATATTGTAAAATGCGTTGTTCTTACATCCTCTAAAAACTCTTCAGAAAAGTAGTATATTATCCTACTCCTTCGTGTCAATACCATGGCCTAAATATTTTAATAGTTAAATTATGTCTGCGACCAGGGAATCGATTACAGGCAGTTCGGACGTTACATTTATGTGTAAAATACCGATGCAGCTACAGTAAGGAAACGCAACTTTTCTTATATTTATTAACAGAGCTCAATACTTTGACGAGTTAATTGCTGTTACCCGGCAGTTCGTTAATATCATAAAAAAATGCATAGATCATAGCACTTTGAAGCATCTGCTGCGTAGTATTTCTTCTTCTATGTCGCATTTATTTGCTCCACAGATGGATCCACAATTTCTTTTGATAACTTGATTGGACAGTAATTTCGCTGTAATGGAATGATGATGTTGTTCGCTGCGTTGATGGCCTTCGTTTTTCATGGCTCGTTACGTCCAATCGTCTCCCGCATAGACGTGAGAAGAATGAAACTAAACATATGTATAAAAATCATATACTTTTATATTGACGAAATATTTTATTTTGATACTTTTTATTTTTATATTATTAAAATTAATAGTTCTTTTATTATCAAAATAAGTTAACATAACAACTTAACATAAATAATTAAAATGAGAAATAAATTTCTTCGCATATAGTTTCGAGGTTTGCCTAATTTTTAGACTAGTTTCCACGAAAGAAATATTCTTCAAAAACGCCAAGTACCTGGAGCCAAAGATCAAAATGCGTCAACAGTTAGTATTTCTAAAAAGTTATGTATTATAAATAACGCGAATTGTTTTATTCTTCAAATTGTTTTTCACACGCGTCGGGAATCAGTTTTGCATCTGAAAGCGTTTCGTTCCTGCGTTTTACATTAATCTTAGAAATTTGTTGTGTTAGTTAAATACTATTTTTCGTCTCTTTTCTAAATATAGGTAATATAGGTAATATAGGTTATGCTAAATGCAACAGTTAAGAAATTATTTTAAACTAATTGCAAAAACATTAGAGAGCTTTGATATGACTTAGCATATGACATGTGCATAGCTTTACCAGGTACATAATTTGTAAAATAATTTTCATTTTATTATTGTGACCATGCTTGGAGTAATGAAAGATTATAGCAAAATGAAGAATTATAGTAACCAACCACAATTACCACTTCCTTTTCTCCATTTTATTTTAAAATAATACTGGTGTTTTGCGCCCTGGTACGCATAATCAAAAGTGTAAAAGCTGGATCTTCGCTAAGAATAGGGAGGGAAGGTAAACCGCCTATTCCGAAGTGTAGTTTGTAATAAGCTTTACCCTTTAAATGTTGATGTTTTTAGATGCTTGAACTTCTTTGCTGCTACAACTGTTATTGTAAATTACTAGCTACTAGTTGAATGTGGCGTTGCCGACTGCTGTAAACTGTTTTAAAAGTATTTTCATGAGTTGAAAATTTATGTCATCCATTGTTTTGTTCAAATAAGTTCTTACACTCTCGAGCATTGGGCATACCAATAAATCGTATTAGTTAATAATGTTTTACTCCTGTTCAAAAATTTCCAACCCCCAACGGCCTTGTATGATACCTCTATAGGGTATATGAATTGTAATATTGAAATTTCAAAATTATAAACGCTTAAATTAAAAATACTTGCAAGAACGAATGATGCTGAATGTCTATAATTTAGTACAGCTACATTTTTTACGTTACTTGCTAATGTGCACAAAAAATCATCAATAAGCTGCATCTTTAAAAACTGCTTAAAAAGTCATCGGTAAGTTGCTCTTAAGCGTTATTCTATTATACGATCATTCTCAATTCGTTCCGAAAATTATGTCGCAAAATCTACAACTACATATTTTCTTCTCCGGGTTTGCTTAACACATACATTTTTGTCCTCTAAGTTTTGAAGAAATTAAAACTCCACAAAGGCAGTCTAATTGTGTTTACTTCTACTTTTGTAATTGCTCTGTTTATCATTTTGTGGGCGAATGTTTTCTATGTTTATGTAAACATTAAAAGGCGACTGTTTTTTATGTTTATTTGAATAAGGTGTTGGTTACGTTTTAATGAAAATAAGTTACTACACATTCATATAAAAATCGGTATTTGCGCGCTTAAGAATGTAAATGTGAGAAGTCGAACATAAGAACGTAAATGTGCTTTTGTAGCATTACTCCACTTTGGTGTTCTCCATTTTTACCTGAAGTTCAAGTTCAATAATTTCCAAGGCAATACTGTTCGTTGGGTTTTGCACATGTATTTTTAAAATAAATTAATACGTATGCAAATTAAATGAAATCTGCCGCGCGGCTATTCACTTGTCGAATCCAACGTAACCTGCATAGATCTATTTGGGTGGCGTTGGTTTAATTCCCGGCATACTCACTAAGATGGATACTCACTCAAGCGCTAAAACACGCAAAAACACGATTTTGGAATTTTTTTTAGAATTATCTTGCCGGAACTGAAAACAAATTATCACTTCCCCACTGGGAGGCCGATACGCATCGAGTGATACCTCATACGTTTCGATTGGTGCTCGGGTAGTGGTCTGACCGTGAATGAGGGATCCGCACACTCGCACTCACGCACACTCATAGTTACTCAAACACTGTTTAGGGATCACGTGGGGTTGCCCCAGAATTAAATTATTTTTCACAAATGTCTATTACGCAGCTCTGCCCGTCTTGCCTCTCCACACACACACCCCCAATCATCCCGCCCGCCTCTTCCTGCTCTGTCCACCCCTGTCGCTCCTCTTACTCGGCAACGCCTAGAAACGTAGCTCGCCATTGGGAGTTTCACTACCACAAATTTCGGGGTGTAACCAAATTGACGGCACCTTTTTGAGTCATGGATACCTTGCATTTGAGAGAGGGGGGGGGGTCCCAAAGTGCTGCTCCAAAATTTGGGGGTAATCACTACAGTAGTGCTTCAAACGGCATACTGTAACAAAAGCACGTGCATATCTACTTGTCTCTGATATTATATAAAGTGGAAGATTTAAAGGGTAATTTGAAGTTGCACAGTTGTAACCTAGTGAGGATTTCAATAAAGTTTCATTACAGTGAAATATTTTATCTCTTTTACCCTACAACATGAGTATTATTTTCTTACTCAGGTATGGATGATCCAACCGTCGTTTAAACTCAAGCACTTAATTCCCTTTCTAAAGAGCTTATCAACATTTGTGAAAATCTTCCTCTCTGTGTCCTTCACTTAATACCCGTTTCTTTTGGCTGCGTTTTCCGACTGTATCTCGAATTCAGTGCTCCATCCCAAGAGCAATTTTCTACCCCTGCAGTGGCGTGCTAATTCCATACATCTCCGACATTCGGCGGCTGACAAAGAGCCACCACGATGAGACACCGAAAGTTGCAGGCTTTCATCTGAAGGAGTGCCGCCTTGCTTACATTACCCTCGAAAGAAACTCATTTTTTATTCATGTGCGTTTTCTCACCGCCATCGTCGCAGCAGAAGGCGGCGTTGTAACGGAGCTGACACACTTTCGCCCTACAGGACGCAGCAAGGGATTTTGGTAAGCGCGATTATCAGGACGCCCGCGCGGCATTCAATGGAAATGTATGGAAATGTCTAGGAAAGTAAAAAATAATAAAGTAATAAGAAAGAAACAAGTAACCTCTGGAGTTGTATACCGTGAAGCTAGATGATAACCCAACAATATCAGTTTACTTGAACTTCAACGCAGTAAACATATGTTTCATTCGCTGGCTTCGCTGGTTGTTTCGTTCTTTTGGTTACTTTTCTTTCTTTCCTTCTTCCTTCATACTATTATTTCGTATTCGTGTATTTTTTTAACTTTTTTATGTTCTTTAACATCAGATGCAAGTTCACTGCGTATCATCTAGGTTGTCTCTTGAGACCGCATTTTGAGATTGGACTCGTGCCAAGGTTAGGTACTTTATTATTACTTACATGTTACGATCCTGCTAATGATCTTTTTGTGGTTTCGTGTAATAAAAAGTAGGAAACTCATTAATGAATTAGTTCAATGTCATTATAACATCGTGTCTCGGTTTCTAAAACATATGTTTGCGGTACAGAGCAAATCTCTTAATGCAGCAACGGCGCAGAAAAGCGAAATAACAAACGGAAATAAACACGAAGATGACGTAATTTAAAGCATTTTGCATACCGAATGTGTTTGTGTCTATATGAGCTGGACTGTGTTCTCGTTATCATTGAATATTCTTGTGATATTTCGGAAGATTCTGAAAAATTAGAAGATTCTGAAAAATCAGAACATTTCTGTGAAATATAATTTCCTCATATGAAGAGCTTCCAATCGTATTGATGCAGTTTGTCGTTTACATGTGCTTTGATTACCAGTCGTATTTACTTTACCTTCTTGTGCAAAACTGTCTTTCCATATCCGGAAATAACCGTTCAAAAAAGGGTTGTATTGTTTGAAATTAAATAGTAAAAAATTACATCACAAAAAACAAAAAAAATGTTTTATATTCAAAATTATCGATATCAGATTTTGAGAACTTTCGCTGGTTTAAAGACGAAGTAGTTACATGACTACATTTTTGCTTCGGATATAAATAATAAATATTAAGATTTTAATTCATGAAGTTAGGCCGCAGAGAAAGTCTTACGAACTGTGAATTTGGTCAGTTGATTTTCTTTACATTACTTTCGGAGAAATACATTTTTTATTCATGCCATTTCCCAAGCCGAAGAAAGTAGTAAAATCTTTTATGCTATCGTATCATGATATTCAATTTTTAAAAAGGGCAGTGAAATGTATTCATAAATGAAGACGAATGCGACGTGGTAAAAGTTCACAAATGAGTAAAATTTAAATTGAAAAGAAAAACGAAAATATAATATTAAATACAACAAATTGATGTTTTAAATATAGTTTATCCACTTTTGATATCGAAAGTCGAATTTAACGAAAATGAGATCAATTTCATTACAAGAAGTACTAGAATACACCTTGAATGACTACTATTAACAACTATCATAAATCGTATTATTAGTTTCGTAATAAGTGTTCATAGAACACTGGTGTCCTGTTAATAAATCACAGTCTTTCCGTTAACTACTATCGATATATCTTTTACCTTGGGGTGGGCGAAGAGTGAAATTTCAACGAAAATTCCAGTACTTTGGAATGTTTACAAAGGGGTTCGTAAGTTCTGTATTCGTCTCGTGAAATCTTACAATACTTCTTCATAAATACCTAATCTAAAATTGTTTTAAAATACATAAAGTTAAAGTTTAATGTGTTATGGGTATTCTTAAATTTTTATGTTCACTTTATAGTCTGCCTTGGAGTAGGTAATTTACTCACCAATTAAACAGAGGATACTCAGGGAAAATGTGATTTGTTGAAACGTCCACTCATTAGAGGCGGCCGGGTGGAATTTGCCCGTGGGTAGCCCGACGCGTTGCTGTAATTGATTTTCCTGGAATTACCTGTATCTGGCAAATTAACACAGAACAATTCCAAAATGTTGAAACGCTGGGAAAATTTGCACTCGTTTCCATTTCGAGTAGCTACCAAAAATCGCTACCACACACTTAGTGCTGCATCGCGATTTATTCTCCTCGTGTTTTAATTATTTTTCAGGAAATATTTATTAACTGCATGTACGAGGATATCTAAGGAGAAATCTTCGTGGTTTTCAACATTGAAATACTGGAAGCTACCAGCAAACAGTGGTGCCAGGGTTTATTCGTACTGCCATGGAGTCTTCGTAATTCTGATGTCCAATTATTTTTCCGCCTAATGAACTTCATATGAAATAGACGAAACGAATTATTATGACGGTGAGAAGTGACTCGGGAGAGAACTTGTTGGATTGCTTTCAGTTATGAGTTTTACATAAATAAATCCTATCCAGAATTTCCAACAATGATACCGTGGTCGATGCCAAATGTTGGAGACTTTGTGGCAAAGCTCAGTGGTTCCATTCCGAGATGCAGCAGGTAAGGGCGAGGGGGTATTCATGGTGAGAGACATGTCCATGGTATTGGAAGCACCAGAGCACACTTTGTGTATGCTGATTCCATTGCCTAAAACGTATGTCTGCGTGTACCTCAAAATGTGGAAATTTTAAGAATAAATTCAAGTGAACTCTACGTATTTGACATTTGAATTCACGGAGCACAAACTTTTCTCAGCACATGTAGAATCATGAAAGCACAATCTGATATTGATTTTTTTACTTCTTTAATAAAATATGTATAAGAAGTTTTTATTATTTTAAAAATATTTTAATCGTTCAGTGAATATAACTTATCCAAAATTCTTGCACAATTATAGGAATATCTATTCAATAATTCCTTGCAGAGTTTTAAAACACATAACAACTTATTAATAAATCGCGAGAACACATTTTCGCGGCATATGCACGTTCTTCGACGGAAGCAAACGTTCATTAATTTTCCAATTTAATTCTTACGTAGCAGAATATTTTGGTCACAGCTCAATTGCTGTGGTTAGTAGTTCCGTAAATGTAGTGTGTGCGTTTATCACTGGAAGTGGCTGTGTTCTTCACACCCTGGACATTTTGCGCCGGCGCCGACCTGCACGTTGGCTTGTGGAGAGTTTCCCCATCTCGGTTTCTCCCACTAATGGTGCATTTCCCCAGCTGGGACAAACTTTAAGCTTTATCTCGCAACATGTATGGTAACTTGTAAGTGTATGTGTAAGTAAGAGGTGAGGATAGCACAAGGAAGAGGAAGAAAATGTCAAGCGCGGTCCGTGGCCCGTTTGTTACGGTGCTGCTCCAGCATTCGCCTAGTGTTAATTGGACAAACCATGGAAAACAACCTACCAGAACAGCCTGCCGGTAGAACTCCCCTCCAGCCAGTGTCTAAATTCGAAGTGTCGAAACCGTCGGGACTCAATCCTTAGGAGGCAGTGATATCATTTGATGCCGTGAGCCATCTAAGCCCGTGCATAAATTAGGGAAATTGTACTCTACGTATGTCTATGCGCTTTTGTACAAATAAAGTTTGTGTTTTTATTTTGCGGTGTCACTTCCAAAAGTTCCCATCCGTAGCGGCTGCTCCATCCACCCACCCTCGACCCGAACTCCGCAACCGGCCAGACGCGTCCCCCGAAAGGCTCTCCGTCGTCGGTGAAGCCCGCGGGCGGGGTGGCGGGGGCAGCGGGGGCAGCGGGGGCAGCGGGGGCCGCGCAGCGCCGCGTCGCGGCGGCGGCGGCAACGCCTGCGACGGCGGCGCCGCCTGGCGGCCGGGCGGCGCTCGGCAGCGGGCCAGTGGCTGGGCGCGGGCCGCTGCGCGCCGCAGTGGTCTCTCTGGAGCCGAGGGACGCGCACGTGTTGGCTTCTTCCTGGTCCCCCGCGCCCCGTGCGTCTCGCGTACGCTTCTTCGGTGCGACCCCCCCCCCACCTTCGAGTGCGCGCGCGCGCCGACACCCTCGCCGGATTCTTCGGCCGTCCCGAGTGCGTGTCCGTTCGGCGGACGTGTTTTGCATGTGTTGCCCCCGCGGGGCTGTGTGTGATCCACGTGTGTGCCCAGAGAGGCAGAGATCAAAAAAAGCAAAGTGAGAAGCAAGAAGCAGGTGCCAGCGGCGGCCTAGCGTCCACGCTCCCCGGTGTCCCGAGTTCGTTGTCAGGCTGACGTCGGCAGTGCTCCCCCGCCAGTGTGAGTGTCGCAGCGGAGCGCCGCACCCTGCAACCCCCTCCCTACCACCCCCGCGCCGCTCGCGCACGCGCCTGGCTGCGGGCGACACCCCCTGGACGACGACGACTTGACCCCAGACTACGACCCCGAGCGACACCGGACCGCGTGTTCAATGCACTTCCAGGACTGCCCTCATCGTTATGGGACGACACGATCTCTACACCACCTTAAGTCAATTTGTTCGTGAATATTCTACGCATTGTTTTCGTTCAGTAATGCTCTTTCGGTTTTCTTAGTAACTGGTAAAACTCATTGAAAATAAATTATCAAATATTAGTGATTAGAGAAACTTCGTAAATTCGCCTTCTTAGACTTTCTCTAAACTAGGAGGAGAATAGCGACAGTGATCGGAAGTTCTATCAGAATGGTACCAGACCCGTCGTAAAATGCAAGTGGATTATAGAAACATTTGTCATTCACTTTGAAGATAACGATCGAGAGGCTTTGAGTCGTCTTGAGTTCGAAAATACCTGTTAATAACATTAAATAATTCAAAGTTTGTTAAAGCATGAGTAATGGACTGATGTCTAAGGAGTAATGTCATGAATAATGGTATGTGTTAAATGATTGGCAGGAGCGCAATGTTTTGCAAATACCAAACATGATAGCTGATACTTCATTTTCATAATAATCTACCCCATCTTAATGTGATAAAAATGCATAGCATTGTCGCAGCTGGAACAGCCTGTAAACAATTTTCAAACCCAGACATTTTAGATTAGTTAGTCTAGTTTTCTCATGGTATGGTTGAAAGACCTTCATTGTATCTACAGTCGGTATCTGATGTCATTCCTAAATCTTGTCTGCAACTTTCAGTGTTTTTGGAAGTGTTGGTTGCCGCAGGAATATCCTGAATCTGAAGGTTAAAGTTGTCACGTTCAGAGTTTCCATACCTGACTTTCGGGAGCTGTATAATGGACGCCACGCACCACTAAGATTTGTTTAGAAAATATCAAACCGAAAAATAATTGGTTCGTTGTCTCATCTCGTGTACAGGTTAAATCTTTCGATTCAATTTGAAACCCATTCATTCTTTCGCATTAATTTTTCCATGCCATTTTCTCCTAATATCTCATATTCTTATGAGGTCTTGAAATGACATGACCATCGGTGTACTCCCAATTTAGGAAACAAATTGTGGGGCTTCCGCAACATTGCTTTCTGAGGAATGTTCGTTGGGCTTCCACATTCTTCCTTGAAAACCTCTTCCTTGCTGACTAACTTATGCAAAGTGTCTTGCATAGCATTATGACAGAGGCCTTGGACCCGGATGGCAACTTAATGTTTACAGCAGATGTTAAAATGACGTTCATACATAACCCTCGGTTTCACGGACAATTCATTGACTTTCTTGCATAGTACGTCTTGAACAAAAGTTTCATCAATGTAAAATTGGTATCGTGTTTCGACTCATTTAATGTGATTTTTTTTCGATATTAGGGCTGTAATTCATAAGTATTTTTTTACTTAATTGATTGTATTTAATCTTCGGGGTGTCGCCTAACATCGGCTTTTTATATTATAATTAGATGTGAAAAGCTAAAAGGTTGAAAATTTGACGCGACCTGCATATTCCCTAATCAAAATGGAAGAAATCCAAAACAGTTTTAAATAAATTGAGTAGCCTTAAAATATTAAATTCAATCTATTATTTAATAAATTTGAAAGTATGATTGAAATGAAATTGGTTGCCTTTCTTCAATTTTATTTCTTAAAATATTATAAATAAAAGTTCTCTAATTTTGTCGATCAACATTTTTTTTTTACTTGAGATTTCTAATTCTAAATGAAACATTGCATTAATAGTAGCCGGTGCTTTAAGGTAAAAAAATCAATCCCAATCAAATAATTTTATCTTAGAAAATTATACTGTAGTCTTAAATCTTCGTGCATTAGATTTCAACGAGATCGGTTTTCTACTGTGACATTTTCCTTCAACCATGTCTTTCCAACTCACAAACATACAAGCGGTTTCAGCAAAATAACGCATCTTCCTCTTAGAAAGTTGGTTGAGTGAGACCGTTACCCTACTCTTGTTTATGTCCCAATAATGAAAACCTTCCATTGCAACGCAAGGAAACAGCCAACGCGATATTCAACGAAGTTGATAATTTCCGATAGCGCCTTTCAATAGCGAAGAACTAAATGTCGCGATGTAAGTCTATGATGATTTGCTAAATTGTGCAGGAAAAAATCTTTGGTAGGCAATACCTTGGCAAGGTGCAAAACCTTTCCTGAAATATCTAGGATTTCAGGTGATTAACATTAATTAGCGCTGTTTGATCTATGGCAATGTATCGAAGCCCTCTTTCCAATTACAAGCCCATTACTGTTCGTGTAAAAACGACCTTACTATCGTCATCGAGATGCATTGAATTAGAACAGTAACATAAACTACCGAAATGAAATTTAAATGTGTAGATTGTAAACGGTTCTTTCGTTTCCTGGAATTTTACGTAGTGATGAAGTTTTAAAAGTCGTGGCTATGTTTGTTTCCATACACATACAGGTACTATTTTTATGTAAGTTTTGAGAAACCTCTTTTGATCAGAATTTATAAAAATTCTACTGGAGTGCAGGAAGGAGACTTGTGATTTTGAAAAGCTCGCATTTCATAGCTTCCGACGTTTCTAAATTGAGTAGAACGGAGTGACGTTGCTTTGAAGAATAAAATACGACTGTCACGTGTTCGCGTGCGAGTATTCGCGACAGCAGCTGCCAAGGTCGAGCCCTCAGGGGGACCAACTCCTGTGCCGGGCCACGCCTCTCCCAAGGCATCCAGCTCACCCGGCTCCCGGCCTGTGGAGTGTGTTCAAGTTTGGAGGGAATTCTTAACAGTTCGGGAAGTAAAATGAACAGTTTCGCCTGTAAATGTTCTTCCACCGCTCAGTTCAGCATTTGCCGGTTGATCACAGAGATGGTCCTCATTACGTTTCATTTGTAGCCAAAGAGGTGTTACATTATGTTCCCCCTTCGTATCATAGGTATTATTGCGTCGCTATCGATGACATGCAAACTCACGGTTCAGCCGGTTTCATTTATTTTCTATTGGAAGGGGAACGGCTTTATATATTAATTGATCATTTCTGCGCTCACCGTTCGGGGACCATGAGATTCCACCTGGGTATAATAAAAAACTAATTTCCGAAACTACCGGCAATATTTGATACGAACGTTTCCTCAGTTCATGCAACACAACTATTCACTTCGTAGGTTCGATCTACCTCGATCGTACACGCCTCGATCTACAAGGTCGAGGTGTGTACGATAAAAGTTTATCTATCGAGGAGAAAATCAGCTAAATGATCTGAACACTTCAATTATTTTTTTCAATTTAGCAAGTATCATTGCAACACCTGGAGCGTAATTGTTTGTTTGATCAAGTGCGACCCCTTCATTTACGTTAAAACGTATTGTGTGTGTTCTCATGTTCCACTCACCAACGTCACATGGCGCTGTTGTTTGGCCGTGGCTTGTATCCCAGCCAGTGCTAGGCATGGGAAGACCGAGCGAACGCCCTGGACCCAGGAAGTTACGCGTGAATGAGACACCAAAAAAAATTCAAAAAAGGTTATCATGAAGATGCGGTTAAGTAGTCTGTTATTACATAAAAATTGCAATTCATTCAAGGACTAACGAATTTACATGTATTTAATTGGTAATATTACGCTTAGGAAATATATCAAATATTTTTTCGATTTTTTTTTTTAAACAAAGCGTTTAGTTTCTTTTACCCGGGCCGAAAGCTAGCCAATTCCAACACTTATTCCAAGCAAAGGCATCAAAATTGATGTATAATGAGTCACAGCAGTCATTGCTTTGTATTTTCTGTTTCTTAATACTAGAGTATTCATCAATCAATAATATTAATTGCCAGTCCGGATGGCCGAGATCGCTAAGGCAGTAGTGCCGTAGCGATATCAGACGAAAGGATCGCGGGTTCGAGTCCCGCCTCGAGCATGGTTGTATTGTGTTCGTCCTTTCACCCCATCATCATATCGTGTCACCCGCTGTTACCATACCGTTACAAGCAATAGTGCTCGCTAATGACCTAATAGTTGTGATCTTAAATAATAATAATAATAATAATAATAATAATAATAATAATAATAATAATAAATTCATTGTATCTTGTATTAACCTTCATTAAACTTCAAGCGGCTAAGTTTACGAAAACAAAAAGCATCATCCAGGCCACGCCCCTTTCCCATCCACGTTCTTTGTACGCAGCGTGGCGTGCGTCGTGCGTGGGAGGGCAGGCGTCCCGCAGGGCCGCGGCGCGCACGACCGCCGCCCGCGCTTTTTGCCTCCCGCGCGAAAGAACCCTGCGTGCGAAGGTGGAACGCGCTCGAGTGGCCCTGACCCAATATCGATGGCGGCCGCTTCGCGGAATTGAGCGGAATAGGGCGGGAGCACTGCGGAGCCTGTTCAGATAAAGCAGCTCCTTTTTTTTCCCTTCAGAGAAAAGGGTGGAAAATTTTGAGATACGAAGTTGTCAGTTGTGGAAGTCGATTAGATTCGTTTTCGAAAGGTGTAAAATCGTTCTAAACATCGTAGATAACGACCTCCAATAAAATAATTTCTCGGAATTGCTACTTCTGATTTTTTGTTTTATTCAGAAAGGTGTGTTTGATATTAGGTGTGTAGAATGCTTAATCATACTTTCTCTTCGTAAAGTATTAGCATTTAAACAATTTATATACCCACGTTAACGCTGCGTGGATTTATTACCATGCAGCCGATATAGCACGTCAATTATATTTTTTTAGTTCACGCAGTTGCACAAGTAATGAAACTGTAATTGAAGTAAAGAGGGTATTCTTAAGAGCAAAGCCCCATTCATTTTCTTCGAACAAAACCTCTTCATTAAGTGAAAGTATGATTACGAAGTTGTGACATTAGGATTCTCTTCTCAATTGTATATCCTTTCATGCTGCCGTTGCCATTTAAATTATTGAGACATGATTTTAACAAACGATGAACTAAATTTACTTGCTATCGAAATGTAATGTGTGTTCGGTGCCACCAAAAATACGATTAATAAACAGTGAATATATGTGATAAAAAGAGAAACGTTGAGGCATATTTATTTTCAAATTATACACAAATATTTTGTTACCAGTTTATCAATATAGTAGAGAGGCTAAAACCTTCATAAAAGAAGACATAAAACTATTAGCTCCAGGATGCTTACAGGCGTCCCGCTCCCCCACTACCCAGCAGTGAAAACTTTCTTCCTTCTCTGACGGTAAACAAAAGGAGAAAAGCCGACCTCGATTTGAGATACTTTTTCCTCTAACAATAGACCGACCCTGACAAACTTAAGAAGTAATCATGATACTTTATTATCTTCGTCTCTGATATCAGAATTCTCGTTACAAAATAGCGATTAACACTTTATAGTACTTTAAGAATTAAAAATAAATAATAAAACCTTACAAAAGTGTGTGGTCGCAACTCTCTTTGTCGGATGTTTGTTCGGGCTAAGCCCACTGACAAACACCAGAATACGGTGCTGGATAACCTAATTCGAATGCTCCCAGACGAGTTGTTCTGAAGAGTCCATCATTTCAGTGTATTGTCGCTATCAGGCGTCTTATTAAAGATTTCTTGTACGTTTCTAAGCTGCTTCTACAACAAAATGTTCCATTCTCATATATTTATATTAGAATAAAATTTTATCGTTGAAATTATCTTATAGATTCTCATTAACAGTATCGTAGGGGGCTGCGTAAGAACAAAATTATCCTATAAAACTATAATTATCCTGCAGGGTGGCAATTAACCTTTTCCTTCCTAGTTATACAAGCCCTGCACCGCATACTGTAAACAGCGGTGTCCGGGTGATACAATCTCCAGCTTGCCACTCATCGCCTGGGTGCTGTGGGTTGCCTCATTGACGCCACATGTAGCTGTCATCACAACTGCTTGTGGCATCGACCGAGGCGATGGCAGTTTGGAACGTGGTTTGCGTTGTCACCGCTAGATTGCAGAGCTAAAAAACGCAAACACATTTTTGAAACATTTGAGAAATTTCTTAGAATCTTTGAAAACAAATTGTTTCCCTCCCAGGAGACAGTCCCGTCGAATGGCAGAGCACTTGTCTCGACTGAAGAAAGAAAGGGGTCTAACCGTGACGGACGGACACACAATTTTTTCGAACACTTTATAAGGATATTCGAAGCAAGTTACTTCGCGTAATTGTTTTTACTTATTCCCTAGATTCCTATCCGAGGAATGTTCTTGATTCACGGAAAAACGTAATAAAAAAAGCAAAAACAAATGTCTTAAACTTTGGTTAAGATGCTTCACTTTCATCGACATCCTTCCTCCTCCCCCCCCCCCCCCCCGAGACTTCTGGGCTGTCCGGGTTACGCCGCGTCGTTGGCAGAGAGGCCGACGTTTCGCCTGTCATATCGCAGGCTTCTTCAGGATAGTGACTACCCTGAAGGGGTAGTGGCTACCCGACTACTTTGGTCACTACCCTGAAGAAGCCTGCGATATGACAGGCGAAACGTCGGCCTCTCTGCCAACGACGCGGCGTCACCCGGACAGCCCAGAAGTCATGAACTCGAGCCCCGGAAGCCTACGTGTACATCCCCCCCGGGGGGGGGAGTGTCCGGTGTCTCTAGATCGCAGCCTTTAAAACCGATGTCTCAATCTGGCCCTGTGCGGAGCCACCGGTCTTGGGTGTGTGGAGGACCTCGGAAACGCGACGCAGAGTGGTCCGCCGCCTTAAAAGCGAGGGCCGCCGCGTCAGCCGGCGGGCAGGCAGGCAGATGCCCTGCGTTCCTCGGGCGGCCGCTAAGTGGGCACGCTGCTCCGCACGACCTTCAGATATCCTCCGAGCGACAAACCAACTCTCTCGGATCTCCTCGGTCGCGGGAATTGGGCTCAAAGGGAGAAACGTATCCTTCGGAAGAAAGGACACCTGACGTGGCAACTCAATTCCATGAAGCTCCCTCCCGTTAGTTCGCCGTCGTCACTGAAAAATCGTGAATATCGACATTCTAGGAGAAAATCATGAATACTTCGGTGGCGCAGAGAATTGACGTAGCTGCATGAAGTTGTGAATCGATTTCTGTTTACAGTACAGTTGCAATGAAGCGGTAACAGGCAATAAATGTTAACAATAATTAACGGAAGTACTAATTACGTGACGAATAGCAGACACAGAAAATTATTATTTATTTCAATACGTACGTCAGAGTTCAATGCTATTTAGTTTATACTACTATAATGCTTGCCAGGTTTAGTTTGTTTGCAAGTTGTCACTGCAATGGAGTGCTGTCATTTATTCGTTTCCAGCAATATCAGATAGCCATTCATCGAGTATGGAACTTAATTGTGGTAAATCTCAAGTGAATGAGCAGACCGGTTCTGGAGATTGGAAGATAGTGTACGGATACATTTCATTATTACAAACCTGACTGCTCGATCGTTTTAGGTAACATACTCATTTCTTATCAATTACATTTTATCACGTGCATTTCTCGAGACTGGAGGCATTATTTAAAGCAACCATACTGTATTACATTAATTAGTAAAGTATTGAGTTAGTAAACGAAATCTGCCAGAACTACTGGCAGAAACTTAACGTTCTTAAGAAACAAATTGATTATCGCTTGGAAAAAAGTCCAGTTTTATATTTCTATTCTTTGTACTAGATTATATAAATTGATTCATAATTTTTGAAATGTAAAATTTCGGTAGCTGTGATATCTGTAAATCGACGTATCTGATTACAAAATTAATTGATTTCTGCGCGTCGTTCTCACATGTTCATCTCCTCGAGTTGCGAGCCATCTCCCGAAACAGCGAGAACGAAAGGCGAGGGACCAGACGCCTCAGCCCGGGCGCGCTCCGCGCAGCGCGTCTGCTCGGAAGCCGCCTCGCGCGTTGCACGTCCGCCAGCAGGTGCGGAGAGCGCTCGTACGCTCGAGACTCGCCTCGCCTCTCCTTGCCTCGCGGCCTCTCCTCGCGGCCACGCCGCCGGCTGCAGCCCCAGCCACCGGGTAACGGGCCGCGCGCGGTGGACGAAAGTCTCTCTCTCGCGCTCGCGCTCGCGCGCGCGCGGAGCAGTCCCGTTTTCCTCGAGCGCCCCACTTCCTCACCGCTTCTGCCGCCGCCGCCGCCGCGCCGTGGCCCGGATACCCGTGCTCCCGTCGCCGAAGTGGCCACCAGCATCCGCGCCCGGGCTTGCGCCAAGCGCCTGTCGCTGTCAAGCGCCGGGCGACCGGTGACGGATGGTTTTTCTGTGGCAGAACGGTGTCGTTCACAGCGAATGGCTGCGTTCATGTGGGACAGTGTTGCCAGCGGACCCTCATTCGCTCGCCTCCGTAATTCGATGCGCGGCGCCCAATGGATGACCCGCGGCAACATGCGCGCCTTTGGTAGAGCGTTCGTGTCTTTGAGGAACGTGAATAGCTTTGTTCGAGAAAAGCAGTTCTAATTTTGCCCTTGTACGTAATCTTTCATTCTTAAAGTGTACATAATAACTAATCGTGTACTGTTAAAATGTTAAATCATCGCAAAGTGAGGTTTACGCATATTGCTTATTCATCATTGAAGCCACATGTTGTAAATATTGGGAGAAATGGCCGGTGGCCTCCGAAGTGAGAGCTCATTGGGCTTCAACCCCTCCCCCAAAGCCGCTGACACACATTCACAAATATATTGTTTTATTCGTATTCTGTAATAACGTAAAGCATTAAAAATCTAAATTCAATTCATTATAAATATCTGAACTTTAAAAAGTAATTTTAAATTCAGTATAAAAAAGTCTTTATAAAAAAATCGTCAGATACACTGCATCTACAGTCCTTCCCGTAGAAAAATCCTGATGACAGTGGAAGTAACTAACGATATAAGAGTTTGTAGTAAAATGCCCAAGAGCTCTAATTGCGTGATGCAAGGAAACTTTTTTCAATGAAATCTGAGTGTAGATATTCATAATGCATGAATATTGAAAATTTACAACTTTTCTTCTTGGTAACGTAACAAGTTTCTCTCACTTTCCATATCCTGATGTAAATGCCCGACGTGTTAGAAATTCCTCCGTGAATAAATTATGCAGATGGAATAATGAACATTTTTTTACCTTACAGCTCTCCTAATTAAGATTCAAAAATTAATCGCGCGTTTAACTGTATCATAGAAGGATAAGAATGTTGGATAAAACATGTATAGGATATTTTAAATTGGTTTAAATGTTTTTCATGTTGATTTATGGCTGTCTCTGTTGTTCGTATAATTTTCTTCAAACATAACCCTATTCAGCGTGGTCTGAAGGGATTACTTGGGAAATTTCGCTTCAAATGCATCTTTATATATAAAACACTAAGGATTTTCGTTTAGAATTCAATTAGAGATTTCTAAACTAAATATTGTAATATTTGCTTTAAATCAAAAGTAGTGTGCTCTGGATAGGACTTAATTTCTCCGGTTTTACAGTATAAACACACAATTGTAATAAAATCGTAAACTTAGTAAAAAGGAATTCTTAATGTCACCATTTGTTCATTACGCCATTTTTTAAAACTAAAAGGATATACTTGTAACATGAAGCTATAGTTAGCGATGCGAAATAGCGGACGTTTTAAGTTCGAAGATTAACTGTTTTTAAATGCAAAGGTCAGCGAGTGTGTAAATAAACCCAACATCCAGCAAACTGCCGCATGTGTCCCTTCTCAAAAAGTTTTAAGTGATTATAATTATAAGTGATTCATTATATTTTCAAGTTAAAGTGGATTGTATGATATCATACAAGTATACATCTGGGTAAATATATATTTCAAATATATTTTCAGAAACCTCTCTTAATTCATTACTCGCAAAGAAGAGTTTTAGTGTTGCTGCAGAATTTCCAAATTTTCGTTTCATAAGTTTTGAAGAAGATAGACATTAAACACTTTTGGAGTATAGATGTTCCATACAGTGCATTTGTAGTTCTTTTCAGTCGTAACTTTTCTAAAATTCTAAAAAAGTAATCGCAGGGGTTCAGCAAATGTGCAAGAATATCAGGAAAGACGGTCCCTCCCTCCAATGAGGATTCGAAGTAGGGGCCTCCTGCGGAGGCTCGTGGCCTTCCATTGAGGCGCCTCTCCGGAAGCCAGGGCTCGCGCTCGGGGCGCTGCCTGGTGCCAAGTGGGGCTGCTCGTTGTCGCCGCTCCATGGTCTCCGTGCCTGGCTCCACGCGCCGCGTGGCCGCGCCCCCGGCCCGGCTGAGCGCCTCGCCTCTGCGGTGCGTGGGCGCCGCGTGAATGGAGTAGAGTGTGGCGTCATACGGGTGTAATCGAACACAGACGAGAGTGGTTTGTGAAACACTAGATTTATTAACGATCTAGACCGTAGTCTCAATTTAACAACTACCCTGCTCACAATAAACTAAATAAATACACACACTACAAGGAGAGATAATTTAAGAACGGCTACTACACCGCAACATACCACCGATGTTCCCTGTATGAAGCCGCTCTACTTTGAGACCATCTACGCGTCTCGCAAGTCACGACAATGAATTGCCAGCCCCTCGCCCTAGTGCACCTACACGCACAGACATGCGCTTCACCTGTCGCCGACGCTGCTAGAACAAGAAGCCTGGGGCATTGTTCTCCTGGGCTTATATAGGCCCATTTGGCTCTACCCGCCGCCCCCATTGCCTCCTCCCCAAAGCCGCTCTGGGCCCGCTACGTCCACGGAAAGTTCCAGTGCGTCATCACTCCGCCCTTTCTTTAACATCCGGCGATGTTCGCCGATTTCCACCTGGTTGTCTGTTTTGAGCGTGGCACGACGCTACAAGAGACAGACGCGTCGTCGTACGGTGGGCGCGCGCCGGAACGCTTTCCGCCAACAATGGGACGCGCCCGGACTCTCGTCGTTCTCCGACCCGAGGCGCCATCTTAATTAGCTCCGCCACGCGGGAGGATGCACGTTTGTTTCAGTGCCGGCGTGGAGACGCAGGGCGGGGGCAGGTGAGCCCAAGTACGCGGACACTAAGTGTGTGGGTTCGAATCCCGCGTAAAGCATGAATAATGTAGCTAGGGGCACATTCTAGTGAGTATCACCTCTGTACTAGAGATACATCGATCGCACAGTATCAATGTTTTAAATTAAAACATTGATGTTAATAAAATACATAACCCAAAACCCATGGAGGTTTTCAAACAGCGATGCTCTTTAAGCATCGGCGTTTTAAAATGTTTAACGTGTAATGTTCGGAGGAGGCAAAATTAAAGTGGATAGTTTTTAATTAAGATTAAACTGGCAGAATAAAGTTAAAAATAAAAAGAACAATTTACTAAACTGCGTCTGAAAGCCTGAGCGCACATCACAAGGGGGGTCAGATTCCTCAATGCACCGTGGAGTGGTACAAGAAGAACCCTATGCCTACTGTACATGCGTTTGCCACCTCTTCGCATGCTGGAAAGGTGCACAAAATGCCAGGAATCGGGGACATCTCGGGCGAGTGTGAGTTTCCTTAATGAACGAAGAACAAAAAGGGCTCATTTCGATCGAACACTGACAGTGGTATCAGCATTTATTATTTCATATTAAATTTTAGAAAATTGTGATTGAGATTTTTTTTTCATTGAAAAAACGTCGAAGACTTAAAAACATTGATGACGGAAAACATCGGATTTAATAAATCGATGTTTTAAACATCGACATCGATGTATCCTGACTCTAATCTAATCCTTCCGTAATCTTTGCTTTGACCGGGAACTGTTCCTCTTGTATCACCTTTTATCTCGATTGTTTCCCTGCTCTTGTCCGGCAACTGCATGTCCTGACCAGTATAACATGTAATTGAGATAGGCCTAAGGGCTACCTGGGCGTGATGTTTGGAGGGCAAAAGGAGGTTTTCGCTGGAAGTTGTTGTAGGAGAGCGGTAGATACTACGGGAGGCCCCTCAGGCACCAACAAAAGGTAGTCGGAAAGGAGTTTGTACAAAACTCGAAGGTTGTACCGACTGAAAAAAAGGAACTTAACTCTAAATGTACGTGACTGTTTTATTTCATTGATAAAATTAACCAATAACATATCAGTTAGGGCAGAAATCTCCGTTGGTTTCGAGCTGTTTCTCAACATATGATACAAACTTTTACGTTAAAATCTCTTCTCTTAACAGAATTCGTTCCTCATGGTCACTAATAACATTAAATAGTTGCATCTGACACGATACATTTTAAATAGTGCCACTCACATTTCATTTTATATGCACTGTCGCGAGGGTATAATGTATGCCGGGTGTCACGAGCCGTTGACCCATGTTTACATAAGCAACTCCACTGAAACGGCGTTCATTCTCTGTTTGACGGGAGTTGACAAGAGGCCTACTTCTTCCTAACGATGTTGCCTGCAAACCTCGTGCAGCGGTGTGTACCCCGGCGCCGGCTTTCTACTCGGTCGCTCAACTCGCCGCCGGCCAACAGAAGCGACGACGCGGCACCGGCGGCTTCCGTTTCCGCTGCGAAGGCCAGGCCGCAAGACGGATTTCCTTCTTCTTTGCGTTGCTAGCTTACGCAAATCGCTCGTGTGGCGCCATACTGGCACAACCCTGAAAATAGTTTTAAATTCAACGTGTTTAAAGGTTTTGTTCGCGCTTGAAATACAGGTAGGGCACGTTTAATATTTGGATTATGAAGTAAGAATTATCAAAAAGCCTTCATTGGTGTCCATTATGATAAATTGTGATAGTTTTTATAACTGTCATAACATTTTATCACATGTAGGGTACGGTTGGTTATGTCTGCTGAATTCCGTCTTGGAGTCTGTAAACATAATGGCTAAGAAATTTAAGGAATTCTTCTTTTAATATAGGAATAGTTTTTGTCTCTCTCAGTTCGAGAACGAATTCTAGAGTTCAGTTTCATTGATCACTTTCCTTGGTCGCCAATAAAAAACAAAATCGTTAATTTGACTTACTCTTCAGACTTCACACATGCTCAAGAAAAAAGGTTTCTTTGTAGCAGTTTTCTGTAACTTGTAATTATATTGTGCTGCCACTCATCATGAATAACGTAAATACATTCGGATGTGAATTCCAGTAAGAAACTACTTTATTCCGAAACAAGCCTCAAAGGACAGTGATATTTAAATTAATGTTTGTGTTGCTCTTTTGTCTTCAAAAAATGCACAAAGAGACTTTTCACTCGGAATTATTATTTTAATATTGTTGGTGCCTGCCGTGAGTTATTCTTGGAAGAGCGGCTGCTATATCACTTTCTGTATTTGCGTTCATGTGTCCGTATCAAGCGTTTGTTCCGCGGCGGTGAGTGTTTGAGGGACAAGAGATTGGTCGGAGACAGTTGGAGGGGGCGGTAGTCGGGCTGCCTTTTGACCGAGGCGTCTGACGCAAGTGCTGAGACGTCGGCGATGTTTTTTTCTTGTCAGCTTCATATTTTTTTAATTCGCTGATAACCGAATGTCCCGATGCCCCCCAGGCTGGAAGGTTGTTTCTCTTTGCGTACTCGTTAACCTTATATTGGAAGAATTTCTCTCCAGAGACGAAGTTTCGAGATAAACGAAGAATCTGCTGTCTGGTCCAAATCCATTCGCTGATATTTCGTCGTATATTTCGACATAGTATGATTTTCCTTACAATGTTGGTGATTCTATTTTACTACAGTTTATATAACTAAGACTTTCAAGACCAGAAAATTGCAGATTGTGTCCAAGAGTAACTACTGTATGTAATGATTGTAAAAAAGTTAAGCAAATAATTTAAATAAGAAAAAGAAGACGCGAATAATTTTGAATCAATACCAGAGCGACATAAAATTTGGAAGCAATTCATTAATCGAAAATGTTTGAAACCCACCATTAAATGGTGAAAAAAAATGATTGTAAAAAAAATTCAGCAAAAATTTTGAATATCCAAATTCTTGCGGGTTTCCAATATTTTCGATTATTGAATTGCTTCCAAATTTTATGTCGCTCTGGTATTGATTCAAAATTATTTGCGTGGTTTGCAGTCGTCTGCGGTTAGCTTCCAGTTTTGAATTTACATACCAAAGTGACGTACATTCCAAAATGGACATGTAATGTACACCACAAAAGCGTATATTTTATAATTCTGTGAAGTTTAATCGATTCCCGATCTCATCCCTATCACGAAGGTTCCTGGAAATAAATACATGTAATTGAAAGGTGTAAAAACAGAGTACCATTGCCCATGAGAATCATTCATACGTGCATGTAAAATAAGCATAATTTCAATTATATAGAAATGAATATTACGGAACACATTTTCATTGGGCAATAGTTTTGGTGCCAATTTCAGAATGCGGAGTGCACTTTCAATGGTCAGAAATACACATTACGATAAAGTTTTGAACATTTTATTGATATTTGTCTAGAAATTATTTAATTTTTGAGCCTCGAGAATTTCCCGACCAATGAGAACTAATGGTTTTGTAGTTTTATAGATTTTATACAGATCACAGCGACCACAAGTAATGAGATGAAAATGTTACACAAAACGGGGCTTTGAACGTTTTTAGTTATCACTCGAAGTAAAAATTAAAATTATTTGTAACAATGAAGGGAAAATTTTAAATTATTCTTCATAACATTTTTATAAAATAAATGTTATATTTTCGCACTTGTAACAAAGATAAGTCGGAATCGTGGGTGATTGAATGTATTAGACATTATTAAATGTGCAAACCATTAATTATGAAATGTTTTATAAGAGCGACGTGGCCTATATTCTTTCATATCCCTTTCGTTTTACTCTTGGTCAATTATTAATCTGACGACCGGAAGAATCATGAGTTTTGCCGTTTACATTAAAAATCACTTATATGTGTACTTCAGATTCTGATTTGGCCGAGTGATTCCGCCTTGAACTCCGCGCGGGTTTCTTCCTCCCAGATCGCCTCTTCCTTTGTGGGCGACATGTTTTTATAGAGTAATTGCGTGATTTGTTGTGGAGCTCTCGGCGCTTATCTTATCGCGCGCGCACCCGGCGGCGGTGGAGGCGGCCACGTCGTCGGCCGGCCGGGGGGCCGAGGGCGTCGCCGGCGACCCTTATCGCGGCTCCGCCGCCGGCTGCAAACATGTTGATGACGAAGGGAGGGGAAGGGGGAAACGATAGCGCGGGTCGCCGCCCCAGCCAGGCGTTCGCCACCGCGCGCCACGGCAGCCCGCGATTTGCCGCACATTGGCCGAAACGGCAGCTCGAAAGGCGCTCATGTGAGTCTGTGACGATGGAGAACGCGTCTGTCTCAGTGGCGATGGAGTCTGCCTTATCTGTCCTGGAACAGGCACTCCGAAGCAGGCGCGGCTCGTCCCTACAACAAAAATCAGACACAAATCAGGCGATTCGGGAAGTCAGAGTGAGAAGTCTTCAAATTCAAGATCCGAGAAAAAAATGTTTTTAACATGTCCCGCCCTTGGCGAAATAATCAAACTGTTTCTACGAGAAACTTATTTTCTATAAGATAAATGGGGACGAATTCAACTTTATTTTGGACACGAGAATCGCTTGTGGTGTGTTAAAAAAAATTCCGGAAGTTGAGTTTACATCCGGAACGCCTCATACAGTATGTACGACTGAAACATAATTTGCGGAGCACTCGCGTGAAGAGGGAAGCAAAAGCTGTTACGATTTTTGAAAAGGTCGAAATTGTGTATTACGTGTACACTAAGAGTAAAAATGGTGTTTGTAGAATGTGAGTCATAAACGAAGGATTTTTTTATTTGTCCATTTCCGTAAAATCTTATTTCCAGTCTTCTGAAGAAAAGAAATGGTGAAAATGTCATTTATTTTGATGCCTTTTGTTTGTCATACAAGGACAAAAAGGCATTCTGCTATATTTCTAGAGTTCACGAAAGAAAATAGTTGTAAAAATTAAATTATTTTGTAATGAACCTCATTGTGTGTATCTAAGAGTACTCGTATTTCTACCAATTGCTTTCTGACATCTCGCCGTGTAAATTATATTTGAAGCAAATACCATTTGAACCTGTGTTAATGGAAAACCCGAATACACTAAATTTGAATTGCTTTTAAGCAAATGTAAAATATTTTGCAATTCTCTGTTAGAAAAAATTCACACATCGAAAGAGCAGAAAGTCATCTGCGAAATTTTGATATTTCGGGCCGACAGTTAAAAGGCATTCTAATATTTCCGAGGAAATAAATTAAGCATTGGAATTAAAAACGAAAAGTAATGAAAAGTGGGTAGTGTTCTTTTTTAAGTCGTTCATATTACACATTTGAAAATTTATTTTGATAGCCGCTTTCGGAGAACTTGCGCAATATTTGGACCTGTTGGCTCCGCTTCGGCCCACTGCTTGCACCGTTGCGACGAGGCGCGGGGGCGTTTACCCACAACGGGACCCAGCGGCGGCGCCTCGCCCCTCCGCACCCCCGCAAGTGCGGCACATACCGCGCGAACCCACTGCACGCGCCCCCGCGCCCCGCGCCCACCGCCCACGGCCACTTTCTCAGCGCCGCGCTGCGCCGCAACCGGTGTGAAGGCGCCTCTTCACCGCTAACCCTCGCCTCGCGCGCCGCCGCCTGCGTCACAATCGGCACTGTGCGTCACCGACGGCGCGTTGACTCGGTCTTCGTTGCATTTTGACTATACAGTGAAACCTCTCGGTAAGACCACCTCTTTAAGAAGACCGCCCTTTTTCGAGACTAGTAATTTATGGAAAGGAATTATTATTCTAAAAGATCAATATCTTGATTCTAAATGCGTTTCCGCTAGGTCACACCTGAAAATGACTATGATTCAATTCCGTGGGTAAGTGCTCGATACTTGTGTGAATTGAAAAGAATTTTTATGAACAATATAATAATATTTATTATATTCGTGTTAATTCGTCTTACATTAGGTTACTTTAAGGAAAAAATTAATCTGTCATCACTGTTATGTTCCTCCAGGAAAATTCTAATTTTATCACCTCGGTTTAATCTGCCGTCATTCCTAACCTCAAAGCTGACTTTTTACGACCCCATTTAATGGGTTTACATTTAGCCTCCTGTCGACGGCCCCTGCATTGACATCTAGTCCTTTCCATTGCCGTAACCGGAGCGCGTAATGGTCAGGTGAACGACATTCGAACTGCCCAATAAACTCCACTACCACTTCTATGAAAACTTTCACTCGTTGCACGAGCGGATCAAAGTAAAAGCAATTTCCGGAGTAATCACAGTGTTCAGTCCACTGTCCTTTCGGGGCATTGTTCCAACCTACGAAGGAAACATTTTCCAGTACTTTTCGTGATGTAGAAGAGAGTATATTTTAGAGTAAGAAATTTCTATCAACGAAAAGAGAAACAATCACACTTAAAGTAGAAGAGTGGAGTTAGTGTCCTAATTTCTTATCGTTGTGAGAGAATTAAGTTGATTTCATTTTTTTTTTCTTCAAATCTATGAAGTTGGGTCATTTGCAATCCCATTTTTGAGTATCGCCTACTGAATTTTGTTAGCAACGCAGAATCGTCAATTTCAAATACCTAGATTGTAGGACATACAATCAACACTTCAGTTTCGAGTTCTACGCACGCCCAGCTATCTCATGAACCGCTAGCTTTATAACCCCTTACAAGGAAGCTGTGAGATGCTTTTAGTATATTCCACCCGATGAATGTCCTGTCCTTGGCCGGTATCGCCACTGCAACCTTACATCAAGCGATCCAACACGGCGTACTTTAACCACCCCGTCGGCCCGTCCGCCGCGTGCACCGCAGAGGGAGGGTGAGCGAAGGAGGCCGGCTGCGTCGCGCGGCTAACGAGGCTGCCCGTACTTGGCCATTCCGGCCGCGCGCGCGCGAGCTGCAGAGCGACGCTCACGGCGCGCGCCCAAATGAGGCAGATCATGCGCACATTAAAAGTGGAGTCGAGCAGTAATGTTTAAATTGCGTAACATGGTTTTGAAATGTGAAATAATGAGTGCTCTGTGAGGTGGAACTGTTAATTACACGAGATAATGTATACTATTATTTCCATCTCTTGTAATGAGGAAATGCAGACAAATATATATGTAGATGAAAAATAAAATGATTGTTTTTCCTAAATGACATATGCGCTGAAAAAATAAATTTATCGATTGTAAAATATTACATTACGGATTTAAGATTGTAATTCGCTGAGGCGGTTCCAATATGAATTTTCAATAAGATTATGATAAGATTGTTTGGTGCTTCTATCGAAAAAGTTATAAATTCTAGACGACCACCTAATAAAAAGGGCTAACGTTAAAAGTATCATTTCAGTGGCTTATCATGAAAATAAACCGTCAAAATAAAACAAAACTTGAAACAAATGCGTTATGATTTTTTTGATTTTCGTGTTGTTTCGATGATTTCTCTATTGAGACAGAAGGGATCAGTTTGATTGTGGCTGACCCCCTTGAACCCTCGCCTTATCTCGAGACCTCCGGTAAGTTTAATTTAATTTACTTATACAAATAACCTTTTTGTGCTTGAAGCAATACGGTATTTTGATATCATTTTATTATGGCATATCGCTTTCATACGCAGCATGTAATACATCAATTTTGCAGTTAACTTTGTGGTGAAAAAGGAGGTGGAAAGATGGATACTACACCCAATAGATTTCTTATATGCAAATGAACTTTACAGAAATAAGTGCAGTGTTCACGAATTGGACAACAGTTTTCTACGTAGTATGTTGATTGTTAGTCACTGCTAATGGAACAAGTTATCTAATACTACTTTCCAATGGTCAATTTAAGCCGTTTATATTGAGGAAAGGCTGTTTAAATCGTTATTTCGAAGATACTAGACTTGACAATGTATGCAAATGCGATCAAATTAATGGCGACAGAAAAACTGGGTCACCTGGATCTCGGTCAGTCGTGTAAAAAAGTGGCATGTTGCCGTGCCTTACGATCCAACCAAGGTCTTACGCCATTCATCCAATCGTTGTCAGCATTGGACACCTACTGCAAATCCGTCAAAGGATTCTTACTGCATGGAGGAAATGAACAGCATATTTCTCAGATACCGCATCTTCTGATGCATTTCGTATTTCAGATACGAGACTGAGAATTAGTACGCAATATTTGAATATAAACGTTATCTTACTTGTGTGCCCACGCAGCCTGTCATGTGAGTAATTGTGTCCACATACGCTATTCACCTTTCCCGTAAAATTAGTTTTCGTCGCGTGGTGTTAAGCGAATTACAGAATTAGTTCAATTTTCGTCGTGTTGTTACAATAAGAAATTTTAGGCAGCATAATTAATAGTGAGCAATGAATAATTTTAACTCCAGAAAAGATAAACGTTACCTTTACTCCTCGAATGCTCACGAAGAATAAACTTCAGAGTCGAATAAACTTCTTCTAAGTAGAATAAAATAGACAGACGAGAACTAAATACAAACAGTTTAGTCTACTATATTTTTAAATGTATGAGTCATTACAGTCTAATCATGTTTTCAAATAGTGTTGCGAACATTTTGTAAAGTTTTAAATAACTCTGTAGTCTCATAATGTGTTTGCATAATTTACCATACTAAAATAGATTTGGTTACTTAAAACGTCTTCATGGTAGACAAATGCTTCTTTCAACTAAGTGTATAGTTTCATCCCTTGGTGGTTTTGGTAAATAGAATTTGGTGTGTTACGGTGTTGTATGTCACATAGAAAGAAAATATGTTGTATTCTGAACACGAAAAATTATATAATTTTATATTACATGGAAATAATATCATCCTTCACATAATAGTCAGTATTATAAAATAAAACGTAACTGACATACAAGAAAACTAGACTCAGATTATAGTGTGGATGCAGTGATGCAATCCTCAGGAAATTTCCTGTAAATCTGGAAGCATTCGGAGTGGACTCGCTGGTAATTTATCAGCTTGTCGTAGCGACAGGGAAAGTAACATCAGAGAGAGATAGATGTCAGAAAACACAATTACTGAAAAACCACTCTATAAAACACTGTATCATTTTATGACTGTGTACTTTCCCCGCTGCGCTCGGGTGGAGAAAGTAAGTAAAAGTGCTATCTACGAGAATGTAATAACGCTTCAAGTACTAGATATGGTCTTCGTAATATAATACATATTCTTTAAATTGAAAATGTTACAACCTGCAGCGCTTTTCGCAAATATTAACACACTATCCAAGAAGATAATTTGCTGCGCATATACTAAGTGAAAACGCCGGTGACTGAAAGCTATTGATGACCTCACAAATGTAATTAATTTCAACTTAATTAACAAATGGATTAATTTCAAACCACAAATATTTGGTTAATTTTCTTTCAGGACACGTTTTCTGTCTGTATATTGTTCGCATCTCGCTCTACCTAGCGTGAGAACAGAATGTATGTTGATAGTAATCTTTTAAAAGCTGTTACGAAAATTATTTCGGAAGCTAAAAAGACCACCACAACTACTAGTTGACCTATACAGTACCTCTTTATAAGAGACGATTTGTAAGTAATCAGTAGTAATTAAGTATAAATACACGTAACGTCATTCCAGACACAAGCAATCAGTTACCTTTTTACAACCTGCCAATGAGAATAATGAAATCTGCGTGTGATCTTTGTACGCGCCTATTCAAAAGGAGCATCCGGGAGGTGCTAGAGGCAAAGATCGAACCACTTTGTGCCCAGGGAGTGACTTCATATTTAAGTTAGACAAAACGTTCAGTTTAGACCGCTAAACGTTTACTTAAAGTGCATTTTCCGAAACAAATTGATATTTCATAAGACTAAAATATGTTAAATTTACTTTTTTATACTTCATAAATCAGTATTCACCAGCATTGGTTTTGCCACTGATTGCTTTTCTTGCAGAATTATACTTCTTAGAATGCCATTTGTGCTCGGTAGGTACCGAAAATTTAAGTAGCAATTCAAAGTATAATAAATACAGAGTGACTTTATAGGGCGAGGCTGGCACAAGACAGATTTACCGAGCCAAGGCCAAACGAACCATTCACAATATATTAATGTCGAGATATGCCCAAACTTCGAAATCGTGTTCGCAACCAATTCCCAGACATGGGCGACACAAGCGCCACGTCATGAGACCGGACCGCCGCGAGGAATTCGCAGAGGGAGCCCGCGCCAGCGCCGGAGACAGCCTGGCCTCGATCCAACGCCCCGGCGGGCCGCGAGGCGGGGCCAGCAGAATGCCGATCCGGCCCGGGCGCGGCTCCGAAGCCTCCGGGAAGGGGGTGGGGAAATCCGCTGTTGTCCAACCGCGCGCCGCGGAAACGCAGGTCAATACAGGGGTCTGCCACACGTTTCAACCTGACTGACACCTTCACGTCGTATGTACCTGACATGTCGCGGATATCAGCGTTCACGCACCCCTGGATGTTACATTGTTGAAATAAAATTATTTATCGTGCAATATCATTGACGTAAAATTTACTATTCGAGTTCTGTACTAGAATGCTGTTGAGAAAATGTTGATGTTTCGCAATTGCAAAAAAAGTATTAAATTGCTTTATTTAAAATAATTAGTTTGCTCCCCCACCTAAATGAATTAAGAGTGATGAACTATAATAATAATAATAATAATAACAATAATAATAATAATAATAATAATAATAATAATAATAATAATAATAATAATAATAATAATAATAATAATAATAATAATAATGTAAAATTCTCCCCAAAAAAATATTAGGGGCTCCACGAAAAAGCAAAACTGGATTAGGATTTACATTTTCACTTCACGATTCTCTTGATCTTTAGTGATCCTTCGGGGCGTCCAGTAATGAAATGCAGTATACCGTTAAATTTTGCAGGAAAAGACGTCTGCGCGTACAAACAGCAATATTATGTTTATCAAGAAAGTGTGTTACACCAAGAAACGTCTGTTATTCAAATAACCAATTCTTCTTGCAAGGTGCGACCAGCTTATGAATGTATCTTTGGGTTGAGAAACGACGGTGTACATAATTCACAATGGGGACACAAGAGCCATTTTTATAACGATTTCCCTCGTATGATTTATCACTGAGGATATTCGAGTATCCATTCATAGCAGTATTATAGTGTCCAATCATAACTGTATTTTTCCATAAAAATGATCTTTGCCGTATCATTTTGTCTGCCACCTCTTCGTTACTGAACAGACTTAACTATCCAATGTACTTGCTATGATGCCTATGTAGCTATGATGCCTATGTATTCAATAGTTCATGTGCTATGCTTTTACAAGTTAATAAAACAATCTATATTATCAGTTTTGATTTTGACCGTTCATGAAAGAGTCTTCATAAATGCCGCTTCATATATACTTTTGAAGTTCTGAGTTTCCAAGATTAATTCACTCACCTCAGTGAATTTATCAGGAAACTCAGAAGTATTTGTGGTATTAACTATGATATATGCAAACTAGTTGAAATTAAATTTGTTCTGGTGAAGTTATTTATCTTTATATCTATATCATACATAATATGCATTTTAACCGATTGCACTTATTGCAATAATTTAGTTCCTGGAAATTAATATTGTGTCCGTTAGTAATTACGTAAAGGTTAAATAGACTTCGCTCAGGCTGGATTACAATTATTTCAAAACGTAGTGTGTTTGGTACATGATACGGAAGTACAATTACACGGACAACACTAGTTTCGTATAAGAAAATACGTCAGCGTAAACAATCTGCTAAAAGACAATATTAGTTGAACTAGTCACAACTAGAAAACATGGTCATTTTGGTACTATTTTCCAGGTATTACCGGAAAGAATTAAGATTATCCCCGGATTGTCAAAAAAATAAACGCTTGGTTCACTTCCGCTCCGTCGTGACTTCGTTTCTGGCCCAACCGCTGCCCTGCCAACGCCAAAGCTGCGCCTGGCGTCCCACCGCCCCTCTCCCCCGCCCTCCCCCCTCCCCAGCGCTCTCCGAAGAGGCGATAAAACGCGACTTTCTTGCAAACGCGGGACGCGACGCACCGTCATCGCGGACGGCGCTTTCCCTCACATTGTCCCCGCGACCCACTTGCGGCGCGCCGCCGAGCCGCGCCACTCGCCCGCCCGCGCGCCCCGGGCGAGCGACGACGGCGATGAGGCAGCGCGGGCGCGCGGGCTTCTCGGAAGCAGGCAGCTCTTCGCCCGCGGTCGCCGTACACGAGTGGCGTCTAAAGGCCCATTCACAATGCAGACGTAAACATAAGCATAACGCAGAGACGTAAACATTAACATAAGTGATAGACTGAAGTATTCACAATGTCTAACACAAGCGCAAGCAAAATACGAGTCTCTATTGGCTGTGAGGCGTTCTAGTTTACTATTGGTTGAATGTGAGAACCGATTTTGAGGTATCGACTATGTCCATGGCCCATATGGTGTTAGTTCGTCTATCGACTTCCCTCCTCTTTCGATTCTCAATTTTGAGTTAACGTACTGTGATTGGTTCATTTCTTTAGTCTTACTTGGTACTTGCATAAGTACAGGAGCTTGAAGATTGCAAGCTTTTAAGTTAACGTCTTACGTGTTATGCTTAGGCGAACGCATTGTGAATGAGTTCGCTTATGGACGTACTCCTAACTTCTATGATAACGCCATGCTTAAGTTTGTTTGCATTCTGAATGGGCCTTAATACAGCTCGATCGTGTCAATACGACGAGAAGTGAAAGGTATTCTAATGTGCACATATGCAAGTTCAGTGGAGTTGGTCTAAATTAGAAGCTGAATATGCGCATTAATTTCACTGGATTCTCGATCGCTACATTCTCAATCGTTCGAATTTCATAATATTTCGAATTTGTTACTTCTCCTGAACCTTTCCTTGTAACATGTGTGGTATTTATATTAATCGCAATATTTGATTACTAGGAGTGTTTCTATTTTCCTTCAAATTCGTCGTTCCATTATAATACAATGTAAAAGTTCAGGTCTATGAAATACAAAAATAGTGACCAAAATATTTCTAGAAAAAAAATGACTTTAATGTCGCTATTGGATACTGATCATATTTAAGTGTGACTAATTGTTACTCTGTCTAGAAAACATGATTTTCTCAAGGATGTTTTTAAGAACATGCCTTAAGAGATAAAGTACAGATGAGGGTATAATTAGATACAAGTATAAAGGCTCGCTAATAGTAATTAATTTAACAGACGAATATAAACGGTAATTATAATAAATACTGAGCATAACTATCATCCGAACGTCAAACTAGGACTGGTAGTTGCATCACATGCATGGTGCATAAACATTCGTCAGATATTAAATTTATGATTAAACTATATACGAGTACTATCGTTGGAGAGAAGTGTTCTGAATTAAATCTTCAGTGCCGTTATAGAATACTGAACGCAGGAACGTTGCTAAATATTTCATATTCATTCTCATAACATTTTAATGAGCGACAATGATCACGAATTGACGGGTGCAGAGACACAATTTGTCCCATTCCCAAACAACTTCATTAATTTTTAATATTGCATTAGATTTTTCTGCAATATTACTCTTATCTCCGTACGTATGCAGATATGAAAGTAATATGCATATTACTTTAATACATTTCATTTTGAATGAGATCTTACCCCGCTCTAACTTCTATTCCGTTTTTAGTTTTCTTCGAATAATGTAATAATAATAATAAAACATAATATGAAACATAATAATAATAATAATAATAATAATAATAACAATAATAATAATAATAATATAAAAATAATAAATCCCTATCTTAATTCACATAAAATATTATCATTTTTATTCCTTGTAATTTGATTACTAAAACTTTATATCTTTACATACGTATATGAACCGATTACAATTAATATTCGTTTGACTTCTTCCAGTATATCTCACTTGGTCGGATATCTTCAGCACACTTGCTTTCCGGCGCCCGGTTGTTTCCTGTTCTCCGTTCCGCACCGCAACCTCGCGGGCGGCCGTCACCCACTGGCGGCAGCGGCGGCCACCGCAAAAACGCCTCGACCCTGCTCGCGGCGGGGCGGTCTTCTTCGTAAAAAGCGCGCGGGCGGGCGGGCGGGTCTGTTGGCCGGGCGTGGCCGCGGGCGGGCGCGGGCCTTGGCGGCGCGACCGCAGCCTGCGAGGTCGTGGCGGCGGCGGCACTTCCTCGCTTTTATTGTAGTAGGCCCTAATTGCGTAGGAGGGGAAGGGGACAGGCGGGCGGCGGCGGGAGTACGTGATGAGGTGGAGAGCGCCAATGCTGTTTGCGATAAACTTGTTTTTGTAATGTCCTTCGAAAGGGGACTTCATATGTTCATTATTCTCCTGTTTAGTCTCTCGTTGATTAATTTGTAGATAGATCTGTTGGGTGGGCCATACACGTATGTATTAAGTCGGCAGGAGTTGAAATATCAGAATGGTACGGCAAAGCACTATCATGTCTATAGATTTTAAAATATCTTTAAAGAGTATGTACATTGTAATTTATCTTAAAAAATTTAATGCAAGTTGTAAAAATATTTCTTTAATTCTAATATTCGCTATGATAACGTTTTTTTAAATATCATTTCGTTTAATACTGATTGCAAGTTTGCCAGTCTTTCTGTGTAAAAAATTGTTTACAACTATCTGCTCGTTTAATGGAAAATACAAATTTGGGCGGGAATTAAAAGTTATTGTTATAACTTTCTTCGGGTTTTATAAAAATCTCAAAAAGGTTGCTTGGTAATAATAGGGGTCTACACTCCCTGCATAGAAATTAGTCAGTGTATTACAGCCATTGACACTCATTAGCCAAATTAATTCTTGTGCGTGTGTTAATGGAGCATGAGAAATGGATGGAGGAGTTGTGAGAGAGTCTCTAACCTACATCCATCGGCAATGGTAAAAATGAGCGGGTGACAATAGGCACGGGAATGAACGATGGCGTCGGCCCACAGGTGTTGGCTCCACGGGGGCGGCACCTGCCCCGCGAAGGTCGCTTCACAAAGAAGTCGCTTGGTGCCGGTTTGACCTGGCCTCACCTCCATTACTGGTTGTCGTGTAGAACAAACGGATTTGATCCCCGTTTATTGAGGTCAATATAGGTGAGGTTATGAAAGATCTTTGTTATAGACTAATTAAATTTTAACTTCGCGTCCAGCTTTATGCCGATTTAAGAAAGCCGGGATAGCAAATGTTCACGTGTTACGTCCATTATCCATCAATAATTTGTCGTTTTTAGTATACTTTTTTGTGGGCAAAAGAGATTAGGATGTTTTAGAGAACTGTTTCGTAGTGGAGTTCTTTCCATAGAACATCTTAATCAATATTATAAAACACATAATCAAGACGTTCGTTTGTCAGAAATGAAATTGTATCAAAGTGCCTGGGGGAGACATCAATGCTAGGTAGAACAGTGAACCTTGTAAACAGTTGAGTGTAATGTGTAAAGCGTCGTATTAGAAGGAAGTTGAGATACTAAATCGTCAGAGCTCTTTATTTATTAAAAACCCATTCTAATTAGAATGATTCTCGAATAATGACGTTATAACCGCAAGTTTCTCGATGACAAACGATAAGGCTAAATAGTATTCCGGAGCCTCGATTTTTGTATCGTCGTGAACATGGCAAAATGATGTAGTGAGAGGGATCAAACGTTTTGTAGAAGAGCAGGAGTAAGTCACTAATGGGAGAAAGGAGTGAAATGAGAAAATAATTTTGATATCAATAATTGTTGTTCAAATTATTCTCTTGAAGATCACTATTGTAATTGCACCGATCATGTCCAATTACGAATACCTTTCGAAGTGCACCGACATCCCTTCCATAGTTCTTTTCCAAGTGACAGGTTTGTTTTTATAATTATATCAATAAATTTTGAAAGAAATGTCTTCGATTTTATTTATGAAACATGGTGTAGTTTATAAATTGCATCATTACCCTAAATTTCGGTGAATTTCAACTTGTAGACTATTCTTTTTTTTATATTATTACTTGTCTTTCCTAATTTTGAATCGTTACTATGTATTACTTCCACTACTTTTCAAAACAATGTTTTTCTCGACGTTCCCTTTCGTGACAGCAGTCAAATGAAGACATTCATTGTTCGAAGTAATTATTACGTGTTATGCTTTCCTGCTACTGTATGGAACATTGTGTCGTAAAATGTTTATTGCGCGGCCCTAGTGCAACGTGACTACTGTGCATTCACGACAATGGGCACCGAACGTAAATAATACATTTAACTCGATCCATAAACTTAAATAGAAACAAGCCTAGGACTCTCACAAACCAGGAAAACTAGTCAAAAGCAATCGTTGCAACAGTTTCGTCAACAAAAATGAGGTCTCCTTATATACATTTTTTGTTCAAACTCCAATTTTCATTTTGTGTCATCTTTTCATTTTCAGCCCAACTTTGAGTCAACATCGGTAAAATAGTAGCGTTATAATTGAATAAATACATTACTCCAATTATAATTGCGATTAATTATAGGTATATGTGTACCCAAAGTAAAAATTTCCTATAAATCTAGTTTTCGCTCTTACTTTTATGACATTAATGTAGGTTTAAATGCAGGAAACACAAAATAACTTCCCAAAACTTTTATAAAAATTACATTTTGAGTTATTGGAGTTGCACTTGTGACACAATATCTCAAATAATATTTAACGTATTTACATAATTATTTTTCTATAAAAGAAAGAAATAACTGTTGCATTATGTAAACCTCAATGTTCTGTAAGAAATAAAATTTTAAATTGTTAAATAATTCTAAATTAGAAAAAATATGTATTATGTTTTTCTTTCTTTTGAATGCATCCTTTCACGTGTGCTGGAATATTATATGTGGTTCACATAATAATGTGAAAAATACAGAAAGAAGTATTTAAATATCTCTTAGTTCCCGAGTTACCATTTTTCTTGTTAATCAATACGGAAGGAAAATGAACTTTCCAGAGGTAATGAAAGGTTGCATATCAATCGTGTCCCTGCAGCATAAGGTATATCTTTTCCTTCCCCTTCTTTATGGTCCCTTTTCTTTTTCCTTCCTCACAAGTACTTCCACCTGCTTTTGTTCTGTAATGTTTTCTGTTGAAAAGCTAGTTTTTTTTTTATTTGAAATTACTAATATATACACGTGTGCATGCATACATACATGGCGCGACAGCCCGTGAACGGGCTCAGGTCTACCGACGACGTCTCTGCCTCTCGGCCATGGCTTAGGGTGTATGTGTGGTTAGCACGTCAACATCCCCACGCCGTATACCGGTCTTCTCAACCTGAGAATTGAATTTTCTCATCGTCACACAGCAACATACGCTGGAACGTTGTAAGGAAAACGCACACTATAATCTTGACTCGACCGGGAATCGATCCCGGGCCCGCCTAGTGAAAAGCGAGCACGCTGACCAAGAGATAGCCAAGAAAAAAGACCAGCCACTTAAAGAAATTGCAACACAAAAATAATTCCTCTGTTAATTTCGTTGATATATAAATATTAGCTTTATTTACTACTATTGATTCGAAAACTGGAAGTAAAAGAAATCCACGACGATTAACCGCTTTAAAAAAAGAGTCATGGTACTAAAGTTTGAAGGTTGTTTCTTGTTAATTTAGAAGCTACTATGTAATCAGTTCACTTTCTTCACATTGCAATTCATGCAGTATTAACCTAAATATATGCAAGAATTGAATACATTGAAATTCAAAAACGGATTGATACTGTTTGAGTGCTACTTGTAATTTTCATGGCTCCGAAGTTTGTGCAGTGAAAGTATTCTATATTTTTCTCTAAAGCGGTGATGAAACATTACTATTTTTTCCCTTTCTTCACTGCCTATTGTAATTAATTGAAAGCTATATTATTTTCTTCTTCCTCCTGTTCCTCTTGTCTCATCCTTTTCAATATTGTACCTCGCACAGTAAATATAAATTATATTATTGGACTGTTGAGCGAAAGACCAGTATAGAAAGTCTGCATTCATCTAAAACTCAGCGACTCTCGACTAGGGTTCAGTTCGCTTTGTATATTTTCTCTTCTAGTTTTTCCACATTTTTATAACAATAAATTCATTGCTCCTCCTACTTCTATTGTTTTGCCCATCTGCACTTTTTATTCTGGATTTTTCCAAATCTTTCTTTCTCATATCCTGTCTCTTATATTATGTCCAGTCTTCGTTTTCTCTACCTCGCATCTCCTCTTCAGTCCTCCATTCTCTCTTTCTCTTCTCGTCCTCCATCCATTGCCTCTTCCCCTACCTAATTTTTCGAGTTGGTTCTTTTCGCCCGCCCTCGCTCCCGTCTGCGCCCGCGCGTCGCCCTCCAGTGCGAGGCCGTGCTTTTTGCAGCGCGCGCCGCGTCGTTAATCATCTTAAACCGACCGGCGGCGGCGGCGGCGCGTCGATTACGCGCTCAGTGGGCCGGGCGGGAGGGTGGCGCGTGTATCGAGGCGGGTATCTCAGGCGGGGTCGCGCGCGCGGGCGCGTTCCTCTTCCTGTCGGCGTCGTCCCTGTGCGCATGCGCCACGCGCCTGCGTCACTGGCGTCGCGCGCCTTCAATTGTGAGGCCGTCGCCTCCGCGTCCTCGTCCTCGTCCGCTGTCGGCACCGCGTGTCCTGGGGCGGGAAAAATCCGGCGGGGATTAATGGCTTCGGTTGCGTGGAAGAGTGACGGAGCGCGTTGTAATCGCGTGGCTCGTATGTTGAATGCAACATGTAGACGTGTCGCATATAAAAACACGTGCGAGAGAGAAATGGTCTTCTGAGAATACGTTACAGATCCGCATTTGCATTATCGTGTTTTGGAATGTCATGATATACAAGGTTGCCCTTTGGGATTATAAGCATTAAGATGGATATTCTCCCGATAATGATTTATCGTGTTGGATATTGCTGGATATTGCACGTTATATAGTGCTACGTAGAAAAATATGAAACTACCCGAATAATTTTCCTTTATTAAGACTGCAAAATGTCTCGCCCTCGTTTGGATTAATTACATTACAAGATAGACTCGCTTAAATATAATAAAGACCATTTTCATTCACGCATTCAGAATAAGTACAACTCACAATAACGTTAGCGTAGTTGGAATAAATGTGTTCGTAAGAAAAAAGGAAAATTTTAGATAGATTGATCATGATATGTAATAAACGACCACTAAGTTGCCGCAGGTAAAATAAGTATTTTTCTCAGTGCAATAAAAATGTAGTCCATTTCAATATTGTAATTGAGATTTTGGGGTAAAATACGAAAATGAGACACCACGTATCATTAACTTATTAATCACGGAGGTATGCACTTGCATATCCGTTGCTTACAACGCAGCGTCGAGGCGACAAACCGAGATGCCCTCTCCGAATCTGGCCGTATGCTCTCAACGATTCCAGAAGTGGAACGTGGCGCTTAGGGCCCACACTATCTGGACGTGACAAATGGACGACTCGGCACGTGGGGCGACGAGGGGCTCTCGGGTATCCAGTGGTTATGGAAATGCGCTCTACATTCCTGTAATGTGAGGAACAAAGTGGATTGTGACCGCTGCGGAGCTCGTGGAGCGTGTGGATAAGCTTGTTGGTAGCCTCTCCCAGAGGAACCCATTACACGGAATGAAACGAGCGGCGAAAAAACACGCAAATGAAAAAGCGTACTTAATCCGCGTAACGGGAATGTACGGCAGCCTGGCGGCGCTCGTTTGTTTCAATTTGACGCCTCTGCACCCCCCGCAGCCGCCGCCTCCGCCGCCGTCGCCTATGCGTCCCGCTACGCTAAAACCATTACTACCCAAACAACTTAACTACCCTTTCACCGAGTGTCGTCTGTGTATAGGGAGAATGTAAAAGTGTTTCGTACGACACGATTGTGGTAGTAGCTTTGGTTGTAGTTCGTCTTTTATCGAATACCAGAAACATATCAACACAAGGGTGAAATATTTCTTAAATATCCATACATCGTCAGCAGTATATCGCGCCTCTTCTCACTCCCTTGTTCCACTCCTTACCTCGCCCCTCCCCTATCTCACTCCACCTTACCTCGCCCCACCCCTATCTCACTCCACCTTACCTCGCCCCACCCCTATCTCACTCCACCTTACCTCGCCCCACCCCTATCTCACTCCACCTTACCTCGCCCCACCCCTATCTCACTCCACCTTACCTCGCCCCACCCCTATCTCACTCCACCTTACCTCGCCCCACCCCATCTCACTCCACCTTACCTCGCCCCACCCAATCTCACACCACCTTACCTCGCCCCACCCCATCTCACACCACCTTACCTCGCCCCACCCCTTCTCACACCACCTTACCTCGCCCCACCCCATCTCACACCACCTTACCTCGCCCCACCCCATCTCACACCACCTTACCTCGCCCCACCCCATCTCACACCACCTTACCTCGCCCCACCCCATCTCACACCACCTTACCTCGCCCCACCCCTTCTCACACCACCTTACCTCGCCCCACCCCTTCTCACACCACCTTACCTCGCCCCACCCCTTCTCACACCACCTTACCTCGCCCCACCCCATCTCACACCACCTTACCTCGCCCCACCCCATCTCACACCACCTTACCTCGCCCCACCCCATCTCACACCACCTTACCTCGCCCCACCCCATCTCACACCACTTTACCTCGCCCCACCCCATCTCACACCACCTTACCTCGCCCCATCCCATTTCACACCGCTTTACCTCGCCCCATCCCATTTCACACCACCTTATCTCGTCCAAGTCATTCCACATGTCACTCCACTTTCCCGCACCCTATCACTTGTCATCCCCTTACCTCATCTCAATCTTACCTCACCTCACCTCGCCTTTATCTTATCGCACCTTTTCGCCTCACCTCCCACTGCACCTTGCTCTACGCACCTCACTTTATCCCATCCCTCTCCCCGATCGCTGTCTGCGCTGTGTGTGAGCCGCGCCCTGGCGCCCGCCGCGCGTACGTTTTCTAAAGGACGCGCTCGAGAACAGATTACGTCGCAATTCGTCTGCGAGAGCGACATTGGTCAGCCAGGGAGGAAACTACTTCGTCTCCATTTCCTTTCAGAAGCAAAACTGATATTTTGAATCAGGCCTCTCTCAACCTGTTTATTTAGTGTTTCGCTTAGCCAATCATTAGAAGATTTCCAAGGATGCTACGTTGTATTTCATTTACGGTAGAGATCTGGTAACTAAGCCTTGCGTCAATAAACGTTTCGGGTTTCTACATCATCTGTGCAGTTTACACTGAATGTAAGTGCAGCCTTATTCTCTTGTGAAGCAAACGAGCTGCTGAACAAAAGCACCCGAAATAGTTTCTTAAACGTATCACGCACTCGATCAGAACAACAAATGCAGAAATTAATAATACTGCAATAAAATGTTAACAAGAGCAGATTTCTCGAATGCTGCAATTGCGTGGTATACATTAGATTCAGTTCAGAACAGTTCTTTGCGTACATTAATGCTAAAACGTTTCTGTTCCATAATGCAGCGCGTGGATATCAATTGGTGTGAGACCTCTTCTTTGGAGCCTTACTTTCGCCGACGAAATCATAGACACCTCTAACATCGATGGATAGTTTTTCCAACTTCTGTGAGAATCGGAACTTAGGAATGTAGATAAAATAAAGTAGGAAACGTCGATACTTCATTATCACAAAATCTCTTTCCAGAACTACCTGACGAGTGAACCCGTCATAGATATTTTAGATTAATTAGATTCATTTTGAGACTCGTGGCTAGCTCTTGGCCAGCATGCTCGCTTTCCACTACGCGACCCCGAGATAGATTCCCGGTCGAACCAAGACTCTAGTGTGCGTTTTCCTTGCAATTCCCCATGCCATACATTGCTGGGGGAAGATGAGGAAATTCACTTCTCAGATTGAGAAGACCGGAATACGTCATGGGGATGTCTACGTGCTGACCACACGTAGCCCCTTAACCCATGACCGCGAGGCGGGGACGTCGCCGGTATTCCTGAGCCCGTTTACGGCTGTCGCTCCTAGTGCATACCTAGATTAATTTTGAAGACTACTCCATCACTTGCAAACGAGTGTGCTGCTTAATTCACAGTTATAACCATTTTTTGCGTGATACTGTTGATTTTCACAGCAAGAAGTGTTCGACTCTGAAAAAGCAAGATAATTACGTACTCTATTCAAGCTTCCTAAAAAGAACCACGAGGAAGAAATGCTTCTTTATTTAAAATCATATTGTTTCTGATCCTGTAAACTATAAAGTATGAACTTCAGAATTAAGATTACTAGTCCTTCACGTGCAGACATTGCATTCATGTATACATTGTTTGCAATAGGTATGTTTCTTCAAGTTTTTCTTTTTCTTCTGCTTGTCATTCAACATTATTGAAAACAATAATAAGCTCGTAAACAACCCATCCTACGTAACACGTAGCTAGAGTTAACAATGCCCTAAAATAAATGACATGTGTCGAAGAAAATATTGGTGAATTTATGAAACCACACAAAACCCATTACTCACCAGAGTTCTCCAAATGAGCCATAACATCGTGAGTTCGAACATCCGCGTACCAAGTTGAAAAGAGACGTTTGGAAGGGAAAGGGGGAAGCCTTTGGCGCTGCCGCTGCCGATTTTTATCCGCTCGCGCATCGAGTTGCACAGCGATAATTAATCTCGATATTAAAACGCCTCCGGCAGAGGTGATTAATCGCTCCCGCCAGCGACATCGCAAAAATAACAAGCATTTCTGCACCCGCCGCGCCCCGCTTCCCTGGCCTCTATCCTACGCTTTCCTCTCCACACCTACCCTCGCCCCATTCTAAACCTCGTCCACGCCATCATCCCTCAACCTCATTCACGCCATCATCGCTCGCCCTCATCGACAACCTAATCCCCTCATCAAGTTCTTTTGATTTTAAGAGGAACTAACAGACTAAATTGAAGAACAATTGTGGTTACTATGGACAGATTATTGATGTTGTCAACTAGTGTTGATCCATACATGTTCAGGTTCAAGCAAAATGGCTGATAAGTAACTACGGATCGCGGGTTCGAGCCCGCCTCGGGCATAGTTGTGTGTGCTTGTTTCTATATGTTTATAATTGTCCCTTCACCCATCATCATCTCATACTTTATCCCTCCAGCGCTAACAACCTTGTGGGAAAAACATGGATTCGGCATAAAAGTGCTGATCCCCCCCCTCCAAAAAAGGTCATGTGCACTTTCCCCCTAAGAATGACTGGGCCTTGTAGGCTGTTGTAGGACATTGAATATGAAACATAATTGTAATCTGAATGAAATGTCTGATACAGACACATCCTGATAGATCGCGATCAATATTGTATGATCCTATGAACGACTTCTTTCATGCTTTCTTACAAGCATTAAAATCTTCGATAACCCGCTGGTATAAACTTGTCATCGTTATTCTTATCCAGAATATCTTCTTGGCATCGTCATTCTTATCCAGTATATCTTTTTATTGATGGAATTTTTAACGACGATTACGAATCACTGCTACTCTACAAGATATCTCGCAGGACACGATTTTATTATTTTAAATGTATTTAATGTCAAAAACGCATAAAAACTGTGTGTGTCGTACTATTGGGGTAGAGCAATAAGCTAATTTGTTTTTTTTAGCTCTGGGATCCCTATCCTAACTCTTTAACAGATAAGCTTCTTTTTCGAATGTAGAAGAGATTAGAAATTTTATTGCAATTTATCTACATTTTCCAATTAAGGCTTAAGATTGTGAGATTTATTTTCAGTATGCAAGTCTTGGCCTCTGACTTCTGGAATATAAAGTTTGATTATTTTTATAGTCTGAGAACTATCTTTACGACTAAATATCAATTTTATTCGTTAAGAGATTTGATTTGGGGATCACATTTTAATTTAATGTTTACAACATACTTAATACGAAAGACCTTTAATGACCATCTGTTAACATCTTTTTTATGGAACTATATATTTCTTAGTTTTTCTTACCCAATGATTAAGCGACTATGTATGCACGTAATGTCAGTTGAATTATTGGAAGTCCATTCTAGCAGTTTGGACAATGATTAAGCATGAAACTCTGGTAAAAGTCGGTGGAGCACGCCGCGGTAGAGGCAGAGAGAGGCGTGGAGAGCTGAAATCGGTGGCCCGGCCTGGCCCGGCCGAGGTCGTTGAACTCGAAAGCGAACGAACGCGCGCGCCGGCTTCCAGGGCCCTCTGGAGCGCGCGCGGGGCGAAGGCGGCGGCGGCGACCAGTGAATCGACCCTCGGAAGCGAAGGAAAGCGGTGCGTGCGGGGCCTGCGGCGCTCAGGGGTCGTCATGCGCGACCCAGGAGACGCCACCTTCCCTTCCCTTCCCTCCCCTCCCCTCCCTCCCTGCCACCTTGCCTCCCCTCCCCGCCACCTTGCCTCCCCTCCCCTGCCCCTCCCCGCCACCTTGCCTCCCCTCCCCTCCCCTGCCCCTCCCCGCCACCTTGCCTCCCCTCCCCTGCCCCACCCCACCCCACCCCACCCCGTCACCTTGCCTCCCCTCCCCTTTCCCACCCCACCCCGCTACCTTGCCTCCCCTCCCCTCCCCTGCCCCATCCCTGTCCCACCCCTGCCCCACCCCGCCCCGCCACCTCACCGCCCCGCCACCTCACCGCCCCGCCACCTCACCGCCCCGCCACCTCACCGCCCCGCCACCTCACCGCCCCGCCCCGCCCCGCCCCGCCCCGCCCCGCCCCGCCCCCGCCGCTTCAGACTGCGGCGCGCTCCTTGCTGCCCAACCGGTCTTTTTATCAATCACTCCACGTAGCCCTGTGGTGGCAGGAATGTATTTCAGTGTGAGCCAAACAGAATCCTAGTACTGCCGTGTACCTGTAAATAAGCGCCTTCACTTTAGTCACTAAATTACTAGCTAAATCTAATTTAATAATACTTAAACTCTTAAAGTACAAATTAAGCGGAATACTCTTTGCCCTACCTATTTGCTGTAAATGCTTATTTAGACACAACTCCAATGAATCTTCACGGTCTTGTTTTAAATGATTCAAGAGATTTTTTTTTCATTCACCCAACATTTATACTTCAAGCGGACCTTATTACCGCCGCCGAAACCTTAGGCTTTCCTAATACTAATAGGCAATATTAGTTGCCTCTAGGATTGCTCCAAGAATGTGTATTGCGCAAAGAAAAAATTAAGAGTATACTGTTCATTGTCTATCGCACGATTACTGTTAATAATTGTTAATTGCAAATATTGTCGATATTGTTTTCTTCTTTCACGAATTTTGAAGTCTGTTATCCTTTCTTCTTTTTTCTATTTCTCTGTTCTTTACATATGAAATCCTTCGATATTTAAAACTTAGGAGGCCGCATTATTTTTAGTTCCACATTTTTTTAATTTGATGATGGCAATATATTTACCGTAACGTTTCAAGACCATCCTACATAAAGATTATTTAGATTATTTCGTCGAATGTTGTAGTTCAACCATCGCAACCTTCAATATAAACATGAGGGTTCCGTGACACGAACAGTTATTCCAGCCTTCAATAGGTTTTGCTCACATGCGAATGTTGATGCAACAAATCCTCTTATAACTGCTCAGCTAATCAATTTTTCTGTGGATATAATACTTTTTTATGATTGGAAAGTTTTACACACATTTCGCGCTTGTAAATACAGGTACAAGAAGGGACTTCTAGTAGTTGACTGTGTTATATCTGCTTGTTTCATTTTCCATCACCATTCTCCTTTGTTTCGTGACTGACCTTCTTTGCCGTTAAATTGAGTTTTCCAGATAGCAACTTCTGCATCAGGGAACGCATTTGTGGCACGTACCCAGAATGTGAACGAAGTAGCGACTTACTTTGTGTTTAACTCCGTTTGACGCCATTTACATTTCTTCATGCGTCGCGTAGCAGCTTCGCCATTCGTGTGTTTCTGCCCTTCGTCTTACCAATCTCCTTCAGTTTTTTACGTCCATTGATATCATGGAAACGGCCTGCACTTCCATCGCTGCTGCCGTCGCTCCTTCCACCTTCCGTCGCCCCCCCTCCCCCCGCCCCCCCCGCCCCCCTTGGCGGTCGCTCGCCGCCAGTGGGACGGAAAATCGGCCATGATGAAGAGAAGGGAGCCGTGAGTTCATAAGTTTCACCGGGATGAATGGACCGAAGCCCTCGGATGAGTTTTCATTCACTTCCGCGTGTTTCAATAATGAGACAGCTTGCGCAGGTTTCTCCCTGAACGGTTCGTTAGCCTCGCTCGGCTTTCGTACACTTTTCTTCGTTTCATGCGCGTTGCGCGGCACGAAATAATTTTTCGCATATTACAGAGACGTTTTCCTTTGGCCAACTTTTCGCTTGGACATGCAGCACACAGGACAATGCGTTCTTTTTTTCTAAAAAGAACATGTAATGAATTTCAGGTCCGAGCTTTTTAATAGAAATTTGATTGATCAGTCTAAAAAATCCTGGCACTCTTCAAGTTTCAACAAAAATTATTTTGCGTAGTAATTTTGAATAGAAACTTCAGTCTTGCGTCATTGCTGATTCTTATTTTAAAACTGTTTTAAAACGATGTGACAATACAGAACACTTCCAAATCTAACGAAAATGTAAGTATCGAGACGGTATTATTCAGGGGTTTTTTGTGGCGATAAATATTTCTGAAGGTGGAAGAAACTCGGTAAACTTCTGTACATTTTCAAACACACTGATTCAGTTCCTAGAAAACAATTATGAATAAACTCTCTTAGTTACTTATACGCCACCAAACCACGTTAGAATAAATCAAAGTGGGGGATTTATTTCATAATAAATACTCGTGTGTAATAAATAATGGTCGACGTAATCTATAAGAGGCGTATGTATGCGATTGATCAAGACCTTTCACCTTAATAAATAACAATTAGAGACAATAGACTCGTCAGCACAGAGCCGCGTTAATGGCGACCGCCGCCTACCCCCCCTCCCCCTGCGGCGTGGCGCAAGGCACTTTCGGCGGCGGCGGCGGCGCTAAGTGAATAAACGCGCTGGTGGCGGTGGGGGTGGGGGCGAGATACGATCGCGGCCCGCGCGCCTGTAAATCTCCGCCGGCGGCCGTGGGCGAAGGCCGTCGCGTGGCGTGGCGTGGCGTGGCGTGGCGTGGCGTGGCGTGGCGTAAGCTGCCCGCCCCCGGTGACAAATCTATGGGTATTCCGCCCTGCAGAAACACTCGCATGTGGGGCCCCTCCCCCTGTTGTGCTCAAATAAATTTCCCTAGTAAGATACGGAGGACGTGTCTGAATTGAGATTATTTAAATTTGAGTGCACCTTTTCATTAAGATCAATATTATAGTTTTATCTTAAGAGTACAATAAAATAATGAACAATTCAACCAATATTGTATCTTACACTTGAAATTGGTTTTGTTTAATAGTGTAATTTTCATCTAGTGTACTGAAATGATAAATTTCTCTTGTTTTAGAAAATATAGAGATGTATCCTAGTTGTATTTATTTTGTGGTATTAAATTTTATTTTACTTGTAAATTCAGTTTAGGACGCTTGCTTTCAACTGAATTAATTGGATATACCATATTGTCTTTATTTTATTAAAAAACGAAATTTGAAACGAATTTTCAAAATGTGATCTGTAAGCATTTGCAACTTATTTCCAAATTCCTGAGAATATACTCCGTCATGAGAAAAGTAGATGGTTTTATTGTAAGGTTTTAAATCCAACATCTTCAGGAACATGCAGCCGTGCTTGAATATTTGCATTCATAAAATTAAACATGAAATGGTTTCAATTAACTTTAATAGCAGCATACTAATGTTATAAGGACTCATTTTATCACAATTCAACATATATCGTAGCTTACCCATTTCATTTTCAAAAGTCGAGTCCCTGACAAGAGTCGGTCCGTGACCCTCACCTCACGCCTTGGTATGAGGCGTGCATCACACGTTCTTCACGATCGTCCCTCCCTCGACGGTAAGCATTGAACTCGCTCTTGCTGCAGCCAGATGGAGGTTGCGATAACAGTTGGAGCGGCGTCGCCCGTAGTAAGTGGCCCAGGTGTAACTCGCAAGGGTTGACAGTTCCCAGGATTAGATATTTCGTAACTTCAGAGATCAGAAGAGCTGGATTATAAAATGCTTCACAACTAGAATGGAAGAGCAAGACGATTTGTACGTATTCGCTCCCCGAATGTTCGTCAGGGAAATGCTTTCTCCCTGACCATATTTGCTATAATATTTAATACATCACATGTAAATTTTGAGTTCATTTCGTTTATTCTCATATGGATCTAGGCCTCAAGCTCTCTTACGAGACATCGTATTTCAGAGGGTCAGTTATTTTTGCTACGTTGATCCAATGTTTTAGATTTCATCTACCCACAACAGTCTAGTAATTGAAACTGGTTCGATGGAGTGCAGCATTTCCTAATTTCGAAATATTTTGCATTAAGAAACTTGTTGAAAAAGCAAGCGAAGAAAGTGAGGAAAACGCATTTTGTAGTTTAGTACATCAGTAATTTTTCATTTCTTATTAGCTGTTAAACTTATTAAATATAAGTTTCTATCAAAAATTCTTCCTTCATTAAAACAAAACTTCCTAGTAAATGTTAACGTCAATCGAAAATACAGAAAGAAGAAATGATCGAGTTCCTGGCAAATGATAAAAAATGTAGTATGTCAGGATTAAGCTAAAAAAGTCGTCCATTTGAATTTATTTTCAAATACTGTTGTTTTTTTGGTGAGAGTAAATTATTTGTATTTCACTGCATTGATTAGATGAGTTTTATTGTGACAGAAAAGTTCTCTGATTTCATGGGTCAGCAGGTCAAAATTGATAGCATTAAACTAGCTCAGAGCAGTGAAAAGAACTTAAAAGTACGAGTAACAACGTCCTCTACTTATGTAATATTAACTATATAAAATAGGGTTCTGCCATTACGATTATTAGTTTTTCTTAATTTCTTTTGTTTTAGATTCTTAGTTTTGTTTATCACACGATCTGTTTTGATTAACTTTCTTCGAAAACTTTGTAGTCTAATTGTTAAATGTTTCGACCTACCAGTTCAGGAAAATCACTTACTCCCTTGTGCACTCTACGTCAGCACTATCTAATCGACGAACTGTTGTTTTGCGTCGGTCGCAGTAGAAAATTACCCGGCATAGACAAGGCCCAGCTTTCCATCAGCCTGGAAGCAATCATGATCAAACATCAAAACGCAAATGTCAGCAGTGGAAAATATTGATAACGTAGGAGACGGTTGTTTACTTACAATTTTAGGTAGGGGTGCTTATTACATACAAAAGGCATTCAGCATTTTATGTTTCCTAAAAATGAATGCCTAAAGAAAATATTTTTTTAGTTAGTTTTTTTTCCTCATGCCAAATATAAAAGACGTCGGTTAACACCAACTACTACGGTACCTACACAATTGGTAGTTGTATGATGGTCAGAATATAAAAATGTTCACTGAATTTATTGATTCGATTCTTTAGTGATATCATGCGTTTAAATCGTTAAAAAATAAATATGTAAAATCACATATTCTAAATTGTGCCAAACAATACAGCAAAGCTACAAATTATTCAAAGTCTAGCGTGTTTCTGTGCAGTATTTCCCTGTATTTCTCACTATCATTATAAGTACCTCTTGCGTTTTCACAAAAGCTGTCTACTCTGGAGGAATTCCGTTAAGAATTTTCCCTCGTCGCCTCTTGAGAATTAGTCTCGTTTCTTATGGCATGAATTCTTTCAGGTGCCTCAACATCCAGTCTCGTATTTCCAGTAATTCTGTGTAACGTCAGTATCAGCGCCTCGTTTTAAATATAAGTTTCTTTAGATAATTCTTTGACGATTTATTAAGAAATTGTATACACGAATAATTTGTATATTTCAGTCGGAGTGCTCTTGTAGGGATTTTTGTGGCCATGAATATTATGAGCTGAGAGAATGTTGCATAATATGTACAAATTATGAATATCGAATCATGACGTTTTTGTCTCACAAGTCCGATTTAGTCTTCTTGGTTAGCATCATATCTGTACGATGACAGTTTTGATTGTGTTTCAAGAGTTACAGAATGGACCATCAAGATAGCCATGCTCCAGTTCTTAACGAATCCGACTTAATCTGGTTTCGAGCTGTAAAGCTCTTCATGAAGGAACCGACGAAACCCACTTTCTTGCTCTTTCGAACTTTATCAAGAGCCAACGTGACACTAATTGTGTCAGGACAAGATAGAGATTTTAAAGAATGTTTTGATGTCTACGATATGTTTGTTCATGTACATTTCGATTTCCTTAACCAATATCGTACAACGTAAAATTTGAGTCGGATATTAAAATGTTAGCAAACTAACGTGAATTTTATTGTGCGAAGCCAACTGATATGAGACTAGATGCCTCTTCCTGTTTTCTTTTGCTGATACACGACGAGAAACGTGTCTCATGGGGTCTTGTAGCTTGTCAGCTGCATCTCAGGTCTTTGGCATTTTACGAGATTTCTGTAGAGATAATAAGTAGACTCGGATTCTTAGATTTTAACCTACTTTATTCCTCGGTCATTTAATGCCATTTTAATATGTTTAAGCATTTCTGAGCCACATATGTCATAGGCCTAAATGCTCAGATGCGATGTGATCCAAAATTATGTTAAATAGGATTTTTTTTAATGTTGGCTTTTGGAAACTCATTTTTTTTGTTTGAGTTGATTAGCCCTGTAACATAACCCTGGTCTCAGCACTTAAGGTTGGTGGTTTTAGTATACTCCAATTAGAAGCAATAATTTTCAACTAAACTTACTCTTCTTTGTAAGGTGCACGGCTTCCACTAAAAGAAGCTAGGAAAATCATTTAAGTTTTTTTGATCGAAGAAAGTCCCAAAGGCTGACGGCGATTTTTCTTGACAAAGATATCCAAACGTCAATGTAATACTTACGCGAACACGTTTTTCTAGAAGAAATACGTGAAAAAATAGCGGAGGCCAGAAGCAGTAGAACGTAAGTAGTATGCACCAGACACTTCCTGATGCGTTGGGTGAAAATTTTCTCATTTCAAATGGGCGTTGAGAGGCAATAGGAAGTCCTTCACCTAACACATTTTGTGATTGTGGCACAGAGTTGTTCATTGCACCACTACATCTTAACAATTCGCAGACAGCGGGAGCTCGCAGTTATGTATTTGCAATACATTGGCTATCGCGGCTGCTTAGAAAAGCTAAAAAGGTATATAGGAAAATTGGCGACTAAAAGATGAATAATAAAATCAGCCATCCTGTGACATAAAGAAGTAGATGATTTGGGTTTTACGGCATTTGGAAATAGAGAAGAATTGAATATATTGATAAACTGAACGATTTTTGTGTATTGAAAAAGGGATTACTGTTTTTATGGAAGAGAAACCAAAACTATGAATATCAAGCCTTGTCCTTTAATCTTGAGGGATCAAACGGTACAAAAAGATCAATTAAAAAGCCATCTGACGTAAATTATTTACTTTAATGTCTCAAAATTGCTAGTATTTGTTGATACTGATTTAGTAAGCCGATTTCTTCACATTTAAGACTAACCATGTTTAAAACCTTAATCACAGTATTGATCACTTTTCACATTCATGGCCGTGAATACTTTATCGTTTTATATTAGGAAGTTTAAAAAATAAATCTCATAATTCTGTAATAATGTTCGTAATTTATTTCCTTTTATCTTTCACTGAAGAAAATGCGTCGTATTTTTGAAAATATTCAGTATTAGGAAACCTGATAGTTTTGTTTAATATATCGATGTGATATTAACCAATGCCCTTGAACCTTTATCATAGCTTATATCGTAGTATGTGAAGAAATTAATTCTGGAAACATCGATGGATATGGTGGTGTTTAATTTTAAGATTCGTGTTTTGGTTTGTTGAAATCAATGCAGTGCTGTATGACATTACATAACACACTTAAAAATTGTAGAGAATTTCTCAGAACGATTAATTAAATCTTCATTCCAATAGATTTTTCTAACAAGCTCGTGTATTAGCTGGTGATTCAGTTACGTACATTTGACTTCTGTGGACATGTAATGAAATGTCTGTTTGACTTCTGTTGACATGTTACGAAGTAGATTATGAGAAACAGCGAGAGAAGGAAGAAGAAAAATGATATATGAAAATGAATTAAAATTTTGTATTCATGAACGCCACAAATTAATCTTCTTATATATACTAACATGTCCGCGCATTTCAGAGGCTCAGAACTAAAGAATAATTTCTATATTCCGTAAATCAAACATCATAATATCATACTATAATTATCGGGAGATTACCGCGAAACTGTTAATCTTGGATCTAAATGTTGTACTATATTAAAAACTTCGTGAATCTGCATGAATACATCCGTACACTTGATTTCCAAGACATCGCGTGACTAACGTCTGTTTATTTACTCCTTCCCATCCTTTGCGTTCGTCTCGTATCAGCTCCACGTCGCACGACAGGCGCGCAATCTGTGAAGGCGGGGATGTGCGATTCGCTGTTGCTGCGCCACTGGACGCTTCCGCAATCGCCAGGGCACTCGGATGTCGCGAGGCGTCGGCGTCGTGGCGTCCCGCTGACCAAGCAGCCCTCGTGCTGCGTGGCGCATTCCAGCCGCGAGGTTTCCGCCGCGGCCCTTGCGTCGCGCCGCGCGGGCGCGCAGTTGCGTTCGTCGCCGCCGCTCGCCGCCCCGCCGCCGCCCGGAGCCGCCCGCGCCCAGCCGCGCCGGGCATGTCCTCAGACTCCGACTCCTCCCCCGCCATGTTCATGTGCGCCAAGATCTTCAGCAGTCTGTACGTAGCGCGCACTCCGGCTTACGGCTTTGGTTTTCTTATTCCAGACGGCCAGGATTTCTGGTGGGGATGACCGAACGTTTAAGGCGTTCTCCCTCTTTCGCGTTGGTCCGTGCATTGTGGTTGAATTCAATATGTTTTCATAGGAAGATATTTTTTAAGCATTATTATGAAATGTATAATTACATTTCTGTTGTATGCGTTTTATTAAACGTGTTTCTTGAAGTTTAAAAATATTACTTTGAGGCAGAGACATATTATTATAAGATTACCGAAATCTCGGGTCAGTTTTAAATATAGCAGTGAAATTAATTTCAAGAGATCATAAATTTAGAAAATCATAAGAGAGGATTGTATGATGCAATGTGAAAATGGGTGAAAATAAAATTCAATACAAAGTGGAAAAAAAGTGTGGAATACCTTTTATTTCATACAATAAATTATTGCAATATTTTTCCCATTTTTACATAGTGACTCTCTCTAAATAAATAAAATAGTCTATATTGAGGAGAAAAAATAGAAATTCAGTACATCCGAAAGAAAATAGTATTGTCTCTAAGCAAATGCAAAAAATTAGAAATGTTTAACATTAATTTGTTACACGCGGACGTATTATTTAAATATTGAAAGTAGTTTTCAGGAATAATACGTGTTAGCACGATCCAACGGATATGAGGAAGGATTAGGATCTGTTCTTCAGTAAGTACTATCTATTTATTATCGAAAACTTGATTACACGAGTATATTTTTGGTGATCGAAAGTTGCCAAGAAGTTCATTTGTCGACAGACTACTGTAGTTTTTGTGGAATTCTGTCCTTACATTTTAAGTACATTGCATTCAATAAACAAACGTAACGCGTTTACGTTCATATGTTCTCCAACAATAAGAAACATCCTGACTGTGACTTGTCGATTTCAATTGGCATTCGTCTCAACATCAGTCTTTTCCGAATGCAAAATTGCTTGCTTGAAGTCCGTCAAGCCTGCGAGTGTTATATACAAAGACTTGTTTGTGTATTCCATATCGTTTGTTAGATCTACGTCACCTTCAACAAACGTTAACCTTCGTGGCTCGTGACTTGTCGATGTCAATATTTTTTTTAAATAGCTTTTATATTTTAAGATTTTTTGCAAAATCCAATGATCTTGAAAAATAAATTTTTCTTCACGATAAAAAGTGAGATTAGACACGAAACATCACGCGTTCAAATACTGGTGAATACGAACCACTTTCACAACATGTATCAATTAATATTACAAAAATTATTCAATATTCGACTCTTCGTAAGACGTTTATTATGTGGAAGAATAATGACCAAAGGTTTCATTAAAGAGTAATATTATTATTGTAATACAATAATAATTCAATAATATTTAGTCAGTTTATTTTATTCAACCTATCTGTACGTTACTATCACGCAATGATGCACCTTCAAATTACTTGCACTGTTATCGTATTCAGTGCCTTCCGTAGTCAGTCTTTCTTTCAGAAGGCCGTAAAATACCGGTTCCACCTGCATACCACAGTAAACTTTACCCTTCGCCATATATTTTTACACACCTGTTTGTTGCTACCTTCACGCAACTGTCTGCTCGTTAAAAGCAACAAAGAATGCCATTACGCCGGCGCCCCGTGTATTCTGCGGCGGTTTGTTGTTCTTTCCGCAAAAATAGGACGACTCCAGCGCCGGCTGCGAAGCTCTTCTCTGCCCGCGTTCGCGCGTTTGTTGGTGCGAGAGGCGCCGTTCTCGGCAACGGCGTATTTTTGCCAGTCGCGGCGCGTCGCGCTGGGGTGCCGTGGGCGGGGGAGGGGGAGGGGGGCAGACCGGTCCGTCCGGTGCAGGAGCACTTGCCGTTCCCGTGGGCGCGCGAACGGGTGCACGCGTCGGGGATGCCGTTGCACCCTGGCGGCGTTGCTGCTGCTGCTACCGCTGCTGACGTTTCGGTTTGGTTAACTAGGGCGTCAGTAACCATCTGGGCCCCACAAATGTTCCTCTTTACTGGTCTCATCTTTTGTTCTAGAACACTGCTGCAAATTTTTGCGTGAAATAAATGACTGCATATAATTTAATTTGAATGCGGGATTGTTGAAACGGTAATAAACACAGACCGTTACCGCATTAGTGCATTTTCTGTTACGTTGTCGTTGCACTCGTACCTAAATTACCAATTCGGAATGTTTGTAGGTGTGGGGGGAGGAGTATGTTAAGATACGTCAGGACTGTCTCATAAATGCCTCCAATGTGAGAATTCATTCCTTCTGACGAGGACGCGACAAAAGGAGGAAAGTCGAGTCCGACAGACGAAGACGCTCTAAGAACGTGCCCGTATGCATCATGTGGCGTGGCGCCGTGCGATTTCACACTTCGCGACCTGGAGGTCACTCGTGCTACCGGCCGTCCAGGCGCTGGGCGGCAGCCAACGACGCACTCTGTCGCACTGCTCTCCTCTCCAAATCTGCTCTCATTCGCTTCATTTTGCGAACCATCCAGATTCCGCAAAACGGGTCATATTGCTCTGCATTGTCAAATAAAGTAACGAAATAATGTCAGTTTATATCAGTTTCCGATATTTTAGACAATTTGGGACTTATTATAATAATGATTATTATTATTATTATTATTATTATTATTATTATTATTGTTGTTGTTGTTGTTGTTGTGTTGTTGTTGTTGTTGTTGTGTCCCAGGGTAATTGGGGTTCATTAATTCTAATCTTTGACTGTTTATTTTAGTGCACTCGTTGTGTACTGGCATTTTACTAACATTTTACTTTCTCGTCTTCTACGTACTTTCGTGGTAAAGAGAAAGTGTTATAATACTCCTGCGGAAAGTGAAGCTTTTTCGGTAGACAAAATTTCAGGTAAACTGTTTCAACGAAGCAGCTGCAACATTCTTTACTGAGAATGTGATTTTTTTCCTGTGTAGTAACGAAAGTGCAGAGATACGGGAGTATAGAAATAACCTTAGCATATGATAACACATCGAAATTTGTAGGCAGACGCTATTTACTCGCCTCGTAAAATGTCGAAATAATTTATTACCATATTTCATGACGACATGAAATCAAGAAACCTATCATAGTCGCTAATGACAATTTCAGCATCGGGATCTTAATATACCTATTCTCTCTAAGTAAAAAATCCGACTTCTGTGTAATTTAAACCGAGGATAACATGCGTAAAAACTCGTAGCACCCGGGTGTTCAGTGTTACTGGCATGAAAGACTAATACCAGCCATCGCATGTACTATTAACGCTCCAGAAAAACAGCTCAAAAGAATGAATAACAATAAAAAAGAAAGGAAAAGGACATTGGAATGAATCCGTGTGTTACGTTCGAGGGCGAGGAAGGTGGAGTGGGTGGGCGTGTGTGGATGGGGCGGGGCGGGGCGCGGCATTCGGCAGCCAAGGCCGCCTGGACGTCCGCCTGGGCGCGGCCCCTGCGAGCGTTCGCCCCGAGCGCGCCCGCCCCTCCCGCGCCCCCCGCCCTGCTCCTCTGCTGGCGCGCGCGTCGCCGTCGCCCCGTCCGAACGCTTTGGGCGTGGCCCCTCGCGACGCCGCGCCAAGACGCGTGAGAGAGCGCTCGGAACGTTGAACAGCCGGACATGGAAAAGAGGCCCCTTCTGGCGGCGGCTGCGAAGGAATTCGAAGTGTCGGAACCAATGCCATCACACCATCGCATTCCATACAGACTCCCGTGCTTTGCTGACATGCGAATTATATCGTAAGCTGCAGATGTTTTGAAGGTATCGGTACAAAATATTTATGCTCCAAGGGTGTTATAAGGATTCTAATGATACAGCGGCGACAAAATGCCTAAAGTGTCTTCGGCTTGAGGGTTTCCCGCGTAATCACGATCCTTTCGATGGAGGTAAGATATTCTGTGTATAACCAACACCGTATCGAAGACAATAACAAGCTATAACCTATCAGTAAGAAATAAATATTTTTCGTCGAGGCGTACCGTAAAGACCAGAATCGTGGAGAAATATTGTATTAAAAATCCAGGCGTCAAGATAGTAAGAAAAGGCAAAACAGATGCACGATGATATACAGCTATCAAGGACACGTTGCTCCTAACGGATTCGTAGCACATTCATGAAATACATTAGCATACAAATGGATATGCGTGATCAGACCCTCGTTACAACGGTCCCAATGCTTAAATTACGTAAATTGCGCCCGCTGTTCAGATGAAATGAAAACAACCAATTGCTTGAAATTATTCCAGAGCAATTGGAATCCAAAATAACAATAATAATTCTTCAATAAAGAATAACATTTAATTTGGGGGGAACGTTTTTTCATACAAAAAATGGAGAACAGGTGTTGGTTCTGCCAAGCGTATCAAACATTATTAGACATTCTTTATGAACTTTTTACCGGATAAGATGTCTCAGGGCAACAGTCGCCACTGCAGCATCTGTCCGAGAAGTTCGTAGGTTTAACATCTGACGGTTAACTTTAGAGTTGCGGTAACAATTTTCGACACTAGCTAGATAGTGAAGTCGAATTTAGTCGCTTTATGAAGAAGAATTCTAGTGACGACTACTCGTTTTCGTGGTTTCATTTTCTCCGACCAGAACTAGGTGATGCGGGATCAGTACCTTTAATAAACGGGACACTTGATTTTTTTTCCTCCTCCACCCTTGTCCCCTACTTTCCCATTGATATTCCCGTTCACATACACCGTCATACAATGTACTACCACACATGTCGGGAGACCTGTCGGAAGATGAGAGGTAGCCCCTCTTACGGATGTTCTTGGAGGCGCATGCCGACTGGCAGTTATATTCAAGACTTAAACACAGTGGCAATTCAAGGTCACGAGCTGCACAGGGGGGGGGGGGCACACTGTCATCCAATTGAGAGCTTCTTTACGACTTAAATTGTTGGTATTGGAGCTCCTGATTGGGTAAAAATGTCTGACTGTACTTCGTGGCCTTGACGAACCACTGCGTTTAAATCGAATTATTGACACCGGACCTCACGTTCTGTCAGGGAAGGGACGTAATTACCTCGCGGTATATACTATGCCCTACACTCACGGGACTACCGTCTGTAACAATTGACTCGCCCGGAAACGAAACAAAACTTTATCAATTCAATCTATTATTTTGTTCTATTTTTCAAAAATTTCGACCGGCTCGGGAATGCTTTTGCTTTGGATACTCGTGGGAAGAGGTTCTATTACATCTGGCTTGGGTCAGAAGTTTCTGTAGAGTGCTCTGATTGGAGGTAAGCACCCAACGAAATGTTCGCTTGTTTCGATTGGCTACGTGATTGGCCTGCGCAATGGCCGACGTTCTGTGGCGACATCCGTAAAGCACGCTGACGCGCCTCTGTAGTATTCCACGCGATTGATATTCCGAGCGGCAGCCGCTCACAATTGCGCGTTGAAAGGAGGGCCGTAAATTCCGACCGTTCTATGCGACCGTCCTTCGCCAGTGCAAGCTCGCTCTCTCCGCGGATGCTGCTGCGTATCCTTCATTGGATGAGGCGTGGCAATCACCCTCTCTACACATTATTCTTTAAAGAGGAATACATTGAAAGGTGGCACAAGCAATTAATAAAAGATCATGGTACATATGAACCGATGTTCAGAAAATTATGGTCCAAAATGTTTTGCTGAAATTGATATGGTTTCTTAGATTCTTCGGGAGTTGTGCAAACTTCCACCTCTGAGAGTAGTAAAAGATAGAATTTGGATAGATCTTTTACAAGAAGTGGGGACAAAAAATATCATTTTTTTTATTTTAATAGCAATGTAAAGTCCCTCAAGATAATACATTGACCATATCTCCCAAATTTGGATTTTAGGTAACGTGAAAATTTTAATGAATACGTACAATACTTACTTTTCAAGAATCCCGAAACTTCGGTAGTACCCATCGACGTAGAAGATCGGCGCAGGGAAGCTTCCGGAGGCCTTGGGAAGGTGTTTGAAGTTTTATGAAAAAAATGGCTCATGGAAAGAAAGCCGGGCGTACTTCACTAGGCGGGACAGGGCTCGTAAAGCAGGCTGAACAAAGCCTCAATTGGGCCCCCTGCAGCCTGCTCGCCCGGCGCGCTTGCCCCGCCCCGTTTCACCCAGCTCCGCTCCGCCCTGCCCTGCCCAGCCCAGTCCAGTCTCACTCCCCCACACTACCCACCCCACCCCACTACCCACCCCACGTCACCCCACCCCACGTCACCCCACCCCACGTCACCCCACCCCACCTCACATGCCCAACCCGCCCCGCCCCACTCGGTCGCCCCTTCCTACCCCCGTCCCGCCACGGCCCATCCCGTCCTGTCCCAATACGGCCCTCCAAACCCTGTCACCCCCGTCCTGTCCCATCCCGCCCTGCCTCGTTCCATCCCGCTCCCCGCCCCGCTACACTCGCTCGCCCGCAACGTCACGCCACGCCTCACCCGCCCCGCCACACTCGCTCGCCTTGCTTCACCCGCCCTGCTCGCTCCCCATCTCCGCTCGCCTGCCCCATCCCGCTCGCCCGCCCACCACCGCCTCCACCAGTTCGGCGAAGCGACCCAACTCCCCTGACAGTTTGAGACCGCCAAGTGTCGGAACGAGCAACTTCTCGAGAAGTTTCGCTGCGGCGGCGGCGGCGGCGGCGTGGCAGCCTATCACACTCGATCACTGCCGCCTGGGGACTCGGTGCACATGCCCGTCGCTCCTCCTTCCTTCTCCTCTTCCCCCTGTCCCTTTCACGCGCCTACTTATTCTTTTCTTCGTCCTGTACACTATGGTAACCTTTGGACCTACCATCTTCAGACTCTGCTGTCGTATCCTATACTTCATTGCTTTTGCCATTCCTTATTCTCATTTCAAATACTCATATTTCATTTTGCCTTTTTATACTAGTACGTATCAACGCGATCTTCTAAAGACAGTTTTCTTTCGTTTCTTACCCTTTCTTTTATTGCAATTCTTATATTAATTATTACTATTTTCTCCTCTGGTCTGCTTTTCTCCATTTTTTCTCATAATTATTTCTCATATATCCTTAATTTTCAAGCTTCATTTATCTCTTTCCTGTTCTTTTTTCTCCATTTTACGTTTTCTGCATTCATTCCCGGACTGCGGTTTTCGCAAGAGACTTCTCGACTTCCTTCTTGCTCCTCTTTCTCAACCCGTCGTGCGAGCTTGCCTTCTTCCCTGAAAACGTAGGCCTCCGCTTGCAGTTGCACACCTGTTGATGTTCACCCCCGCTGAAATTGAAAGCGTCGGCTCGTTGCACAGGTGCGATGTGCAGGGGGAGCAACTTTGGAAAATATTGTTGTTCGCAACTGTTCCACCGTGCATTCAATCTTGTTTGATGCTATGCTTGTTTCTTCCAAGACATGTACTGAAGCATCGTATTGACACTTGAGAATTCTGTACTTTTTTGAAAGTTAAAAGTTTTAGTAAGGAGAGAAACTCGTGAGTTATTTATTAACGTTTCTGATTATGAAAACTGAATTTCTTTACAAAATCATATTGACGTATCTTTCCATAATATGCAGTATTCTGCAGCACCATTCTTTAAATGTAGGGTAATGAAACTAGGATAATTTGCTCGATATTACTCATAACATTTCAATTAGTGTAATGCCAATTATAATTATATTTTCATTATCGCTATGAGTCATGTAATTATACTCCAAAAATTCAGTATAAATAAGACTAGCGTACCCGTGCGAAACAACACTCGCATGTTAATCCGCACCCTTTCCCAATCCATTTCCCTATTCTTTACATTAAAAACTAAAGTAGTTAAATTGATTTAAAAATGTATAAATGTAACTTCGTGCTTACAGAAAATCAAACAAAAACAAAAACAATGCAATTGATGTTGGAAACAAATGTTCGATAAAGGTTTATTCAGTATATAGATTTGTTCTTCGAACAATTCACACTTTCTTAAAAATATTTGAAGTAATTATTCAGTCTACCTTGACAGCTTTTTTCTTTCCTTGACAGTTACAAAAATATTAGAAAAGGTTTTTACCCTGAGAAATAAAAGTAGTTTTCCATGCGAAAATACAGAATCGGACAAGTACAACTGTACTCTTTGCAGTATTATTTAACTTTCCTGGATTGGTTATGAGGAACACAGGGTATTTTAGAGGGGCAGGAAGCCAGCTTGCCAGGGTGCAAAAATTGAAAAATTATTTGTAGACTAAAAAGTATTGGATTATTTTCTGCGTTCTTATGTACCTTAAAAAAGCAATGTCAAGCCAAAAAATAATAAAACTAATTTTTTCACCTTTGAGTAATAAATACCATTTGATTGATGCCATTAGAAACAATGCGGTAGGTTTAGACTTCACTTCCGTACATGGGAATGTTGCTCAAATGATATTTACATATTGAATATCTTATCGCACCGACCCTTTAATATAAAACGGTGTATTATTTACAATATGATTCTACAGCTAGGCATTGATCTATAAACTTCCAGATACCGCCGACATTTAAATCGTGCATCTGGATTGTGATCAATTGCAGTTGTCGAGAGACTCGCGCTATTTTTAGCGCTTTGTTTAGGTGTTACTTAACGATATATCTGACTGGGTTCTGCGGGTTGCATTTGACATGAATACTTATATGCGTTTTTCTAAGCAAATCCTTTGTATTTTTAAAGTCAAAGTGCATTTAGTCTCGTCTACGTGAAATTCTCTTTCTTTAGAGACCTCATTTATAAAGATCGGTTGCGTGTGAGAGCCGCAAAAGGTATATATGCAACTGAAATAATATAGAATAAGATATGAAAAAAAGATTTATACTCTACGTTTAAAATATACTGCTACAGATCAATAAAGAGCTTCGACAACATAATCACGAGTTTGGAACAGCGTCCTCTTACTTTGACAGACTCCAATTCATTTTTGCATTACTTATATACTACATTACTATACATACTTTCATTTCTTATCTTTTTTCTTACGCTCACTGTCTTTGATAAATTGTTTCGAGGTTATTGCATTCTGAACTCTTCGTATTTGCAATGACGTTCATTGTATGTTTCTCTCGCCTCTAATTTTTTTCATTCTTTTCGCTCCATTTCATTTGGCCTTGAATAACTCTTGGATTGTTTAGTGTTTCGTAATTCTAACGGAGCGCACAATTGCGGAAAGCTCTTCCTTAGGTGGACACGGAAACGAAGATAAACGGTTCCTGGAGGATATAATAGCCTCCCAACAAGACAGTGATGTGATAGTAAAATAATGTACTTTCATGTTGCTTGGGACATTTATTTAGACTCGGGACATTTATTTGCTAATTTCTCACTAAGTCTGTAAATCTCCGCTGTCAGAGGAACCTCCGCATGATGAAGTCTTGAGATGTAAATGAATATATAATTGTCCAGTGAAAAAGAAGAGAGATTGTGGAAAACGATAAGTGGCATGTTTGCTCCCATGTACGCAGGAAGGTAATCGAAGTGGGGCAGTGATTTGCCTTTCCGCGAGGCATCCGGCGATGTTCGCATTCCTATTCGAAACAGACTAGGTCCACCGCCGTCACGGCTGCTGCAATCGCCATCGCCATCGCGACGAGCGACCCTGCAAGGCCGCCCAGTACCGGCTGCTACTCTCCAGCTCTCCAGACCGCAGAGACGATTGGCTGGAGGAGGTTTTGGTGCGCGGTACAAAAACAAGGGTGCAAGACGCAATTTCGGCCGGTTTCGCGGGAAGCAGGGGTCATTAATCAACTTATGAAAAAGCTGTTTCCGGCGCTGAGGTGTTGTGTTGGATGAAACACTGCTCTATCTGAGAGTAGTAGTGGATCCCATTTGCGGTCCTGCGTTGAGATAGCAACGTACAAACTATGTTAGGCTAAAGTAACATGAAAGGTGGCTGTTGATGAACCCCGATGTTCTGAGCGCAGGGAGGTTTCTTTGGAAATTCTCGGAACAGAACTACGTAATTAGCTATTTTTCTATTCCAACTCTACGCGTACAGTGTTTCACGGGATAAAATCGAGAGAGAACTTCAGTAACTACAAGGCTGCAAAATGCCTTACGTTATTTACTCAATATCTAGTGAAAATTTAATTTTGTGTTTCATTCTACTGCAAATAACTTTCATACCTCGTTTAAAATTACATGTACAACGCTTTCAGTGATAGTAGTAATTGCACTATCTAACAATAAAATACGTTTAACGACAATTAAAGGCGAATGTCAGTGCCTGTAAAAACGGACTGCATATCGCGCGGGATCCTTCCTTCCCCAATCTGTTCCCATTCTCATCCTTAGGAGCTACTATTGGGATGCTTCTCCGTTCCCATACGTTCCATCCTCTTCGAAGTAGAAAAATTCGCGCAGTACCGCGTGTATGCGGGTGTTAGTCAAGGCACAAACTGAGCCGCAGCGCATTCGAAAATAAAGTATTGGTTTATTGTTGTTTATTGTGGCGCACATTATCCAGTTTTTGCTTCTTCAGGCCACTAACTTCTTTTAGTATAATTCCCAAAATGCAGCTTCTTGACCTTTCAGAAAAACTTGATGCAGGAAATTAAACCGATATTAGGTCTATTAAGGTTATGACTTGACGAAAATATTGAAGTAATGAAAAAGTAAAGGTATAATGAAACAAAAGTAGAGATTTGAAGATAGATATCGATATTTCTGGGGTTCTGTCCCAAGGTTGGCCAAAAAGAACGAACTTACCATAAAAGTGATAGACTCTTTCCAAAGCTGCAATCAACTCGTCTCGAAACATTGACATCATATATATATATATATATATATATATATATATATATATATATATATATATATATATATATATATATAAAAATTGTAATGATTAAATAAAATTTTATGTATTTATTTATAATAATGGGTACTCTAAACCTACCCAATAATAGGTCGTTAATGGAAAAGATCACTTCTGATAACTCCGTTACGATATTGGAATCTTATTCTGTGCATTTTCGAAAAGCGACCATTGCTGACTCAAGGCTTATATTTTTCAAAATAATTTGCTCATTTCATTGTTTGCATACAACCGTTCAAAAATTATGTTACCATGATCTTCCAAATTAGAAATTTTTAATGTATATTCTTCATAACGATAATTTTGGAGCAATCTTGCAAAGGATACCTCCAATTAAATAGAAATGAAATAGATATTTTTTCTTGTAAACAGACCTAGGTTTTCCAATAATTACTAGGAAAAACAAGTTTTAAAAAACACACTACGAGAACATTAAACTGGTCCGTCTACACTTCTTTCATCAAGTGCTTCAAAAATCTCGCTCGTCTTACTTCAGTGAGTAACTTAAGAGAAGCCAATGTTCAAAAATACGGTGCGAAGCTGGTATACAGCGTAGTGCGCTCGAAGATCTGAATGCGTTGGTCTCCGCACGCCTTCCTAGACATGCATATGTTGTTAGAGGTTGGGCGTCGATTGTGAGTCAACCACGCACCTGAATGGACGCACGGAGGCCGAGGTAGAAGCGGACTCGCGCGCTATTACCGTTCTAGCAATCCTCAGGGAAGCAAGAGACCATACATACGCCTTCGAATTCTTCACGCGAAACTATTCCTTTTAATAAGAAAAAAAACTGCTGGAAAAAGCTCAATGCAGGAAAGTAAGAAATACTGCTGTGAAAGTTGTGCAGATTATAGGGGAGTCCCGTGACCAACCTTGTCTTCTCTGAAAACCCGCCTCTGATGGAGGCAATGCCTTCTGCGGTTTGCGATTCGCGCCAATCCTTCCATGACGTTTCTGGCGGCGGCGGCGGCGGCGCGATCGGCACGTGCCTCGAACCACGTTGCTCGCGCAATCGCCAGCCTCGCGCCGCAGCCTCCGCTACCAGGAAGCCGCTATCGCTTTTGCCGCTCCACGGAAGCGCGCTCGCTCGCTCAGAGCCATCGCACTTTTACGAGCGTCTGCGCCGTCTCCCGTGCCTGCCCCCGTCGCCACCGAAAGCTTTTGCCCACACCCCTCCCCGCGGTCTGTTCTCAGCAAAAAAAAAAAGAACTCTGACCAACCCCGCTCCCCTTTCTCACCCCACCCCACCGCTTCTCACTTCATCCCAACTCATCCCACCGCACCCCGCTTCATCCAATCCCACCCACCCGGTCCATGCAAACACAAACCCTCCTCACTTCATTTCATCCCACCTCATTCCGCTTCATTTAATCCCACACCACTTCATCCACCAATCTCTCCCCATCCCACTTCATCCAATCGTAACTTACCCCACCGCAACAAGCTTCATCCAATCCCACCCCATCCCATCTTCCTTCATCCCAAACCACCTCAACGCCAGCTGCTTCATCCCAGCTCACCATAAACGATAAATATCCATATATTATAACATCTCACCTACTTCTCCCCATCCCATCGCTGAGTATACATTATGTCCTCTCCCTTTCGGTTCTTGCGAACTTCCTAATGGCTTCACACTCGAGGAGAAATTATTTTCTACCTTTTCCTGTTCTTTCCTTCCCTGAATGTTCTTCATGTCTTGCGTTCTTTTCACATGGTTTTAACCCTTGGCCGCTCCTACATCCCATCCTACCGTAATCCCAACCGGTCTATATTCTTCAGTCACTGTCGAAGTCTCTTTTCCGAAAATCTATCGTCTTTGTTCCCATTCCTCTCTGGATTTTATGTCCGCACCTGCCTCTTGTGTTCGCTTTATGTCGTTGACCAATTCGAATTCTTGCGCACGTCGACCATATCTTTTTATTCGTCAACCGTATGCTTTCATCCTTTTTCCGTTTGAAGTGTTCCTTTTTCTTCGATGTGTTTTAGTGCCTACCAGTGGTGAACTGAACGAAAGGCATCGCTAGAGGGAAAATTATGTTGTTAATCAAACCTGCGAAAACAAGATACATTCTTGGCTTTGCTTCAAAATGTGTTTTAGTTACACAATTTTAAAATTTAAAACAAATATTTCTTGATCCAAAAACAAGTCACAATAAATTTATTTAATATATTATAAAGATGCTACCCGAAAGAATAAAAACATAAACCGTTTTGTAATTCATATTCAAACAATGGTCTCAATGGTTGTATACTTTTTTTGTACATAATTTTCTACAGTCTTCTCCACCAACAAGTCTAGCTCTGAGAGACACGTAACTAGCTTAAATCAGTATTGTAATGTAATCTTCTCTCTCGATTCAGACTTTTTTTCTAGTTCAGAATGAAATAAGATTTAATGAAATACATAATTGAACAGGACTGTAGTGAAAGTTATGTATGAAATTCTTGAATGATATGATCTATGAGTTGAGGGAGAGTTGTTTTACTTAGAAATAAGCTCTATGCAGTAAAGCAATAGAGGATTCCCCTTCCATAGTTGGTTCACAAGATGGCAGAGAAGCCTGGCGGTGGCGACTTCAGAATGTGCGACCACGGCGCGGCAAGGCGCCGTGCGGCAGTGCGGTGCTGTGCTGACGACGGCCACAGGCATCGCGCGGCCTGCAATTATTTGCGTGTGCGAGCGAAAAGTCAGGGCTGCTCCAGAGCCGCCTTCGCCTCCAGCTTCCGCCAGCACTTCGCTGTCAAGGCCGCCGCTGAGTTCCGGCCCCCGCGGCGCCCGGACCTCCAGCCGAAGCCTCTGCGCCCCTCCCCGCCCTGCCCTGCCCCGCCCCACCTCCACCTCCACCTCCACCTCCACCTCCACCTCCACCTCCACCTCCACCTCCACCTCCACCTCCACCTCCACCTCCACCTCCACCTCCACCTCCACCTCCACCTCCACCTCGCCCCACCTCCACCTCCACCTCGCCCCACCTCCACCTCCACCTCGCCCCACCTCCACCTCCACCTCGCCCCACCTCCACCTCCACCTCGCCCCACCTCCACCTCCACCTCGCCTCACCGCCACCTCCACCTCTACCTCCGCCCCGCCCCGCCCCACCCCGCCCCGCCCCGCCCCGCCCCCCACCTCCACCCCGCCCCGCCCCCCACCTCCACCCCGCCCCCCCACCTCCACCTCCACCCCACCTCCACCTCCACCCCGCCCCCCCACCTCCACCTCCACCCCACCTCCACCTCCACCCCGCCCCTCCCCTCCACCTCCATCCCGCCCCGACCCTCCACCTCCGCCCCGCCCCTCCACCTCCGCCCCGCCCCTCCACCTCCACCCCGCCCCCACCTCCACCTCCACCTTGCCACGCCCCACCACCTCCACCTCGCCACGCCTGCACCTCGCCCTCAGTCACCCTCGTCCTCGCCCTCAGTCACCCTCACCCCCTCCCTCGACTGCGGAGGCGATCGCGCCCCTGGGCGGAGCGCTCACGCGGAAACGCTGCGTGGCCGCAATCGCCGAACGCCAATTTAGTGGCGAGGTCTGTTCCGTTTCCTATATGCACATTCCGACGTAAAAGGACGTGTATCGAGCGGCAGGTCAAACACAATTACAGTTACTTTTTATTGGGCAAGTTTTAGAACTCTTACCCATGAAGAGAATGTATAATGATGCAGATAGAGCTTAATTCAGAAGTATTGACATGGAGGTCTGTTCCTTGGAATCATACGTGGCGCGTTGTTTGTACCTAAGTAACTGTGAGTATTTATGTAGAGTAACACCTTTATAACAAAAAAGTCATTATACCTTTGTTTCTGTTCCGTCTGTTTCTAAAGTCGTGGAGTCCGCACTTTGTACTGGCCATATCCGCTGACTCTCAATAGACGGTGCATGGAAGCCATGAAAAATTGGCCAGGGGTGGGTTCTGAGGATGAAAGTGCTGGAAGGACAGACGGACCCCCGCTCGGTCCATTTTGTGTTATTTTGGTGGAACATTTACACAAGTGCATCGGCAGTAGCCATTGAAACTACCAATCAGAGCATCGGGCCTCTAGAATTCTAAGTCAGACAGCATTACTTACCTGGCGTTGGAATAATTCACCGTCGGGACTGGAACCTTCGATACATGAAGCTCCAGTCGCGAACTCGGAATTGCGCAATCTATCGCATCCAGTATTCAGCATTTCTTCTTTTCAATGATCTTCCTTCCTAAACGCACGCTTCCCTTCCTTTTCTTCAATCACTCTTTGATTTTGTGTGTCCTCGTTCGTCAAATATTTATTTTCTTTTTTTCTAATACCGATGCAGTGGATTTCTAATACCGATGCAGTGGATCGCATTGAGCGAGAGCCCGGCGCAGGCGAGGCCAGTGCACCGCGAGCGGCGCGCGAGGGAAGCTCGTCGCCGGCCGCGCCCTCTCCACCTGCGGCCTCCGCCGCCTTTCCCGGCGCTCGCATCCTCCGCCGACACTTGCTTGCACTTGTCCCCATCTAATATGGTACACAATGCCCGTGACATCTCGACCGTACCCTAGCTTCTGTCAGACATCGATATTAATCATTAAAAGGAAAGTCTTCAGTAAAAATGGTTCGACCGAAACATTAAGAGATTAATAACCTTTTTCGAGCGTTGTAAATGATTCGTGTATGTAAATTTAGTAAAGTTAATAATATAGTAATAATTCCATCATAATAATTCAAAATTATCTTTGACGGGGTATTTAATCCATGTTATCGGTATTTTGCATTCTGAAACAACTTTTCACAACTACCAAAGTCGTTAACATCGTGACAGTTACGTCAGCCCTATTGTCAAAACTACATTCAACATCCTTACTGTTACGCCTTCGCCGCACTGTACGCCTTCGCCGCACTGTACGCCTTCTTTATTGTCATTGGAAAATTAGAATATTAATTATTGACGTCGTTACCACTTTCATCATCACTGCTTAAGCCAGCGCTTTTCCCCTTACAGTAGTCCACGTCTGCATCACCATCACCATTTCCTCTGCCATCCTTGCCTGCACTTTCGTGTTTGCCTTCAAGTATCTTTACCGTCTCCATCGCCTTCGCCGTGGACGCCTGCGCTGGCACCCTTGCCTCGCTATCGCCCTCGCCGCCTCCGCAATCGCCAATGCCAGCGCGTGGGGAGCGCGCGAGGTCGTCGACCCGCCGCCGCGCGTCGCGCCAAGGACCCGCCTTCGAGCCGCCTCGACAAGCCACGCCACTCCCCGCCGCGCCCCCCGCCATTCTTCCCTCCGCGAGCACCCCCGCCACCCTACACCACACCCCGCTACGTCATTCCCGTCAGGCTGCCCTCTTTTCGCATCCCCTGGCTCCGTCATCGTCCTCCCCGCCATGTCCCGCTCCGCCCCGTGTCCTCCCAGCCCCGCCTCCTTCCCCGCCTCCTTCCCCGCCTCCTTCCCCGCCTCCTTCCCCGCCTCCTGCCCCGCCTCCTGCCCCGCCTCTCTCTGCTCCCGCCAGGTTCTAACCGCTTCGCCTTGCCCCGCCTTGTCCGTCCCCGCCACGCCGCGCCACCGTCTAGCTCCGCCCCGCCTCCACTCCGCCCCATTGCGCCCCGCACCGCGGCATATCGCTCTGGCGCGCGCACCTGCTCGCGCGTGGCGGCCGGTCGGCCGGAAGCGCCCGTCCAAACAGGTGAAGTGCGGGGGAGGGGAGCGGTGACGCGTCGACCATGTATGTGTGTAGTGCTCGCGGGCAGCAGCCGGGCGCCCTTGTCAATTATGTTCAAGAGCTTGATTACTACTCTGTTCGTTCATACCGCGTTCGGCACGCGATGTAGGTTCTGCGTGTTGCATTCACCACAACCAGTCTTCCAATTTCCTTGTCGAATTGAAAAACGTTCGTGTAAATGACTAAATGTCCCAGACTACAAGGCCCCTTAATTATTCTACCCACGATTATTCGCGTTTGTCGATGATCTTTTTCTCAAGACCTTTCGGTTTTTAATACGCCCGCTAGCCGACAGAGTATAATATATTATATTATTTTATATATTAATATATAACATAATGTCGTCACAAACTTCAAAATGCACGGCATCAAAAACATTGTTGTTTTCCACGGCCTACACTGTGTCAATTAGTTTAAATCTTCGCTGAACTCCAATTGTGATACTGTTTTCTTACTCCTTGCACTTTCATTGAGATTCATGCAATTTAGGCTTTTTACATTTGGTATCAAAGAGATAGTAAAGCTTAATTACATACCCAAAATAACTTCTCCAATGTTTATTCTCATAACTTTATACATTTGTCGTTACTTCTATATTGACTGGTAGAAAAATGTAGTATGATTTTTGTCGCACACCTGTCAATATTTCCAAACAATCTAGCTCAATCCGCATTTGTTGTATTTCCTTTTATGAAGAAAACTATTTAGTACTTCTGTTTGTCTTTATAGTATTGTAAGCTGGTATGATTATCCATGTTTCTCCAAAACTGCAGTCGCAGCAAATTAAACAATTTCAAAATCATTAAATCCACGGAAACTTGTATCTGAAAAACAGACGTCAACAATTTCCCCCGAGGGCGTCGGGAACCTCGTTGAACCGGTTTCAGAAATGCCCAGAATCGTGACTGGAACTCAGACCTCCCGAATGCGAACTTACCCGCTCACCCACTGCGGTCAGAATAATTGCTTTTAATCCTTCTCAATCGGCGAGGGGTCACGTGGTAGTGCCCCTCGCCCCACCCCCTAGCTTCCTGACCCCTGCTCTCCTCCTTCCCTGCCCTCTTTCCATCCTTCTTCCTCTCTTTCCTCACCATCCCCCGCTCTCCTTTCTCTTCCCACCATTCCCCCGTCCTCCTCTCTTTTCCCACCATTCCCTCTGTCCTCTTCTCCCTTCCCTCCAATTCTCCGCATCCTCTTTACACTACACCCTTGCCCCCCTTTCCTCTTGTCCCGTCCCTCCCCGCCGCCGTCCCCCCTCGCGCTGTGTGCTTAGCCGCGCAGATTGGCGTCGCCGCAAAAAACGCGCACTTCCCGCGCGCGGTTACTCCACCGGTCGCGCTAATTGGCGGTTGCGGCGCGTGTTCCGCCGATCGCATGTGGGTCGGATTCGCGCCCGCGCCCTCGCCCGCGCGGCGAGCGGCGTGCTCTATCGGGCGTACGTGCCTCGCCGGCGACAGGTAACACACCCCGCCCCGCCCCTCTTCCCCGTTCGCACGACTGGTCTCGGTGCCGCAGCTCTCGCCCACACTCGCGCTGCGCCGGGCCCAACGCGAATTGTGAATGTGTAGCATATGGTATTCGCTGCAGCAGGCGGGTGAAAATGCGCATATCCATTCTTCCAGGCGAAGGCGCTGTTCTACCCCGGTAACTTCAGAATTTGAAGTTGTGTTTATTGTTCTTTCGAACACTCGAATATGCATTTCGTTAGTGTGTTCACTTAACTAAATTTTATCACTGACTTAAACGTTATGCGTTTAAGAATGTCAACAAACACGTGAAGGCGGAGACAAAATGGTAACCAAAATCGAATCTCTACTTCCCTGAATGCAAACTTCGGTCCTAGAGATTTGTATTTCCTTGAATTTCTTTGTTGCACCGTGTTCAACTGTTCTCTTGTAACATCAAATAGCCCTGAACTGCTGATGAAAGTAGGGCATAAGAGGTGCAATAACAGCTGTGGAAAAAGGTTTACACTGGAGGTTGCACAACTGAGTTTAATCAAATTTCATTGGATCGTTAGACTTTCTCAATAGATCTGTCACTTCGTGACAAGTCATCTGACGAGAAGGAAATCAAAAGTTAATTTGATTAACAAAGATATTTTTTTTCTTCTCGTTCTGTGTCGCAGCTTCCAACCTACACCAGTGAATCCTACTTGAAATCATGAAAATATTTCTTTGAAAATATTTTAAAAGAATGAATTGTTACTGCAGAAATATATAATTCACTTTATTTTTATTTTCCGACGCTTGTTTTCGATTTTAAACGTGAGACTATTTGTTATGCGATATGTCGCATGCCCCCTGGAAATTAAACTGGAACTTTCCAAATTTACTGAGAGGTTTAGACATCATCTTTGTAAATTTCCTTTCAATGGAATGTGCTAGTACAAAAACCAAATTCTTCAGACATTATTTTTTCAGTTCTTTAATTTCGAGTGCCGCAGGTTTTGGGTGGAGAAATGTTTCAGAAAAGATTTGCCAAGTGACACGTCGCCTGCAATACAATTTAATACTAAAATACAATGACTGATGGAACAGATTCGCCAAACAGGACCTTATAAATATTTACATAATGACCGACGCCTGGTGGACACTGTCCTCTTTCGAGACACGCGAATGCGTCATGTGCTGCGCAAGGAGGTGAACGGATGACAGGAACACGAGAGAGCGGTCGCTAAACGTCGATTCTGTCGGTCGAGGACAGGGCAGATTGATAGGCAGTGGAGGCCCAGCGAGAAGGAATTGAAGGCCGGAGGTGCTGGTTGCAGGAGGCTGGTGAACGGAAGGAGAGGAAGGGAAAACGTATGTAAAACGACTTTTGACTTTTATACGCGTTCACCGAGATAAAATTGACTTTTCTTCACAGAGTTGAATTGCTCGAGAGTTGATTAAATTCCTACTTACTGATTTTGGGAAGTCTCATTCGAATAAGACAAGGGATACTCATTGAAATATAAATCTGCGGCGTTTGTGGTTCAATTACCACAAACGCTTCAATTACACAATTACAAGTTGGTAACTCACGAAAAATATCAAAACAATGAATGTTTTATTTTGATTGAAAAGTGCAAATATTTTACGTTATTCCAATTTAGTGTCGCACTACATACGTCACAGCGTCAAGTAACAGGACTTCATGATCGTAGCCGTCCGCAATTAAATAATTGCAATTAACCTGTTGCGTTATGGAACAGCAATATTTTTGCTATTCTTGATATGTAAAGAATTGTTTTACATATCAACGTTTTATGTGCTATATGTCTACTGTAGTATGCTATTGCAGAACGGTAGAATTTTATTTGTTCTTGAGAAATGTGTCCTACTTTTTGGAGAACCATTCTGTGTAGTTTTGTTCATCAGCATGTTTGTTTGTACATGCCACTAGTACAGTACTAAATAAATGTCTACAATTATATTCTTATGGAAGAATTTGAATGTAACATTTCGTAACACATTTCATTCCTATATCTCGGCGACTGTTCGAATATTTAAATTTTTAAGTTTCAGTTTTATTTCATTTTTTACTCTACCACAAGACGATGTTGCCAAAGAAACCCCGCTGAACTACCGACATATTTAGAGCTTCCGTTCGCTCTTAGACGAATGTTACTGATCACCGGAAACGCTACTAGTTAAGTGGACCATGAAGCCCCGATCGCGAAAAAAAGGAGGCCGTGCTTTGTAATCACGCGTGCCTGCGCCGAAGACGCCACGCACGCCATGCCGTGCGCGAAGGGCGGCGAACGGCCGGCGCCATTGGAGGTGAAGGTTGCGCGGGCCTTGCTTCATATCCCGCCGCCGCACCCGCTGCGCCCCGGCGGGACGCGAAAAAAGCCTGCGGTGCGGATGGGGGAATCTGGGTTAGCAAGATGGCGCGGCGCCGCGCTGACTCAACGGGCAGCGGGAGAGCACGCGGCGCCCGGGGCCACAATTGCGCCTGCCGAGGGTGGATGAATTCGTGCGTAGACGAAGCACGTGCTTAGTTTCTCTCTGAATGGGGGATTCCCCACAATAACTATTTTAACTCTTCAATTAATCATTTCTATTAGTTACAGAGTTTAAAAATGATTTTTACACATACGTTATAGCTTGTTAATGCCTTCCATATGGAGCTCGATATACACTGCATAACGTACCTGGATCGGAAGGATCATGGTTACGAGGGAAATATGAAAATAGTTGAATGATGCGATATGCTATCTTATGGAGGGAAAAATGAAATGGAATTTTGGGAGGGAAATATGAAAAGACAAAGAGAGTCAGGTTAACATAAGTTACGGCACGGAGGCACGAGGCCCAGCTCGGCGGGAATATAGAATTCCAACCTGCCCTGGAGTGGGCATTATTCATACGCGGAAGGATGGCGACGGAATTTGCAGACGAAGGTGAAAAGTTGAATGTTTGAGTTACGGAATACATTTGTCTGCTGCTTCTGATGTCAAGAAATAAGTAAAATCTAATATTGTCATTATTATACAAAATAATTATATATCCGTCTGTCAGTTGTTTTTGAAACAGATATAGTAAACAGGTATATGTTTATTATTCTACTTGAATGTTTTATTTTTTATTTGGTACATGTAGACTTCTTGAAAATTTAGAGATCTCTTGTTAAAAATTGAAACTTTTTTGACATTTCAAAAACATTTTATTCTGATTTAGTGGACCCGGCAATGCATCTCTATTGCAATGCAAAACACTTAACACGCTAATGGCCACGTGATTGTTTGTCACGTTTTACGCTAGCTGTGCAAAAATATTAATAAATAAAATATTTTATCGCGAGTATGGGTTTGTTTTATGTCCGGGTTTGGTCGTGGTTGACAAGATTGTTGAAACGTTATCCCTAAAGTTTAGGCATGCGTTTGCTACGACTGTCGTGGGAAAGTTGGATTTACTTGTCCGTGATAATGTTCAAGTAATAATACCGGCCGATATTTCACAATCGCAGGGGCAGAATATGCAGTGAAGACGCCCTTAATACTTTACGATTCGGCGGGTTGCGTAGGGGCGCTAAGTTCAGGGGTGCGTGAGTCGCCATTAACTCATAAATCATATTTTACAGCGCACACCCTTTGGCGTCTGTGTGTGACAGGCATAGGCAGACATACGTACTATGCAAAGTGGCAAATTTTTGTTGTAATCGGATGAACGGTACGCAGAGAATACAATACGAACAATGATTTTTATCAATTAGAATTCCGGTCTCTTCTAAGAGAGCACGCCCTCTACGTTGACTCGTGCAGCGCCTTATTCCGCACACCATATACGCGGAATAAGTTCGTAAAATCGATTTAAAAAAAGGATTAGGGTTACGTTTATTCTTCTTCATCATTATTCTTTTGAGTGAGTACGAAGTTTCTGTTAGTGGAAATTTGTTTTCTAGTCATCCTCGATATATGTAGTGGTCGGTATGGTCATTTCATTGCACGTCTGATTTACAAAATTGTAATAGGACCAAGAAAACATTTTGTGATATGAATGATGAATAGAAATAAAGAAACGTGATTCAAAATTGGATATCGTATTCCACTTCTAATCGACACTACAAGGTAGTTGGATCATTTTATCAATATTCTTGCCAAAGTTTAATTTATTATTCCTCGAAGTAAAGTAAGTGCATCTACGCTGCGACTGTCACTAGGTGACGAAGAAGAAAAGAAGGCAAGAAAAGGAGGTAGGAAAGAATTGAAAAGCTTATTTTTCCCAAAGCTTATTTTAAATCCCAATTTAGTGATTTTCAATATATTTATAGGAAATGATACTTTATATGTTAAATTATCATATTAACAGGTTTCTTTTGTTCCTAGACTTCTTGTCACCTTCTTAAATAGTTTTTAAAATCGCGTTTTTAGTGTCATAGCTGTATTTATTACCAATAACTCTTAAAGTCTACTTGGCTTACCCAGAGACTGGTGCAAGACAGGGCTCATCATGGTTACTTGTTTGCTTAGCGACTCATGGTGTGTGGGTTTTCTTTCAGTTCATTTGTAAGAAACCAAACGCTGGCTTTGAAGAGTGTCACTCAGGATGATCAGCGAGAAAAAATAGTACCAGTACATTTCGTGTCCTAAAACAAATAAAATCAGTGTAAATATGCTAGGATGTTATCGAATCTACAAATAAAATAAATATAATGGAGAAGGACAAGATAAAAGATATGGCACTTTTAGACAAGTTAGATAATACGGAGCCATATAATGCAATGCTATACGTAGGAATGCAACTAATGCAGTAGATGACACCACTTATGAAAAAACTTGCTGAATTAGAGAGTTAGTATCGACAGAGACTATACAATTATTAACAAAAACATCTTAGAACGATAGTTCTGTTTCAAAATTTATTAGGTGCACATAAAAACAAGCGAATTGACGCGTTGGTTGTGTCATCCCCTTCCTCAAACTAGAATCTATCTTTTCTCGATCTATTCCTACTTTCCTCGTGCTAAACGACAGTTTTGAGCGGATGAGCACAAGTCTCGCATCGGCGCGCTTCGACGTTGCCAGATCTCAGCTTGGCTCCCGTTGCGCTTGACTTGGCTGGCGATCGTCCTTTTTCCGCCCCTCTTCCCCCCCCCACGACATCCGGAAGAGCTACCAAGGCTTTCCCTGAGGTCTCCCTCCACTGAATCTGCTTCCAGAAGTACCGAACTCTTGAATGCATTTTTTTGACCCCTATAATTTGAGCCCCTATTTAAGTAGATTAAAAGTAGTAACTACCAAAACTTAAACAAGATCTGGTGTCATTTCAATAAAATTCTTATCCTTATAAACTAGACGAAAACTTAATTTTAATTTTCCTTAATATCAAATAATTTAGGTTTTTCTGTGATTCTTAATCAGGCAGCAAAAATAACAGCCAATCAATTCCAGTCTTCAGTTTTAACAGTTCAAATAAAAATACTTTAAAAAGTAAACACGACACGCGGATCCGTACCAAATCACATTTGAAAAGTACGATTTTCTTTTCATTGGTATCCTTCGTCTTATCCCGTCGTTCCCCTATACCACCAAATTGTCTCGTCTGTATGCCCATGTCAGTATTGTTAATTTCCTTCGACCCATATTCTCTTCTAGCATCTTGACATTCCAACATTTCCCGCGTCCCCATTTCCTCGCCACGTCGCAACCGTCGTCTCAATAATCCAAATCTGTACACTCCGTCACGTGATTTGTGCTCTCGTGAAACCGCACGCATGGTCGCCCAGAGACACAAGATGCATGGCGCGGCAGATCCACGGGGCGCCCTTATTTCAAGTGAAGCTACCCCCTCCCCAGTAAATAATCACAGAAACGACTTCTGACGCTTAATGTGAATTAGAAATAAGTTCATTTTTTATATACTTTGAGTTAAACAAAACATTTTCGTATCGCCGCTGGTCGTGCCCTGGAGCTAGTTCGCCAGCTGCACTTTCCCCGTCTTTCTGGATAGCACCGCCTGCATGTGACCGTGTTGTGCTCGGCCAGCGCCGTCGTGTAAGCGGCGAGCGCCCCCGCCCGCCCGCCGCCGATTTCTTTTGGCCGGTGGCTGCCAGCGCTAAACGAGCCGCGGCGCGTGGCGCACGGCGCGTGGGCGGCGAGGCGTTGAGCCGCCACACGCGCCAGGGTTGGCCGAATTCGTGCCTCCCGGCCATGACCGCGTGTGGCCACGCTCCTCGAAAGTCCGTTCTGCCCCGTGGCTACGCAAATGACGGCGCCATTGTATCAGATTTCCGCGTGGAAATAAACTGATGTCTCGTAGTTTCTTTGGGAAACTCTCGATTTCTTGGGTTCAGAGAGTGAAAGGCGTTCGTGGAAAATGCATGTGGGGAGAGTATATGAAGTTAAAACCTAAAGCGAAAAAGAATAATAACTAGAATTTGTGAAAATATATTGTTCAGAATAAAAACACCGTAACAATTACCTCCTGAAACGCCTACACTCAGCTTTGAAGGTAGTATTGAGTTGGTTAAATGTTTATGAAATGAAATCAAATGTGCGATTGACTCAGTCTTTAAATGAATCTAAAAGTATTGATTTGTATTCTATTGTTATTAATTGTAGTGATTTTAAAATAGACGTAGCTGTTAGGTCCGGCAAGAATGCAAATAGTCATTTTCTTGTTACTTAAACCCAAACCAGAAAAAGTACTAAGGTGGTTCGTATATGTCTTAAGTCTCACGACTAATATTTTCTCATGAATATTCTCCTAGACATTAAATGTAAATTGGAAAAGTACACTTTCTCAAGAAGCCAACATTCGTCTCCACATGTTCTCTTGAGTTTATTATGCGCGGCCGTTCCGTTCCTCTGCGTCCCGTCCCTTATCGGCTCGTGTGCCGCGCGGCAGCGAGGTCGCCATTCGCTGGCGTGCAGCGCGGCCCCTTTCATCCGCGTGGAGTCGTAACAGAGCAGTGGTTCATTACTCCGCTGGCATAAAACAGGAGCCTGTCTGTGCCCCGCCGCCGCCGCCTCTCCCAAACGACCGCTTTCCCCGCGTGCGTGCTCCAACCGCGCCGCGGCCGGCACTCGGCTTCGAATAGCTGTCCTCTGGGGAGCACGCTGCATGACGTGCACTAGGGAGGTACGTTCGGCTCTAGGAGTGGTATTCGATGACGAAAAATTCGCGTAGCAGGTGGCTTCTATCATTACAGCTGTTCCAGAATTAAGGGCGAAGTAGTGTTGAGAATCTTCTCGGTGCGATGTCTTCTGTTCTAATGGATATTTGTAGAACTACTGTAACTCATGGAATATGGTTATCACATCTACGCGGAAGTTCGTAAGGACGATTCGAACTAGTCAGTAGGTTCTGCTTCTAACGAGATATTTATGAAAAGTTTTAATAAAAATGTTGAAAACTTGCTAAGAACATTTTATTGCGGCTTTCTTTCAGATGCGGGCCTTCCATAAAGTATCCGAAACGTTGTCCTTGCAGTAGCGTCACCTTCGCGAAGGTGACGCAACTGACACATCTTTGTTTGAGTGGCGCGCATCTTTTTGAAAATTAAGTATTATTTTAGCATTACAACCTATTATAATTATGAATAAGGGAATTTAATGTCTAGCACGCTCGCTCGCTCATTCGCTCTTAACCTGTAACCGTGGTATTTCCTGCATACTCGAAAATGTTTTGCTCATACTTATAATTTTAGATGCTATCTCATGTTCACGCATGTACATACGTTTATTCTAAAGTTTAGGGAAGTAATGTTGGAGCCGGCCGATGACCGCTAACTTGCGCTACTGTACAGGTGATCTTTCTTGCACTTATTAGTGTCAAGTGTTCGACCTCCAAACTTGAGGGGGGGGAGGAAGGTTAGGCAAGGTTCAGTCGTGCCCAATTTGTGGAACATTTACATGAACCAATTGAGTAGCTTTGCGGGGACACCAGGAAAATCACAAGTGTCGTTGGTCATGGTAGTTAACCTCCCACGTTGTGTCGAAGGTGAATCAGATATCAGATTTTTCTGTAGCGTTAGTTCTGTTTAAAACTAACGCACATTACACCTTGAGAAATCCCTCCAGATAATCTTCCTTGTGCATAACAAACTTCCATCATCCATCAATTTCCGATTTTTTATTATCTACAAAACGTGTTCTTGTTATCATAATTCACACATTTTAGTATCCCTTATTTTTCTATTATGTATTTACAATAAGAGTAGTTTTTAATCAATTATCATTTGTTTTCATTTTACCAACAAAAATCATTTGAGAAACTTGTCGTATTAAAGCACTTCGGTTTGTTTCGTCACAAAACTTTACACTTTCACAAATTACTGAATAAATTTATAAAAGTTCGACTCCAGCGATAGAGAAGTTTATGATTATTTTGCAATGTTTTTGGCCCTTGACATTTTGGGGAAATTTTCCTCCCACAATTTCCTCTTCGTCCTTTCTTTCTTCCTCTTGTTCCTTTTATCTCCAGCGAAGTTGATGAATGTGGTTCTGCGCCGTGGCTCCTCTTTAGGAAGGCCATTAGTGCACCTGGTAGCGCTACGAGGGAAGCCAGAGGCTGCGCTGGGCTGCACTGAATTGCGAGCGAAGCAGGGACGCGGAGGTCCATCGCCAGTTGCCACGAGAGCGTTGCCCAGACATTGCGGCGGACGAGCCAGAGCGGTTGAATGCACGGGCACAGCTCTTAATTTAAGGTCTTGTTTTGTATTGATGGACGGGAGCTAAGTTCGAAGAAGCTCCTCCGGAGATCACGTTTCGTGCCAGAGTTTCTTCACCTTTGCAGCAATCTTGGGTGGTAAACGTAGGCTTCTGCGACCAGAGTCATGTGCGTGATCTGGGCTTTCCGGGTGACTCCGCGTCGAAGGCTGTGCTGCCGACGTTTCGACCATCTTGTCGTGGTCTTCCTCAGGGCTGGAATGCCAGAGGAAGACCACGACAGGATGGTCGAAACGTCGGCAACTCAGCCTTCGACGCGGCGTCACCCAGACAGCCCAGATCACCCACATGACTCTGGCCGCGGAAGCCTACGACTTCGAGTAATCAAATTAGCAACTCCATTTCTATGGGCTATTAATTACGAGTACTTTATTTTCTACTGATACCTTATTGCGTATTATTGCCTGCGATATGGAGCTCGATATTAACTGCATAACTTACCTGAATCGAGAGGATCGCGGTGACGAGGGAAATATGAAACCAGTTGAATGTTGTGCTACATGTTCTTTTACGGAGGGAAATATGAAATGAAAGAGTAAGTTAACTAGTTAATTAAGTAAATAATAATAATAATAATAATAATAATAATACTTATTATTATAAAAGCAAGTCAAGTTAACAACTAGTTAATTAATTAAATAAGAATAATTAAAATAAAATTCCGCGAGGTTTTTGACGCTGTTAGACTATTAGGACCCTTATTAGGTCCTTGGTGCATAAGTAACTATTGCAGAGTTCAAAACGTCTAACAATAAAATCGTGTAGTACCGTCACAGTGGATTTGAATACGATATTTTTTGTGCAATCGTCTAAAAAGTCATTTTACCTCACGCCACTAGGGAGACATTGAATTTCATTCGTTGCCGCAATTATATCTGATTACGCAGAGGATTCTGATAAGTTCCTGTCACCCCGGGAAGTGTTATGATGTAAAGATAATAATTATTTAGTCAGAGTTATTTTAGAAATCTCATTTTCATCTTATCTAAAAAGCACTACTACTTACAATTCCAGGAACTCTGTGCTGCAAATGATAAGTATAAAAGAAGTTTTATGAATCACGTCGTATACTATCATTCGTCACGACAAGCACAAAGTTCTGTTGCTAGGAAAGAATTGGACCATGTTGCTGAAAATACTCTTGTAATATGCGTCAAAGTTTATCTCGGTCTATCACGTTATTTAGGAAACAATTGTTAACTACTCGCGGAAATCTTGGACTCGTAAACAAGATTGCCAACACTGTCCTTTTTTTTATCCTCGTACTGTTGTCTTTATCGTAGGAGTTCCATTTGCAAAATTCTTTGCAATAGACTCTTAGTGATACAGGTTCTAGAGTGACGGCGTAGTGTGGATCCGAGGGAGAGCTTCCAGGGTGGGAGCGCCGGAGGGTTGCATTTGCATAGACAGCAATCACAGCAGCGACGGCTGCGGCGTCGCCGGAACGTTCTGGGGGTAGGAGGGGGAGGCACTTCCTCCCCTAACTGTACTCGAGCCCTCATTGCCCCACAAACGGTCTACCTAATTCTGCCAGGGTCTGCAAATTCTTCGGGATACTTTGACTAAGACTTGTACATAATCCAGGATTGAGAGTTTGAACATCGGTAGTAAGGTATATTCATCGTACAGCATAAAATTCTATAGAAAATGATATATTTTCCAATTATTTGTTGGATTATGATTTTGTTTTATCAATCACACAAAAGTTCGTCAAAAACTTATCGAATATGGATATTTTTTGCCAAATGAAAGGTACATTTTTCTTTTAAATTTGATATTTACATAATTATTTTGTTATTTAACATTTACAAATCATAATTAATGTTCATTTCTGCACCGTAAATTTGACAATCATTGGCGATCTCCCTCCTAAATGTTGCACTTTATATTGTGGAATTGGTTCCATTCCATGACATTATCGTAGAAAGTCGCAATGACTTCTTGGGAATGAAATCGCGGAAGATTTTACTCATAAATCATTTAAAAGGTTTTATTTAAAGAATATGTGCCTTTTTTACTCCTTAATGCTTCTCGCTACTCAAGAGGCATATTATTCAGCGTTTATAATGTTTTATTTTCTTTAAAATGAAAGCTACTCTGTTAGCAAAAGCACGAATCACGATTATTAAATTATATTTTGTTGATATTGAAATACTTATGGACAGATCTCTCTATATTTTACTTACATTAAGTTATATATGGAAGTGTTAGTTTCTGGGTTAAAAAACTTATTTTGCTGAATTTCCGATCTGCGTAAAGATCGAACACGAAAATGCAATTGTGAAGCAAGTGGCTTCTGAACGCCTAACAATTTACATAGAGAAGAGCACGAGAGCAGAAACGAGTTTCCTGGCGACCTCGGATCGTAGGCTGCGGCAGCAATACTAGGTCAGGGGCAAGCTTTACCCTTCACATACTGCGCTCCCTTCCTGCACCATCAAAAGCAGATTGTCGTCTTTCGCCCACTGCGTCTGTGACAACCGCCTCTCACCTGTCGCCATTCATCCCACCTCTCGCTATCTGGGGCCTTCCGCGGCCTTCCGCCATCACATCGCCACACGTCCCCCCGCTCGCCGGCTCTTTCCACATTCTCCCTCCCCCTCTTCTCCCTCCCTCTCTCGAGCCACAGCCCGCAGCCTTAGTCTCGCACATACCACGACATCAATTTTGCAGCCTTCAGTTTTTCCTCCCTTCAGTATGCTTACTGTAATCAATGTCTGCTGGTTGTCAAGCAAGTGTTCAACTGCCCGGCTTGACTAGCGTAAGGGAATTAAATGAACCATATGTCTGTTCCACTCCGTAAAACTTTTCCATTCTTATAATCTATCTGCGTATCTGCCATATCCCTGACGACACAATTTTCGTCCTCAGTGCTGCTGACTTTAATTATGAAATGTTCACATTTTCTCAAATGTCATTGTATTACTCGCTTCAAACAACGTTCACGTTAAACAAAACTATATATCTGCAACGTATCACATTGGCTCGCAATCTTCTCATTCTAAAACCATCACCTATTCTTTCGACGCATTTATCCTCCGTCTCTTCCTTTTCCTTTTTTCGGCGTTCGCCCTCCCTGATGAAGCCTGACCTTTGTCCGCGTCCGCGTGGCCCCGTGTCCACCTTCCTTTCCGCCTGGCGAAGACGGAGGGTCATAAAATCTCCTTAGGAGGCGGCGGTGGTGGCGGTGGCGGTGTTGTCGCCGAGAGCGAGGGTGAAGGCGAGGGCGGGGGCGGGGGCGGGCTCGGCCGCCGCCGGTGTAATCCTCGTGGGCACTGTGACGTCACTAAGCTCCAGACTGCAGGCGGCTCCCGTAGTGGCGGCGGCGGTCTCGGCAGCGGTGGCAGCCCGGCGGTCGCCCCGCGCCGCGTCTCGCGTGCTCAGCAGAACAATGGCTTGCGTTGCCTGAGCCCACTCATTGTCTGGCTTTATGAATTAAATATTAATTTGTTTATATTGCTATAAGTTGATCTTCCATTAGCGTAGCTCCTGAGAAATAACATAATAAAAGAAAAATTCAATCGATATTAATTTTATTATAAAAAATTATGAATATTCTAAGATGACCTAAAGATGTGTTTATACCCGTTTTGAAAACAATAAATATGCACTTACGATACTTTATAATCCAGTACGTTCTTAAAGCACGTCTTATAGAATTGTAAATATACTTCTAACTTTTGTGAGGTATCAAGAGAATTTAATGTCTTGAAAAAACAAGTCACAGATTTTGAAATAGATGATTTCCTCCAGGTTCGTTTCCTTTTGTAAAAAACAAAAATCCCGTTCTAATTATAATTTAGTGAGGTACGTCAAAACGTTGGCTACGTTCTTGGGATACTGCTATGCACTCCTTTATACTTGTAGAACAGTGGGAATAGAAACTACTTCAACGTTAGTAATTAAATAAGAAAAATTGTAGTATATTATTTTTCACAAATAAAACTTTATTCATTTTAGAAAAACTAAGGCCTGAGATACGAGTGCGCTGCTAAATCTTCACTCCACAAACACTGCGAATCGAATTATTCAATGCAAACACCTATTCATTCTACCATTCTTACGGTAATTTATTATTATTATTATTATTATTATTATTATTATTATTATTATTATTATTATTCCTTTTTGAGATGAAAGGATGATGATGAAGGGACAATTATAAATACGTCCATGTCTACGCAGGACAGGAACCTGCAGCCTCCTCGGCGCAGACGACGGCTGCCGCAACCGTCTGCACCACGGGGCTGACTTCTTATTATTATTATTTGTAGTAGTATTAGTAGTATAGTTATTATTATTCCTTTTTTATTTGGAGATCGGTTGATGAAAACGAGTAATTAGTGTAAAGTTTCGAGCCTAAAGGCGACAATTTCAAGTTTCAAGCTTCAAGTCATCAATGACCGTGATAAGATATATGAAGAATAATGAAAATAAATGCATGAAATAGACAAATTCATCACATTCCATTCATTGCAGTTGTAGTTCTTGATGTCCGTTAGGTCTACTTTCCATGATCATCTCGTTCTAATAGTGGGTGATTTAGGATTACTGTAGAAGAGCGACTGCCGTAGGGGCGACGCGGGACACACCGAACGCCGCATTGTCTGTCTGAAGCGCTTTAGAATTCGCGCCCAGGGCTAAACGAATCTCATTCTAATGAGAGTCGTGGAAGAGGGGGAACGGCGGGAAGAGGTTGTTTACATTCGCTGCCAGCGGGGCCCTGAGGGCCAGACAAAGAACGTAATTCGCACAGATTGCTGTTCAGCCAAATTCCGTGATTTATTTCCCCCTCGTGATCTCTACGCCATGCTTAGCTCACGTCGACGTCAATGTTTTTACATTTCACCCATTTACGAAATACGATAATAGGGCATTAGTAGAAGAAACGGAGTGACGTCCAAATGGACGCATTTTATCATTTGGGCGTACCTGGCGATAGTATATTTCGGTTGAAGGTATCGTTTATACTAATAACCCTTGGAAGGTGAACAACTTGAAGTTGTTGAAGTTGTGAAGTTCGAATAAAGCGATCTCCAAATTTGAAATACGAGTAATTATTTACGAAGCGCAGAATGTTCGCAAGGATCCACCTATTTATACGTAATTGCACATAAAATCGCCAGATATTAACGTATATGTTGCTGTAGAAGTATTTTTTGGTATCTAGTAGTTCTGCTAGTACTAACGTGCATGTGGAATATGTAAATGCTGTATTAGAAGTTTGAAATAGGCCTACTAAATTAGAGTATCCAATGGGCAACCCACGAGTTAACCTTCGATAAATTTGTAATTTTTAATTTCAACATTCTTGCCAACGGGAACTAAATATGCAATTGAACATGAAATGGGATACAAAAATAAGTGATAAAATTCCGAAAATGTTACGTTACTTGTTTAAATGAAAATTCAGTTCAAGCTTGGACAAGTTAATGAAGTAGCATGATAGTTTTCCTGGGATTTGAAGACAGAGTCGAGAGATATACGATGGGGTAAGCACCGGTTCCCTTGAGAAGTGTGTGAGAGGGACAGAGGCAGAGAGATTTTGGCAGAGGCAGGGCAGGGCAGGGCAGCGCAGCGGTGCTGGCGGAGCGCAGCGCGATCAGCGGCCTTGGCGGCGGCGGAGCATTAGCATGCAAATCGACGCTCCTAACGACGCCCCTCCCCACCTCCCCTCCCCCCTACCCGTCGCGTCTCTCCTTTCCGCTGGGCGCTATCGCGGCGTCGACTGTTCCCACGCGTGGCGACCCCTCCCGCCCTCGCGGGAACGCCCACTGACCTGTTCTTTCCTATAGCAATCCGCTGTGTTCGCATTGATTTCCTCGTTTACTTTATTTTAACTCATTTTCACGTTCCCCATCTCCCTCTTGCTTCCTATCCATTCCAATTCTTTCTTCTCACTTCCTTATCTTTCTCTAAGTATTCTTTTTGTTTGTTCCTCCCTTCTTACTAGTCTCATTTCTCTTTACTCTATTTTCCTGACTTTTCGCATCTTTCTTTTGGTGTCGGAGTTTGGTTAATTCCATCTTCCCTATTCTACAGACGTGCTTCCTCGTCACTCCTATTCTTCTTTCGCTCAATTACTCCTCGTCTATTTCGTCATATTCCTGTTCATCCATCCATGTCTTTTCAAATATTATAGTCTCCAGCGTGTCTATCTCCACAAACTCCGCTCCTACCATCACCATTCCTCCTCCAAGTCGCATCAGAGCACTTCTGTCCCTTGTTCACTCTACCGCGTACCCGCTTGCGCTCTCTCTCTCTCTCTCTCTCTCTCTCTCTCTCTCTCTCTCTGTCGCTCATTTCCCGCTTGTTTCGCAGCCCCTCATCCTCCTCCTCCATTTCTGCTCCAGCCCTTGTCTTCCACGGCGCGTTCGCCCCCGGCGGCGCCAGAATATGCATGCGTGCGTCCGGCCGCGACTCCGCCAGAAATTGGCCGCGAAAAAGTTTTCGCCTTCCTTCGGCCGTGAAGAGGGAATTGGCGGCGCGGCGTGGGGCGGCGCGTCGAAACGCGAACGGCCCCGGGAGTCCGCGCGCCCTGATGCCGGCGTGTTGAACTTGGGGCTGGGGGAGGGTCGGCGCATGTGAAGTAGCTTCGTTGGCGTTGCAGTGGCTACTAGTCAGTCCCCAACCCCCTTGCCCCGGAGCTTGTTAGCGTTTGTGATAACGGGCAAATGGTTATTCTGTTTATGTGCATTATCCTTACCGAGAAGAGAGGTTTACTCTATTAAACGAAATACACAGAGGAGATTGCCTCTCTAATCATGCTGGAGATGTTCTGCTTGTTGCGAAAGGGGTCGTTATTATCTGTTATGACTAACATTGGGTTATAACTTGTATGGAATGTTGAACCTCTTCCTGAGTGGACTCGCCGATTTCTATTCTAGGCGTAGTCGAGAAAATTAATATTCCTTATCTGTGTAAGGCTGTGTTCAAACTATAAATTGATTATTGGTAGAACGTAGGCATGTGAGGCGTTTTGCGCCTAACGGTGTCGCGATTACTTTTCTAAATTAATAGACAAAACGAGGAAATTCAACCGGTTCAGACGTATTTTTAACATTATGTATCTGTCCGTGGTATCAGCTAAATAGGTCCGTTACAAATTTTCAAGATTTCCTTTAAGAACTTTCTATATCTATTTTAACATTTTCTAGTGTTCACATTGTACAAGTCTCAAATCTCTTAGAATGCTAGACGTTAGTATCCAGTGTTCATAGAATCCTCAGCGTACATATTGCATCTAAACAAGAGCTGCAAATGTCAATATTGTAAGCATTAATTATTACTTTCATGACTTAATTTGTTATAATTGTGTATAGAATTGCATTCACAGTCACCTACGAGTATATACGAAATGGAAATCCCATAACTAATATTGATTATCATCTTAATTTAATCCGAATAATAAAAATGATACGTATTTGTTCTCTCAACTCAACAATATGAAGATACCAGGTTGCACAGTGGTATTACTGAAACTCCAGGAGAGACTTTTGTATCTCTCTGATCCCCACATACCATCTAGGCATTATTGGAAATCCCATCCTTTCCGACATTTGCCAACGCATTGGAACCCATGGTGATACACGTCCTGATGTAAGTGGTTTCGAATTGTGTTCAGAGCTTTAGGCTCACAATAAAAATTTCGTTACCAAAGCCTATGAAAAATATGAAATAATAAATCATTAAAATTATAATGGCTTAAAATCGATACCTTTCAATATTTATTAGAGACAATTCAGAACTATTCACTTCACAACTAACAAAAAATGGCTTCTCCCGAACGAACTGTGTGTAAATCGATAGCAAGTGAAAGGAATTGAAACTGTCCCATTACCTCGTTCGTAAACGACCGTAAACCACTAATATCGCCCTACTGGCTTCATTTGCAACGTGACATATGGAAGAGGCAGGTGCTCTGGGAGGCAGCGCAGACGAGCCGGAATGTACGCGCGTGCTCGCTGTGGCTTCTGCGTAGCAGAGAAAGTTTCACGGAGCGCAAACGCGGTTTTTAGCGGAACTTTTTTTTTATTGCGGAGGCGGTCGCGGCCTGAGACGCGCAGCTGTTGTCGCGAGTTTTTGGCTCGTTGGTCTCGATGAACGCCGCGACGGAGGACATGGAGCGTGATCGCCCCTCCTCGCGCCTCTCTTCCTTCCACTGTCCTCCCTCCACTGTCGGTCATCCCTCCACTGTCGGTCATCCCTCCACTGTCGGTCATCCCTCCACTGTCGGTCATCCCTCCACTGTCGGTCATCCCTCCACTGTCGGTCATCCCTCCACTGTCGGTCATCCCTCCCTCCCACTGTCCTGTCTCGCCGGCTGGTACGTGTGGAAGTGGGACAGGGAAGACAAAGGGAAGATCGCGTGCGGTCCGGGACGGTCGGAGGAGGGTCGGAGGGCATCAATTGATGTCACTGCAGTGCCTCTGATCAGGACGACCTAGGATTATGTATCTACCGTGGCAGGATTTTTGACACTAGCTACATAGTCAAATCGAGTTCAGCCGCTGTGTGGAGGACCATTCCATCAGCCGGCTGCTCTGATCGGTAGTTTTCCGTGGTTTCTCCGATCAACATCAGGCAAATGCCGGAGTAATACCATAACCAACGGGCCACGGACCGCACGTGATCTTTCTTCCGTCTTCCCTATCCTATCCTCACCACTTACACACGACTACACTACCACACTGCCAGGCGGGCAGTCGGGAGCTTAGAGCTTGCCTCGGCGGGGCGCCTTTTCTCCGCCACGCCACGCCCACGCCTCTCCCACTGCCACGCCCACTCCCACGCCACGCCCTGCTTGTCTGTGAGATTTAGCGTGGTGATTATTCTAAGCTGCTCATTTCGACTTCTTCCTAAATACGCTGAAAAATTCGTAAAATCGGGAAGAACTAGGTGATTTTGCTCCTCCAGTCTTTGCAGTTATCAAGATATATTGTGAAACTTTTGGGTGATTTTTTTCCCCCTGTAATATAGAATATCAATCGTGACAGAATTAAGGTATAAGGAAAGTGATTGCATTAAACGGGATAAGGAAAGTTGCATTAATTCTTGATTTATACCTATTGTGGGGAAATCATACACCCCTAACATGCAAATTACAATAAAATTGTAAGGGGTATCATACGATATTCTTGGAGAATACTATACATGTGATGTTTTTTTGATAAACAGAGAAAATTCAATTTTATACAATATATTTGTCTATTTAATTATTAAAGTAACATTTAAATTCCATATTCCATATTATTTTGAACATGTTCCCACAATCGAGAAATTTAACTACGTTTGGGTTTTTCATACTTCTCGGAATTGAAATAAATCAATTTTAACACCAAACAGTCGTATTAATGAATAGTTTCTGACTGCTAAGTGTCATTATGTTAGTCGCACGTGTTGCTTTTCCCCCTCAGTAGCTTGATATTTTTGCGAATACATGTTGCCGTGCCATGTGCATGTAAGCAGATGGTTTCTTTCCAAATAATTTTAGTACTGACTTTTAGTACAGTTTAGACGTGACTTCAAAGCGTGGAACGCTTCCGTTGACAATCGTGCAAATAAACTTCACGAATGTTGGGAATTCTGCATCCAGCGGGTTTCTTTCACGTTGTTCTGGAAATAGTAAAAATAGCAGCAGAGCGCTGCGTCTTAACACGACACGTATGAAGAAATTGCTCTGTACGCGAGGAAATTCATGTTCCTGGAGTGATAAATGTGTGCGCATATAACACGACCATAATCTCGCGTTAGAATCTCCATTCTCTGTGCGCCGCTTTGCGACTGAGCTTGCAGAAACACACGGACAAGACTCTCACGCAGCTCGTCGGGACACGGCAGCGGCAATAATAAGTACATAAATAACCGGAGTGCCTCACGCATGACGTTGCGGAGCGGGGCGCGGTTGGCAGCCCTGCGAAACGAGTTCTGCCGGTGCGCAGGCGCGAGACGAAGCGCGGCGACGCACTGTGGGTCGACAAAACACAAACGCGACAAGTCGGCAGAATACACAGTTCACTGTTTCGAAGCATGAATTAAGAAAGGTGAAACAAAATTGAAATCTACGAGAATAAAAATACTTGTTTATGGGAGAGGTATTGTTGGCATTCCAAAATTTGAATAAAGGTGCTGCTAATATTTTTATCTATTAAATCATCATTGGACACATTCGCAATCATCAAATCTGGTACATAGATTTAAAATATTAAGCATAAAATAATAGCAAATAAATGCTTCATTAGTAAAGATTAGGGACAATTTATATTAGTGATCATAATTAATAAAAGGAAACAAAGTAGGGAAGAGTGGTATATATTTTTCACTTCAGGCAGTGGAATAATTAATGTTATTCCGGGAGCGTCAACTGCTAAAGTATTATTTGTCCCGTAGTGTAGTGCATGTTTTTATTGCGGGAGGTGGCGGTGAATTTCCCACTCTGCTTGGCGAAATCCGGCGCCGACCTACCCATCGGCTTGAGGTTTTCTCCCACTAAACATCTCGCATCAATGAGGTACCGGTCCAGCCGCAACAACCTCTAAGCTCCCGACATCCTCTCCTGGCATGTGTGGTAATGTAGTGCATGTGAGTGTGTGAGAGAGAGATACACACCCAGAGAGAGAGAGAGAGAGAGAGGATAAAGCAAACTAGAGAAGGGAAATATCGCGGGCGGTCCGTGGGCCGCTTGTTAGCATACTATATCACTGACATTCGCCTGGTGTTGATCGCAGAAAGCATGGGAAACTAACTTTCAGAGATACCGGCCGATAAAATTCTCCTCCAGACAGTGGCTGAATTCGACCTAGTATTTGACCTTATTTAGCTAGTGTCGAAAATTTTGCCACTATCGGGACTAGAAATATAGGACCTTCGGGTCAGAGGCACAGCAACTTCAGGCAGTAATTGTTAATAATTCTAATTCCCGCAATTAACTGAAAAATCGAAAATCGAAAGAAGTCGTCAAAACTTACTAATATAATAAATATAAAATATATTGGTACTGACACATTTTAATTAAATATTTGTAATGCTAACAATACCTCTCCAATAAAAAAGTATTTAATTTTAATATTTGGTTTTCACTTTTCTAAATTTCACAATCCGTACTTCATATCGTTACATTGTATCGTCCTCGATTGGGAATCCTCGCGAAGAAATAGAATTTTTCATTTACAGGTTAATGGTTATTTTATTTCATTGTAAGGTCTGCTATTAATCTCGGTTAAAAAAAACTGCACTGATTTATCGCTACAAAACCATTCCGTCTCGAAAAGTATTAATTATCCCTCTCTGTAAAGCTAAAGTGTGTAATTATCGTTTTGTTTTTGCGCACGCCGTCTAGTTCATTTGGAAGAACTGTGCGCCGCGATATGTAGCGTCACGCATTGCGACAGCTTACACTCCAGCGGAGAAGTGGAAGAAGTCTGACCTTCGACCATCTTCCGCCGCGCGCGGTCTGTGATGGAAGCGTGAGACTCCTAAACCTGTTAGGCACTATCTTTTTTTTAAGGATTCGTTTTTGCCCAAGTGCGCTGGCTCCATAATGTTTGGCAGACTTCGACGGTCGTTTCTGACTTGTAATTAGAGCCACATTTAAAAATCGATTTCGGTGAAGTTGGTTGTCAGGCAGCAATAAACGAGCGCGCGCTTTGCGTTCAGAGGTGGTCTCGAACCGAGATCACAGCGAAAGCAAATTTTAGAAAGAAATTGATGGTTGTTTTTGTAGTAAGGTATTTTGATGGCGAGTTCATTACGAGTATATTCCGATTTTCTGCTTTCCCACGATCTCTGAGAAGGATCCATAAAACACATTTCTAATGGACAAAATTTGTTGTAACCCACCCCAATTTTCTTCTAAACGTAGCTAAGAATCGCATAAATAGTCTGGATCATTAAATTCCCAACCGTCTCCACTGAGTGAGAACATGACGTAAAGGGTCTTTCCTAAGGACCTCTTGGAAAATGTATTCTGTGAAAGTCACACTTTCTAATCAGCTTCTTTATGGTGCATTTAATATTCGTGGTCGATTATGATTCATTAATAGAATTTTCGTTCAATAAAATATCTATTATGCAATTTTTGTCCGGCATGAATTTGCTACTATTATCTATTGAATTGAAAACAGACTTACATATTGCCTAATGTTAAATGGTGCTGTTCAAACTGGTACACCCACTCTTTTCCTTTCGTGTAGTCCTGAAGGCTCTAGCCCGCGAGGAGGCGGTGGAAACGAAATTTATGATTGAATGTTGTAATCAGTTTCAAGGCAGAATATCTGGAAGTGAATTTGGCTATGGGTCCTTTGAATTATAATAAGAATTTCTACAAACTAGACTATCTTTAAATACTAGTTTCAATGAAGTAGAATGTTCATGGCGTTTGGAGTCAATTTCTTTATTATTCGGGTATAGAAGCAAGAAACAATTAAATGCGTGATACACCAAAAATCGACAAATTATTCTTAATTGTCAAAATATATTATTTGTTTATGGTATTAAAAAAATATTGAATCCATAAATGCTTGGACTTACTTGTTATTTTACAATATGAATAGATTGTAATTTCTCTTAATCCAAGGAAAATTTACATAGTTTGCTTTTAAGGTATCGTGATAAAACTGCAGAAACGGTAAGATAGGAAAAATGTCACCCTGAAACTAATGTAAACCAGACCCTTGGTAGCTTGTCAACAGTGACAATTCAGTTCAACCTTAAAAAATCTAGTTCAGTCTACTTCAAGCTAATCGTAGACATTAATCCGATATTTCCTGCGCAAACACCTATCGCTTTGTGACTATGGGGGATTAGGTACGACTTAAAACAGATAAGATGCCCTCCTCCTTCGCTGCTGACGTTATATGATTAAGATACGATCAAAAATTTAATGAAAAAGTACAGTGAACCAAACGAAGAGAGTTGTGGTATTAGTAAGAAACACATAGAGATATTTAATAAATATACCTAAATTATCACAAAGCTTGACATAAGCATATTGAACACTCGCTCTAATATTGTCAATACAAGACTGAATTCATGATAGCTCTTTGAAAGAAATAAATATCTGCAACGGGTGACTTACAGACCATGGAAATTCAAAGCTATCTCTGTAAACAGGAATAATTATCACAAAACTTCCGCGACAGAGGTTTATGTAGTAAATAGTCTGCAAATTTTGAATCCGATGGCAAAGTACTGTATTCGAGGGTTGATATAAAAGTATACTAAATAAAAGTACAGATAACCCTGAGCATGCCTAAGACATGTTGCAAATTTGGTTTGCGGGCCTCGGCTTCACATATGTGAACGAGGCATGAAACGCGGAGGCTCGGGAGCGCAAATGGGTCACGCGCTGCCTCGCCTCGCGCCGGGAGACGGAGCGGGCGCGGGCCGGGAGGCGAGCTATCGAGTTTCGTGGCACGTACTGGCGGGTGCGAGAGCAGGGTGCCCGGGGGGGGGTGAGGCAGGGCGACGGCGTGCCCCGGGGACTCCGCGACACGCGATGAAAGGTGGAGCGGCCATCGCCCCTCCGGGCGGGCCCCTCCGCGTCGCCCGCCACGTCGCCCAATATGGAACTGTCCCGGCTCGCTCCGGGGCGGGGCGAGGCGGCGCGGCGCGGCGCGACACAACGCGACGCGATGCGCGCGCGCCCACGCGAGAAATGAGAAAGGGTGCGAATGGGAAGGAGGATGAATGAGTGGGGAGCATAAGTTCGGTTGGGAAGAGCACAACACGAGGTGGAAGACGGAGTATATAAATAGGTGTAATGTGGGGGTGTTCTTGAAATAGGGAACGGCAGCGAGTGTGTAAAGCGGCAAGTCACGGATTGATATAAACTAAATTAAAACTGGAGAGTGTAATGAAGGGTGGTGACGTGGAAGTGGGGGGTGGTGACGTGGAGGTGGGAGGGTAACGTGGAGCTGATGCAGTATAAAGCCTGGTGGGGAAGCCGGGTGGCAAGGCGGAGCAGAATGAGGCAGAGATTGTGCAGATGCAGGCGCGAGAGGGATTTGCGTGTGGAGGGGAATGTGGGAGGGGCGAGTGCCAAGAGAGGATAGTCGTGCGGGGGCGGAATCCACGAGAACGAGTCTGGTGGTAGGGGTGGTGGAGGCCGCCGGACGCTCGATACGCCGAGTAAATTGGATTCCAGGAGCAGATTTCTTCCGTTTTTTGCAGGACATTGTTGGAGCTTGATTTAAAACCCTCTTGATACGTTAAACAGTTTAGTAGGCAGATATATGAGTTCTGGCCTTTCGAGTGGACACTCGAACAGTGGCAGCAATGTAGCTTTGTTTAATCACACACGACGTAATATATTCACTCCTGAGTCTCACCTAAAATTATTAGTGGGTTTTCACAAACCTTGATTTTCTGAATAAATATTTTTCCCCTTGGATGGTCTTCACGAAGAGAATGCACGATCCTATAAACTTTCCGTAAATCCAAGCCATCTCACTTCCTATTTACGTGTGTAACGAGCTATTAACGAACAAATGAAAAATCCCATTTGACCTAGATCACGGAAAGTAAAGGATCAAGTTGCAAAAGGCTACGCTAGGAAGATCCCCCAAGAAATAATGGGCTTTTCGAGCGAACAAGAAGCGGACTCGAGTTCCACCTCTAGGAGCTGTGCGGAGGGAGGTGTAATGAGAAAATGAAGCCGGCGTCCGCTCCCACCTCCGCTCTGCGGTCGCGGTCGGAACTATTGCCACCCCGTTCGCGGAGCGCGAGCTTCTAGCAAGGTAGAATATACTACAGAGTGGCTGACCCTACGGTTTCAGCAGCCTTGGTGAAGCCCGCAGAACTAGGGGCCGCCATGATTTTTGCAGTCGAAAACATGTGTGGTGGTCTGGGGGTGGCGTATAGAACTGTTGTTATACTGAGTCGACGTGTTGTTTGTATCAGATATCATTTCTATATCGTTGTCTTTTTTTTAATGTATTTAAACTATATTAGTGGTTTGAATAATAATAATAATAATAATAATAATAATAATAATAATAATAATAATAATAATAATAATAATAATCACAATGCATTTAGTATGTTCGTCATATATCTAAAAATAGATGTAATCAAACCACAAATATATCAAGTACTGGGTAAGTGATTTCTTAGTCGTGATTTCTACCACAGTCTTCGATATATATTTCATAAAGTTCAAATAGCATAAATTTATCATATTGAATAATTACCCCGGGGGCGCAGCTTTGACCGCAAAAGACACTGCTTCAATTTGCTACAAAGACGGCGGCGCTTCAGCCACTCTATGTAGTATATTCTGACTCGTTGGTGGGGGAGGGGAAGGGGGTAGTGCGCACGCAGCGCGTTTCCGAGTGGGCGAGGCGCGGCGAAACGGAGAATTACCGCGCCGCTGGTGCCGCCGGCGATCGGGGGGGGGGGGGCGAAAGAGACCTCGCACATGCGGTGGTCTCCCACCTCCAACCCCACCCCCACCTCCACCCCCACCACAACGTCCACCCCCGCCTCCACCCCCACCACAACATCCACCCCCGCCTCCACCCCCACCACAACATCCACCCCCGCCCCCACCCCCACCACAACATCCACCCCCGCATCGACCTCCACCTCCGCCTGCGCCTCCGTCTGCAGGGAGTAGCGTTCGCCCTATTACCTCAATCTTAGAGCGTCCGCTGTGCAGCGGTTGGATCGCTCGCATTCCACCGTCGGATCTGGGTGTTAGTTTCACCGCTTCTGCGACCTTCAAATCATCTTCGTAATCGCCTCCCATCGAAGTGATAATTCTCTCAATCGGTCAATACTTTATCTTTACTATTTGTCTGTTTTTATTAACGCAATTGCTGCTTACTATTTTTCTTTTGACGGTACGGTTGTCGCAGAATGTCGGTTCCGATATTCAGGTTCCTTTGATATAATCTCGCTCAACGAGTAATTTTTGGTAATGAACTTCAAAATTCTTCATTGATTGTCAGTTATCTTTCGTAACTTTTATTTACTTCTACTTCTTTCACCCCCTGCCTATTTCACACACTTCTGACACTGGAGATTAAGATTGCAGGGGGTCTGATCGCTTAGTATTAAAAGCATTTTTAAAGGCATATATACGCATTCAAGTAATCCCGTCACACTGCCCTTATCTACTTTCCCAGATAAATCTGTTTGTATTGCTATCCTTGTTCTGGGATCTGCTCTGCTAAGCACTATTGCCCTTTTCGCGCTACACCGCGCCTGAGCCGTGACCTCGGCCTGTGCCCCTCCCACATTGCCCTCGCTCCCCTACTCTGTGTTGCGCCGCTCGGCGCGTGCCCTTGAACTTTGCTGACCCGACTTCAATGCCCTCGCTTCATTACCTATGCTCTCCTGTGCCTCCCGCTGTAATTTATTTGCCGAGCCGTCGTTTAGTTTCATCAAGAATAATGTTCACGCCCGTCATTGCAGCCTCTGACAGCGGAGCCTCGTCGCCCGGCTCTGACAGCCTATTTTTCTCCAACTATTAATTTCTGATGAAAAGGTTTCGTGTATCCTTCTAATTTGTGTTTTGAAACTTAAAGCTTCTACGACCGAAAATTACGTACAATAACCTGTCTTCGGCTCTGAATTCAAAAGATTGTGTTGGAGCACATTGCTCTCTGTAGTACGAAAAAGATTGGTGAAATTAAAATTCGAAACGATGCATTACGTATTGTGTGTGAATAAATATAAATATTTATGAAATGCCTTGCAATATTTAAAATTCCAATCGTTCAGAACTTAATATAGAATACGCAGTTCAAATAATATTGTTAAATCACTTCCGTTGAACCTCTAAACATCTACAGTGTGGATAAAGATTACTAGAATGGGCCAATATAGGTTCTTCTCCTTGAGTAGTGGCTCAAAATGCTCCGTGTGTGTTCAAGATACGCACTCGGAGAGCACCAGAAGCTTCTGAGAGAAGCTTAAACTACAAGGTTCTTCCTCTGATAGCCGTTGGAACGCGAGAAGCTTCCAAAGCGGTCGTCTTAATGGTTTGAGGGCCCTATCGGGCTTCTTCTTTCTTGGGATTGCTTTCGCCGCCCCCGGGACAGCTTGTCGCTGCCTCTGTTGCCACGGTGTGGTACGTCCGTTCTCGATGCTCCTTCCGTCCCATCGTCCCTTCGTGCTTTCTGATCTCCCCACGTTATTCTTGGTGTTACTTTATTCTCTCCGCTTCATTGTTACTCGCCACCACGACACTCGACCTTTTGCTCTCTCTCTTCCCCATCTTCCTTTACCACATACTTCTGCCAACAAAATGCTTCCATACATGCATAAGTGCTCTTTACATATGCGAGATGCACACGCGCATACACACATTACACGCATTACATTCACATGCGCTCACACACACACACACACACACACACACACACATATGCTTCTTTTCTCTATTGTCCTGTAGCAATCTCCTGCATCACTTTTCCCGTGTATTAAGTTATTTTCCACTCACAAATTTCTCTGTCCTATTGCCCTTCAGTTTTACTTACCACTTTTCCCCCACCAGTTTTCGCATCGAGCCCTTCCTATACCGTTCACGAGTCTTAACGTTTCCCCGCCGGCTGCGTCAGCAGATCGACTAGCTCGTTGGTCCACGGCTATCACCAGCGTCTTGGGAGTGCTGCCTTCCCAACTCCGCCTTTCACCTGCAGCAGATCCTGAGCCCGCCTCCGTCTCTTCCTTCGAGTGAGCGGGGGGAGGGGATGGCAAGGAGGGTCGCTCAGCCGGCGGGTGGAACGGGGCAAGCGGGGCGGCGCGGGGTGGGGTTAGTTGGGTGGGGCGGAGCAGGATGGGATGGGGCGGAATGGCGACGCGGAGCGGGGCGGGACGGGATGGGACGGAGCGTGGGGGTGCGGAGCGTAGCAGGGTGAGGCCCAGCGCAGCGGAGCGGGGCAGAGCAGGGTGGGGCGGAACAGAGCGGAGACGGAGCAGGGTGGCGCGGAGCTGAGCGAGGCGGGACGGTTGCCGAATTGGCGCGGAGCGGCGTGGGACGGGACGGGCAGAACGGAGTGAGGTGGGACGGGAAGGGACGGGGAACGGAGTGAGGTGGGACGGGACGGGCTGGCGTGGGTGAGGTGGAGCGGGCTGGCGCGGGGCGAAGCGGGAGGGAATGGGGTGCGGCAGGGCAGGGCAGGGCGTGAAGGGCTAATGGGGTCGGCGAGGGAGGCGGGCGCCCTGCCGGCGGGGCGAGGCGAGGCGACGGAGCGGGTTTATCGGCGCCGCGCCGAGGGATTCGCCCTGTTTGCCCTCGGAATCCCCGGCAATCGATGGCTGAGGAGCGTCGTTTGGGCCGCGCCGCTTTGTCGCCGGCCAATTGGCCAGCTCCGGCCCGCGCCACTTCGCCCCCGCCACTCGGGGCGGGAAGCGCGTTTTCGCCACGTGGCGACCTCACCCACTCACACTTCATAAAAGCAACGCGTTATTTGGCTACATGTGTTCTTGGTTTAGGTTATTCTGGCATTAGGAGATTCTGAGTCGAAATTTACAAGTTTTAAGATCTATCTAATGCCAAATCTTTGAACTGCTCCATTATCCCTCTAGTTCATAAACGAAAGCAAATAATCGTCCCAGCGATTAATTCCCAATAGTTCCAATATACAAGCTTCCCAGAATACAAGTTGAAATATTTTAGGGCAGGTAGGGCGGTCGAGGATGAATTGATTTTTGTCAACTAACATGTAGTGGATAATCCCGCATAACGAAGTTACACCGTGTGACATTTGACCCTGGCTAGTATGCAAATATGCGTGCCAACCATCGTGCATTGGTGTTTAGCATGTACACGTTTTGCTGTAGCCAAGCAGATTTCAAGTAGATGACAAACGTCAGTATAAGAGAAGTTGCTTATCGATCTCAGGTTGCGTATCGATGTCACTTGTAACTTCGTAACGTGAGATTTCCCATCACAAGTTAATCGATCCCTTACATGCCTTCAAGGTTTGTAACATTTATCCTGTAACGGCCTATACAGTGGAATGAATAATTTTAACCTGAGTGTTGCCTTTCTTCTGCGTAAGGTATTTAGAACAGTAATGTATTTGTCTGTATTTGTCTTCCGTCTACAACATATTTACTTTAGTAGTAAATAAATATTATGAAGTAATATGGATTTATGAAAGTACCTTTTAAAATCTTAAATCTACTTCAGGGAATTCAAAAGAGTTGAGCAAATTCGGAAATGAACCTAGGCCATCGAGGTGTGACGATATGAGAGCTTTATGATACACTGAAATTTAGTTTTTCTCTTCCCCCCTTTTTTCTCAGTGGAATTGGAAATTTCAAAATAGTTTGTTCGTTTTAAATAGCACTGTCATTTGTTTTATCTTTCCGCGCGAGTTCTCACATGCAGTATGTGTTTGGGAAACGACCGATAACATTTGACAAAACTCTCAATAGGCTAGTGTGCACAATAGAATTTGTATTGAAATGAAAGCAGAGTTGTTCAGCCTTCCATCACGTTCCTGTGTGTAATGATATTTTGGGTGCTGGTTTTTAGACCTGTTTTTGACGTCGATAATGGTGAAGAAATTATGACATTGTATTCTTCTATAATGGGTTCGATCCTTTTATTTCTGTGATATGCATATTTATTTATATCAAGTGCAGCATTTACACTAGCCTAAAATGCGAAACACAATATGAAACAATCACGAAATGTCGTCCATGAGGGTCATGTACAGCATGCATGTACAGGCCGTTGTAAATGGGAAACAGTTCAATTGCACTTTCATAAACTTATTTAACACTTTTCATAATGAGTAATGATGGTTTCACTTTTCTACAGCCCTTCCTTTTGTCCAATGTAACCGTAAGGGTTCGGCTAGTTAAGAATTTATACTATACATCTCATTTTGGAAAGAGTAATGCTATTCATTCAAGGAGAAAGAGAAGTCTTCGCAGAAACACTACAAAACAATAAAAATCACATTTGAGGTGGTTCTTAATGGAAACTCCTATTTAAAAAGTAAATCATACTCACTTTTTAACTGATTGTAGATGCGTTTTGTACGTTATGTGTTATATCATAATGTCTTAGATTTCAATCATCGTACAGAAACTTAAGATCAGAAACATTCATAATGTATTTGCAGTTCGCTTGCCTAATTTTAATTTATATAATGGTGCTACGACAGTGCATAATGCTGAAAATAAAATTAACTGGATGTAGTGAAGTCTGTAGAAAGTGTGATAGTTGTTTTTTTCTGCTCTTCATATAACGAAGCACTGGCTCATTATGTACACGTAATAAAAGTGTAGAACATGGTCTCTAATTAAGTCTACGCTGCCCCCCGCTTTGTAGAGGAAAGCGAAACATGAGCGATCTTGCCCGTCAGTATAGGCATTATTTAGCAGTGTGTTCCGTCGCGATGTATCTAGCGTAGCGGAACGATCACGGAAGGCGATCCCGCTTTTACTCGCAGCCCATCGACCTGAGCAGAGGGCGAGAGCGTGGGCGGGTGGAGCGGGGGTTGCGGATCGATCCTCGGAGCGCTCTGAATTATACACGGACCCGCGAGGCAGGGGGCGGGGGCGGGCCACCAAGAAGCTTCTCTGTGAGCGGTGGGGTGGGGGCGGGGGCAGCGGCGCCTCTTTGTTCCCCTGCCCCAGTCCCCAAGCGAGTGCGACATCGGTTGGTGGAGGAACGGCCCTCTGTGATCCTGGAAGCGGCGTTCCCCAAGGTTCCTCTGACGGGGCTGTGCTTGACGGTGAATTCTTTATAGGAGCTTTCTTCCTATTTTACTCTGTCCATTTGTTTTGGGAGGGTACATTTTCGAATTTCATTATTTCATTCTGTCTCTTTTTCTTTGCGCGAATCAATTTGCTTGTTCGTCTCGCCTTTTAAAACTTTTTCTTTTCCCAAATTTTACTACAATTTTCCACCATCCAGGTCCCATATTATGTTTCTGCCGTTACTTTCAAACTTCTTGCTTGTTTTATTTACGAAGAATCATTTCTTCATCTTTCTGGATTGAAGTCTTACATTAGTGGCAAATATTAATAAACGTTTGCGATTAGTACCCTGATAGTGAATAATTTCAAAAATGTCCCACCTGGATTGCCAGTTGTTCCTTTCCCTTGGAATGAAAAATAATTCTAAACCGCCGTGATCGTGTAAAAATGACACCGACATCCTGATTCAAATAATCTGAAGAATGCTTTCTGAATTCAATGTTTATTAATTAATTAATTAATCAATTACTTGATGTATGCTTATATTATTCACCGTCAGTATGTGGTTAAACGCCCATTCCAATGAAACATAGAACTTAGTCACCATGATAAGGCTTTAGAAGTAGTGCGTAGTTTCCGCGACACTAGGAAGCAGTTGGAAAACTGTGTTATTCGTCGCGAGCCAGAACTGCAACTAGTCGACGCCAGACCTGACTAATTGACGCACAGAAGGCTGACGTGACGATTATAACAAAGAACAGGATTTATTCTTATCTGTTGACCTACGTACACTTAACTTTTGTTTAGTGTGCACCTGCTGTTTTGGTCAAAAATTGATTTTTGTTCCACACATCGACCATTCTGGTGGTGTTTTATTTGTTAGTAGAGCATTTCTAAGTGTTTAAATATGGATAAATATTGCACAATCAACTGTACGGTAATTTTGGCTACGAATAATGCTACAAACCCATTTATTTCATCACGTTTTTATTATCTTAAGAATACTAGATCTACAATCAAGTTTTCAAAGAATCGTTCTTATAGTTTATATGCAATAAAGGGTGGATGAAACACTTTTCTACGGTCCTTTTCTTCGCTTCAGTATGAATTCTCATAACTGGAATCTAATCGTTCGAAGTTGTTTGTTTTGAAATAGTATAGAGAGGTCTGTATCTTGAAGTACACTTAAAATGTTTCTATTGTCCATGAAAAGTGACTCACGTAATTCGTCATGGATGTCAAAGAGAACGTGCGTGGCAATGAGATTCGGCTCTGGTTTATCTCGTGGTCCGCACAATGCCTTTGCGTCAGGCGCTTCGCGTTTCGCCTGCCGCATGCTAGTCGTGACGCGGGACCAGAAAGTGCTACGTTTGTTCGAAAACGCTTAGCTCGCAACCCGGTGTCGCAACGCCGTCTTTCTCTTTGGAGAGAGGGAGAGGGAGAGAGCGTTAGATCTACGCTACGCAGGATCGCGTTGACCACGCGGGCACCTGGCTCGCTCGAGACAGCCCCAGCCCAGACCTGACACGCCCAGACGGGACCATAACTCATCCAGCGACGGAGTTGCTCGCAGTAGCCGCCCTCGCCCGCAGCCACGCGCCTTCCCCTCGCAGCGCGGCCGGCGCGCGCACGACGCCGCGCGGCGGCTGCGTGCGTTTCATTTGCGCAGCCATAGACGCATTCAGTCGCCGGAAGTGGAAGTGCAGATGTCCAGATGCTCCAGAGCACCGAAAGGGAAACAAACATGTCAAAGAGTATCCTAAAGACGATCGGCAAGTCATGATAAATTCTCATACGTAATGTTTTTTTGTTACTAAGCAAAAGTGTTGCAAAGACTTTTGATACGTACGTGTAATTTTAGCCTTGGACGATACCATTCACGCATTCCATACAAAATGATCGGTACGCCACAAAAATATTATCCAATTGAGAATTGTCTAAAGAACTACTCATACATTTTAGGTAAAATTATGACTCGATGACAATCAATGATTTTTTCGTAACAAAAGGAACTATCAATTCATTACCTTTTAATAAAGTATAAGTGGAATGTATTTGTGTCGCGTGCTATTTTCAGACTTCATTCACGGAATAATGCAAAAGATGACTAATCATGTATCATAAGTATCCGTACCTAACGCGTAATTCAAATCGTGACCTTGTGATTCATTGTGATTTTCTGAATATAGCGCAGTCATTCTATAAAATGGAATCTCAAGGGCGCCATTACTGCTTGATAGTTCTCAGACCCTGAATAAAATGAAGGTTCCTTTCCTTTATGTGCATAAGGAACAAATATAATTCCGGACGCATGTGCTCTCCGGAGCTACAGTTGAAAAGTATTACTTCACCCTTTTCGCAAAATATATAATGGAGTTAGACGAGTAAAAACGTTGCCTTGATACAACACAATTGAAAATCTGAATTCGATTAAAATTATCTACATGACTTTTCCCTACAAGTTTGCTAACGACTTCCGTGCGATTTCTTCCACGTTTCTGAGCGTTGAGTTTCTTCACGAATGCGTACGCGTCGATTTAACAATCGAGTCCGATTTCTAGAAGTGCATATCCTGGACAAACGAGAACGCGACAAGGAAAACCCGACGGATGCTCTTGCGACTGCCCAGCCGCGCCGGTCGTGCTGCTCCTGGCGTCCTTCCTCCTCCCCGCCCCCGCAGCGCGTGACCGCGCCCCCGCGCCGGAGGCCACCCTCGCTGACGCGCGCTCCTCCAGGCGGCGCTGGCGGCGGCGGCGGTGGCGGCGATGCGCACGCGATGACGGAGACGGAGTGGTACGTGCAGCCGGCGGCGGCGGCCGCTGCGGCGGCGGCGGTGTCGGTGTCGGTGGCGTCTGTGGCGGCGGCGGGAGCCGCTTCGCTGCCCGATGAGCCGCCCGCCGCGGAGCCCGCTCCCGCCTCCGCCCCCACGCCCGCGCCCGCCCCCTCCACCGCCCCCGCCACCTCGAACGGGGGCGGGGGCGGGCTGGCGGCGCCCGCGCCGAGCGAGCGGCGCTCCAGCGGAGGCGGCGGGGGCGGGCGGCGGCGCTCCTGGCACATCAAGATGGAGCGCAAGCGGCGCAAGGGCGTGTTCGGGTCGGGCGGCGCCCTGGGCCCCAACGCCGCCGACGCGCCGCGCCTCCTCGCCGCCGCGGAGCGCCACAAGCGCCCGTCCTGGTGGAACATCTTCGTGCCCGACCACTGGCCCGGCCACAGGTAACGCCCCGCGCCACCCCCTTCTAACGACCGTAAGGCTTCCTATGAATGCTGACAACACTAACATGCCCACCTGTCGTGCGCTGAAAGCCTTAACCTTATACGCGGTGTGTGTGTGGTGTTGGGGATAACATATTTAAATATCACTGGATTAACTTGTTAAAAATATTTGGTTTGGAATGTGTTTAGCATCGTGTATTCAATCGTAATGCACTCGAAAGACTTGCGTCATCTGTAAAAATGATTAAATGAACTTAAATAATTAAAATACAATGTTAGATATTAGAAAATTCAACGAGAATATTGAAAAACAGTGAATTTTTATAAGTGAAAAAAAAACATTACTGAAATGAATTAAATCGAAGGCAAATGAAAAAATTAGTGAATGGAAATAAAATTCATTGAAACAAAAGCAAACTTTGGCAATACAATTAACGTTGTTAGGATCCCTTAGAAAGCCCATGTATAACATTCTCCTGAATATTATTTATCCCTATGGTCGGTAGTTGTTTTTTTTTTTTTTTTTTTTACTTCTTCTGAGAATCTGCTTATGGATATTGACTATTAAAAATAGAAAATCCGCCCCAGAAATGCGAGTCACTAACGAGTATATCCTGGAAGTGGTATATTTTGTTTTCGATGGATCAGCATCTGTTTCTTTTTTTTAACCGAATGTTACTTCTTGCTGATTCTGACGTACTCTCTTCAAAGGGAATGTTAGCGTGTTCAAGAGGTAAGGTCTTAACCCTTTAGAAACATTCTCTGCCCCCTTCTACCCTTTCTCATTCCTCAATACTTCGGAACAGCGTTTCCGCTTCCTTCAGAGCACATAGCCATACCCACTGGCAACCAGAGTCTTCCCCAACACCACCTCCCTACTCTCTGTGCACCTCTCCTGCCAGGATCTTGTGACAAGGGAATCCCGTCACTCGCTGGGGTCTTTGTCGTCGGCGCCCCCTTTGCTCCCGCCTTGCCGCCATGGCGCCCCTCGTCTACCTTATCACTCCCCCACCTGACCTGTCTCGCTTTCAGTCTTCTAACGCAACCACCTTCGCTTCTGCTCCTACCTAGGACGCGCAGTGGCAGCCCTGCCCAGCGTCACCGCACCACGCCGCACTATGCGCAACTTCTATAATGGAACGTGCCCATGAATGCAAAACTGAATTCTATGTGTTCAGTGAACCCTTTCTCCTTCTGTTCCTATTTTACACCTAAACTGAAGATTAGGAAAAAATCGAATTCTCTATCATTAATAGGCTCATAATCCGTCTAGAAGAGACTGGTACGGTAGGATGCGTTTATTTTTCTTCATATCACAAGAAGTATCTCAGCGAGTTCCTTACAAATTCTCCCTGTGAATTCGCTGCCTGCACGAGCTCGTCAGAGGTCTTCACGAGGTGACAGTCGGGATTCTGCGGCTGCTTCCAGGCCATGCGTGGGCGCGACCTCCCCCCGCCCCGCCCCGCCCTCCGCGCTCCCTGCCTCAGCACGGGGCGCTAGACGTCGCTCTTCCGCTCGCCCCGGGCTCGCCGCCGTCTTGAAGGCGGCTTTTCACGGAATGTGCCGGTCCCCAGTGAATTCGCAATGTAGGAACTCGCTGAGATCTTTCTTGTCATACGAAGAGGAGAAATTGTTAAAATGAATCAAAATACTGCCGTGGGAGTGAAATGATAGGGACGTCTCCTTTTCAACAAGATATATTGATAATAGTAATAGAGAATCTGCCCATTTGCCGACCTACAATTTAGGTATTAAAGTAGGAAAGAAAAAGAAAGGATAGCTGAATAGATATTATTCGGTTTTGCAATAATTATTACGATCCTTCCAGAAAGAACGCACGATATTTTGGTGTTTTCCGTTGGACTACAGACATTGAAAAAATACTAACTGGTGGTTAACAGTGTAACAGCGTGGAAAATATGTTCAGTCGGTAACAAAGAAATTTCAACTTCGATGGTGTTCGTAATATTATTAAACATTTAAAGAAAAACAAAAGGCGATACCAATCTTCGTAGCTGTAAGATCATTTGAGAAGTTTCAGGTCGTTAAATTTTACTGTGTTGTTCGTATATGATGTGTCCTACAAAGAAAGACATAAGTTAGATCGTTTCCAAAGCATGTGCGTGCTAAGGCCGCCCAATGTAAGATCTGTTCCGCCGCCTCGTATCCGACGGTTATTATACAGGAGGCCTTGACCTTTCCTTCTCTTGCGTCATTAAGTAGTCCAGTTCATATAAAACGCCTGGAATTTCAATGAGACGTAGCGCTCAAACTGCTTTGTTTCTGATAAAGGAATGGGACTTTCATGCTTTGCGGTGGAACGAACTCAATACAAATTAATCAATGCTCATTTTTGGGCCGATTTCAGGTAGTTGTTGGATAGATTTGGTGAATAATTGTTTAGTCAATTTGTAAGATATATTGCTAGACGTAAGGAAGTGTGATTATACTATATTTAAAAGCCGCCATTAAGAAGTGTCGAGACGAATATGTCGACATGCATAATCTCATCCTACGCACAAATCTATCTGATAAAAAGATTATGATTTTTTAGTCACGAATAGTGTTAAGTAAGAATACTTTGTTTTATGCTAACTGCAATATATTAATCGCATATATTATTCAAGATATATGAAATGTTTCCAAAAGCAATCCATCCTTCATTACTAATTTTTTTAACTGTGAATAAATTGCACCCTATGTCCCGCTAGTATCCTGCTTTATTTTATTTGAAGTGCTAAATTTATTGGTCTGCTAATCTACATCCCCTTTTGTAAAATACCCAAATAGTTTGAAGTATGGATAGTTTTGTAAAATAAGCAAATTGTTTGTTGTGGGATATTATGAGATACCACTGTCAATTTAAAGTTCGTTTCATTAAAATGTGTACCTTATTTTCATTTTTATTCTCAATATTCTCCTTAAATAAATGGAAACGGCGTCTACGAATTGCTGCTTCCATTCATTAATACAACTTTCGTCCGATGAAATAGACGTGTCTAATCCAATTGCGATTACATTTTCTCTGGAATACGACCCCTGCTTCTGACATTTAAGGTTCATAACCATTGTTTCGTATCACTAGGAAAGAAACGTAAAATTTGTAAAACGACTATTCGTTCTAAATAGTCTTAAATTGCGTGCCTGTGGAACCCGCGATTTCCATAGAATTTCTTAGTGTGTGCTATTTGAACAAGTTTCCGAGCTGAAGGGCGGAGGTTCAGCCAGGATATGCACGCGCACCCTGGCGGCGGCCGCGGGGATCGGAGGCGCTGGGGGCGGCCGTGGCGCACAGTGGGACGAAACAACTCAAAGCACGTGTGACGCCTTACATGGAATTACGTACAAGCATGCTTTAAAGAATGTTTACCCTTCATAAAATCTATAAATAATAAACATATGATTATCGGTTACTTGTTTCTCAGCGTCTTAAAAACTAGTTTACTTCGATCGTGTTTTTCTATAGTGGCTAGAGGTAATCGAATGTGACTGCATTTTCTCAAACACTTGCAGGTACACAACCTAAAAAAATATATTATTGTTGTTGTTATTATTACTTAATCTATTTAGTAATGTATTTGTCACTGTATCAATTGGCTCTAGCCACCACAGTTCGCACCGCGTCCTTTGCCCCATTTGCGCCCAGTGTGCTGCCCGGCGCAGCGCGGCTCGTGACTCATGATCGGGAATCCTCCAGGTGCACGCCACCCACGCTCGGTCGCCGTTACCGCAGCCTTTGCCCGCTCACGGACATCCAAGGACATTGCACATTCAGTGGGAGGGACTGGGCCCCAGAAGTCAATGCTCTCGAAATATTAGTACTTTGATTACAATTACTGGACGTAAATGTTTTTTATATAACGCAACTAGGAAACGTTCGATAAACCAAAAAAAGTACCGAAGTTGATTTGTACGAAACTTGATTGATAATATTGCATTTTTGACGTTTATGTTTCGTTTTTTTTAATTAACATGAGCACGCTACTATTAATTACGCCGCCACGAAAGTCTAAACATAAAATTATAAAAACATGGGTTTGTCAGCCGTTATTTTGTGATTAAATAGTTTAGGGTGTTTTTTGTTATTTAAGGTCTCATCAACTTCTAGGTCATTAGCGACCACTATTGCGTGTAACGGTATGGTAACTGTCAAGATGACACGATATGATGATAGGATGATGATAGGGGGTGAAAGGACGAACACAATACAACCATGCCCGAGGCGGGACTCGAACCCGCGATCCTTTGGTCGGAGTTCGCTACGGCACTACTGCCTTAGCGATCTCGGCCATCCGGACCGGCAGTTCAGGGATTGTAAATAAAATATTTGCTTGAAATACTTTCTGTTGCATTAATTTTACGATAAAACAATTTGATATAGTAGGTTTTTGAGCTTAGTTAGAACTGCGTGAAAGTCATGGATTTCTATCTAAAATATTGCCAAATTGTTTTACGGTATTCTTCTGTTGAAAACCGTCCTGAGAAGAGGGCGGGAAAATGGGGAGGACGAGTTCGGTTGCGCAATTTGGCACAAATACTGGGAGGCGGCTTTCTTCCACTCTGGACGTGTTGGGCGGGTTGCGGCCTAGAACCGGATAGCGCAGTAGGGTGAGGGCGCGGGGCGGCGCGGCGCTTTCTGCCACGAGGGGCTTCGTGTCGGAATGCAATTCGCAGTTACGTGCGTGCATCTCCTGCGCGTGCACGTGCGTGCCCGGCGGACGACGCAGACGGCAATCGCTTTGGCTGCGGAGCCTCCTTTGGATACTGAATCAGTGTAATCCGAATTCGACTATTGCGGCGCTATTAGCGGGGCAACTTATTTTTTTGTTGAACTCGAAGTGGGTATTTTACATTATTTTAATATTCGTGTCAGTACTTGAACACTGTTATTAACTAGTATATATACATAAATATTTTTTTCATATTCAATACAAATTACCAATGATCTTGAAAATCGCTTGTGGTAGAATGATAGAAATAATAAGGCCCTGCCGTATTACCTTTTCCTTGGAAGTGAAAGACTTCACAATACAAAAGCTATTGCTAATTCTTGAAACAGTAAAAATATTCTAGTAAGATTTATTTCCCTCTCCTCAGGAGTAGATTCGTTTCATTGCGTTACTATTCTAGAGACAAACAATAATCACAATGAACAATTAAAATAATTTAATTACAGATCCACAGTTGTTTAATATTATTTTAGACTAACAATGAAACTACATTCAAAGAATACTCAAGTCATGCGTATTCTGCAATTTCTTCTATAATTCTCAGTTTACAAATAATTCGCACGCCGAGTACACAGTTAGGAAAGAGGTGTGTGTTTCTAAAGCGAGCTGTTGGGACATTAAACAAAGCGCGGGGCTGTATACTTCCCTGTGGCCGCGCGGGCCCATCCTCCTCCTCCTCTCCCTCCGCCTCGCTTCGCTTCGCAGCGCTGCGTGCGCACACCCTCCCCCTCCCCCTCCCACATCCCACCTCTGCGCTAATGCGACGCGAGTTTATGGCGCCGTAAAGACGTAATCCGCCGCCGGGAGTCGATCCTGGCGCGCCGCCGTTGCTGCCATCGCCGCCTTCACTCCTCGGTTTTTCGTGCGACACGCGCTGGAGATGAAGAAAATCGGAGTAAAAAAAGTTTATAAAGAATTTTGTTAAAAAAATTGGTAAGTTGAACTTTTTAGCTTGTGTTCAACACAATTAAGTTTCGTAATAATGATGAAAAAATTCATCATGGCGTAATAAATGGCTAGTGCATAGAGTTGCATTAAACTGCAGAATTTTCTAATGGAATGTGATCCTGAGTGGTGATTCTGATATCCATTCATTCTGATCGTAAATGAGAACTAAGATTTTCTGACTTCTTTATTAATAAATATTCGGTCAATGCTACTGGAACGAAACGCTTTACCCACCATTCTATCTAATACAAAAGGCAATGAAACGATGGGGCTCTGATCTCCTAAATCCCTCCACGGACAACGTTGGCCTATTTGTGTAAGCTCCTGGATCTCAACTTCACTTTACCTGTGTAGAGTTGATTGATTCCGTAGGGAAATAATACGATACCGATTCAAAAGACGTCGTACATGGACAATTTTGTGCCATTCAAGAAATGAACCTACTTTTCTTACACCTGTTTCTAAAACTTCCATTCAAAATAAATTTCTCCCCGCACTTTGATCTTGTTCCCCACAGTGAGATGTCGATAAAGACGAAATCGATTGCCGTGAAGCCTCAGTGATGCGAGACGGGCGCCGACGCAAGCGACGTGTTTACACACTTTTGATAAACAGAGTGCCTGTCTTTCGCGTGTTATCCTTTCGGTGAATAATCTCCGGCGAATAAGATAAAAAGTCTCGCATGTTAGAAAATCCTTTTAGATACCTTGATATGCAGGGCGTTGTTTGTGAACATTTTTTCTCGTGTCATACGTATTCGCACCAAGAAGGAAATGTATCAGTCTAACGTTCGGTATTAGAGATCGGCAAATATGTACAAATGCTTTATCGTAACAATGCAATAGAATCGTCATAATGAATAATATACATGTAGTGAACTACGTTGTTGACTTATAAAGATGGAAAATATTCACTCGTAATGAAATGAAATCCTTAAAAGTTTCCATTGAATCCAGATATGAATATCTTTCTTAATCTTCTTTCACAGTTGCATATTCTTTATCTGATATACGATCAGTTCCAGTGATCGTCGAAACTACTCAAATAGCTTGTACTTGTACAATTTATAGTAGTATAAATATACACGTGGAGAGAGAGACTAAAAAAACTATGCATTGTTTTTACATATAGGTGGCTTATAATTGACTGTAATATACTAATTTTGGAGTTTGCAATGTAATGGCAACTTCAAGGCAAAAGAAATGTCACAATATCGCACATCTCGCAGCACAGCGGAAGGTGACGACATAACGAAACAACCCACGCAAAAGGGTCATAAAAAGGGAAATGTCTAGAAAGCGTTGTTAAGTGCCGAGTGAGGGATTTAAACACACAATAAAAAATAAACGAAACGTGTGTTTATATAAAACTCTCTCGTAGGTCAAAGATTAAGATAACACGACGATACTTAGTGACATTTGTACCCTAGTGAAAAAACATCCTCGCAAATTCCCTGAAAATTTGCACAATTGTTGTGCACAACAGTCGTGGATCTAGATCCCAATATATTGGAATTTGCTTTCCTATAGCTGGATTAGAGATCATAAATGTCATTTTATACTTGGAAATTAAATTAATGTGCTTAGTGCTAAGTGAGCATGAACCAAGAAACGTGCTCTTACGCGTCACCGGTGCGTTGTCGGGTCTTCGATTCGGTCTTCATGTTTCCCCTCGTGACCACATGAAGCGCATCAGTCTCTCCAGAGTGTTTTTGAACGGTAAACGTCATGGCATGAGAGTTCCAGACATTCGTGTCAAAATAACCTACAACCCAATAGCCAGGAACGAAATAATTATATGCCGTGCATATTATTATTATTAATATTATTATTATTATTATATAATTTAACGTTATTGTTATACAAACATCTTTCCATTCAGCGAATTTTTTATCTAATGTTTTAATGAAATGTCCTAAACTTGAATTGGCAAGAATTGAACCATGAAATTTGACTTTGCCAACTATATACTGAGGATTTCATCACAATATATAATTGCGCATCGTTCGCCATAAATAAAACTTGTGTTTAACCATGAAACCTTGAACATTCTTTTGAAGTTGATGAATAATGAACCAATTGTTGGAACTGAACCAATTGTTTATTCCATATTACTTGCTTGATATCCTTACAGCCGAATTTTACAGACTTGTAACTCCAACACATTTTTCTTATATTCTGAATACTTGAATTACATCTGTTGGAAGCACAACAAATGCATTAATACGTATCTAATCAGAATGTATCGCGAATTAAAAAAACTCCAGACCACAGTGAATAACATAAGGTTGCGTAACGGTCATCGCACTAAAAATCCAATGGCAAAGAGCATATACTGTTCGATGATGAACCCACTTACCCCACAACCTCCTGTTAGAAATCCTACGTGTCATACGCCAAACGTATTGCGTGGGCGTCGTTGCCTCTTCCGCCGCGAAGGGATACCTCACGAGAGGGAGAGGGAATCGGCGGGCGGAAGCGCCGACGGGACCGGTTGCTTCCGCCGCCTCGCCGCCGCGGCGGGTAAGGAACGGCGGCGGCGGCGGCGGCGGCGGCGGCGTCGCGTGTGCGCGGTCGCCGACCCGACGACCCACTCGCCGCCGCCGCCGTCGGCGCGTGACCGCCCTGCCCTGGCCCCGCCCCGCCCGCTGAGCGTCCCGGAAGGTGCTCGCCCGCGCCACCCGCTCCGCACTGGCGCAGTCTGTGCTGAGCACCTGGAGCTGGGTACCGAAGGATTGTAAGAAAAAGGAGAGTACTATTTATTACGGCGTGTGGTGCGCCCATTTCGTGACGATATCTTTGCGATTTCTTATTGTCTACTAGATTATTTCAGGAAAAGTTTGGCAGTTTGGGTATTTACTCAAAAATATGGAGGAAGGAAATGACATGCTCATGGTCGAATTCTTGGTCGACAGGTTATCAAGCAGAAAGTGATTGCTCAATAAAATAAATGGTCTATTATGGAGGTCAGTATTTTATAGACCTTCTTGTTTATCGTTGAATAACCGGTTCTTGAACTGACCGGAAGCGTGGTTCCGGGTTAATTACTCTGAAAGTTTCGTGATTGACTGGCCACAGTGTCCACACTCTTTATTATTGGCATAAATAATTGAATTTGATGTGTGAGCATTCTAAATCTTGCCTTGTGTACTTAATATGGATTATCCTAGTCTTTGATGCACCTCAATGTGCGATAGTCTTAAGACTTTCACCTTAAGACTATGTCAACTTAAGACTACTCACAGATCAGTTCCGCATTTGTGAGCTGAAAACAGGTAATGAATAATTCAGTTTTTCAACAAATTCCTTCGTAAAAAGGTGCATAATTAGTTCCGGGTACTCTACATAATCTGTAAATCGCTATGTAGAGAAATCACACATTATGCAAACTGCTGCTAATTCTACGGATGAGATTTAGGCAAGGGGAATGAACGATTCTCAAAAAATATCCAGCATATAAATTAAAGAATTGGGGTACGAGGTCAACAGTGAGACGCTATGGAATTTGGTCATTAATTCTGTGCAGATATATTAGTGAGAGCCGCTTCAAATATGAAACTTGGCGATCATTAGAATTTGTCCTGCGACCCAACTGCGCTCGTGAACGTTGTCTACAGTCTGCAAAACCTTGTGATATATTCACATCACTTCAAACGGTACGTTCGTCTACATTTTCGTAGCGACACCATTATAGCTGGAAGTACATGAGAAACTTGTTTTGTTCGCTCCGTGACGTCAGGCTTGCCTCTGGTGCGCAAATCGCTGTTGGAAAGCCACGAAATTCTTCTTACCAAGCCTACTATCGTTTTTTTCTCTCCGCTAAAATTTGTTTTTTCTAAAACTATTTCTTTTGTAATTTTATCCGAGATCACCATAATATTACTTCAAAGTATATAATAAAATGTTTGTAACATTTACTTGTGTGCTTCCTGAAAATATTACATAAAACGCTGCTTATGCAGGGGAAGCATACAGTCATTTAATGAAATGGGCCTTTCTTACTCTTTCCAGAGACACTGATGCACAGTTTGAATATGTTGCGTTCAGCATTGTCTTAAACTTCATTTTATTTAGTCTACGTTTAGGTTTATTTTCCTTCCTTGTCTTTCCTTTCCTTTCCTTTCTTCTCTTCACCTCATACATTTCGTTTCATCATTTATTCCTAGGTTTTGTAGAGACCATTCCTTTTTTTCCCGCTCTCCTCTTACTCATGTCCTTCACCTTCATTACTTTTTCAGTATTCGGCATATTATCAATTTCTACACAAACCTTTTTTCAAATCTTTATCATTCCAACGTTTTATCTCATTTTCTCTCCTTCGTTACGCTTCCCACCTTTCGAGTTGCCACAACACAGCTGTCAGCTTCCGCTCCGCGACTGTAATTCACGGGAACGGCCGAGTGCGCGCTGGCGGCGCGTGCAAATGCCAGTGCCACGCTGCGCCGCGCCGCGTCGTCGGCCGCCGCCGCCGGTTCCGCGTGCGCGGGGTCGCGTGCCGGAGGCGGGCGCGGGCGTGGCCGGGGGCGAGGCCGAGGCCCCGGCCACGCCAGGGGCACGGGCGCCAGGCACCCAGGAAGCCCGCCCGCCCGCACTCGCCCGCCCGCCCGCACTCGCCCGCCCGCCCGCACTCGCCCGCCCGCCCGCCCGCCCGCCCGCCCGCACTCGCCCGCCCGCCCGCACTCTCCCGCCCGCCCGCCCGCCCGCCCGCACTCTCCCGCCCGCCCGCCCGCCCGCCCGCACCCGCCCGCCCGCCCGCCCGCCCGCCCGCCCGCCCGCACCCGCCCGCCCGCCCGCCCGCCCGCCCGCCCGCACTCGCCCGCCCGCCCGCCCGCCCGCACTCGCCCGCCCGCCCGCACTCGCCCGCACTCGCCCGCCCGCCCGCACTCGCTCGCCCGCCCGCACTCGCCCGCACTCGCCCGCCCGCCCGCACTCGCCCGCACTCGCCCGCACTCGCCCGCACTCGCCCGCACTCGCCCGCACTCGCCCGCACTCGCCCGCACTCGCCCGCACTCGCCCGCACTCGCCCGCACTCGCCCGCACTCGCCCGCACTCGCCCGCACTCGCCCGCACTCGCCCGCACTCGCCCGCACTCGCCCGCACTCGCCCGCACTCGCCCGCACTCGCCCGCACTCGCCCGCCCGCCCGCACTCGCTCGCCCGCCCGCACTCGCCCGCACTCGCCCGCACTCGCCCGCACTCGCCCGCACTCGCCCGCACTCGCCCGCACTCGCCCGCACTCGCCCGCACTCGCCCGCACTCGCCCGCACTCGCCCGCACTCGCCCGCACTCGCCCGCACTCGCCCGCACTCGCCCGCACTCGCCCGCACTCGCCCGCACTCGCCCGCACTCGCCCGCACTCGCCCGCACTCGCCCGCACTCGCCCGCACTCGCCCGCACTCGCCCGCACTCGCCCGCACTCGCCCGCACTCGCCCGCACTCGCCCGCACTCGCCCGCACTCGCCCGCACTCGCCCGCACTCGCCCGCACTCGCCCGCACTCGCCCGCACTCGCCCGCACTCGCCCGCACTCGCCCGCACTCGCCCGCACTCGCCCGCACTCGCCCGCACTCGCCCGCACTCGCCCGCACTCGCCCGCACTCGCCCGCACTCGCCCGCTGCTGCATCGGCCCCGGGATGCAAATGCGCGCGGTACGACGCCCTTCAAATCTCAATGCCGTAAAATCCACACGGTATTGATCGCGATTCGTTTTGTTCTAGGGCATTCCGCATTTTCTGTCGTGGCCACGTGCCAATGACAGAGATCGACTGCTCTACGTTTCTTATTCTCTCAGAATTCAAAGTTCGCGTTTATATAACCAGTATTTCGTACAGTTCAAGAAAAAAAAAGAACGTTTTGAGTGTATAGAAATAAATAAAAAGTCACAGTTACGCATGACAAATTAGTGACCATATTGTATGAGTTAATCAGTAATCAAGTCAGTAAAAGATTGTTGAAAGGATAATTGAAAATACGGCGTCTAATTAATTATGCCTGTGTGTTACGTTAATTTCGGCAACAAATTCTGAACCGGCAATATGTCACAGAGTATTCAATCATATTTTCGAAGAATCGGTAATAAAAGCTCGTACAGAGATATTTATCATTGGGCTGGTTTCGAATGCAATCTTTTATCTACTCTTCGTATGTGCATCAACTATAAGTACCACAATTATAATTATACTTCCACGTTTACCGTAACCATAGAACGGAAGTACGAATTTTTAATTGGTGAACATTTTAGATATTCACTCATTAATTAAACTCTCGAAATTAATTGAACTCTCGATATTTTCTTGTGGGTTGCAGCTGTGCAGAATTAATCTATAAAGTGTATTATGAAAGTATAATTGCTTTTATGTTGAAGTATTTTCAGAGTTATCAGATGGAATGGAGTGCTTCTTCCCTAAACCCCCTTCCCCTTCTTCCCGTCTTTTATCAATTCCCCAAAATAACAGCATAAAAAGGATAAAATCAAGAATTGATCATACAGAAATATAAATTATGTATTACGCAGAGCATGGGGCCCAACGAAATTTTCAGGGGGGGGGCTCTCTTGGCCCCTCAATGCGCACGCCCATAAAAACAATTATTTCAGGATTATGTATTTCTACTCATAAGAGAAGTCATTCATTAAACGCTTCTCCCCTCCGTGCTGATAACACGACGCCCTGTGCAACGGTGGCTGGTGACACCCGAAATTTCTGGAGTCAGAGCGTTCCTGTCTGCAACTGACGAGTTGGTGCGCCGCAGGGAAAGGCGAGCCGGGAAGCGCGGGGCAGGGAGAGAAGGTCCCTGGGTGGATGGCATGGCATGGCGTGGGTGGGAGCCGGAAGCAACAGAAGTGCTCCGGATACGGAACTATGTTATCTTTCCTCTTACGTCACTTCCTTTCGCTATCGTGGGTCTTCAGCACACTCATAACCCAATTTCTGAGTTTATTCACCTCTTTTTCTGATTGAATGCCTGATTTCTTTATATTTCCTTTGTTCGTGCTTCGTGCTGTGAATTACCAGGTAGTGGATTCTTTTGAGTTAATTAAATAAGCTAATGACATTTATGATTTAATTATACTAAAAACACAGTGAGGAGTCACACATTTTCAATGTTGACTCCAGCAAGTCGGTTTCGTAACATATTTTGTGAGTAATGTTATTTGAAGGTTTGGTAAAATGCTTGTAAGATAAAAATGATTGCTACAGTCACATTTTCAACAGAATACTTTGCTTTCGTGCATGTTTTTCTCCTTCGCATTCTTCCCTTGTCATTCTTCGATCAGTTGATCTGTTTTAGGTCGTTTTTTCTTTACTATTAAGTCATGCCGCTTTGCTTGTTTTACATTGAGGTAACTGTAGGGGGAACACGACACGTAAGGACAACAAAAGCACACACAAACATCATGCCTGAGGCGAGATTCCAACTCGAGTCCGTTCGAACCGAGACAACTACGGCCCTACAGCCAGAACGACATCGGCTACCGGCATTTTTTAAATTTTATCTCTCACGCGTAATATGTGCATCGTCTTGTACACTCTGCATACGATGAACGAATTCTACGTTTCGCCGCAGAAAATCAGTATTATCAGCATCGTCGGCTTCGGAGAGATCTAAAGATGTGGATCTCTTTTTAAAACGGTATAAAAGCGTTAAAATGTTGCATAATCAGTCTATATTCACCTCTTGAGTGTGGCCCTTAATCGTCTTGAGGACATCAATCCGTATAACCGTAAAAGGATAATAAAGCAAGTCATTAAATTTTCGTGAGAAAGCAGTGTGCGAATGTCTCCCCATTATGATTTCATCTCTTTGTGTCATCTTCCTCCTCTTGTGCCTGTTTCCCCAACTTTCCTCTCTCCCCCCTCCCCCACTACCAACTCGTCGTCGTACATTTCACTTGGCACCTGCATCCTTTTCCGCGCTTCGGTTGCCGAGGTGACACCGCGGGGCACGTGTCACCAGTCCTCTCCGCCGAGGCGCCTCCGTTAGTGGGCCGAGGCCGCGACGCCAGGCCCCCCAGCCACATCCCCAGCCACATCCCCAGCCACATCCCCAGCCACATCCCCAGCCACATCCCCAGCCACATCCTCAGCCACATCCCCAGCCACATCCTCAGCCACATCCCCAGCCACATCCCCAGCCACATCCCCAGCCACATCCCCAGCCACATCCCAGCCACATCCCAGCCACATCCTCAGCCACATCCTCAGCCACATCCCCAGCCACATCCTCAGCCACATCCCCTGCCACATCCCCAGCCACATCCCCAGCCACATCCCCAGCCACATCCTCAGCCACATCCACAGCCACATCCTCAACCACATCCTCAGCCACATCCCCAGCCACATCCTCAGCCACATCCCCAGCCACATCTCAGCCACATCTCAGCCACATCCTCAGCCACATCCTCAGCCACATCCCAGCCACATCCTCAGCCACATCCTCAGCCACATCCCCAGCCACATCCTCAGCCACATCCACAGCCGCATCCTCAGCCACATCCTCAGCCACATCCTCAACCACATCCTCAGCCACATCCCCAGCCACATCCCCAGCCGCATCCACAGCCGCATTCACAGCCACATCCACATTCGCATCCAGTCACAGCCACATCCACATTCACATCCAGTCACAGCCACATCCACATTCACATCCAGTCACAGCCACATCCTCATTCACATCCAGTCACAGCCACATCCTCAGCCACAGCCACTCACAGCCACAGCCATATCCTCAGCCACAGCCACAGCCACCTCCTCCCGGGCGGGCGGCGCCTCAGCTGCGCTGACAGCCGCTGCCGACGTCCGGCGTTAGTCGCTTCCGGTGAATGCGCTTACTTAGTGTCTGCTTCCGGCGGATGTCGCCTCGGTCTCCTATCTCGGGCTCTGGCTCTCTTCCATCCGCCCTGCGGTGAACCTGCGGGGAATGATAGAGAAACCGCTTGCGACAACAGCAGAGAACAGATTTCGGTAATATCCACTTCCATATTACGGAAGTGTTTCGATGTTTCATTAATACATGAATTTCATTCGCGTGCTCTGTGGTAAAGCAATAAACATTATTAGCCCTCATACGAAGTGTATGTCAGCATCCGTTCACTAATAATGAATGAGTTGACCTTTTTTATCTCGTTCAAAAGACTCGTGAATGTAATTCTTTTAGGGGTCGTCCATAAATGACTTGTACGTAACTGCACAGAGAGGGAGGTGGTTTGAGGCAGCGTTACGCTGCGTTACATAGGGGCAGAGGGTATTCGATTAGTGTTTCGTAATATGGATTTTTTCCCATTTTTTGACGTGTGTTTAAATACTTCCTCTTTGTAGTCTTTCACTTAAACATTAAAATATTATCTATTTAATTTGTTCTAAATAAATAAATAATTTAAAGTTATTAGTTGTTGGATGGAAATATTTTTTCATCAATTTTGTATTGAATCTGTAAAATTGCTGAGAAAATATTCAAAACTGATCTGTAGTATTTTGTAGAATACAAATAAATCGGCGCCAAAGTCTCGCCCATGCGACATGCAAAACGGCGACGTGTGTATAGCTTGTGATCAGAAATGTTCTCGCCTGTGCGTCCTTCTTTCATTCGAAATATGCCCTCAATCTTGTTAGATGGAGTCAGCATTGACAACTAATTCCGACTTTAATTATCAAAAATTGTAATAAAACACAAATCAAATGAACACATTTTTTTAGTGAGTTATAATTTATTTTCGCTTCTTGCTTTTATAAGAGGGGCGGCTTGTCGAAAGTGTTACGGATGCGATACAGGGGAAGAGGGGGGATTCAAAATTCTCCAAATTTGCGTTTCGTAATTTATGGACGGCCCTTTACGAAGAACTTTGTAATAGTTGGAAATATTGCTCGCGAATAATGTACTGACAAATTTTAATTCAATAAAACGAGCCATTTAAACATCTTTCCGCTTTAAGAAAATCAAAGCCATAGGTTGAAAAAAAATAAAAATTAATGACGCTGTTGGTTTAGAGATATACTTACGCTGATCCTTATATTCCAGGTCAAGAAAGCACATACGTTATACGACATGATAAAATATCTATTGAATTCAATTCATTGCATCTAGAATCTATCTCTCACGCGGCAAAATTTGTTGCTGTGATTCTGGTCTTGAATGCGCCATTTCATGCAAATGTGCGAGAAGCGGAGCAGAAAGAGGTCAAAACTTAACGGCACCTCCGAACATATTCCAAGGCGATCGTGGCGCCCCCGTGCGCCGAAGCGCGGCGATCGCGCGAAAGGCCAGTGGCTGCGCGGAGGCCGCCGGCAACGTCGCCTGGCGAGGCCGGGGCCCTGCACTTCCCGCGGCGGCGGCGGCGGCGGCGGCGGCGGCGGCGGCGGCGGCGGCGGCGGCGGCGGCGGCGGCGGCGGCGGCGGCGGCGGCGGCGGCGGCGGCGGTGGCGGTGGCGGTGGCGGCCGCCGCCGCACGGAGTAAACAGGAAGCCACACGCCCCGCGCCGCCCGACCAGCCCACTGGCGCGCAGCCGCGCTCACGGCCTGAGCTCACGCGCCGCCTATCGCGTCATCTGCATTGGCGGCCGCCGCCGCCGCCGCCGCCGCCGTCTGCGCTCTTGCCGCCGGCTAGCGCTCTTGACTTGGCCGCGCCCCCTTCAGTCGCCGGCAAACCCCTTCATTAGACGCGTAATATTTCAAGCGCGGTCGCGATTGCCGACAACGCTGTCCCCGCTCTCAGGTCGCTCCCTTTCCCCGTTGCAAGGGCAACTCCAGAAGGGGACGTATCTCTTCCTTGAAAGTAAACCCTTAGGTTAAAAAAATTACAAATATTATTTCAGAATGGTATATATATTTTTGTTTTCTAGAACTTTTTCCAGAACTGTTTCCAGCCGGACGCCGGTTACCCTATATGTCTCGTGGAGACATATTCGACCATACACTAGACACCTCCACATTTGCGAGGCCAGCCGCGATAACATGTTACATAAGAGACTAGGGACAAGCAACCATGTACAAGGCGGGACTCGAGCTCGCGACCCTTCGGACCGAAGTGCTGAGTCGGTACACGCTCTTAGCCACTTCGACCATCCTGGTCGGAAAATTTATTTTATTGACATTGAAAAAACTTACTTTCTCTAAAACACAAGGGTTGGTCTAATTTTCTTCTGTTTAAATTCTATGAATTACTTGTAAAAAAAGTTACTACTCGAAAGATTAGTAAAAATGTCTGTTTAGATGTGTAGTCTTTAAGTGTAAATTAAAGTACAGTAATTGAATATGTGTAAATTAAATATTTACTGTAAATTAATTTGTTAAAGGTTACATTTATTTTGTAAATCTCTCCGCAATTATTTCTGGAAACATCTTTGCTCCTTTGAAATAGCTATTGTTAAATTCAGCTCTTCCATTTCTCCCAAAACAGTCATTAGCCTTCGCTAACGACTTCGCGCCTCCATCGCAGTTTACAATATCTTCACATAGACATCGATTCCTCCATCGCGTCTTCCGCAGTAATCTCCAATTCTTCCACCGCTTTGCACTTCCCCAGCGCGCTGCTGTCACCATTACTCGCGTCATTCGCTAACCAGACGCCCGCCTTCCATGTTCGAATGGTACCTCTGACAGTTGACGTTATCTCCGCCTCGTAATTGTCTCTTCCCGCTGCACGCGCTCTTTCTTCTCCGCTCTATTTACACATTTCCTTTTGGGTCTTTTTATCCTACGAGCGATTTTCAGGAATGTAGTAGAAAGGTATTAGATCTACACAAGTCATAGCTTCAGCATGGTGAATACTGCATTCTAATGTCTTATTTCATCATGTCAGTACATCGATATTGTATTAAAATACCAAAGCCGTGAACCCAACGCTTTTTTATCTCGCTCGGTTCCGTGGCAGAGCTGTCACGTGGTTCACTTGCTGTCGCTCCTCGGCTATCACTCCCACCGCAACGTCTCCCTCGTCCATTCGCCCTCAGCCCCCCAACCTCCATCTTCCTTCCGGTTCTTCCTGAAACACCGCCACAACGTTTCCATTTCCCTCACTTCGCTGGTCGCTGTCGCCGACGCGCGCCTGCCACCGCCTCCATTCTGCGCGAGGCGACGTCCTGACCTGTTATCGCGGGTTCGCTACGTCTCGGCAGGGTCCTTGCTCCCGCGCTCCCCCTTTCGCTTTGTCCGCGCCCCTCGTTTGGCGCGCGGGGCTCGAGAGCCCCTCTTCCTGCCTCTCGTCCACTTCGCTCTTTCGCCGCCTATCGCGCTCCGTCGATCTGCTCCCGGCGCGCCCCGCAGCCGCCGCCCCGTTACGGGCGCGCTCGCCTTGAAAGCCACGCCGCCCACGGCGCGCGTCGCTCGGGCGATCGCTCCGCGAATAGGTATTGCATTACGCGGTCATGCACGTGGTATAACAGAATGGCGTCCGTCGAGTCGAAAGTAAACAGGTACAATCGCACCTTTTTGTTGTGATCGCTAAATGGCGTCGCTCTAACGGCAAGGGCATTGCCGGCGGATGTTTTCCTTCCAGGCTTCCGGATATGGCAGATTAGTTGAAGTGTGATATGTTTTGTGAAGTATATGTTTCATGGAGGGAAATATTCTGCGTTCATGACGGGTCACTTTAATGCCTAAGAAATCTAATAAATGATATTTGAAAACGTAATATAAACCCGTCTATTTTCTCCAAAAATACAAATATTTTCTTTTCTTTACATTTGGTGAAATGATTGTGAAAGTATTAACGGTTAAATCACAAGAAATTTTCTGTAAACATATACGTTGTTTCTTCGAAGAATTAAAATGGCCTTATCTGATACGTATCTGCTTTTTTCCTATTTTTTTAGGTTCAACACATATACAACAAAAAGTACACACTTCAATTTAGAAAAAACTATTTTAATGTAATTATGCAACTATTGTGCAACAGGCGTTGCAATACACAAAATAATAACTTTGATGAAGGCTAATTCAACGAACTACTTTTATAATACACAGCAAACATTGAATTTAATTTTTACATGCTTTCTCGAGAGCATAAGCAAGATCTGTGTTGTAGACTAGCTGGCCCAGTCCAGAAAGAAAGGAAACTAATTTTCTATCCAACGATGCGAAGATCAATAGCTGCCTACTTCTTTGGTGGCTTCAAGGCCATCGTAGCGACCACCTGCGGTTGGGCGTCGCCTGTGGTCACTGAACCGCAGCTTCGCGCCCACGCCGACTTGCGCGGACCACTCGTTGCTCTCTCGCGGCGACTGCAGGGGCCCTTGCTCAGCCCATCAGAGGCCAAGCACCTCCGCTCTTCTTCCCGTGTCAAATGGGTGCATTGCGTAACCATCTACATCTTTCATTGGAGCGAGTATATTTTGTCAGAAACTAGTGTTGACGAAAAATGTAATTAAATTGTTACGACCGAGTTGGCAATGAAAGAAATTCTTAGTTTTAGTTATTTGGTATTATAACAATATTTAATATTTGAAATTTTTTTAATTGTATACTATTAAATCATCTTCAAGGTTTTTCCGTGTGTACCGCGTACAGACTAACGGAACACGATGACTCTTAACCAGTTGCTTCAGGAATATAGAGAAGTTATTCCAAGATGGGACAGGACAGATTAACAGGGCGAGAAAAAAATAAATATTATGCATGGCGACGACATTGCAAGAGATAGTGACGAACCCATTTACAAATGAATTAACTGTAAACAAACGCGCTAAAAATGAGTGAATTGACATAATCTGTAGTTATGTTGCCAATAGTGGCCACGCAATAGTCGAAGTTTTTCTTTTAGTAATCTCTCTACACCACGTGGACGTACTATAACGGATACAGCACAGTATACTGCCGTAAGGTAATTGAATTTCTGCCTGAAACGTAAAATAATGAAGATGGGGGGGGGGGGTAGATCTTCATTCTGTTCATAATTTTCCAACTTTTGTCTCTAATCTCCACTTTCCAGTCATCTCGCGTCACAGTTCTCCATAACTGTTGCAATTTGTCATTCACCTCCTATCAATATTCCAATTCCCCTAAATATTCCGAGATCGTTATCTCCTTTGGTCATTGCTCATCCCCCTCTGTGCCAGCCACTGCTATTTTCACTTTTCACCTCTACATTCTATCTCCACTTGAAGAGATGTGCATGAGGAAATAATTGTAACACATCTTCGAATCGGTCATTGCCGTTTTTCTCGTGTTTAGTGTTTGCAGGGAGGCCGTCCGTACCTGCTTAACAATCGAGTCTCTCTGTAGAGAACATCCTCCAGCATTGTAGAAATTTTGAAGGAACTACCGAAAACTGAACCTAGCCAATTCTCCGCGAGAAGTACTTGGCGACGTTGACCCTTCAAACTCAAACCTTTAGCTTTTTTTTTTTTTTTTTTTTCCAAGATACCGGATCACAAGATTTGAGTGGAGACCATGTATTATCCTATAGCTCCATTTGAATGATTTTTAAAATGTAATTTTAGACGTATTGTTATGAATGTGGAATTACTGTTGTCTTTATACATTTTTGTGTAGACAGTTTTTGCATTTTTAACTTCTCGCAAAATGCATTTTTATAAAATAATTGAAATGGATCAAAGAAGTAGACTAAAAACAAAAACGAAATAAATGGATTCAAGCGGAGTGTTGATCCCCGCCTGGGTCGTGTCGGTGCCTCGTTCAAGTGTCCATTTGCCGCCTCTGGCCTCATCCGCCGCCTCCACCGTCCCCTCCGCTTAGCCCTGGGGGCGGGCGCGGGGGCGGGCGCTGTCGCCTGCGGTGACGGCGGTGGCGCCTGTCGCCCATAAAGAGCCAAGTGCTGCGGGGGCTGCGGTCGTAGAGGCGCTGTTAGGCCGCGTAACGAGGCAGCGGTTCCCGCACATAGGCGGCGTGTACACGGCGCGCGGCTGCGCATCGGAGGAAAAGAAGCGAAAGGGCGTGCAGTGAGTGGGCTGGATGCTGAAAATTGTGAAAGAGCGCTAGATGAAAAGGAACAGTTGGGTGGAAAATTTTGCTTGAATGCTTGGTTCATTGTATGACTATTGTGAGAACATAAAAAAATGGAGTATATGAATGTTAGCGGTGTGAGAAAAGAAAAATAAGAGTGTCGCTTTATTGATTCGTTCGTATTCTTAAACTTCGCTCTCCACACACCATTAAAAGTAAATAATTCCAGAGATTTCCAGATTTTGTCGGTTAAACTAACAAACAACCCCGGAATTATTTCGGTATGTTGGGAATCGAACGCACTACATAGATTTAAACAAAAAAATCAATATTTCGTTGGATTAGGAACAAAACCCATAAATATCACACGTTACGAAGCGCAGAATAAGGTGATAGACAATTTACTTTGGTCCAAATTGATGGAAACTGACCTCACCCTAATTGTTTTCATTAGATAACGCAACTTCTCCCAAGTTCACCTCCGAATAGCAAAATGCACATTTGGTCCATGAAAGCCTGCAAAAGGGATTTTCGAAAACGGTCTTCTTCCTTGCTAACATTGCCCAAAACTATTCCTTTGAGGATTGGGTGTAGGCAAAGGGTGCGAGAGGCCTTTGTGGCTATGAAGAAATGGACGGGGCGCCCTATTATTTCCGGCGGCGGGGGCGGGGGCGGGGCGGGGCGAGAGCGGGAGCGACGGACGCGGTGGCCACAGAGTGCCTGGCCCGCGCGCGTCTCGCGTTGCCGCTCACAAAGGGACACCCGATCCGGCGCCTTAACGAGGTGCAGGCGGCGCCGCGACGGCGCGACGCCAACGGTCACCGTCCGCCCGCTGCCTTCGTTAACGTTGCCCTCGCACCGGCTCTTTGCTTCTCGCCTGCCGCTATTCCTTCTCCGGCGCAAGAAGCAAATCCCGGTATGGTGCCGTCAAATGTTATGGAGTTTTTGCCCTAAGAATGCAGTTAAGGTGTGCGCTTCAGAGCAGAACTTGGGACATTACAGTTTTCTATTGCCGACTGCTATTTTTCTATCCTTTCTATTAAGGTTTGGGCAGGTGAGATTTTGTTGCTGTCCATCATCTCCCTCCCTCACCTCCCTGTCTATCTAAGAAGTCGCTATAAAGCCCAAATTCATATTTCTCATTTTTTAAATTTTTCTTATGATCTGCGATATACCTACATTATTTTTCATTTTTCTCATCAGTAAGAAATAATTCGTGTGTTCGTGTTTAGAAGTGAATGTTTTGTCAGCACTTACACAATTGAATAGTGTTACACGTTGCAGACAAAATTTTTGAAGGTTATAATGAAGGAGACGACGAAAATGCATTTTTCTTCAGTAAGGAAATAAATTACATTGTGGATGTTATAATTTGGGATATTTATAATATAAATGACTCGTAGGAACATACTGCAGTTATGAAACTATTGTTTAAACAGAGAAAATAGCTTCACACAGGACACACGAAATTTTATATATATATATATATATATATATATATATATATATATATATATATATATATATATATATATATATATATATATATTGTAACACCCCCCGGTCGCCTCGTGAGAGAACGCCCGGTAAGCGGCCCGGTTATTAGCTCAGTCGGTGATGGAAGGAATCGTTAAACAGATACTGGTAACATGAAAGAAACACTTGGGTCACTGGTAAAAATTACTTTTATTCCTGGGCAGTAAAATCTAATGCCCCAGGGAAGTTACATTAGCAAATTGAATGAAGAAATGTGAAAATTAGGTGGAAAGAAAAGAAGAGGAAAAGTTAGTATTCAGAGTAAAGCTTAAAAATTAGGAAGAAATATGACTAACGTTACAATGGCAAAATACAAAAGTTACAAATCTCTGTGCCATAGCGCGACACCGCATTACAGAACTTTACACAAGGGCGAATGCCCATTGAATAATACTGCCTGGAAGAAAGGTCTCTGCGCGCCCGGGGAGGCGCGGCGCGTTCGAGGAAACGGCTGTCGTCCTTCGAAAAAATTCGGCGGAGGTCGTTGGCCTCCCGGGCCAACAGCTGGCGGTCGGGTCGTGACGTCACCAAAGGGGCGGCGGCGCGTGGCTGCGTTGACGGCGTCTGGTAGTCTGGTTGAACTCGGGGTCGGCCAGGAGTCACTCTCGATTTCAAGAGCGTAGTAACCAATCACGGATTCTTCTGATACTCGTGATGATTCACAATTACAACTTTGGAAAGTCTAGAAATCCTGCAGAGACACATTCGCCTCTCTTTGCAACTGATTCCCGCTTCAGAGAATTTTCTCTGCCCACTCTACTCAGCCCTTTTACAATAGCCCGCACCGAAGTTTTTTCTAAGTCCATCAGAGGCGCACTTGCCTCTGGTCGGTGAATAGTTCCCCCTCCAGAGAAGTTTCTCTCCCGACTGCCCTGCCTTGAATGCTCCGGCCCCGTCTAATGCTCTGGCCCTTCTGATCTTCTATCAGTCGAAATCGCATCAAGTTAACTTTTGCCCCCACCCAATTTTCTCGTATGCTCCAGCTCCTTATAATAGTCGCGTCGCTATTGGCCACAGGAAATGGCGCACTACGCTATTTCAACCAATCGTGACGGGAGTAGTGAAAGAAGTTGCAACTCTTTGTGCCACTGTGAGCGTACAGAATTTTCTTATTCCTTCTAGGCACCGGCCATGCTTGCACAAGGCAGGCGTTGTCCGTGAAAGAATTTATCACTCTGGGTTTCCCCGGATGTAAGCGGGCGTTCTAGAAATTTCGCAGCCGTTCTTGCGACAACATGCCTCTCGCAGTGAACCTTTCGACAACTGACCCTTATAACGACTTTCTTAATGGGCCGGGGGCGCAAATGGCTGTCCGATAAGCGAGGTTGCACGTGCAACGCCGTATGTTTATTCTCCCAACTGCCCTCAGCCTTATGAAATTTTGTATGAGGAAATCGGTATCGCTACAATATATATATATATCAAACTTTAATATGTTCACTTTTTAATGTAATCTAGAAATAAATATGTAGTTAATAGTCGAAATATTAATACCAATTTTGTCACGTTTATTTAAGATCTATAACTGTCAAAGCAATAGAGTTTGTGTCGTCACATTTTTCCTGACGGTGGGCAGTGAATTCGCGTGAACATGCGATTCTGGACGAGATACATTTGGAACGCAATTGGATTCCAACAAATAATTGAGTGCTTCACATTTCCGAGGAATGCGGGTGGTGGAATTTTAGTTGCTTGACCGGGAACGTGTGAACTGGACAACACTTGACACCAATTACAGGTCAACATTATTCCTTCCTGTTACTCATTTTCATTTGCAAAAAAATAATTTCGTATGATTCTTTAGTGTCTAATTATTCGCACAGGTGATTAACAATGTTCCTGATATCAGAAATAGTTGGGTATTAGCATGTATTTTGCAAATGTTGTGACATAGCTAGCTCATGAAAAATAAATATGATTTTTTTTTTTATTTTGCAGACACATTCACATCCTATAATTAGTTGTCAGCAATTCAATAAAGTCAACAGTACCATTAAAAAGGGGAGATTTTCTCTTTTTAATACACTGAGGAAAAAATGTACTAAACGATTTTTCAGAAAGAGACTTAAGTTCTACTTTGCTTTTCATGTTTGCACTTGTTTCCCTCGGCGTCGCTCCTTTCCTTTTTTACGCCTTCCTAACCGCGCTGACTTCGCGCTCTTGATGCTGAGTTTCTTTCCCCAAGAAGATTTTTAGCGGGGTCGTTCTAGATAGATCGAGATAGCAAAAGCCATGATGCTCCTGGGCGCGGGAGAGCGTACTTTCGCTTCATGTACTACCGGCGCCCCTCAACCCCATCTCATCTTCCCGCCAAGTTCTCGACTATATTCCCCTCCCATATACATTCCCACACACACCGCTACCATCACCATCATCTCCAGCGCACACCCCTCACCCATTGTCGCGTCCATCACCATACCTTACCGCCACCGCCACCGCCGCTTCTGCGAAAACGCTCTCCTACTTTTATAACAATGCACAAAACGATTCCTTTGAGGATTGGGTGTAGGCAAATAGTCCGAAAAGTGTTTCAGGCTGTGTGGACGGGGCGGGAGCGTCCAACTTCCGCCATGGAGGGCATGGCGGAAGCTCTCCTCGCCCTCACCGCTACCGCTATCACCACCATTACTATTACCATTACCATCACCACTCACCACCATTACTATTACCATCACCACTCACCGCCATCACCGCCGCCGCCATCACCGCCGCCGCCATCACCGCCGCCGCCATCACCGCCGCCGCCATCACCGCCGCCGCCATCACCGCCGCCGCCATCACCGCCGCCGCCATCACCGCCCCCGCCATCACCGCCCCCGCCATCACCGCCGCCGCCATCACCACCGCCAATGTTTCAAACTCCTCCGCCACCGCTCCGCCACAGTCTCCGCCTTGCCTACGCTACTGTCCTCTCTCTTCTCGCCACCCACATCTCGCTCGCCACATCTTCGCATCCACGTCTTTGTCAACTATCATCTTATTTAACTCCGCCTCCTCTTCCATCCCCTCAGTTTTAGCTCTTGCCAGGCCCCCCGCGCAAGGCTCCTTCACTTGACGCCTTGCGTAGAGACAGTTTCTCCACAGGCGCTCGGGGCACCGCAGACGCTCTTTCCTCTGCTCCGCCAACCTCGTCACTCTTTCTCAGGGCACGCACCGTGACCGAAAGTTGTAGGTCAGGAGAAACAAAGTTCGCGTTTCCAGATAAACCTGCGAGAACCAGGCGAACAGCATACATCTTGGTTGTTTCTCCTACTCGGAGATACAAATGTACACGTTAGATTGAGAGATGGGGACCCACTTTGCCATCTAGTTATTTAGAACAAACGTTGAGAAACGTACGTTTGTTTGCGTCTCGGCGATACATTTGTCTCTCACCTCAGCGTACTGTTAAACCATTCTAACAACGGTAGATATTGTGTGGAGTATTTTTAATTAGGATACGCATGCAACACGGAATTATGTGTACTGTGAATTATTTATTCTACAAAGAGAGTATTAGATTTCTTTGATCTCGCTCTGAAACATTTCGAGCTTTACAGCAGGTTCGAAAGTTTTGTCAGTAGCCGAAAACCACAATCGTAGTCTTTTCTTTAATGGTTTCACTTTCACCTAATGGTTTATTCCAAACGATCTCTAGACTTTCTTTTACCACATTTATACCTAAAAGTCAAAACTCGTCTACGATGAAAATTATACTTCAGACCTGTGAAGCTGTAGCAACTGTCGCAATTTGTCTTCGTAAATCATAGTTTTTCTTCCAATTAGTATTTCATTGTCTTCTACTTGGCAGTGAAGTTTTTACTTTATTTGCGCTACCATCTCAATTTTTATACAGCGCGAACATGAGCGGAGCACACATTTCTGTATCCTCAAAGTTTAATCAACGTGTAAATTCTAAAGCACTTGTAATGACAGTTGTTTAAAAGGGCATATATCAGGAAGTATATGGAAAATATCACGGTGAGATTAGTGAGGGTTCATAGGGATATTTATTTTTATATATATTTAAACAGGTGGCGAGTCGTCCTTTCTCTCAAATTGTTATTTAAGGCACGTAGTTTTGTACACTTTGGCATAAGTCTTAGGGCTTCTGGCAGTCTGATTTATCAATGTTACTAAATTAAATTAACCATTTTTGGTCTTCGAATTTGCATTAGACGTCGGGCACCTTCTCTGTGTAAATAATGTCAATAGTTATTGATGGAGTTATTTCACTCTAAAGCATACTTAAGAAAAACATATTTATTTGTTTATTTATTTAACAGGTACGAAAGGTAGCAGAGAAACCTCACTGGTATATTTATGGAAATATATTGTTATATAAAATTTTCTGTGTTTTCCAAACTGATCCATCCCACGAATTTCGTCAATTCACAACAAGGAAACTTCGTTTTGGAAGGTTTTTCGTAGTGTTCCTTAGTATTTTCTGGTTGATATGGGACAAATCGCGTTGTATATTAATTCACTGTCTTATAGAGACTAAACTACGAATACGCGTTTCTCACGCCTTAAAAATAGTGAAAATCTTTACAAGATTCGTAATTCAACTGACTCATACTAGTTATTAGCAAGATCAGGTGCGATTAAACTAAATTGCAACACTAACAAAAACAGAATATGAAGCAATCTAAAGTTTTAGACGGTTAGAATTTACGTCTTACTGCCCTTGTGGTACGTTTATAGCACCGTACCTCGCTCATTAAAGATGGCTGATAGCTGTAATTATAGGTACGCTTACAAAAGTTCACAGCTATCGACTTTTCTCGTTAGTAGAGATTTGCACCCAACAACGCCAAAACTACTGTGGTTTGAGAATAATTTAGTACGTGATCTTATGCACATTTAGAGCTATGTGCATCTTATGCACATAGCTTAACTGCACATTTAGCGAAAGGGAAAACGTAGGTGTGCTGCCATTAATGCTAACGATTAATTTTATTTGCAATACCGTAATGTTTTCTTGCACTAACCATCTTCAAGATACCTGAAGCGACCTAACTCAAAATCAAGGTACTAATTCCGTTGTTAAATCGCTCTACGCACTCGTACACTAGGTTACGATGCCTCCATTGAAAGAGTATAAACATGTCATGATTGGTCGGTAAGTGGCCACCGTTAAGACTTCCAGAACTGGGACAGACCTGCTTTGAGAAATTACAAGGAGAAAGGAGAACGATAATGTTCGTATCATGACACAAAAAGTATTGATTTGCGCATTAGCAAAGTGGAGTTGAGAAAATTACGAAAATTCATTTAAACAACTGCCTACAGACCTTTTATTGTGTTTGGTTACTTGAGTTTCTGGGCATGCAATAACTGCAGAATCAAAAAAAGAAAATCGCATGAAGTGGTTGGTTTGATTGAAATTAGCTATATTTTTGTTAAAATTTGTTAAAAATATGTTTTTGTTAAATACTTTATAATATTCTTGAACAAAATTTTATTTCTCAATTGGTGACTGTTCAAACACGTGTACCATACTTCAACAAAACGTCACTTAGGGATACGTTGTAAAAGGGTCACCTTCACAATGTCCTCGACCTGTGGTTGAATAGTTTCTACCTCCTTATCGTTTCATTCAACACGCTATATCTAGAAACATTTGCATGCAAGAGAGGATGTCGATAGAGAATAGTTACTGCAGTTGGTCTCCTAATACGTCTGTAGAAACGGCGTATGACAAATAAGACGCAGGGGAAATCCTTCAGAATACGAGGCATGCAAACAAGTAGCATTCGCGTAACGATGTCCATAAAGAGGTCGATTATGAACGCAGTGACATTAGGAGGAACCGAGTGGCGCAATGAGCTGTGTCGTATGGGCTCCCAGGCCATAAGCCACGACCATTGGCGGTGGCGGCAGAAACGGCGTTGGACCTCGCCGCGCCGCGGGCGGCCGGGCTGCGTGTCGACCGCCTCCGCCGCGATCGAGGCCGAGTGGGACTGTTTTTTCCGGCGGTTATGGTGGTGACGGCCGCAGTGCTGGCGGTGGAGGTCGTGCTGGACCCCGAGGTCGCGCCACCTCCGCTTCTCACGCTCGAAGACACCAGCTGCGTCTCACCCGCCTCGTGCCGCTCCCCACTCCCCTCGTAAGCTCCACACTGCCCGCCCTGCCCCGCTCGGCCCCTCATCGTACTCCTCCCCATCCCGCTCCGCCCCGCCCTCCCCCGCCACGCCCTGCCCTTTCCCGCTCCTCCACCAGCACCGGCACGCCTCGGCCGCGCCCTCCTTGCACCGCTCACTCGACGAGAGCGAAGAGCGATGCAGCCTGTTGTGTTGTCGTTCCACTTCGAATCGAGGATTTCTTTCTGGCCAGTGAGCGTGGAATTGCAGACGTGCCCCAAGGATGACTTTACTGAGCTACAAGAATCTTGCAGATTTTCCTACTCATTGTAACGATTTTGTAGTCATTTCGTTGGATCTCTTTGAACTCCGTAGTCAGAATTTTTGCCAAATGTATAACCTTCATGCTTTTTACGGTGATTGGCAACTTTTCTTGATTAATATAATACGTAAAAAATTAGAAAATTTATAGATAAGAAAATAATCTTGTTCCATTGATATATCTTTTCGAATGTTAATAAGAGTCCATCTCGACCTTCGTATAGGGAAGAAAAAAAGGTTTCAAAATGGTATCAGATTCGCGACTGGGAAAAATAGTTCTCGAATAGCCTTCCTTGTGTGAACAAAAAAAGCTTTGTGCCAGAACTTCATAGTCCTTCGTTATTTTCTTGTTACCTCAAACTTTCTCTTGCATCAGTACGTAAAGCGATTCTCACGTGAACGCATAAGCATTGCGGCGTGAGTCTGCGCGAGCAAAGGAGCAATCTTAGGAGCAAAGAGCTCGTTGAGGTTCTTGCCGAGGGCCCGCCGCGCCAGTGTTCTTGCACGTGCCGGCTCGCGGGCGACGTTCGAAACGGGCGCGGAGCCCCAGTTATCGCGAGAACACTCCGCCAACAGCTTGTTGAACATTATGAAAGGGCCGGTGCGGCGCGGCGCAGGCGGGGGAGGGGACTTGTCTGGAAGGACGGGGAGGGGGGCGTGGCGCGGGTGCGGCAGGTGCTGCGAGGGCAGGCAAGGCGATGGCAGTGGCCCGAGGGGCCCGGCTGCCTGCCGCCTGCGCCACCGCCGTGTGTACGCAAGCGAGCGCGTGAGAAGCGCAGACAAACGGGAGCACGGGAGGCGGAGGCGAGTGCCACTCAAACTGACGGGGGAGGTCACGCTGGCGTTCGATCCACGGAGGTCCACTTCACGTGGGTTGCTGCTCATACAATGGTTCGTTTGGGAGATGTCTGGGAGTGGACGTGTGGTAAGACGTCTGCGTTGGGAAAGTACATTACGGTAATACTATTTGTCAGACTCCAGTTCCAATTAGTGTTAACAATATCTTTCAAATGAATATGCTCCAAATGTCCTCGGAAAACCATGCTAGTTCTTCGGCGAGAATACCTTGTGAAGTAGTTTTGGTTGAAGTGTGGATCCTAAATCAATTGCGTCTCTTCAGTGAGCCGCAAAAAAGGGACATAGGAAACTTGGACTCATGGATTTTCTATTTTAAGAGACATCTAAGACATCGGTAATATTTGATAAAGATCAACCATTTTCGATTGAGTAAATTAGTGATACTAATTTCCATAAAAGGAAGAATGTCTTCACGTCCTCTCACAAAGAGATTATGTGACTTTTTTTCTTCAAAAATCACCGGTATATTTTTCCCCAGTATGCCATCCAGACGGCAAGTATTTCTACCACCTTTGTCGTTCAAAAGAAAATACAGACAATTATTATTTCGTTGATCATTCACATATTCATGATGCATAGTCGCTCGTATCTCTTCCATATATAGAATGCATGTACAATATCCTTGGGCCAAAACTAATTATGCATATGTTACACATCGAATAAAGTGCAAATTCTTAGCCTTCATTATTTATCATAAAAACATTGGAAATGAGCACCAAATGTGTGTGATCGAAATCGCTTTGCGTACATTCCAAGTCGCACTGATGGCCGATGAGATTTTGCCCTAAGTAATACTGTAAACGGACACAGTGCCCTTACGCGCTCCGCTCCGCCCCGCCTCGCTCCGCCCCGCCTCGCTCCGCCCCGCCCCGTCCCGTCCCGTCCCGCCCCGTCCCGCCCCGCCCCGCCCCGATCCGCTCCGCTCCGTGGGCGTCACGCACTGCGTGCGACGCCTCCCGGCGAAGGCCGAGGCACCGGCGGCCGCCGCGACGCTGCCGCCGAGCTCCGAAGGCCGCTCCAGGGAAGGGATGCGGCGTCGCCCACACGACGGCGAGATTTCAATACAATGCAATAGGACCCGATATCGAAAACCGTATCTTTATAAAACCATCTTTAACAGTAGTGTTTACAAGGGGCACAAGTGCTTTCATTTCTTGGTGAGTAATAAATCAAAATTGGTATTTAAATGACAAAACCATGCCAAACACTGATCAAAACAATTAACAAAACTTCCATTGTATGATTGACCATACAAAAATAACATATTGGATTTATTAACTATATTCGACTAATTTATTTCCCCCCTATGTCACTTTGGCTTACTAATTTTCTACGATTCCTCTACGATTTTCTACGTACACTCTACATTCTTAATAGATTGTTTGGTTATTATGGTACATTCTTGACTCAAAAATAAAATATAGGACACTTATGACAACACAAACATCAATATTCGTGTCACATTCGTAGTCCAAAGGTCTCTTCCCTCGCCACCTAAGATCGGCGGGATTTACTTCGAGGAAGGAGTCCGAGAAGCAGAGGAATCTCTCCATCCACAATTTCTTGTGGTGTTCTTTGTGAATGTTTTCAAAACGTGAATTGGGGGAGCCATTGAATAAAAATTAATCAAGGGCTAAGGAATTCCTGTTTAGCCAGCTGTGCAATGTTGATCACAAAGCAAAAAAATTGCATTACATTGCATTACCATCGTACCTTTTTTTTATATTTATACCGAAGTTACAGTATTTTGTTGGATGTGTCGAGTGCATTTTGCCTTTTACATTATGATTCCAAAAAGATAATTTAATGATTAGGGTTTATTTTACAGATTTTTTTCTGTTCTCTTTATATACGTTTCCTGCAAATTTAGTCTATCATGTATGTTTGTGCTTCGAGTTCTGTCGACGCGTCGTGCGCACTAGCTAATCAGTTCAAATGAACAGTAATTAACAAAACGAAGGTAGGTGGTTGTCCCGGTTCTTGAACTTACAACTCCTCGACTTTCTTCCTCATGAAACGTTTTCAGAGTGAGCAGTCCAAAAGCAAAAGCATTTCCAAGAAAAAATGGTTTAAACGAGTTTCCCAAACAGTGATCGCTTCCAGGGTTTGACTACTAATGTATCACATATATAAATTGTATATTACAAACAAAACTAAAAATAATGGATATTGATGCTTTAAAAAAATCCTTTATTCCCTTTGTTATATACTCAGACCACAGAATGAGATGGTCAATATTTCATTCTTGACTGAATCAAATTATGGGATTAGGTTAGTGGCATAAGTCTGGTCATGACCGACCTTTAATGAGAACAAAGCTGCCGAAGACTAGAGCGTTAATCAAATTATATTTGAACTTAGCGTCTTGAATTAGTATAAGTCATTAAGGCTTGCCGATTTATTAAGGAATTTTATTTCTTTCAACTTAAGAAGTGTGGGAAAATTAATTTTCTCGGCTTTTTTCAAGACTCAGAGTAGAAGCAGACTTAGTTCGTTGGTCTTTTTTGGTTTCAGCGGTAAAATAGTAGAGTGAAGTACTCTTGATTTCACAGTTCACCTAACGCACTCCATTTGCTCATGAAAAGAGAATGGACACGTCACGCGCAATTGGAGACATTACAAATCAAAAGCACATCATGTCTGCGTTGGTAGATATTTTGGAAAAGTATAAATTAAAAGACCAATTTTTGGCAAGTCTAAAATCGTTTTTGCGCAATAAATGTGACGTACTGTAAAAGTCATAATGTTATGTGTAATTAGAATTCTTTTACTTGTAAAGATCATATAGATAGTTCACAAGACAGTTGGTACGTAGAGAAAAACACTTTCGTCTTCGACAGCAAAATAAACGGCTCAGCTCAGGTTAAAACCGTTCTGTATATTTTTTGTCCCTCAACAATATTAGCAAGCACAGTCACTTAAAATGTACTTACAATTTATATTTGATATATCCCAAGGAAAGATAAAAAGCAAACCCAGCAACTACCACCCAAGATTGTGCGTGATCTGGGCTGTCCGGGTGACGCACGGTCGAAGGCTGTGTTGCCGACGTTTCGACCATTTTGTCGCGGTCTTCCTCAGGGTTGGTATGCAATAAATCGCGCATACCAGCCCTGAGGAAGACCACGACAAGATGGTCGAAACGTCGGCAACACAGCCTTCGACGCGGCGTCACCCGGACAGCCCAGATCACGCACACGACTCTGGCCGCAGAAGCCTACGACTTTACCACCCAAGATTGCTGCAAAGGTGAAGACTCTTGCTCGGAACGCGATCTCTGGAGGAGCTCCTTCGATTGCACGGTGGCCGCCGGCTCAGGTGCAGGTCAGGTCAGGCCATGCCGGGACAGGTCCAGCCAGGGCGGGACGGGCGAGGTCTCCACGCGCAGCGTCCGCCGCGTCATCGCCCGCGGGCAGCTGCCCCTGACCCACTGCACGCCGCCCCCGCCGCCGCTGCCTCCTGCCGCCGGGGGCCTTGGGCGTTCACCGTTCGCTGCCCGCCGCGCCCCGGGAAGGCTCGTCACTCACCCGGCCAGGCCCTCAAGCTGGCGAATTAGGGAACACTCTTGGGTGCAGAAACTGCGATGCTGCACGATGATTGGCTGAGAAGATAATAATAGGTCGTGTGCCGTGCGGTCCTTAGAATGATTGATAGCTAGTAATTACTAATTTTGCATAACCTTATTTTTTCTTTGAAAAAGCAAGGTCGAGGTCATTTTTTAGTATGAACCACTTCATTACTGAGGACAAGTATGTTGGATTTAGATTGCATATGCTCTAAAAAAATAAGGATTTTCAAAAAGCAATGAAATATCAGAATGTCTAATTTGGAAGGAAAAAAATAGGAGTTGTTTAATATAACTATAGAATACTTTTCAAATAAATAAGTGAAAGGAGATAAATAAAATCCGAGATAATCAAGACAATCGCGGTACTAGAGTGAGAGATGTCGAGGTTTCACTATAATTTATTCTTAATGTAATATCATTTGCCAAGTCATGACGAGTTGCTATTGTCGCTGATGATTATTTTGAATTTCCCTGGTCATCGAAATGCCAGTTGCTAATTCTTCGCGGCGAGGATTTCTCAATGCGTTGCTTGTTGGCGTAATAGGGTGGCGGACGTGGCGGAAGGCCGGCGGGGAGCAGCCTTGGGACCGACGCCGCCCGGGGAAAGGTGGAACACATACGGGACTCTTCAAGGCTGTTCCGAGAAGAGGTGAAATTTTTTAATGCAAGTGCGTCATAAATCTCTCTGTTTTGGTCGAGAAGCATTCACATGACGCAGCGACTCTCCACTTCTCATTGTTGATGGATACACGCTCGCATCTACGTCTCTAAGAATTTTTACAGAGGCAAATATTGTTGCATACGTGTTGAACGTGTTCCTAGTAATCCGAAATTTTATTGTTGTAATACATTTTTCCCTTCCTAAATTATTGGCGGATTTTTACTCACAATTAGTTGCAATTTTGAATTTTAATAACGATTTGGATTTAGCAATCAAAGCAAGTATTAAAGAAGACAATTTCTCAAGTAAGCTTCTCATATTCAAAAAAATGTTGTTTTATATTTTTATTGATATTGGTATAGATTCTCGCATATTCAAGTAAAAATCTTGCGAATTGTTCGAACATCGCGAGATGACCCTAGAGACAGAGAGAGAGAGGAAATAATAAAATATTTTGAAAACAAACTCTCGAAGCGCCCACACTATTCAACGAACATCAGTCTGCTTTTATTACACGTTTTTGCATTCATTCAAAACAACTCGTCGATCTTACTTTGAATAGAAAGATTGAAGAGGACTTGCAACAAATGACTGAGGAGAATGTAGTAAAAGGCTCCACGTCGACCTTCTGTTCCCAACAAAATAAAACTAATCACAAGTGACGTCTTGTAAAAACCATCATTGTTGCATATCAAATGGTATGTATGCATTAATTCACCGAACAGTTGCCCGTTGAAATGTTGAAAGACTGATTGCTTGCGTTCTATTTTTTATTAACCGTTGAATGATGGCGACTGGAATGAAAGCACAAGGTGTAAGGGTTCATCTCTTATTCTACCTTTGAAGTCTCCAGCAGTTCTGCGTTGACAATGTTCGATACACGCGATACCTGGGGCAGTGGTCAGTTCACAATCAGAACAGTTAATGATCGTCCTCACTCTTAGTCAAATAGGCTATCATCTGTTCTCTGACCAACGTGTAACTCCGTTGTGAACCAAACGTTTACGTATTTCCGCATTCAAGGCAGTATTCAAAATTCCATTCCTCAGGTTTTTTCTCTTCATTTCTATTTACTTGTTCTTCTAACGGTGCCGGACTATTTGTATAAAAATGTCCATGACGTGACTAAACGTGCCAACGCTTTTACGTGAGCAAAACGTGCGTAGCAAGCGAGTGATTTAGCAACAGTCCCCTAAAACTTGGTTATGCACCTGGACAAATACGATGATAAAAGCCAAAAGTCATTTTAAGGAGAGCCTGTTTTACAGCTAACATTTCATGGTAGCTCGAAAAGTCATGTAATATAATTCAGAACAGTTCCGAGGAAAAAGGTTTCGTGATCGCCATCTTCAGAAGCAGCAGACCGGATCTCTTAGCTGAACATGTAGTGGGCCGGCGTAAACTGTAAGAATACACCGGTGCGCGTGGGTTCTGGGTACCCTCAGCTGTGCAAGCATTTCTGCGCGCGGCGTGGCTTTCCGGGCTGGTGCGGCGGGGGCCGCTCTGCTCGCAGCGGCGCAGGAGTGGGTGTAAACACGGCGCGGCCCCGGCGCCGCCGCGTTGCGCCACCCGCGCTGTATAACGCGAACTGTTGTGGATTGCGTCACGCAACGCGGTCGTGCGGTCCCTCGCAGCCGCCGTTGCCCTCGCCACTTCCCCAGCCGTCGCCAATCATCAAGCCACACGTGTAGCACCTCGCCGCCGGCCGTTACCGGAGCGCCGCCCCCACGCGCCGCCCCCCCCCCCCACCTCTCGAGCGGGGCATGCGCGGCCGTTGTTGGTTCGCTGGCTCGCGTTACGGCCAGTGCTGATGGAATGTGGACAACGCCGCTGGTATTCGCTAGGAACTCGTGCTCTCAAGAGTCGTTCAAGTGAAAACGACGTGAAGGTGTTAAATTAACAATGAAATGGGGGCTGTGTTGTCCTAGCAATTACGTGGGGAGGCCCACGTATCTTTCCATGGGTCCAGGTTTCTCTGACCCTGGCACCTCCACCTCAATCGACCGTGTCACGTCTGCTGCCCGTTGCCATCTTCGGAGTTTAATGACGCATAGGCGGTTGGCGAAACTGCATCCCACAATTCTATCCTGCTTTAGAAACGAAATGTTGGAAAATGTTTGTGTTTTAGAGCAGCACATTTTCAAAGTAAGTTGGACAATGTAGTTTCATTTTGCATTTTTATCAATTTGCTTATCCAAATAGCGTAAAGGAAAAATAAAAATCATTCAGCAATTCTAATGATGATTTCAACACTTTCAGAAGGAGAAATTAATCGTACGAGAAAATATTAAATTGTTTCATATTCCTATTATGAGCTCCGAATATAGTATAAAAATTATTTAGCATTACTATAGCTATTTTTATTCGATTCTTTCGAACTCTATTAATGTGTAATATTTCTTTAATTTATCAGGTTTTTGTATGAATTCTTTAAAATTTACTACCGATGCTACAAAATTTCTTACAAAATTCTTAAAAAAGTACGGCTCTTATCCCCACTTGAAGGAATCAGTAACCACCGCGAAACCATGGAGAACATCAACCGCGAACCTGGAAAAGAAATGACATCTTATAGATTATATAGATATATAAGGTTCCGGCCTTCCGCTTTCGTGGTTGTGACAAAACAACATTGCATATGTGTGACGCCAATTTCCATGGCTATTTACACCAAAATATTTTGATTCCAAACAGTTTTTTAAGAAACACACAAACAAATTCACGACATTGTATGAAAGAAATAGACTTCCAATAAAAATCTAAGCTACAGATAGGGAGATTTTATCTAAAATAGCTTGAAAATTCTGTTTTATATTTCTTGTAAATTTAATATCTCCACAAATTCTTTGCACCCAAACTAAGATTGATCTCATAATTATTCTGACGCTTTTTTCTTTATGCGCTATTTTTTTTAAAATTACCTCTTAACTGTAACTTAACACAAACGCGAGAAAATAAGAGGCCATTGTGACAAAATTAAACACGAAGATTAACTGTGCACATTCAAACATTTTTGTTGTCCTCTCTTCTGTGATTTTTCATCTATTCCTCTTCGCTTTCGTTTTCATATTTCCTAGCGTCCGGATAAGATTTGTGAAGGGGGGATTTGTTAAAGGAAAAGACCCAAAAATATTTACGAACATATTTATTTATTACATTTGAAATAACATAAAGTTTATACTTCGTTGAAATGTATGTGGAACAACAGGAGGGATGTCAAAGAAATGCTGAGCTGTTGCGTGTAATGTGCTAATAAAAAATGAAAGCATTTATGTAAATTGTGTCAGTAGATAAAACAAAAGTTTACGTCTTCATTCGCATAATGCACGAGCTACTTGAGGTATTGTGCTAATCGATTAGCTTTTAAAACTTCGAGTGGTGTTGACGGTCTTGGAGTAGTGCAGTTGCAAGAAGCTGTCAGTTGCGCCGAAACGGCGTTGCGTGAGCGGCTTAGTCTGCAAGCTCTCTTCCACTCGGACAGCTGCCGCTCCCTTCAGTCATGCTATTCCACAACGTTACATGCGAAGAGCCAACTAGGGCGCGTACTTTGGCAGCAGGATATAACGGTCGGAGAATGTGCAAATTGTTAGAACTATTCTGTGGTATCTACTGAGCGAAAGTTGGCGAAGTCTCCCATAACGGAGCTTTAAACTCGAGATCGAAGCTTTAAACTTGTTCCATAACCTTGGTAAGGGCCTTAGGTAAGATACTTATAAATATAATTTTAATGTTGTTTGAATATTACCTAGACTATAAGGAAATCAATAAATTATGACCTTTAAAGACAATCTACATAAAGTTTTATAAAACGATGAAAACTATTTATAAACTCTTGTTCAACTGTAACATATGTAAGCCTAATCAGGGAAAACTATAAATGCAAGAATACATCTTACCCTCCACGTATAAAATAGTCCGGAATGAGATCTATAAAAGGTGATAAAGTAGTCTCCTTTTTCCTGTGAAGATTTCTCAAACCAGTAGTACAACTGGTAGCAATTGTGTTTACATTATGCAAACATACAAAAGAATAAATTTGAATACTTACACAAGTCTCGTGAGAAAATAAATTATGACGGGAAGAGTCGATTTTTCTCTGACGTTATCCATGTTAATGAAAGGACGGAGTAGGTGGACCTCTAAGCTGACATTTTTATACAGAATCTTCGACCGTTTACTTTCCTCGTGAGAAAGGCTTTCGAAAGGCGAGATCAGAAATTTTCTTAAAAAACTTAGTGTTACAATGCTTCATTACATAATGCTTTTCTCAATTGTTTTTTAACATAGACCCCTGTTTCCATTTAATATATTGCCATGACTAAACATTTGTCATTGTCTTGTTTATTGCACTTACTGTTAGAAAGCTTTCGAAATATTTGCTAATATTAATTAATACAATATTTGTTCTTGCAGGGATTTATACGTCATATTACCATAGAATGAGCTGCAAACTGTATATTGCATTCATTCATGGTCTACATAACGAATATAATTTGGTATATCTTTATACCCACAGTTAATATGCGCTTACGACATACAAGAAATATCGTTTACAAATCTGAACTCTTTCATCTCGTAATAGCATGTTTGAGTTCTACCCGTAGGCGAAATATTGAGTAATTGTGAGTATCGATTGAGTTACGATATAGATTCTTGATTTTCTGTCGAGAGTTGCCGTTCTTATTGGGAGATTGAATTGAGTTTAGTATCGCTTACATTCGTCGGCACTGAAAAAATTAATTTACATTGAATGAAGCCACTAATATTTCAAATTGGTTCTTGTTTTGTCGAACAATGTTCAATTCATCCCCTTGAACGCTTTTCACGGGTATAAGGAAACTTCCTTGGAGGCTAGGAGAGAGAAGTGAAAGAAACTGAATGTAGGTAGTTCATTCTCAGAATTCGAAATGTTGGAAATATCATGTGGCGCAACCCGTATAGTTCAATGGGGGCATATTCAGTCGCCTTGATGTTGTATTATAAAGACTGTCATTTCTACCGAATTGTGATGTGACTTTCATTATTTTAGAAACTTCCTAAAAACTAGATTTGTGAATATGAGTCAGTGGATTCTAGGAGGCTGAAGCACCACTATCCTCTTTTGTCTACGCCAGTGATATCATTTTGCATTAATTACAACAAATTTTCTTATACAGGGCAGAAATGAGTTACGAACAAAATCCTACTTATGGAATAATGCCGGTCAATTAGTATTCTAGTACAATTAGTGTATTAAGACAATTAGTATTCCTCGTAATTCGTATAATGTATTAAGACTGCATTTCCTTCCCTTCGAATCTCCGAAAAAAAAAATTAAGATCCAAACCAGGCTGATAAGTGTAAAAGCATTTGGGATGCTTCATAAGTTATTCACGTTTATTCACGATTTTATACAGAGGACAATATGAAGAAAATACCTACTCCCTACCTAAATTTTTATTAAGCCTGTGACTGCTCTCTCAGATGGTGCGGGATCTCGTAGTAAAAGACTGAAATTAGGGTTCAAATCGCATGCCGGTGGACGGGGAGTCTGGCGCTTTCCCATGCGAGCTTTTGTGCGGCGGCGGCGGCGGCTACGGCGGCGGGAAGTGGGTCACGCCGGTGACCCCCAGTTGCCTTGGCCTTGCCCTGCCCCCCTCCCCGCACACCAACCGCGCCGTAGAGCACCGCCCCGGCTCTGTTGTTGACATGCGCCTGTGTCTACCGCTTCCTGGCCTGCTCCGGATCCTAAAGTCCATTATGTTTGTATTTACTTACCACGTACTAAGGCAGATATGGAAATTACTTTCCACTGTGAAACAATCATTAGTATGTGATTTATTCTTAATTATTTATTCGATGAAGGGTTCAGATTTGAGCGGCATGTTTCGTAATGGAATATCGTTTTGAAGCCCTTTACATTTCATAAACATTCAACTGAAATAGAAAAATTAATCCTCTCGAGTAATAGTTTTTCTAGGGTTCCCTCGCTCTATTCTCAACTTGCATGAGAATGCAAGAGGAAAAAGTGAAGAAGAGGAACAAATGTGAAGATTAGCAGCAAGAGGTGCAATTGACTTTAAAATCGCTGTGTAATTTCTTCCCTAGTTAATTAACCGACTTCATTTCTTGAATTAGTTTGTTCGTTTATTTTATTAAAAATATTAGGAAAATGTAACATTGCCGTAGATAACGAGCGGACCCGTCTGAGGTATTTATGTACGTAAAAAAAACAAAAAAACTAGAAGTATAGTAGTAAACTCTTTGTAGAAGTTTTACCGACGTTTTCGTTTTTCTAGTGGTATTTTCGATTATTTTTTTAAAATTTGTTTTAGATCTACAGACTTAAAGAGACTACAAAATAGCAATGCTTTTAATTGCTAACTTTAATACATACACAGTGTGTATGAACCAGCGCGAAGGCTTTTTTCAGATTTTTTATCCGGACACAAATTTTGGAAACTAGTGGAACATGTATGAATCTTGTTAACAGTGATTTGTATATGAATCTTGTTAACAGTGACTTGAAATCGGGAAACTTGAAATATCCCACATGCTGAGCAGGAAACGCTTTTATGCAGGCAAATGGCACCTCATTTACCCTATCCCGTAAGTTGTTAGTACTTGTATTTTTTCACGTTATCACCAATCATAAAAATTATACATGCAAACGCGCCTTGAGTGTAGCTTCCTCACATGCGTTAACACATTCAACAGATAGATGCAAACTTTTTTTTAATGTGTTTGTGTCATCGTTGCGTCAAACACTTGCTTGCTTTGCTTATTAGCTTATCATTGCGTGGCAATACTTCGGCGAGAGGAGATACGAAATCCGCTATGCGCCCACCCGCTGCGAACCTTCGGGCGTCGAAGATACGCATCAGCTACGGAGCTCTCTCCGCCTTCGCCGAGCCATCAACGCAGCGCAGCGGCCGCCGACGCACACAGGTCGGAATCGGCCAAAAAGTGGACAAAATTAGTAATCTTCGTTCAATCTCTTTGAAAATTTGGATTTATATATATTTTGGGTCCCTGAATACAGTCCATGTGCCACTTTTTTAAATTTCTGAAATCCAAGATGGCGCATCCAAGATGGCGGACCATTTTTGTTAAATTTTGATTTATTCTAAAAAATCGTTAACAAAATGATTCTTTTATCTAATTTTAATTATTCTTAAGCATTTTTTACAATAAAAACATAAAAAGAAAAATCAAAGAAAACAAAATTCTATGTAATAAAATTAATATTTCGTACAAAAAAATGTTTGCCTTTTAATTGCAATAAAATAAGGTTCTTATTGTTATACTGATATTTTGATAAAAATACTATATATATTTATATATATATATATATTATATTTTTTTATAAAAATACTATATTTAATTGTGTTTTTTATAGAAAATATTAATATTTAATCAAGCAAAAAACTTTCTACCTGCTATTTTCCAAACAATTGATGATATCTTAAAACAAATATATATATATATATATATATATATATATATATATATATAATATGTCATAAGTATGACAAAACAGAATATTAATATAACAATAAGAATAGTATTTTATTATAAATAAATGCCAAAAATGGTTTTATTTATGAAATATTAATTTTATGATATAAAATTCTGTTTTCTTTGATTTTTCTTTTGAAAACATATGTTTTCATTGTACAAAATACTTAAGAATAATTAAAATTAGTTAAAGGAATCATTTTGTTAATGCTTTTGTAGCATAAATCGAAATTTAACAAAAATGGTCCGCCATCTTTGATGCGCCATCTTGGATTTCAGAAATTTAAAAAAGTGGCACATGGACTGTATTCAGGGACCCAAAACATATATAAATCCAAATTTTCAAAGAGATCGGACAAACATTACTAATTTTGTCCACTTTTTGGCCGATTCCGACCTGTGTGCTACGCCACCAGTGAGATTGGAACAATGGTGCCGCCGATGCTTTTATTTTCCTATCGTGTGTCTGCAGCGACGTCATGTGTCGTGACAATTGCATGCGACTATAGTCCTTAACGTTTGTAAATGATGAGGTCGTCGCTAATAATACAGAGAAGTGAAATATGGAAAATTATTGGTGATGAAGCTCTTTCCTGAAACGTTCGCCACTCCCCGAGGGAAAACTTGTCCCTGAGAGTCGTAATACTCGCTCGGGAGGTTCGGTGTCTCGCCTCCATGGTCATTGTACTGGAGGTAATTATAAAAAAGAAAACAAGGAGGAAACCTGCGCAGTGTTTTTTGCTTCTACGAGTTTATCTTGGGACAAATCTGCGAGCAGGGTAAATGGGATGTAAGTAATGAATATGGAATATTAAAAATCATTACTTAAAAACATAACGAGTTCTTTTTATCCTCGTTCTTATGTCTTTAATGATATTTTTTGCTTTCTGTGTTTCTCGTTGTACGAACAATGAATTTTGACCATTAAAATGTATTGCCCTAATATCGTATTATATCGCACTATTGAAGACATACTATTTAGGAAACTTGTGACTAGTGTTGTTTCTGTTCGTTATTGGTACTGAGGTTATGTTATCAGCATGCTTACTTCAGTTGTTACATCTAGCAGGCCCTCCTAGTTTCTCATCCTTCTAATTATCTGCTTTATTCGTGTATAGAAGAGCATTTCACACAACACCAACACGTGCCCCTAAGCTGGGTAACAACAGAGATGTGTCAAGTCTATTAGAGGAATTTTAAAAAAGGTACCGCTTGCGTTTGTTCTGATGTAACAGACTATTGGATATTGCCGTCTACGAAGTGATGATGCACAACGATCAAATGATCTGAACATGAAGACATGTTATAATGTTAACTAATGAATGAGTTAATGAATGTACCAGAGTTCATTGTCATTATTTTTCACGCCTCCCGCATTAGCTGTAAATTAAATACTTCCGTGAATTTTAAAATCCCAGTTTTCTTTACAGTTCTCTTGCATTTGTTCTGATGTAAAAGACATCTATTGGATATTGTTGCAGTTTTCTTTACAGTTAACAGTTTAACGATCGCCTGAATCGAAAGCGAAGTTGGTACTTTTCCTTGATTTTTAGTGAAGAATATTATGGCGCCGGCGACTTCGAAGGTTACTGAAGGTATTATCTTGAGGCTCGAAACCCTCGCTCCCGCCCCTTAATGAGAACTGCGTGGAGGCAAGGCGTCAAAGACGAAGTGGTGGGTCGCTGGCCTCGCGAGAGGTGGGCCGCCTCCCACGCTTTTCCCTTCCCTTCCCTTCCCTTCCCTTCCCTTCCCTTCCCTTCCCTTCCCTTCCCTTCCCTTCCCTTCCCTTCCCTTCCCTTCCCTTCCCTTCCCTTCCCTTCCCTTCCCTTCCCTTCCCTTCCCTTCCCTTCCCTTCCCTTCCCTTCCCTTCCCTTCCCTTCCCTTCCCTTCCCTTCCCTTCCCTTCCCTTCCCTTCCCTTCCCTTCCCTTCCCTTCCCTTCCCTTCCCTTCCCTTCCCTTCCCTTCCCTTCCCTTCCTTCCCTTCCCTTCCCTTCCCTTCCCTTCCTTCCCTTCCCTTCCCTTCCCTTCCCTTCCCTACCCTTTTCCTTCCCTTCCCTACCCTTCCCTACCCTTTTCCTTCCCTACCCTTCCCTTTTCCTTCCCTACCCTCCCCTTTTCCTTCCCTTCCCTTCCCTTTTCCTTCCCTTCCCTTCCCTTTTCCTTCCCTTCCCTTCCCTTTTCCTTCCCTTCCCTTCCCTTTTCCTTCCCTTCCCTTCCCTTTTCCTTCCCTTCCCTTCCCTTTTCCTTCCCTTCCCTTCCCTTTTCCTTCCCTTCCCTTCCCTTTTCCTTCCCTTCCTTTCCCTTTTCCTTCCCTTCCCTTCCCTTTTCCTTCCCTTCCCTTCCCTTTTCCTTCCCTTCCCTTCCCTTTTCCTTTCTTTCCCTTCCCTTCCCTTTTCCTTTCTTTCCCTTCCCTTCCCTTTTCCTTTCTTTCCCTTCCCTTCCCTTTTCCTTTCTTTCCCTTCCCTTCCCTTTTCCTTTCTTTCCCTTCCCTTCCCTTTTCCTTTCTTTCCCTTCCCTTCCCTTTTCCTTTCTTTCCCTTCCCTTCCCTTTTCCATTCTTTCCCTTCCCTTCCCTTTTCCATCCTTTCCCTTCCCTTCCCTTTTCCATTCTTTCCCTTCCCTTCCCTTTTCCATTCTTTCCCTTCCCTTCCCTTTTCCATTCTTTCCCTTCCCTTCCCTTTTCCATTCTTTCCCTTCCCTTCCCTTTTCCTTTCTTTCCCTTCCCTTCCCTTTTCCTTTCTTTCCCTTCCCTTCCCTGTCCTTTGCACCTCTCCCCCGGGTTCCGCCAACCCCTACGCACCACGCTCACCTTACCCTGCCCCACCTCTTCGCCCCCTCCTCCTCGTTCTCCTCCACCCCTCCTCCACCCCACCCCACCCCTTCACCCCCTCCTCCTCGTTCTCCTCCACCCCACCCCTTCACTCCCTCCTCCACCCCTCGCCACCCCACCTCTTCACCCCCTCCTCCACGTTCTCTTCCACCCCACCCCCCCCGCTCTCCTCCACCTCGTTCCTCCCCGTCCCGTCCCGCTGGTTCCGCTCCGCCCCGCCCACCTGGCTTCGCATCGCTTCGCCGCGCCGCTGCGGCCGTTTTTGCAACTAGTTCGAGGACCGCGCCGCCGCGCCCCGCAGCTCGGCGTTCGCTTTCTCAGCGCGGCTGACGCAAAAGCGTGTGAGGATGGCAGCGAGCAACGTTCAAGGAAGTGCGGGCCCCGGCGCCTCCCTGAGTGTTGGTGTAAGGCGTGTGCCTTGTTGGACAATAAGAAGCAAAACGCAGGGTCGGTTATAATGCTAATTGAAGGACGAATCGCTCATTGGTAATGAGAAGGCCGAAACCATGATTCGTTGGAATTGTTTACTACATTCAAAATATAAATACCTGAATTAATGAATGACAAATAAGAAAAAAACACATTTCAATATATTATAGAGACTGGATTTATGCATGCAGTAATTCAGAACTTCCACAATTCCTTTACGTGATTGTGTAACATTCGCACAAGTAAAAAATATTTTCTGACACTAATATACATGTAATAATGCTTTTAATACAATAAAGTTTAAAATAAACTAAATAATCTGAAACCACCACTTCAAACAGAACAATGTCAACAATTATGCCAATACCGTCGTCAACGGACCGTTAATTTGTGATCTTTAGACCTAATATAAAATCGTGACTAGTGTGTGTATAAAAAATAAAATCACTTCATAAATCGACTCAAAGCTTTTGTTTAGCAATCTCACTAGAAAATTTTGTTTCAATTTTTTGACGTAACTCACATTAAACTGATTATTGACATCTAACTTCCCGTTTTATAGTACTCCACAGATGCGAAGAATCTGATAATAGTCTACGAAATGTTTCATTTACGATTGTTAAGGATGTAATAACTTCAAAACATGTTTCTGAAGAGTTTGTATTATTATTATTATTATTATTATTATTATTATTATTATTATTATTATTATTATTATTTTGTTTCGCGAATCGGCCATCTTGGGACCACGCGATTCACGCATCCCACCGGTGCTCAGACTTGATAATCGGGGAAGGTGCACGTTACTTCCTCTACAGGAGGGAATCAGAATTTCAATGCTGGTTCCATTTTTATAACCCGGGATTGTAAGCCCTGGGAGATGGAATGAAATTATGATGATAAATGATGAAATAGACACACACAACACAACCATGCCCGATTTGGGACTGGAACAAGCGATCTTCTGGTCTGAGAATGCTATGACACTACTGCCTTAGCGATCTCGGCCATCGGATCGTCATTATTATTATTATTATTATTATTATTATTATTATTATTATTATTATTATTATTATTATTATTATATCAGATGTTTTAAGATGTTTTTGAGTGAAATACAAGTTTCCTTTGAAAATGAATTCGCAAGTAGAAGTTTCCGTTGGAATTTCGCTTTGAACTGAATCATCGCCAGTGACGTGGAGTAACCGTCACCGCGCATGGCTCCGGAGTGAGCGAGGAGAGAGGAGCGGTTTGAGAGGTGTGGAGGGCGGAGGAAGGCGAGGCGACGGCGTTCCGGCTCCGAGCATGTGGGTCCATGGTTCCGCCCCGCCCCGCCCCGCCTCGCCCCGCCCCGCTCCGCTCACCGCTTTCCAAATTCCTCCGCGTCCTCCTCGCTACTCCTGATTTTTTTCCCGAGCCTTCTCCGCTACTAAGCTCGGTGGGCGGGATAAGCAATGCTTGGGGCCGGATTTGCAGATTCTAATGTATCCCAAGACATTGGCAAACTGTTAATAAGTAACATATTTCAGTTATGTGTAATAAAATAAATATATTATACTAAGCATTATAATAAATTATAAACAAAAATGTGATTTACAATCCTTTACAAGGTACAAAAATATTGAAATGGTGAAAAATTTTAACCGATTATACATACATATAATGCATAAATATTCGCTTGAATTTTTGAAATGCGAATATTACGTATATTTCGATATTTTACTTCGATTCACGTACTAAAAACCTATTGGTGGAACATTTCGCATGATACAATATTTGGAAACATTTCTTTCAGTATTTCTCCCAAATGTTTAAATACTGTTGAAGATTTTCTTTTCACTTAATACAAAATAAATTTTAAAAAATTTCACACCAGTCGATCTAGAAGTACATGTATTCATTGGATATAAAATGCTACAATGAAAACCTTTTGATGTAGTTTTCTATTTATTGTTCATACTTATCTTCAACAAACAAATGAGTAAATGCATTTGTGGTATGACATTCTAGGACGTCACTTTTCTCATACCCCCTGCTTGATGGTGTTAGTGGCTACTGGACTGTTTTTTTTTTTTTTTTTTATTAACACGTAGATCAGTCAATATTCTGCTAGTCAATGACTGGATTGATCTAATTAGACATTTAAATTACGAACGTCCATTGGTGAAAAGGGTAAGAACATTCTTGGCTGGTTGCCCGGCTCAATGGCGCAATGCACATACCGTACGTGCTAAGATAGTGTCGGACGGGAAGCAAGGAGTGGAAGCCCCTTTACTTTGTAGAGACTTCATTAAACATTGTTCGTGTAAGAAAGGTTAATTTTAGATGGTATTATTTCCCAAAAAGTCACATAGATATACTTCTTGACATATGACGTACACTATGTAATGCAATAGTGCAAAGTGTAAACTGAATTGCAGGTGGAATTGGTAACTGTGCTCCATGTGCTAGATAAATTCGATTGATCTCAATAGAAAGAAAACTCCAAAGAAACCCTAGCATTAAGTTCCCACAGAGGAAACTGTACAAATCTATGCAGTATATATTCCTTGACGTAAACAAGAATTAGTTCAATTTCCTTGTAAATAATTTTTGTGGCGCAAATAATTCATAGATTCTCAAAACCTTTATTAACACACTGCGATTGGTATGCCGAACGTAATTGAAATGGTCATGTGATCATCCAAAAGGGCTAAGGGACTCAGTTGCCGAATGAATCGCCTAACGTTAATTCAGGTTTATAATCTGGCAGTACGACGGGTAACCGAACTCGATATATTTGGCAAAGCCGCGCATGTGTTCTGAAACCTAAGATAAAAATAGTTGACAGTGGTATAAGACATTTTGTGTAAATGTTAGATGAAAAACTGTACAATCCTCATTGATAAGCTGCACTTTTACGCTTCAACTTTCATAGGTTGGTGCTTATTGATGAATACAATATCTTTAATGTTATGATAACCGTGACCCGTAAAAAAGGAATGTAGTAATAGGAAATGTGATAAGGAATGCATTAATAATCAGATGAACTTTCTATGGTATGTGCATTGCAAATCAATTACAGAAAATTCGATATTTATCACAAGCGATATTCTGTACGGATTGACGAGGCTTTGTGATTTAAATCTGACGACGAATATTAAGAACGTGAAAAAGAGAAAGACATGAGATTTTTGTTGGTGGGGGGGTCTCGTTGACGATAATTTACGTACTGAAGACGGTACTTTATGGATGGTGGCATAGATCTGCACATTTTTTTCCAGCGTGTTAATTACACTGGAAAAATAAATACCAATTGAATATTTTTCCCTGTTTCAAAATACGTTTTAACAAGGTGTGCCGCTTGTGAACGAGTGACAATTCCATCCCCTTTTTTAATTATTACATTCCTCTGTGTTCCGGTACCAAAGGAATCGTTTCAATTATTTGGTGGGAGTACGCGTAAGAAATTTATTCGGCAACGTTCTCCTGTCTTCGCAAGCGAACAGTTTCCGAAGTGGCACTGTACACGGCAAGGCTAATTTGCTCTAATTACAATCTCAGGTTCAGTTACGGCACGCGTCTCTTGATGGCTCCACGCGGCGATGGAAGTTTGCATCCCGTATGCTCGGGGCCTCTTAGCAACTCCCCTCCCCTCCCCTCCCCTCCCTCCCCTCACCTCCCCTCCCTCCCCTCACCTCCCCTCCCTCCCCACCCTCCCCTCACCTCCCCTCCATCCCCTCACCTCCCCTCCATCCCCTCACCTCCCCTCCCTCCCCTCACCCCCCTCCCCTCACCTCCCCTCACCTCCCCTCCCTCCCTCCCCTCACCACCCCTCCCTCCCTCCCCTCCCCTCCCTCCCTCCCCTCACCTCCCCTCCCTCCCTCCCCTCACCTCCCCTCCCTCCCTCCCCTCACCTCCCCTCCCTCCCCTCCATCACCTCCCCTCACCTCCCCTCACCTCCCCTCCCTCCCTCCCCTCACCTCCCCTCCCTCCCTCCCCTCACCTCCCCTCCCTCCCTCCCCTCACCTCCCCTCACCTCCCCTCCTCTCCGCCTCCTGCTGTGCTCACGCGCGTTGTACAAGGAAGGAGGAGAGGGGCAGGGGCGCTGACAACGCCTGCCCCTCCCTCGCACCTCGTTATCCTCACCCGTCCCACTTCTCCTTCCCTTAGGAAGCGAACACAGCGTAGGCGTGAATCTCATTCCTATGTACAAGCTCTATCCATTTTCCATCCTCGATCTATTCTCATTGTGTATCCTCGTCACACCGAAACATAAACGTTCTCATTTTGTCATTTTTCGCCGTTCCTTCTGTCATTTGTTGTTTCCGTATACTAATGTTTCTTTCCTGGTTCATTTAAAATGTTTTTCTCGACTTTTAAACCGCTTCTTCCCTTTTTGTATTTCCTGCGTTCCTTCACCCCTCGTTTTGCTCGATCTCCTGCTCCTTCCCCACCTACCTGTTCCACGTTCGCTCGCGCCCTCCCCGTTGTTAGCTTGGCGTCTTAATTAGCATAAACTAATTGCTCGGCGCCGTATATTATCCCGCTTTTATAATAATTTGCGTGTTAATAAGCCATAAATAACGGCGCCAACGGGCTTGGGCGGTTGCAAGCCGCTCCGTGCACCATGCAAATGGCGGGCGGGCGGGCGGATCTTTTCAATAAAGCCCTAACTCCCGCCAGTTGCCGTCTGTTGCGGAAGGGCGGCTAAGCTTGCAGAACGGGAACGCGGAAGAGAGCCCAGCAACGTTAATGGTGCCAGCAAATGAAGTTTCCTTATCAGTTTTCTGGAACCGCGCTTCCATATTTTGATAAGATATCCACTATCTTGGTAATTGAATAAAAACTTCTATTGGAATTTTGTTAGTCTTTCACGTTGTTTGCGAGACATACGCTTATAGTTCGAAAAAAGTATATTTTCTACGCTCTCATAATTGAGTGATTAATGTTTTCTTAGCTTTACTGATTTCCTCCCATATTTTCGCAACTCCTGGCGGTCTTCCCGACCAACTAATGGATATTAATTTATTATTGAAATATTATTGGCGTTTCATTTTTATTTTTATATATTACTAAAAGGTGTTATCAATTGACTAAATGGTGTCAGCGACATTTTTATTTATATTAGTTTTTGCAGGCTTAACCATCATTTATCTGGGGGCTATGTTTTCGATTACCTTCGGTTTACATTTTGAACTACATTTAGTTGGAAAGTCAGAAAGTTCGTTGCGAATTTACGCCACCTGAGGAGATAGATGTCAGTCGCTATTAGCGATAGTGGCGCACCTGTGGATTTTTCTATAGAGGGGGCAGTATAGGTTTAGTGCCCAATTAATTCATGGTTTTCTTATAAATAATATTTGTGATTAATGTAAAGTATTTTATTTATAGTTACATATAACAAAATTAATTGATGTCGAAGTACATTGCAAAATAGAAACGTACATAAAGAAACTCCGAAACTATTTGTGAATAGTATGTGATTTCGATTTCTGGGGGCTGAAGCTCCATGAGCCCTATTTGCCCAAATCATTAGGATGCGCCACTGGTTTGTGACAATTGACAAACAAACATTCCATTTGTAAACAAACATATTTGTGCGTATGCATACACGTACTAAGTAATCACTAGTTTATCATTTACGTTCTTATTTTGACAGTAGATCGTGAACAATTTCGTGAATGCCCAGAACATCTGATTGCGGCCCCATCTGATTCTAGCTTTTCATTTGCAGACGGTGCTCATCACTAACAACAACCTCCGTGTTTATTCTTCTCCAGATTTTACCTTCCAAGGGACAATAAAAGAGAGCTCGCGCCAACAATGCCTGAGCGCGATCCCGGCATCTCGGGCTGCCCGAGTCTGAGATGACGGCGACGGCGGAATGCCCCATCTCGCTCGGCGCACGTCCTGTGTGCACCGGCGTTAATTTGCGTCCCTTCCTGTTTGCGCACGCGCTATTCCTTGCCTCTCGCCCCCCACTACCCGCCGGTCTCATTACTCTCTGCCTTCCCGGCTGCCCCGACGGCGCGCAAAATTTGCTGATAAACTGCCCCTGTTTGTTCTCGCGCCTTTTAATTCTGTTGGGCGCCCCCTCTCTCCCTCCTACTCCTCCGCCGTTCTCCTTCCTCTCGCTCAGGAGACGGTGATTAATAGCTGCTCTACGTAGTAAGTCGTTTTGCCGCTTGGCGAGTGGCGCTAGTTTCGCTGGAACACGCTGCGCTCTAGCGAAGACTACACGAACTAGCAACGTCTCTCTTGACAGTCAGCTGTTGGGCTGTGCCCGCGCATGTGTTCGATGGCGGAGCGGTGAAGGACGAAGTTAATTGGTATCTTCCGAAAAGTGACCTATTTTTGAAGTGTTGCGATGGGAAACGTTCCTGAAGTGTTTGTTGCTAATGCAACCTGTCGAGTCGCATATCTTTCCACTTCTTGATGTGAAGGTGTCATGAATGAATGTGTGCTTGTGTCATGTCTTTCAATTGCAGCCGTGATAAAAAGTATTTCCCATCTCAGTTCCTGCATGGCTTCTTTTAATTTAACAATTTTTTTTTAAGTTGCATTATTTATTATTTATTTCAACCATTGTTTTAAGCATTTTTAACATCCATATTCTTATTTTTATTTGTTTTTGTTTGCGGTGCTGTGGCATAAGGGAAAAATCCGGAAACGTGACAATTTGGTTGTATTTTTTCAATTCTGGGGAACATATTTTACTCAACTTTTTTTCTTAGCATCACTATTTATCTCGTGGAAGAAAGAAAAATTAGTACACAGTAAATACATAAAAACAGTCTTTTTAAAATTTGGGGTAACTTTTAAACATTTACATTACAATAACACAGTTCAGAAAAAGAAAACGCCTTATTTCCTTTGAGAGTGGTGCATTAGGGAGTTAATTTGGAGACTTGTGATACATCGGTGTACTTCCCACAACAAAATAACTTTTTGAACGATATTTCAAAATTATTTTATGTCCTGAATAATTGAAGAATTGCTACACTGTACGCGTGAGCTTCTGACGTCACAGCCACCGCAGAGCACGTGCTTTTGTTTTGTTTATGTTTCTTATACCTCCCACTATTGCTCCCAGATCGCGCCGTGCTTCCCAGGATCTACCACGAACCAGCGATGCTGGCGCTCTGCCTTGGGGACGGTGAGTACGACGATGCATTCTACTGCGCCTGCGCGATGTTACGACCTTTCCTGTTTCTCCCATGTCCATTTGAAGTTCATCGTAGTGCTCGCAAACACCAACTCAGAAATTAAATATTATATAAAACGTCGGATTTTACCTCCATAATATTTGATGTAAATTATATGTTTCTTTCGGGTAAACCAAAATAAATACGTTTTGCAAATTAACCTCTTTACATGTGCGGGGGAAGGGACTTGCGGATTGTGGTCCGCTTGAAAATTTTGAAAGGGTGACCAGGAACTTTGTTTTATTCAATTAAAGTCAAAATAGGTAAATACATGAATGGGGAGATGGGGAGATGTGCAATTTGCGGACGGTTTCAAGAAAAGCTCAAGCTCAATGATTGCTATCCTAACTCACGCGAATGTTAAGTTCAATTATGACTACAGATGACTACGTGCGTTTTGGCAAGAATTAATTCAACAATTACCCCCTCCGTATAATAAAAAATACATTTCCAAAAGCAAATGAGCCTCAGATGATATTATCCCTAAGTGACGGAATCGACTTATAGCGGTCAGAACACGCTCAAGAGAACAGCACTGAGCTCAAGAAAACTTATATGGATAGTGACGCTACATTTGCGAAGCTAACCTGATAAAAATAATAATAAAAATCACTTTTAGAACGTAAAGGTACGTATTCAAAATTGGCAGTGATGACAGGCACACGGATCGGCTCAATTCATCTGTTGTTACCTTTATTATATTTTTAATTACAATATTGCCTTATTGAAATACAGAGTTTGAACATTTTCGTCCTTTTACTAGTAAAACTACATTCTTGTTCTGTGGGTAGTAAGCACCTCGTCACGCCAATTTCAAAATTGAAAATTAATTTTTCATTATTTGTTGTCAATTTTTCTTGCATAAAAGCACATACTAGTCAAAAATGGATTATAATTGCACTCTGTTTAATGATTTTTTTCTTAATTATTTAAAATTTATTTTCTAAGCAGTGTTACTTGAAATTGTAATTTGCGAGTCAACGAGTTAACTTCGGTTTCCAAACAACGTATTTACTACATTAAGCGCGTTATGGCATCATGTCATTTTATAAAGTTTATGAAATCATATGACGCGATTTGAACTATACATCGGGAATGAACCATGTGAAATATCCCGAAATTTTCCAACTATGAAAAACTGGAAATAGTACATTGTGTACTTAATAGTAACGGAGTGACAAAAACCAAAACCATTTGAATCTACTCAGGTGGCCGATTTAGAATCGTTCTGTCCTACGAATCCCCCAAAATCTAAAATCAATCGAAAGCATGTAAAAATGGGCGAAATGTCTCGATAAAATGCTGTTAAGTCGGCTTGATCTCTCGCGTACGTACTTCTGCCAAAAAAATAGATTTAAAAACTGTCATATTAACTGTTGGTCTGTGTCGTTTACACAGCAGGTCAGGCTACTCTCGGTCGATTGCATCAATTTTTTTAAAGTCTAACGCAGTTTTTTGTTTGCCCCTAAAAGTACATTATGTATTTGCAAACAATTATTCCGTTTTTCCTCTCCTCTCTCCTATGTTACCGATATTTTCATTGCATCAAATTTCGATCATTTCATTTACATCATTCCAATTAAGGCCATCTAGTATCGTACCACGATGTGCCTCGTGCAATATCTCCTTTCTTCTATCTCCTATGGTTCATTTTATTCTATTCAATTGAACCTTTCTCGACATACTTTACCCACTTCATGTAATCTCAATCCCATTTTATCCTGCCCTATCTCTTTCCGCTCCACCTCCCTTGTATCCTACATGATTCTTGCACTATCGTGCCTCACATTACATTACAAGCCATACCGCTGACCGAATTACCAACACTTCGCATAGTGAAATGGGCCTTGTGAATGGAACTATGTTCGGGTAAGACTGCATTTTCTTCTACTTCGTCATAAACGTGTTACGCGTGTGTGGTAAAAAGTCTCAAATTGCCAGTTTTGGAACTTGTCATTTTAACCGTCGGTTAACAGTTGGTCGTTTAAACAGTAGGTCGGACTACTCTGCGACAATTTTTTTAAGAGTCTAACGCAGTTATTTTTTGCCCCTAAGTATACTAATATATTTGCAAACAATTATTCCATTAACTTAGAAAATCCTTCAAGCTAACTTTCGAAGAGAACAGTAAATGTCATGACTTTTCTGTGAATACTGGTTAGTTTAATTTTTCCGCACTCGCCCTATCGTTTAAACCAATACCAGATGTGCATTAATGAAAAAAGTTGTAATTTTCTCCATTTAGAAGAAAATCTAGTTTTTTACGCAGCATCAAAAATGAAACGTTATGAACTAAATGAATAAAAACGGGGTTGAGTTTCAAACTGCCATTCAGACGCCGACGTTCGTATTAATGGAAAAATATATTTATCGTTTCTTCAGAACCAGAGGGTTGTGAATAAACAATTATTTTCCACCACATCCCTCACACATGTTCTTCATGAGCCTGGATAACCCTGCGCCGTGCGCGCTGCCCGATGCAATGTGTGTGACGTGTGTGTGTCTGTTCGCAGGAGCAAGAGCCGCAGCGTGGACCATGGCTTCTCCGCTCCCTTCGACCTGGACTCCCTGCGCAGCAAGGTGGAGGGCCGCTTCGAGAGCGTCGACCGCCTCACGCGAGGTGAGTGCACTCGAAACTGAAACTGAAACTGAAACTGATGTGGCTTTCAGTGAAACCTGCCGATTGATTATCTAGTGTTTCCGGGCGCGTCGACTGCTGTAATTAGTAGATCCATTAGTGTATGGAATATTGTATTCCGAAGTTGGCGGTGTTTCTCCCCCCCCCCCCCTTGGATAGTGAGATCTGACGTAGGCTTGCGTATCTTCCTCTCTATGTATCACGCCAGCGGGAACTGATTTCCCAACATCTGAGGTAACATAATACATGAAAGGGTGAGTGTATGGGAAAGGCGATAGAATAAGACAAGGATGAGGAAGGAAAGGTCTCGCGCGGTCACCGAAACTGCCGTCGATTAAAAAGTTACTTCCACAAAGGCCATCTTTTGTGCTGATAAAATGGTTGTCTGAAACGTTTCTGGAACACACGAAGAGTAAAAAAGGAGTTGTCATAGTAGACATGCTCAGTAGTTCATGGTTCGTGCAAGGTAAAAGCTGCGATGAGTACGTTATTTTGGCCCAGGTTGAACTGATGGCCATACTATGAAGAATGTAACAAAGTGTAAACGTAGATGCAAAGGATAGTGATAATGTTTGCAATGTTGATTTTTTTGCTCGCGAATAGGCAGACTTGGACCACTCGTGCATGCACCCTCCGGAGCTCAGAAACATTCTCGGTGGCAGGTGCATATACCTTTTAACAGGGATCAGCATTTAGCTGGATCCGATTTTTACCCCTGGGGATATAGAAGATGAAATGATGATGATAATGAGGGGGTGAGAGGACGACACACACATACAAACACAAATACACCCATGTCCGAGAGGGGATTCGAACCCGCGATCTTCTGGTCCAAGACCACTACGGTACTATTGCCTTAATGATCTCGGCCATATGATCAGCGTTGATTATTTATAGATAGTGATTTTGTTAGATATTTCGCTGTAAGAATGTTAGCCCTTATTTAATATGAAGATGTACACGTGTCAAATTGTACGCATTACACACTTCATACGAATTATGAAGATTGGAAATGACTAATCACTTCAGGTGTGTTGTAAGAGTATCGAAAAAAAAGTAATGTAATATTGCGGTGAAAAATATTTATAAATAGAAATTCATTAGGTACGAATCCAACCTAATTGCTAACGGGAGAAATTAGTAAATAGAGATAGATTAGAACTGCACTATTTTTTATTGCTGAAAGTTAAGAAAATATTTTAAAGAAGCAGATTCAAGTTTACTTTAATATGTTGAAATGTACTACAAATATGTACGGGATTTTTTTTTCAACTAAATTCCATGAAGTGGTTATTTTTCTTTGAAAATGTTAGAAACCATAAGAAAATAAATAGATTGATTAGAACCATAAATTATTTTCATTGTTAGAGTACTCTTCTCCCTTTCCGTGCAATTAGTTAGTAAATACGTGACACATAATTACAATGAAATAGGAAAACGATTTTCATCAAAAGAAATTAGATAAGTTCCAAAGTGTCTGTTATTTTATAAAATACGACCCACTGTTTGTAAATATGCGTTTTTGATCCTTTAATACCAGGTAGGATAATGCATTATGCAAGGAACATCTGAGAATATATTTAAACTGTTATGACAGCAACTGTGCAGATGGTCTTCTAATTAGCTAAGAGTATAAACTTGTGCAAGATAAACTGCATTTTACGGTGTGATTAAATGATGCAATACGAAAGTAAGTCACATGAAAGGACATTCCTTTTCAGCTGGGCCAATTCTCAATTTTCCAATCAGGATGACCGCAGATAAAATAGATCTACATCCAATCCTGATTAAAAATTGCATCTGAGATACAGACCAGCTGTTTTCGATAACCCTTCTGAAACGACAGACGAGGGATCTCCTATCTGAGTTAATCCAGCACTATTATAGTATGTTTGTACATATGTTACGATTATAGTGATTATGTTTTATCGGTAGTCATGTTATATAGAACTGGTGGTGCTACAGAATGGAAGGCTTTCCCATATTAGTTTTCTATTTACCTTGGTCTCGGTTAGGTACTCAGACTTGCTACTTACTGTTGCCAGTTGCCATCTTTCGTCGCTCAAAGTAAATTTTGTTTTTAATTTTACATTTTGGTATTTTTTCGGTTTCCTAATTGTGGAGGGGACATATTATTTTAAGATTATTAAAGAACAGGAAAACCTCGCCCTAAATGGTAATTTTCCTTGAAAAATTTGGAGCCGTTTTTAAAAAAAAAACTGGCGTTTAAGCGCTACTGGAAATGCGGAATTTGAACCTCTTTTTCACAGAAAACTATTGGGTTCCCGAGAAACATCATATAAAGTTATTTGAAGCACTTCCTGGCACAAACGCAATAATGTTTACAAATCGCTTGGAAATGTGGATACTAAAGCCAGGAGAGATTTATCAAAAAAATAAATATTAGCGTAATTAAAAAAAAAAATCCCGAAATGAACATTACCACATATGAAATATTGCAATTAGCACTATCCTTTTGAAGAAAAATATGGATCCTTTTTTGAGAAAATTGCGTTTGAGCGTTTCTGAAAATGTGGAATTTGGTGCTAGTTTTCACAGAAAACGGTTGAGTTTTCGACAAACTTTATTTTACATTATTTAAAGCACATCTATTTACAAATGTGAACAAATCATCTCTAGTGTAAATATTATCAACGTGAGAGACAAGTCAAAAAAAATTAAATTTTTGTAATTTTTCAAAAAACAAAAGAATAGAGCAATATGGCGACTGTCATCTTACTGAGTACATTTACCATTATCCCTTCCCAAATGCAATACTTTTATAGAAAGAACACAATATTGCTCGCAATATTGCGCGAAAACTACTAATTTTATTAAAAAAATGTACATGATCTTAATGAAAGAACTCACTATGGAGAACAAATTTTATTTAAAGGAAAAATACAATACTTCGTATATGCAGGAAAGTAAAAATTACCATCAGCTTGACACGTGATTAAGTACTTTGAGTTGGTCGAAGAAATAATTATTTTTCATGGGTTGGAATAGTAGGAGAAGCTGCGCCTGAGAGGTAAAATTGATCCGGAGCCATCGGTTGAGATGGCAGCGCTAACGGCACACTGGCAAAATACCCACTAGAATCTAGAAAAATAGCGCTTATACTACTGTATCCTAATACGTTTAGGGTACAGCTACGGCACTCGTGTCCAACTTGGGAGACATGGATACTGTGGTAAAACCGCCGGGAGTTAAATGCAAATAAGAAAAATGTGATTAATGTTGCACTTCAGTTACGTTTAAAAATACTCTTAGTTGTATATCAGACTTTTATTGGACACAGATCTGGGTAACGAAGTTTCAAATCACTTGGTTAATAATAAATTGTTCTTCAATTTCGTGTCATTGGTTTGTTTTGACTTTTTGTCTTTCGATTCTGGTAAGTTCCACTCCTGTGTGTGATCGTATTTTCACTTCCGGCGGCTGATCTGTCTGTCCGTTCCATCGGCGCCGGGCGCTCATCTCTCCGTGGCCTCCGGCGCTGCTAGGCCCTAGGGCCAGGTCGGCGCGCCGCGCCAATAACGCCCGCCGTGAATGGGTTCGCTCGGCCGCGATTAAACTCTCGACACATATTATGGCTGTCCCCCTCGCCCTCCTTCTGCCAGCCACAATGCTCTTCCAGTAGCCCAGATTCCGCTCCCTTTTCCGTATAGACCCAAACCACGTTCGCTTTCCCGATCGGATGGTTGGCGCTGGACGGCTTCACGTGAGCGCGACGTAGCGAATGGTGGAGCACGTGTGATGCCGGCGGAGAGACGCGCTCAAAGGATAGATTCAGTTGCTGGAAAGAACCGTGTGTGAAGACTGACAGGAAGTAACGAGATCTGCGGAAAACTGGAATAGATGGAACTGAACGTCAGAAGACTGTCAACAAGCTGATCAAATGATTTACTTGTATAGAAAAGGCGGCTCTTATTGATCTGTCTTCATCAACATCTGACAGTTCCCTGGAAAAGTGCTTTTGAAATTCTTTGTTAAAAATACATCAATCATAAATTAAGGATGAATACTAGGAAAAAAATATTTTTATTATATTTTCTGGAAGTTTGTATTTAGACATATAGAGAATACAATGGACTGCTTGTTATGAGATTTGAAAATCTGAATATACTCTAGTTTGTCTACAAATTTACGTAATAGTTATCCGTATATTTAAAAAAATCAATATTGATTGTTATTGACAATGGTCTACCTCCTGGTATTCAGCTAATTGTAGCCAAATTATTATTATTATTATTATTATTATTATTATTATTATTATTGTTATTGTTATTGTTATTGTTATTATTATGATTATTATATTTTCTCAACTCATGAGGTGTTATTTATTTCCACGTAAACGATAATACAATTTCCTGCATCTCCATGATTGTATCGTAAAATTTGCTGAAGCAAATGGAAACTTTTTTTACTTTTTGCATATTACTTATGGTGTTCTCCCAAAAGGAATTTTCGGATACGGATAAGAAAAAAAACTAAAAGCCGACATTGTCGCGTTGAAATGTGGTGTTATTGGGATGAAATCTACACTTGCGTAGTTTCGCTGGCTCAATTCGGTAGCTTCAGTGAGTTTAGAATTAGGGAGGGAGTACTGGAGTAGACATTTCAAAATTATTTTAATTTTGGAATGGAAGATAGACTCGACATGACGTTTTAGAATTGCTGTTACAAGGATACAGTAGATTCAAAGGTGTAAAATTCCTTCGTTTTCACGATTAACTGGTTGCTTTCATCAAGTGGGCGTGTTTTGAAAATAACTGTCCGTGGTCATCTTCACGTAGCCCTGTCCAGAATGCAGAAAGAGTTTGAGAGATTGTTTCTCAGAAAAAAATGGCGGTGAAAATCTATAATTAATGTCAATAAAGGAAACGAAAATATTCGGAAATTCTCAACATTTTCTTAAACCTTGTCAGTTCAATTTTCAAAAGCCAACTTACTAAGCGCGTTTCTGTGAAACTATCCACCAGGTTGTGTTACTATGCAAGTCGGTGCCTAACTTACTAGTAAACAAAAATCTCAAACAAAGTGTGAATTTTTTGGAAATTGTCGTAACTTGGAGAGAGACCAGACAGGTTTTGATTCCTAAATGGAACATTGATTGAATGATTTTGAGGAGACCAATTCTCTTGAATCAAAAATTTAAAATGTGAAATATAAAGAAAAAAATAATCATCACTGTTTCTTAGCTTTTGTTGACCCGGTTGACAAATTTCGTGTCCCGAAAACAAATGGACTGCACCAGCAACAAAGGAGTGTGAATATCGTAAACGTCGAAATATCTAGTGAGAATAGAAGTTTGATCATTCTGGCAGTGACAACCTGATATTTGAACAATTAAGAAGGAATTTAAGCGACAATGAGTTGGCGTACCTTTGGAACGTGGAACTGTCCCGGAAGACCTTATCATTCATTGTGAACCTTCCGGTTTTTCCTTGCCATGCTTAAAATTCTGGCGTATACCTTTTAACGCAAGTCATCGTGGAAAGGAGGATTGGAAACCATTGAAGCCACACCTGCGTTCTGTAAGATACTGTTTGGATAGCTCTTAAGTTCCGTTTATTTTTGGTTATTTACTCTATGTAGGTGTTCCTAAAAAAATACTCGTAGGAAAGACTGATAAGGGGTATCTGGATTCCTCGGACTTTCAGCTGTGGATATGACGATACAGCTGTGGATACGGCGACTTACTGATATGACGGACAATGAAACGGCACTTGGAGAATGTATGTGTCCAAAGTATATTGAATGGCCACTAGAGATTATCCTAACAATTTGTATCTAGAAATATTTTGTAATTAAACAAGAATTCTAATGAGTTCTATCTTCAGAAAGCAACAGTTTTGTGCTCGACGTGGCCAAAGGGTGATCGCATAGATCATTTTAAATTAACTATATATTCCCACACTTTCCACGTTAATTTCCTGTTTTGAAAAAGTCATATATCTCGATTATATCTTGTGAGTTTAATATTGTAAATCTCTCTCTAAAAACCTCAATTGCGTTAACAAGCCATTATGTTTATATTGACCACTGTTCGAAAATATCTTGGTTAGGATGCCAAATAAAAATATTATATATCATGCATATTTTGACAAAATAAGTAAGTGAAATGTATATCTCATTAATTATTTTATATTTAAATTATTATATCATATTAATTTAAATTTTCACAGCTTAAATTTGTTTCATTAGCTTAATTACTGCAGTTTTTCTTTCCCTGTTCCTTAGATACGAATTGTAAAGCCACACAATTCCCACTTCCCAATGTTGCATAAATATTTGTTCCTCTCCTTATCAATTTGTAAACACTTCGTATTTACAATTTGACATTACAATGAGCTTGATACGAAAACATAACTTCGGTCACAAATCCTTTTTGTAGTTGTATAAAACGACAAAATAATCCAACAGAAGTACCAATGATGAATAGAAAAGACTCGAGTGCGTATTATTAAAATAATTATTATAAATTTTGAAATTTAAATTTCTTTCCGTTTTAAAACGTAAACACATTCAGAACGTAAGGATTCATTCAGTAGTACCAGCCCAAAAAATTGCAAGTACAAGATGTGCACCAAACGGCTACAAAGGTAGTTACTATTTTTACGGGAAATATTGTAGAAAATGGGATTATTATTTTTAGAGGAAAATAAAAACGCTATGAAAAAGGTTGATTTGAGAAATAATCCTGATGGTTATCATCCGTGCAACAGTATAAATATCGCGAAAATTCGTTGAAATCTCCGTTTATATTTTTCTTTTTCTGAGCATTACAAATAACTGCACATATGTTGACATGACTTTGAAGTATTGTGCGAATACTGTAATCAATTGAAGTCAGTGGCGCAACCAGGGCTTTTGTAGGGAGCGAGGGGAGGGAACTTGTACTGTCGAGCCGACTTGATGTGTTGTTATTAAATACTTTTCTTTTTTGCTATACCTTACATTTATTTTTCTTACATAGTTATCTGTAACGTATTAAATGGAGGTTTTGAATGATTCGTTACCATAGAAAATTAGTAAAAAATGTGTTTGTAAATGTGTCACTGACTTTTGGAGGGGGGGTATTGCCCCCCTCCCCAATTCCCGAGTCCGCCACTGATTGAAGTTCATATTATCTTTACCAGTGCTTTGAAATACAGGTTGCAAAGTTGGTAAGAGCGCCACGAGGTGGAATTGGTGACGGTAACACTGCGCGGACGCAGGATTTAATGGCGCGCGGTGCAGCAGCTGGCGCTGGTGACGTGACGTGATCGTTTCGACTGGCGGGCGCGAGATAAACGCATAATTCAAGCGCGCCGGTGCGGTGGCTCGTGCGCCGCGAGGCGGCGGCGGCCGTGATCTTGACCGCCCGGGACGTGTGCAACGCGCTCACACGCACGCGCGCGCACGCGCACGCGGCGGGGGCGAGGGCGGGGGCTGGGGCGGCCGCGTGTCGCCCCACGCGGAGCGGCGCCGAGCCGCGCGCGCCCTGTGCGTCGAGGGGAGCCGTGGCGGGGGCGGGGCGGGGAGGGGGTGCGGGCGGCGCCGAGGTCGGCGGCACGCGCCGGGCCAGCCCGCTCATTCGCGGGCGCCGCGCCGAGCGCAGTGGGAGAGCGGGCGTAGTCTACGCGGACGGGAGGACGGGGGGGTGGAGGAATAATGTAAAGAATCTTCTTGGGTGAATTTATTTGTATGAGATCTGCACACATCGTCAGCCGACGACTAAATTATCAGTGTAACAGAAAAAACGGGGAAGTGTCTAAAACTCATTAAAATTCACATCGGAGCAAGCAAGCATGCATGCATGCATATGATATGGCATAACAATTAAAATTACGTCGCGTGAAAGGATTATCAGGGGCAGTTGTTTTGTTAATGTGTGAAACAATAATCCACACGTAAACGCTTTCGAGATACAAGAAAACATTTTGGTCTCAAGGGATTTATTGAGTTACATGAAAATAACAACCGAGCGCTATGTGCCATAAATTTATCATTCAATGTATATCAATTTATTTATCACACTATGATTAACAGACGGTAGGAACCAAAAAATATAGTTTAGGGAGTTAACATCTCTTACGCCAGAACCCGTAAGTTGCGTGTAAAGTCACTTGTGGAACACGTTTTAAACATGAAACTAGATTCCGTCTGAATGTAAATAATCTTCACGAGGTATGAGAGGCGTATAAATGTAATATGTAATATTATTTGTAAAAGGAAAAGAAATGGGGGATTTCTGAAAAATCTTTGCTTTTGTTATATATAACTAGGAATATTTCATACATTCAAAAAACCTGAGTAGCACGTACGCCCCCTAACCAACTCAGAGTATGCACAGTATCAGTCCTGACCTTTGTGCGGATGTACTTTATTGCTCGTTTGAAACAGCCTGGCGGTCAGCCAGGCTCTCTCAAATATGGTCTCTCTTAAATATGGTTTGTGTGTGTGCTGCATTCCAGCTGATGAATCATAACCTATCATCGTCAAATGTATCTTCACAATCCTCCACATTTTGCGTTGATATAAATTGTTTTAATAAATACAAATCATCTCTTTAATTATGCTGATCTGCTTGCTTTTATGAACTAGAAGGAAACCAATTCTCAATTGGCGTCCACATTAAATTACTCTACTGTAGTGGCTTGTCTCGTAATGTGGAGCATGTCGCGTACTCGCAAGAGCACGCTAGTGGTTCGTTCAAGATATCTTGCAACAGTAAGAAGCAGCGCGTGGACCCCAACATCTAAGATTAGTATTACTGCGGTCGTGAGGTAAACAACTGCCCGTTAACCACGTTATTTTCCTTAATGTGTATATAATGCAGCTTTTACGATCAGGGCCATGCAGAAATCACGAGGGTTGTTAAAAAGAATTAAAAAACAAGGCTAGTTCTATCGCGTTTTTTCCCATATTTTACGATGACTGATAAAAATTGGATGCCATTGCAGGACCCGTTACAGTTTTTAGCTCAGTAAGAGCGTATCTTAATATTAACAATCAATTGAGAGTTTCAAAGGACAGGTCGAATTTTAAAATGTAAATGCCCGTGAAATAAATCTATTAACGAAACTGGCGACAGCCAGTAGCTAGAGTATTTTTTCATTTTTTTCTGGTACAGTGTAAGTGTAAAAGGCAAGATCAAAATTACCTTGAGCTTCAACAGTCACATTACTCTCACGTTCGGAGATATTATTGTATTATCCCATTCGAAATCAATAAAATGGCGGAATTCTTTTAACCTCATCGATTGTTCTTAGAAGCACATACGTTTTACACGGAAATCCCACAACCCAGTACCAAACAAAACCATGGAATTATTTGTATTTTTCCGACATCTGGGCGTGAGTTGCTTTTACGGCCCGTTCACGTGAAGGAGGCGGCTATCGTAGCGCGTGTCCCGGGGCCCGATAAGTAGCGACTTCCTGCGCCTCCCTTCCGGGCCGGTGGGGCGTATGTCCGCGTGGAAACGCCTTCCCGCCCACCGCGCAGCACCAGCAGCGGCATCGCCGCTCGCGGGCAACGCCGTGGCGACGGCAGCGGTGGCGGTGGCGCGCGCGCCATCGATCTGCGCGGGGCCGGGGCCGGGGCCAGGTCTGGGGGCCGGGGCTGGGGCTGGGGCCGGGGCCGGGGCCGGGCAGCGGGCGGCGGGCGGAGGCAGAGGCGACGGCAGTCGGCCAGCGCCAGTCCGCCGCCGTCGCAGCCCCTCGGCGCCCGTCTCGCACGCACTCAGGCGCTCGCCGCGCACCCTGTCGCCCGCCCGCACGCCGTGGTCGTCGTTGCTGTCGTGGGCGCCACGCAGCCGGGAGCAGCAGCCACGCAGCGCCCCTCATGGCGGCCCGCGGCCCGCCGCCGCTCCCGCGGGCGCGATCGCCCGCCCGCTCGCCTCAAGGTAGGCTCTCGCCCCCGGGCTCCTCCCCTCACGCGCCGCGCCACGCGCGACGTAACCTTGCCGCGTCGACCGTTACACGGCGACAGGCGCGGCCGCGACCAGCTGTCACTGCCTCCGCAACGGTCAATTGCCCGTGTGGTCTAGTCCATTGTAGTGCGTGTACTATTATAGTCATTGTGGAAGAAATTGCTGGTCATCGCACGATGTATCTACATGTAGTGTCACGCAGTGATACTTGCTATAGAACGCGTCATAGGCACTGACAAGTCCTCATTCGTTGGATGCGTCAGTGTACATGCGTGATGCGTGCCGAGGAATCGTGTCGTGAGCAATGCGGCCATCGCACAAGTAATGTGTGACCTTGGCACTGCAGTGACCGCCATATGATTTGAGTGACGTTGAAGCACGAGGAGGCTGACGATACCTGCATGATCTGTAGAGTATTGCTGAACAGGAGCTGAGGTGTTTGCGTGTCTTGTACAGTGTTGGTCCCCGCGTGCACTGCTTGATTTACGAGTGCGTCGTAGTTGTGCGCCTGCGTTGAGATTGCGTTGTAATGAGGTACCTGACAATGTTTGGACTCGCAGATTTCGCAGGTACCCAGCTTCCCGTTCTGCATGTGATGAGTTTCACTCGTCTTGTTGGGTGTCCTAAAGAGCAACTGACATTTATGTACTGAAGCATACATGATTAAATACCGCATTCGCATAATGTTTGACGAAACCACCGGTTTTCATTTGATTGCTTAATTTCATGTATTCCCCGGCTACCGGTTCAATATTGGGATTCGTAAACTGATCAGTTGCCCTACATCAAAGAAAAGTGCTGAAATTATCGTTGCGGACGTGTAGTGTACATCATGTGGCATTGTGCAATAGCTTTAATGCACGTAGAATCATTGATTTACGACTTTTGAGCGTATTCTTAGTGTGCCTTCTAAATGATACCATCTGATATTAAAAACTAGTTTCATGAAAATGTATCATAATCGCAAAGCATTCCAGGTAACATCTTTAAGCAGAGTTTTTTCTGAAATGAACAGGATATTGTTAATCCTCACTGTGGTTGTGAAACAGCTTAATGAAAAAGATGTCTGTAATTTCGAACAGGTACGACTAATATGTGAGAATATCCTGCCATTTCTACATGGAATCCTAAATAATCTAGCAAACACGCAAGTTACTTCACAATTAACAACTTACCGACGTTTTTTCTTCCTCACATTTAATACGTAATGTAGTGACAGCCACGGCTAATTTATTGAAACAGGTGTAAAACGAAAAATAAATTGGTGCCCGGTAAAAGTGTACATGAAATAGCTAGTACTTTCTTTCCACTCGTGATGTGCATGCTTTCTTGCGTTCCCAAAATTTGCTTTTCACTGTTAAGACTCAAAATCTTATTTATATTCATTACATTCGATTAGATTCATCAATTTTGTGCTTAGTCGTAAATGTCATCCTTGTGCGAATTACATTTCTGGCAATATTTTCAGTGCAGAGATAGTAAATGAAGCATTGTATCATTTGAGTTTATGGACAATACTTGGAATTTTTATTCTCTAACGTTGTTTTACTTAATTGCCACTGTTACATAGGGTGCCTTGTTGTCTGATGTACGAAATATCTTTACTTCTTTAATGTTAATTTTGTTTGAAATTAAGTTGATGACAATTTTGAATCACGCTCGACGATTTCCTGCATTTCTATGCAGTACAGGGCTGAGTTTAGCTCAAAGCTAGCATTACCGGAGACTCTGCAGAGACTCTGATTCTAAGCCTAGGGTTTAAGTCCCGACAGAGGCTCGCAGTTAGGTCGAATTAAGCTGCTGTCAGGAGGACAATTCTAGCGGCCGCCTGCTCTAATCGCTAGTTTTCCGTGGGTACTCCGATCGACACCATGCGAATGCCGGAGCACTACCCTCACAAAGGGCCATGAACCGCTCGTGATTGAAATACCCGCTAACCGACCGGCAGGGATCCTTGCCTAACCTTGCTATCCGGCAGGGAAAGAACGGCTCCAGGGATAACACATTCGCTACACTGACGGGGCTCATGACCATAGCTGTTCACTTACCCGGAAACATCATTCAATTATTCAATTAATTATACGTTGTAGAAGGGTTGCAAAGCTCTGCATAGACCAATACCTTAGTGAAAGTCATTTTGAGTTTTCTTGGAGTTCCAAATTGACATGTTTTGCGAAATGGAGTTTAAAAACAGACATGAAACGCCGTAAATTGACGAAAATGTTACTCTGGTTCGCGTGAATATTGTGGAGCGAAAACATAATTTTGATACATAGGAGGAGATTAAATCCATAAGAACGGAATACCTTGGAAGCGCCTCCTATGACATTACTAAAATATCCCCTTACGTAAGATTCCAGAATGCAATGCATTGGAGAGGGACCCCGTAAACAGAGGAGGGGGCCTAAATTTAGGGTCGACAGCCGGAAACGCACCCCGTCGGATCTGTGCCGGAGCGCTGGGTCGGCGGCCGACGGCGCGGGTGAATGGGGCGGTGGGGAGGGGAGGGGAGGGGCGCGGCGGGGTGGGGCTGGCGCGGTCGAGTGCGAGCGCACCGGCCGCCCCGCGACGCTGCAGCCGCCCTGCTCTCCTCCCCGCGGACAGATGCGCAGCCGTTGCGGTGGGGTGGAAACTTCCCCTCCTTCCCCCTCGGCTTTGTGCTCCTTCCTCCTTCTCCCCCGTCCCCTTCCCTTCCCCTCACTTCCCGTCTTGGCGCCGCCGCCCGCTTTCTCGTTTGGCGCTATTATTTACGAAGAAAAGCGAAAGGAATGCCTTGTACGAGGGGCGTGCCCTTGTCCGGCCCTGACCTGTCGGGCGTCTTCAACCGATCGGTCGATCTCCGTGCCAGCCTCTAGTAGTTCTGATAGTTTCAGGGCGGGCAACTGATAATGATGCATAAGAATCGACTTATTGATTTCAGCAAAATATATTTTGCAGGAATATCACAGCTTTTGGCGACTCAATTTCTAATGTGATTTTTCAGGGAAAGTGTTGTATTGCAAGTTTTGTGGTAGAATAGAAAACGTATAAATTTTAGTAACAGATAACATAAAAATTATGTCAATGTACTAAGCAATGTTCTTCCTTTTATAGCAGCTAATTTAAAGAACTGTTACTGAATTCGAAGTCTCCCAAGGTTTTTAGAAATGTTACAGTCATTACGGTCGTTTTTACAGTCGTTACTTGTATAGAGTCCGTTCTGAGAGCAGAGAGTTTCGTGCGAAGGTTGTATGTAAATCAGGTTTGTGGAGTGCAAAATAAATATTACGCGCAGTAAAAAGAAAAGGGAAACATAAAACGAGCAGCCAATTACCATCGTCAAGTATTAGGACTTGCTGGCGATAACGCTTTGTGGCTGACCTTTGTGCGAACTGAGGTTTCACGGCCTTTCCCGCTTCTTTGAGTTTTGGGGCACAGTAAAGAAACCTTGAAACGAAAGAGCACGGAATCTATTACTTTATCTCTGAAATATGTTGGGACTTTCCTAGTATTTGATATGTTTAATTGAATTAGATTCTTAACGAGTATTTAAATTAATTTCTTGCAATAATTCAGAATTGGAATGCATCGGTATACTCTTGATGTATACCGATGTATCCATGATGCATGATGATGTCGAAAATATGTTAAACGTGTAACAAACCGCCAGTACCTTCTGGGAAAGTGGTTAACGATATAGATATACTGTAGGAAGGCAGTATCTAGTTTCGTATCTCGAAAGTTCCTTCTACAGAACATTATTCGTTGACAAAACAAAATGTTTTGTGCTTTTCCGCAAAAGTAACACAACTACATATGGTCAACTTGATGTATTATTGGCTTTGTGGCATCGTAAGCATACTTCAGGTTGCTTGGAACTTCCTAGTGTGTTACGAACATACAACCAAACAAGGAGTCGTGAACACATTGTCTGAAAATGACTGTACAATTCATTCATTAAGTGAGAACTCCCAAGCGACCTCGTACAGATGGTCTGACTGAATTGAATACAAACATTTGGTTCTTAGTGATTTTCATAATCATCTGTCGGTAGTATAGTGTTTTATAACATTGTTCCCATGACTTCTAAAAAAATGCATATGCACAACTCTAACTATAAATTAGCATAAAGGAATGTTCGAGAGAACAACTAAATTGGTCGAAAGAGTTAGGAAAGTTGCCCCTAAAAGAAATTTGCAAATTTGAAGAAAAAACAAGAAATTGAAGACATTAGACTTCGTATATAATTCTTCAGTTGGATTAACGCTCCTGGGAATGGCACTCTAGAAAAAAATTCATAACAGGAGAACTTATTTCCTAGAAGCTGTCTTAATTAGTCCTCTAAGTAGTTGTGATACGACATCCAGATAATTAGCTGAAGTTTGCAATTTCATTTGCTTCCTTAACCACTTTCCTCGAAATTGTTTCGCGAAATCTTCAAAATCTAATTTCCAGTTTGTTTTACCTAAGTAGCATTTTGGTAAAAGCAAAGTGGTAAATTTTGAAATTTTAATTTTAATGAAACGTACGTTTTATGTGCTTGTGGTCGCAAAATAGAATGAAGTTATTTTACATATCTTCTTATTATATACGTATGTATTCATGTTTATAGTGATAATTTCGGTGAATATTATGTAAAAAATTAATGTAATAGATTTTTCAAAACGTTTCTATATTTTTCGATATTTTTTGGGTGAGGAACACGACAAAGTGGCATTCCCGATGCCCAGAACGTTTTTCCCATATTAAGTTTCATATCTTCCAAATTCTGCTATAATGACTGTAGGTGTTCTTAAATGGATATGTTGAAATTTCTCTGACTCTTTTCTTCGCGTCACATTTCCAATTTTTTGTGTTTTGTGGAGTTGATTCTTCGCCTTGGGCGTGCTTTTGCTTAACACTGACAATATAGTTGGCTTTTATTGCCCGTCCTTCGTCTTTCGCACGCAGACGAAATTAAAAAGTGGCATAACTGCTCGAGATCCCAGAAGATACGAGTCTGTATCGTTGCATTTTTTCAGTCATTAGTATGAACAAATGCACCACGTATTTGCGTGTTTCTAAAAAATAAGATCGAACGTATTGGAGTTAAGGGGTAAAGGTGGCATGTCAAATCGCGCTCCTGCGAGCACAGGCAACTGACTCCGCTCTCATTTCCGCTCCAAATTCAAGAAGGGGTGGAATTGCGCAAGCTGAAACGCAGCGAAACTGACAATAATGGCTTCATACGAAAATATTTGTCAGAACTGCTCGGTCAAACAACGGCTATTTCTATTACGTTTATATTATTTACCACGTATTACCATTTCATGTTATTTTCCTTGTAAATTGTATAACCTTTTGTGCCAAGTGGACAAGATAAGAATTTTTGTCTGCTTAATTTCCTGACGTGAATGTAGTACGTTAATGAAATTACTCACTGTTCAGTAAACAAATTACAAAATCAAGACACTTTCGACTCAAAATATTACTGTTAATTGATAATTTTAAATAAGACTAACAATGAGTATTAGTATATTTTAATGGATTCCTTTGCTGTGGTAGAGGTAAATGGTAACACTAATAAACAAGCTATATATATATATATATATCTGGCATGTTGTTTCCTTTTTCCGGTGTGTTTTTTATGTTGATTTCTAATCTGAAAAGTTTTGCTCTGTCACGTAAAGTTTTTAAGATACCGGCAAATTTTCATGGAACACCGTTCATGTTTTGTTTATTTCCACGTCTTTGTATTTTTTTACGCAATGCCACACAATATTTTCGTCTGTGCCATAAATTATATTTAAGGTAGTATTTTAAAACCTTTTCGATGTCGCATTACTTTGCAATGAGTGACAGCATTTGCTACTGTGCGGACGTTGAAGGTCTCTTGACAAACCGGGGAGGAAGAAAACATTGGCGCATGGCGATTGTTTATCGACTCAGCTAAAACAACTTTGAAAGCAGTATTATTACAGAATGGAAACAGATATGCAATTGTGCTAGTTGAGTATTCTACCCATGCGAAAGAGAATACTTGTACTATCTCGCTACTTCTTGAAAAAATACGCTATCACGAGTATAAATTGTGTATCTACGGTGATTTAAAAATTATCACAGTTCTCATGAGAACATCTGACAGGGTACATCAAGTACTGATGTTTAATATGCGAGTGGGACAGTTGAGATAGAAATCACCTATACATATAGAAAAAATGGCCTGTCAAAACTAGAATGCACCCAAAAAATAAAAAGGTCCTTCGTGTGCCGTTGATTGACCCTGTCAACGTAATCAGGTCACCGCTTCACATGAAGCTGAGACTCATGAAAAATGTTGTGAAGGCACTAGATAACGACTCGGATGCTTTTCGGTACCTGTACACAAGGTTTCCAAAGATTAGATATGCCTAAGTGAAAGGAGGAGTGTTCACAGGCCCACAAATAAAGAAGGTAATTGCTGGCAGCCATTTCCAAACTTACTGAATGATACTGGTAAAATGCATGGCTGTTCAAATAAGTTGTAGCAAATTTCCTTGGAAATTATAAATGTACTAAGTAAATGTTGTGAAGAAGTGCATCAGTACGTACAAAAAACTGGGAGTCAACATGTCCCTCAATTCATCTCCTCAACTCACATCTTGACTTTTTCACCGAAGGTTCGATCGTGAGGAACGTGGTTTTCAGCAGGAAATCTTGGTGATGGAGAAACGTATCAGGGTCAATGAAGTGCAGCAATGTTGGCTGACCACTCCTGGACATTTCAGCGTGACTTGCCAAATGCTGAGCACAAATGCATATCTATAGCCCAGAACTTCAACTTACAAATACACCCTAGATGCCAAATACAACTTAGATGAAGAATTTTTAGTGTGTGTGGATTTTATGTGTGTGTTATATCTTGAAATATACATGCCTATATAGTATGTGTGCCATGTTATTCAATCTCACTATTTTCTTAGCTAATTTCACGTTCATTAATTCTCCATTTAACAAAACATTTTCTAGTAAAATATAAATGGTTGAAATGTATATCTAAAAAACGGTGGGTGATGGAGAAAAGTGGTTTGCATATTTTGAATCAGCATGTTTCACTTGTCTTTGAACAATTGTTAGATACCAATATATCCACATTTTTTCTGAATTTGTTTATTAGTGTAATTAGTACAGCTAAATGAGGGGCAATAACTGTAAACTGTCTTCTCCAAAAGATTGTCGTGGATCATGTATCCAGCAATGTACAACCCTTACTTTTAAATCTCGTGCCACTTGGTCTGGACTCTGTGCTCACGATCTTTCTAAGCTAGGTAATCTCCTGCGACCTTGATATGCCTAGAGTAGAGCGAAAACTACTTTAAGTTCAAAAAAAACTTTTTTAATAATTAATAATAAATAAGAAAAATACTTCGACTGTTGAAAGAATCAGAATTAATCTTCGAACAAAAGTCATTTGAAGAAATCAATGGTACGTCTTTTAAATTTGCTGAGGAGTCTTAAGTTATCAAAACGTAGTAAGGATACAAGAGGGATTAGTATCCGTAGGATAGAAAAAGTCGATTAGTTTATTTTCGAGTAGAAAAAAACAAACTTGTCTACATTTATACAGACATGAAAAAATATTGAAAAACAAATATTGAAAACAGTATTGAAATTCCATAAAATATAGAAATGTTTCCTCCAAAGCGTTTAGTTCACCTGTAACTCATTTATTACGCCTGTCTTAAAATATTTACACTATTCCTATAATATTAGTTTGAGACAATCAGCAGTGGGAACAAACATTAACAAAAATTGCACGGAGATATTCACTATCATTATCAGATAGATTGTCGGAAAACGAGCTAGATGTCCGCCGAAATGAAGTGGAAGAGCGCTGAGGTTCGTGAGAAGCCAGAGGGGCTGCTACGACTTGTGCGGATTCTGCTGCTGGAAAGGGGGGTGGAGGTAGGAGGGAGAGAGAAGAGTGGCTCTAGAAAACGCGGAAGTGATCCGACTTCTTCTGATTCCATTTAGGGATGCGACATCGCCAACAAAACATGAATGTTTCTAAACATCGATAATCAAAAATAAAACATCGCCCCCAAACCATCGAGGTTTTTATACATCGATATTTTTATACATCGATGTTTTTAAAACTAGATTGGTAATAATTCATGTTCGTGTCGGGTTGGTTAATTTTGAAATCGCTCGCGTTTAATCAATTTTTTAATTGAGGTTTAACTGAAAACTAGTGGTGCTAGCTAACCGAGACCGAAGGAAATAGAAAGCTTATAGGGATAGTCTGTGCCATTCTGTAAAACCGTTAGTTACATTTTAATTCTGTGTACTTTCGTCTGAAGTGATTACCGACATGAATACTGAATAGAAGCAGTGAGTTAAACTGCTTCTAAAGAACGAGTCATCTCTAACTCATTTCATTTAACAAAATTTACATCAATACTGATCAGGAAAATTCAAATAATTTCCTTTAATCATGAGAAACTTCTTTGAAAAAACTGTGCTAGAATGATCCTGGAAATCAATTTTTTCTTTCTGCCCTAAACATTTTGAAAATCCAATTTATCTTTGGCAGTGGCACGCCCAAAGGGGGGAGGGTATTGAACTTTCGACCCCCGCCCTCTAGAATTTTCATAAATGTAGATTTGACCGATTTTTATTTTGTGACGAAATCTATTCAATAACCGAACTAAATACATTATAAATAATGTATCAATTAATATAAATGTATTTAAAATTAGGCGAGAGTGGGAAAATTCTTAAGAAAACGTGATGTTATCTAGATAGTACTGTACTTCTCTAGAAAAATCCTAGATGCGCCAGTGCTCTTCCGTATTTGTGTATCATTGCTCCCTGTCGTTTCCGTTCGAAATGAAGATGGGCTCGATGACCTAATCCGCGCTGTCAGCGCCCAGTTAAAGTTAAAGAGGCGCGCGGGCGGGCGCCCTTGACTTTGCCAGCTGGGTTCCGCCCGGGGGGGAAGGGTTGGGGCGGTGGCCGGCGCCGGGTGAGTGCGCAGCCCGGGTTCGCGTCCCGGCGCCGCCATCGATCAGCCTGGGCGAGGCCCGGGCCTTGGCCGCACCGCGTTGCTGTATGTCGTCGCTCCCCTCCACCCCCTCCGCCGCTCGTTTCGCGCGACGTTTCCGCGCTGCTGGCGCGGCGTCACACGTTTCCAACTGCCTTGCTTTCCAGGAACTTTCGAGGAAATGGTTGGTGTCTGCATTGCTAATTTCCAATGCGCGCAGAACTTGGAAGAAACATTTCCAATCTCTTGTCATGTGAGAGGCGACTATGGTTTTGTTAGACACCAAAGGGAGTCGGAAAATCCCAAAACTATCCAACAATTTCGATTTTGACTTAACATTGCACATATTTTGTTGTTATTCATTCTGCGTACATCCAGTGAATTCTCATAATCCGTGCTTGCGACAAGATTCTGAAGAGGAGGCCGCCGGACATTAAATTCACATGATGCTTTATGAAACAGCAACTCTATTAATATACTTGGTCTCTAAGTAACAGTTATATTGTGAAATAGGCTACGTTATTGCAATATTCATGAAAACGTCGGTCAAAACTGTAATTTGTTGCAGTTTTATAGACTCGTATTGGATTTGTTGTTCTTGAGAAGCTTGAGTTCTCGAGCAGCTGTATGGACTGTATTAAAAACTATTGTGTAGTTTTCTTCTGAAGTGTTTTTGCTTCTGCAGGTTTCTAATACGAATTATTTTATCATTGCGTGAAGCTGTCTTCTTTACAAGTCCGCTATTATTTGTTGGAGACCAGAATAGTTTAAACATGGCTAACGATGTTCTTTTGACGGATAACTTAATGTCTTGTCACACCCATTGATTACGGTGTAGCAAATTGATTGTTAACTTTGAGTCGTTTGTGTTCTAAGAATCGCTTCTGTAATCTGAGATGAGGTTGAGCATAAGATCTCCAACACCTTAAGTCTACCCGCATCCCCTCTCCTGATCCTCTGTTCGAACCGTGATTCGTTTGTATCTAGCTTTTTTGGTGGTCAAGCCGGGCTCAAAGGCAAAATTTTCTTGAGGTTCTGTCAATTACTCTGCCCTCATTCAGTAACATCTACATTGATCATTCCATCATCATTACACTTTCATCGTACATTAATACATTAAAAATTGTCAATGATTCAGAATTGAGAATAAAAAAAAATTACAGAGAAATGAATGAGTAGATTAGATAATCATGCGTCAAAAATGTGATGAAATATAGCACCTAGTAGGTATTTCTAATAGTGAAATTGCGATATCCACAAAATTGTCTTATTTTCTTATAAAAAAGAAAGTAAATGCTTTTCTTCCTCCACTTCTCTTCTAGAGACTGCTTATAGGCGTCGTTCAGTTTTCAGCTGAGGGCATGGAACTCAGTTTCAAATAAATTTTAATTGAACTCTGCGTGGTCGTTTTAATACGCGAGTTGTAGATGAAATGTGCCCCGTACCCAATACTTAATTGCCGATTTGTATGTTATCTATGATTATCTTTATTGCATTATTGTTCCATTAATATCTGAGTACTACTTTCGTTCAATAAAGCAAGTTAATTCTATATTTTTAAATCCACAAAATTATAAAATTTCCTATTAGTCATTCATGTCCTTGAAATGTATTTTAGTGACCATGCTTCATATGAAACGGAATGGCTCGAGGCCCATTTCTTGAAACATGAAAGAGATCATTAAACATTTTACACCTTCATAACTTTACATATCTTCATCTGTGAAGTGAAGTTGAAGAGTTTCTAAACAAAGAAACTGTGAGCATATATGAAGGTGTTGAAACTTCGAAATGTACATCTGCAACGCAAGAACACGCGATGAGATTCTAATATGTATACCGCACCATCAAAACTACAAAAACACCCGTAGATTTTCATCAAAATAAATGGTTTTGTAGTTCATGAAGTTTTTGAAGCACGCCGATTTCACTTTCCTTTGTATAATTATGTCCTTATCACATCTTCAGATTTTTTTTTTATTTTCTCATTCATTTTGAAAAAGTTTGTACTATTTCTTGATGTGTTTTCGACGAAAAGAACAAACTTACAGAAATGTATATCTGAAAATGAGTATTTAAAACATTACGACTTTCCAAGAAAGGTACATACCACGACATTTTTCACTAACAAAAGGTAAAACCAAAGAAAGGAAATGATTAAAGTTACTCCAGAAATTACTCTAGACCAGGCGCGACTCGTCATTAAAGGCTGTAAAGCGGAGCCTCTTCTTTAGAAATAGCCCCCAAAAGTACTTACAAATTATTTGTAAATGTATATATTTATTAATAGTTTTCTGAGTTATATTATGTAACAATCATATTAACACTTCTCTCTGTCAGTTCGATAACGACTGTCCGAACGCATTTGAAGCTGTTGACGGGGAAGAGAAAAGCGTTAGGTGTCCACTTCATTCCGCCACAAGACCTGTGTAAAACGGGGAGGCGTGACGTCATGCATTCACTACACAGACGTACCGGCGGACGAAGGTTGCGGCCAGGCAGACTTCAAGGTTGGGGGCTCGGTGGGGCCTAGGATCTAAAGGCGAGCGTGCTCACCAGATAGCATTACTACGCAGCTCAGCGAGTACCATTCAGCAGCAACTAGTGTTTGCAATTAGCGCTAGCGGCGCTACTCCCTTATGCCTGTATCGGAAGAGATTATGTATAGAAATATAATGCATTCAATGTAATGTAATGCAATGCGTTTGCAACCTTCTCCAATTAGAAAACAACGAGCCGCGACTGCTCTAGACTCCTTGGTGATTTTGAACATATTGCACTTCTTGGCATCCTCCAACCACAAGTTCCATTTCATATTCTTGAGACATTCATCTTTTTTATTCGAATCTATAGTAACAAACTACGTAAACCAAAAAATAAATTTTATCTATCAACGTTGGCCGCAGTGGCGGATCACGACTTCAAAACATAGCGGTTCCCATAATGTATAAAGTTTTCATCTTAAACGTGTATTGACACTCAAACGTTTATGAAAACGTAACGCGTCTGTCGCACAAAAGTCACTCCTTTCTCATGAAATGTGATCGTTTCTGCCAACTTTGCTCCTTTGCATCCCATCTGACATCGTGTGCCCGCGTAGCACGCGCTTATGCAAAAGCAATGGTAAGGTCTTTCGCAAGCTCTTTGGTCTAAAGGTGTGGCCCCTCTCCCAGAGGATTGAGATGTTGACAAAGGTCATAGAAGCTCTACGTTCCTCCCGAACCTCCTCAGTCGATGGTTTGTCACCGCCCTATGCGTTAGCATTGTGGCTCCCAGGTAGCCACGCGGGGGAAACCACTAGACCCTCAGTACACGCGCACAATATACATCACTTGCAGTTCACGCGCAAAAATGATTCATTGGCAATAAATGTTTTTATTTTTTTAAGTTAATTCATTCCGATAAGTTATCAAGTATGGGATAGTGAAACTAGAGTCCCGCAAGGTGGGAGAGAGCTGTTCTCCCGTTTTTCTAGAGCCAAATCAATTTTCCAGCGCACTATGGCGCCTGAACTGTTTGTCTAGAAATAAGTTAATAAATCATTTTTTCTACTTTAATTTTGTAAATGGTTGTATTTTTTTGATAAAGTGCGTGGTTTTCGAGATATGTTTGAAGTTGGAAAAAATGTGAAATTTGTAGAGCTTTCTGCGAATTTCTCTGCAAAGTCTACATTTCTCGAAATGGCAAATCTAAAATTCGAATTCAGCATCCCAAGAAAGGCCCAGGATTGGTGGGGGGAATCCCTTTTTTTTCGTGGATCAGTCCCTTTTGAGCGCCACTCCTACTGGACTGCACCTTGAGATACCCTCAGCGTTTATCTGAAATATTTCCAGGCATTTCTGTTAATTTTATTTATTTAACATCAAAACGGTTAACTGTGTGTGACGTGGAATAAGTGCCTTCTGTATATGTTTTTATGAGCGCTGGACTCCCTACTCTGAATATATATATATATATATATATATATATATATATATATATATATATATATATATATATACATACATATATATACATACATATATACATATATATATACATACATATATATACATACATATATACATATATATATATATATATATATATATATATATATACATATATAGTCATGTTGAATGGTGAATTATGAATACAGGTAGCAACGAGCGTTTTTCGCTAAAATTGATAAGAAAATGTTTCCTCTCTTGCAATAACTATTTACAAAGACAAATCAACATCAAATTTTGCTGTCATTTCTCATTGTACCCTATGTGAAGAAATCGACTTACTGCCGTGAGAACTGGAAAACGATTATTTGAATAAACTGTATTCTTAACTGAGCTCAAGCAAAGTAATTATAAAATTGTGCAATAAAATAGTGAGAAATCGTCCCAGTATAGGAAGACCAAAAGTGTTTAGTGAAGTAGATAGATGATTTATTATTAGAGGAATTAAGGTCCTCAAAATTGGTGGTCTGAAATTGAGAGCGGGGGTTAAGATGAAGTGAGGTTCAAGAACTAGCTAGTATGTACTCTGCGTGACTCCGCGTAGAGATGCATGATATGATGCAAACTTAACGCAGAACTGGTACTTCGAAATCTTGTCTTAGAGTGAACCTTGATGATGGTTCCTTATTAGACCGGGAGTGTTTGAATACCTCAACAGAGAGTCCATATAATCAATGGTATGATGGAATACAATGTGTAAATGCATATCGTAAAGGAAAATTTCAACATTCATGAATTAGAGATGGGTCGTGAAAATAACTTGGTGTTTCATCATAATGACCGGAAACTTGAAGCTTTCAACACGTTCATGTACTTCTTCGGTTCCCAGACATTAATTCTGGAGCGCGCCTATGGTCTGTTCTTGGTACGAAGAAAAACACAGTTTGATAAACAAGGTACTCAACATGTTCGTCTAAGAGAATGAAATATTAATTACCTTGCGACAACAGCAGAGTTCGTGAAATCCGTAGCGAAGAGGCAATAATCAATGCAATTTGAAGCCCTGCAATATATTAATATTTCTTAATACATAGGTCTTGTGTGCCCAAAAAATCGGGTATTTGCTTTCGTTATAGTACATGAGGGAATAAAAATTAGATTTTCTGTACTCTTAAATATATTTATATTTTCCCTAAACATCTATTTATATTCTCTAGATGTTTTTACGGTACCGATGTTTACTAGGTGTACTATCACTTTGTGCACAAACTCTATTTCAATTTAATAATTAATTTAACTTCTGTAATATCGTTCTTATAATGTAAATTAAACGTAAGTTATTCATTTGTAATGCTCACTTTTATTTTTGAAAAAAGTTATTTTCGAATAGCGAATTCAATCGGATTTTCAAGACTAAGAAGTATTTGAATTAACTGAAGACCTTTCACTGAAGTCATCTTAAAATGTCTTCTCTTTTGATCTCGACATGGGTGAGATATGCGAGCTAAAACAAACGAGCAGCGGGGATACTTAAAATCGGAAGAAACCAGAGTTTTTATGAAGTTCCTCTCCTCGTGTTCGAATTCTCCGCCAGTGCAGCAGCAAACGTCAAACGATTTAGCACACAGCCGCGAGATGGTGCCTGTGTTGCGGTGAACCCTAGTAATTCAGCTGCAAGAAGGCTTAAATTAGGAAAACCGACTGCCAACGTGGAAATACAAGCTTTTTGTCTGACTGGACACCTTTTAAATTTTTTTTGTGTACGTAATACGAGTATATACCGAGTAAATATGCATAGTATAGAGGAAGTTATGTAATACTGACGAAAATCGTTTTCGAGATTTCAACTGAAAACGCGTAAACATGTCATGTTGGAAATGTAAAAGATTTTTTATGCCTGCCCGCCTGTGAACACTAGCATCTAAACTATTCATAGAGATTTTCCAAAATTAATATACTCGTTATAATCTGGCTCCAACCCACGCGATTTTGAAAATAATTCATTGAATTTTGGGACTACTTTGCATAAAGCTCTTAAAAGATTTTAAAAAGTTTCTCAAGTGGCTCATGGCTCTTTTCTTTACTATTTCTTGTAAGAATAGAGTGAAATACGTATAAAAATGGTATAGGTCCGAATTTGTTACCTCTAAATTTTCGAAAATTGCAAAAGTTTGAAATTTTTTTAACCTTTTCGTTGAATTGAAGATGGGTTTTTTCTTAGTTTCTTTAATCGACAATTACTTCTTTCATTAATGTCATGAGCATTTTTTGAAAATGGTTGATTGGGGTTCATTTTGAGTGAAATGTGGTCAATAACATAATTTCCTCACACCAGGCACCAATTTTTTTCTGTTAAACGTTCTATTGAGATGGTGCTGTACTAAATATACCTCACGTCGTTAATATTTACACAACGCATTTCTATACATTATAGCATTTTTTAGTAAAAGTGCTTCAAATGATCTCTGGTTTCAAACCTCGAAAGTTTTCGTCGAAAATGAGCTCACAATTGCGAATTTTCAAAAACGCTCTAACGACGTTTTCTCATAAGACTTTTTTTTTACAGTAAATTGGCACATAGGAAAAGGTTTTACTCCTCCAGAATGTGTTCTTATTACGGTGCTGACGCGTTACAACAGCTCCATTTGCGCAGAAAGGCATGCCAATCAGTGTTGCCATATCGGCGCCGCCGTATGCCATATCCCGCCGTTTTCAGCGGATTTTGAACTCGTACGGCGGAAAAAAAATGAGTTTCGCGGACAGCGGAATAAACGGCGGGAATTAATAAAGTTAGTAAAGCAGTAAAATTAGTAAAGCATCAGTTTTCGTTAACCTCTATTAATAAGTTGTCGTGCACAGATGTATATTTTGAAAATTTCTAACTCCATGTTCCTAGCAAGAATAAAAAATGTATTACTTATACAATAAATTATATACTACCTGAAATCAATTGTTATTATTTTGCAAATTTTACCCAAGTAATGTATTCTATACTATCTAAAAATTGAATTACAGGTTCAATAAAGCCACTATATTTCGCAATCATATTTTTGTTTTAATAGAATAAATTAATACATTTAAATATCAAAAAATAATTTATTTTACGTTTAGCGGATTTAGGCGGGAAATTTAAAACCAATTCAGCGGATTTTCGGCGGAAACTGAAACGAACATGGCGGAATGTCTCTAAACACATCTGGCAACACTGATGCCAATGGCCCTTTGGAACCATAAGGGGTGGTGCTGATTGAATTCCTCACCAGAAGAGCGACAACAAATATTGCTGATCAGGGTGAATCATTAAGGGTCGCTGGAGCAAAACACCTAAAACGGCTTGCTATCCTCAACAGATGCACAATACTTGGTCACTCTCGCCTTGGCTACATTTCAGCCATCAACGGGTCTGTATCGTTCCAGAATTCACGATAAAGAAGTATGACTATCCTCCATACAGGTTCTGCTCGACTTCCAATGTCTCATCAGGTTAGTCGATTCACAACTGATACAGAAGGCTGGTTGCCACGTTGTGGCCTCGGGAATTGTTCAATACCGGCCTCAATGCCTTGATGTGCCTTTGGACGCCCGGATGAATCAAATATTTGGACAATCGTGGTCTCTGGAGAGGGAGTTATATACTGAAAGTGGAATTTTATCGACCTTCCCCTCCCATATTTAAAAATTGGCCAAATGAGAGGTAAAAACGATAAGAATATTTAATTATTAGTTATATTGATATATGCCACCAAACGCAAATAACGTGTAAGGCGCGGTTTCAATGACAAATCGTAATTTTTTTTCTGGACCTTAAAGAGTTAATTTTACCTGTGTGTGTACGGTGAATCTAGGTATTATGAATGTATCGAAGGTATTGCAGTTTAGACATGTGTTTTTTATTGAGCAAATGTAGTCATATTTGCGTCATTTTTAGTAAGGTCGAATTTTGACCAACTTTTGTCATATATGCGTATATTAGATTAAAATATGACTCTCATGACAAGGTTTAAAAATATATAACACAACAATTACACTACAAAGCTTTGTTGAAACATAGATCAGTTGATTAACACACAGTTCGCTGCCGTAACTCATTGTTGCGCAGTCAACAAAACACTCTCGAACTCGACGGAAACGACTTCCAATTCAACCATCGCACTCGTGGTCTGTTTGAACACTAATTCAGTCTCGTTCAACATACCCGATGTAAAGTCTTCCATAAGCATTAAACCCCAAAATTTGGTCCAAGATTTTCAGCTCAAAAGTTCTTAAGCTCTGACGGGAAAATATTTTGTAAATTATGTGTGGTTAAAGTTATTACGGAAAAACCTATTGAATGCGCAACATCATGGTATTATATCTAAACACAGCAACAGTGTGAAGAGAAGTTCTGGAATTGATAGCAGACAAAGCATAGAAGGCAAATTGAGCAGACCGGTCCATCTTCAAATATGCAACTGTTCTTTAAGGACTTGTGGGATTGTGATGCTATAAAGATTTTTTGACGCATACCTTGTCAGGAAACCGCGCTTACATCAATGCTGATCCTTAAATCATACTTTTCATGGTATCAAAAACCATCACTCGACTGCAAGAGATCGGGAGAGGAGGGGCTCAGTGCCTCCACTGATGTCACTGCAGTGCCTCCGACCGGGGGGTCGAGGTTCGTACCACTACTAAACGCAACGTACCGCTGCCGCAAACCCCCCTCCCCCTTTAGCGTTACATAATTTATGGACGATCCTCCAAAATGGTCACAGTTTGTGTGTTGATGGGGTGTAAAATTCGAGGCTCTGATTTTGTTTGTGATAAGTTTGTACGATTGGAGTGATTTCACCTTCACCTTCTAGTATGCCCTAATCGCTGTGTCGGCACATCGTTGTAGAGCGATTACGTCGCCGTAGCGTACATCCCTTTAGCTAACTGGATTTCGCCGTCTTGTTCGGCGCGTGAACTCCCGAGGCGTTTGCGAGGTGGGCGCTTCGCACGGTCTTTCACGCGGCCGCTCGCCCCCGCGCCGCCCCCGCGCCGCCTTGGGAGAGCCGCGGAGGGGCGAGTGCGGCGGCACGGCGCGTGTTCGCACGGGGATCGATCCGCACCGCGTGGAGCGCACGTGTGGCCGGCACGCAGCCACCCTTAGGCGGGGTTCTGCGCGTGCGCGGCCTTGCGGAGTCGCCAGCAGAAAGAAATCGCCTGTGGCACCAACTTCCTCGTATATTCCTGATAACTGCGAAGAAGTAATATGTCATTGGTTGTGTGTAACCTACGAGTCGGGTAAAATGGTTATTTAGTTAACGTCTTCATTCGATAGATTGATTTAATTTGTTTCCGATTGTGTCAACTACAATGGTCCAGTGAGTGTAGCGTAAGTTATGCTTTGTCGGTGTTCTTTCCACGCGGGGGGGGGGGGAGATCAGGTACCGACATAAACATCTGCTTGCGAGATTTTACCCCTCTTGGTATTTACAACACCGGGGTACCTCCCAGCCGGGACAAGTTTTAAACTCTTCACTGGTCCCCCGACATGAGTGACATTGCAGTTACGTACTACGCGTGTCTGGAGAGGAGGGTACAGCGGTCAAGAAGGAAATATTGCGCGTGGTTCTTAGCCCATTTATAAATGGTACTGCTCTAACATTCGCGTAATATAAATTGGACAAACCACTGAAAACTACAGAACAGAACTGCCGAGAGAGAGGTCGAGATCATACGAGAGTAAATATTTAGAATTAATCAGACACAATTAACATTTCAAACATTTTAAATTTCAATCATTTTAAATACACTTTAAGTTGTACTTAGACTATGTTTCTAGTGATTGTAATCTGAGGGGAAAATATAATTAATACTAATGTATTGGTAAAAATAGTATCTTAATTTCGCTAACGAAATTAATTTCTCGTGTTTTTGATGAGGTCAATGTATCTCCTCCATCTCCGAAAAAGATTGTCTAAATTGCATACCGTATCTACAACTACGAAGTTGATGCCAGATATAATTGCGCGAATCTTCGTCAGTGTTCAAGTTGCAAAATCACCTTAGACTTTTCATCAGTAGATGTTTCATCTGAAGCTAGTTTGGCAGTTTTTATGCTTATTTAGGTGCACTCCGAACTCTAGCAGCAACGTCGTTGGATCCGTCGTAATCTCCTTAATTGGGGTAGTTTTCTCCGTGTTACGCGACAAGCCCGAAGCCCGTCAGCGCTTTGGGGACAGGCAATGAGTTGCTTGAACGACGTGCGCTCTGCAGCTCCCGTTTTGGGTGCTCCAAAAGAGATGTCAGAAACAACTACGAGCACTTAGCATGGTTATAAAGCAATATAAAAAACCATAATAAATAAATATATAAATTGTACTTAAAATTCCGCAGTAAGAGGATTTGCAGTTTATTGTTGATGAGTTCAATTAATTTCACTTGTTTGCAAGAATTTTAAGATTTATTCAAATGCGATTTTTGAAAATCATTTAAAGATACTAGCACTAGTGCAAAAAATTGAACTTTCAACTCGCTATGCAATGCTTACTCTGAAAGAACTGCTTTTACTTGTGTCTAAATAAATTTTGTAGTGCTTTCAGTAATACAAAGCTGCTTATAATAACGAAAGAGTAATGCAAAAGGATTAATTTAAACTTTATGCGGATGCCGGCGCAGAATCTTAAACTGGCTATGGACTGTGCGCACCTTTCCAAATCTGTTCCCATTCCCGTCCTTAGTGACTGGTGTTGGGCTATGTTGGATTATCCAATCCCGTAAGGACCATCCTCCAGGAGCTGGAAAGAAACCGGCAGGTTCGCTGAAGTTCCCCAAGACACCGTATTGAGCTTAAGTGCAATCTGAAATACTGTAGACAATTGTTTTGTCAGTGTTGAAGTGTGCCACCCTATAGAGGATCAGCTTTGTCTGTTACAGGACACTACTTCTGCTCTAGTTATTTCTTTTATCGGAGAGGGAAAATAGACAGCCTTTTCTGTAGGCGGAAATACTGTAATGTAGTCATGTAATATTGTTGATAAAAGACAACAACCTTGCCATTTTGATTGTTCTCAATTCCTTACTAGTACTTTCACATTTTATCGTGATTTTCACTTGTTAAATCATTACACTTACAATTACAACATAAAAATCTCGGTAATGACAAGTTGCGATGATCTGTGAGCGTGATCTAATTTGACGTATCTGAACATGATTCATATGAAAAGCTTAAGGTAGTACCAAGAATGCCACAGCAAACTATTCGTAAATGTTAATATCACTATGTTGGTCGAAATTGTCTCGTCTCGGTTCTGCCGCAAGCCCTTCATAAATCTCAACACGACCTACAACAATAACAAGACACGCCACACTTTCACCAAAACTAGGATATTAACGTTTACAAATAGAGGGCGACTTGCTGCGGCTTTTCTCGTTACTGGCCAAAGTTAAGTCTGTTCTACATTCTGTAATGTTAGACCCCAAGTGTCCTGATCGTATGATAACTTTTTAAAAACAATAAATGGGCACTCTAGGCAATTGTGAAAAATGCCTGCTGCTGAAGGGCTTTTTTTTTTTTTTTTTTTTTTTTAGATGTATTTTCATAATTTACTGGTATGTTGTTGTTTGTTTTTTTTCGTTTGAAAACTTACAAACACGTCGTATGTATGTATATGTTTAAATGTACAAATAATATAAATACGTCTTTTGTTTCAGGTACGTATGCAGGGAAACCTGAGAGTAGTGCTTCTACATCGTGTGAGTAAACGACTTATCCTTTGAGAATATGATGCACATATAGTGTGTACATTAATGCACATATAGTGTTCGTTCTTCTCGAAATGGCTATCAGCAAATTCCTTTAGTTATTTGTTGGTACAAGATATACTTGGTATATTTCGACGACCTCTCATTGTCAATAAGTTCAGGTTTGCAGAAAATGGGATTTATTTATCTCGTATTTGAACTCGTTCAGAAAATAAATTTGCCTGAACTTTGTTACATAAATGTTATTTGTTCTAATCCGTTGTGATTCATCCGTATTTAGTATATTTAGTTGTGGTGCTAGATTAATATTGTTCGATGACCATAAAAATTCTAATGATATATTCCTAATGTTCCCTTATTGTTTATAATTTGTCTACGTTATTCAGTTAAACCATGTGGAACATCAAGATATTGACGTTAGCGTTACTCGATCTTTACTAGAAATCTACATTCGCTCCAACAAAATTTTGAAACTGGAAAGATAAGTTTTAGATTACATTTAGTTTTGAAATTTACTGCAGTTCCCCATTCGTCTATTTTAATTATTAACCCTGCATTTACTATTTCCTGTGGCTCGCTCAAAATGCCTCCACTAACAAGTGAAGGAATACCAGATCCATCTTGAATTAGTAAATCAACTACACCTTCGTACCGGCGCTATCTTCGTAACACTAACCCGCTATAACACTTTCTTCTAGAGGTTTTGAATCTATTTTGCCAATATGAGACAATAATTAAAATCCGTTTAGGTAAATGTCCTGCTGACAGCTTTCTTGTGCTCTGCACGTGTTATTTGTGTGCTAAATATTAATTCCAAACACGTGAACTACGTTGATACTACATTCAATATGACATTGATTCAAAAATCAATTATTGTTGGTTGCTTCAAATCAGATATACGCAATGTCTTGAGTATCTTTTAAAATTTGATGACTTTAAACATTGACAGTGTTAGTTTTGATCTGATAAGCTTATGGTATTTTAATTATGCTTTTATTTATTTTTTCCAACTACTTTTTAAAGGTAAAATGCTTTTAAATGTAATTTTAACATTATTCTCCAATAAAGCATTCGATGTAAATTCTAACGCACAATAGTAATCAGTAAAGATCAGATTGTTTGTAAAGGCACAATGGTTAAAAATGATTTCTGGACACTCCGTGATATGTCACTAATGTTTGCATTTAAAAATACTCTTCTAACTTAAGAAATTCGCTAATTGTAAACTTACCCACGCGTGCTCGCGCTAAACTAAAACCTTTTTAAAGATCTTGTCACAACCAACGACGGAACGGAGGACAGTAGATAGGCGTTAATCCTATTAAATTTAAAAGTTTATTCAAATGCAGTGTTCATACTAGAAAACTGGTTAATAATAGCCAGCGATGACACATCTGGAACTCTCTACCTTTCATTCAAAGCGATGCTCTTTCTTTTTAAAAGAAAACCCTTACACCAGATTTACACACTTTTGACGAACGATTTCGGGTGCTAAAAAAACAAAAAAATCTGTAAATGAAAACTTTACTTACAGACACGAAAGTCGCGCACCAATAGACAGTAAGAGTCAGGCAATTCCGTTATTCGCGGCAGTGCTTGGCCTTGGTGCCGTAACTTGCCATGATTTTTGCTTTCGTATTGCGTCTTCTACATAATAGTAGCCTTGCTGGCTCTCTGACGCGTCACCCGCCTCAGTTCTGCTGGAGTCACTCTCCGCAACACTTCGATCCCCCAGCGACGGAGCGTATTGGACAGTTGTCACTCGGTGAGTAGCTATGACTCCGTTAGCGATTCTCGGGACACGCCTTATACTAGTCGATGTTCGTTTGTTGTGGTGTAGCAAAGCAGTATTTTTAATTGCGTTTTTATTTCCCTTATCTCAGCGAGTGTCGTTGAAGGCATTTACAATCACAATTATCAAACTCAAGTTAAAATAAATTTCACGTTTCTTCGTATTTCACAATTTTTGTGCGTGGGCGGTGTTGGCCAGTTGCATAAAAATGCCAGGATAATCTCGAAAGCGTTTCGGACACACTATGGCGTAATTACAAAGTTGATAAAAGTGCGTATCATGTCAATGCGAAGTGTTACTGGTTCGAATCTCTCAGAGCGTTCATTTATGCTCACTTTTCATGTGTTATCCTGACGGACTTCTTGTTCTGCTGACTCCCACACCCCAGGAGCCTACATGTTAGTGCAGTGTGCACATTAACGTTTACTTTTTAGTCTAGTAATGTAGTGTTCCAAATGTTAGAATGTCGAGTGTATTGGTTTCGGCCGGATCATAATAAAAAACGTTCATTAATGTGACCCTGCAGAGGGTTTTCCTAAATAGCAGATTCAACCAAAACATTGCAATTTAGATGATATCCACGAATTTATTTCTGCAAGCAAAAATAACGTTCATGATACCCACTATGATAAAAAAAATAATTATGAGCGAATAAGTAACGCCAAATGTTTTCATTTTATCTCGGTAGAAAGATGGGAAATTTCAATTCGACTGTCACGCGAATTTGTGAATGTGCGTTTTGTCTCTGTCTCGGTTAGCATTACGACCGTTCATTGATAGCTCGAACCCCAGGTAATCAGAGACTGTCGCCGACGAAAAATGTTGACTGTATATGTCGTAGATCCCTTTAAAAGGTTGCGAGCTCGTACAGACGAGGGGCATAACACGCAATGCTGTTGCGGCTGGCACGGCCGCCGCCAGCCACGTCCACTTCCGGAAGTGACATTCTTCCGCCACCGCCGCCCGCTCCGGTGAGCAGTGGCGTCACCGCCCCTGCCGCGTTGGCGGTGCTGGCGGACACTTACGCGACACGTCACCGGCGCTTATGCAAGCACCGCCCTCGCCCTCGCCCTCGCCCTCGCCCTCGCCCTCGCCCTCGCCCTCGCCCTCGCCCTCGCCCTCGCCCTCGCCCTCGCCCTCGCCCTCGCCCTCGCCCTCGCCCTCGCCCTCGCCCTCGCCCTCGCCCTCGCCCTCGCCCTCGCCCTCGCTTTCGCCACCGCCACCGCCACTGCCACCGCCACCGCCACTGCCACCGCCACTGCCACCGCCACTGCCACCGCCACCGCCACCGCCACCGCCACCGCCACCGCCACCGCCACCGCCACCGCCACCGCCACCGCCACCGCCACCGCCACCGCCACCGCCACCGCCACCGCCACCGCCACCGCCACCGCCACCGCCACCACTACCACTACCCCCCCCCCCGCATCAAGCATCCTCCGCTGACGAGACGCCCCGACGCTTAGCCCTCCACTGCCCCGCTCGCCATGCCGTTGTTGGGCCCCACCACAATGGGCGAGTGAGGTGGGAACACCTCAGATGTTTGAGGTGATGCCCCTCCGACTGTCAGTGGCGTTCCACTGACCAGAGGCTCCGTGTGAAAAGTTATTTAACCCTGGATGCGAGGGGACGTTCCTTACCACTGAATTGTCTTTCCTTGATTAGCAAATGCGTATGAAACCCGTTTTAAATAATCCTCTTCATATTTATTAAAATCTGCATGTATTGAAAACGTATTAGAGAGTGTCTGAAGGACGTGATTGAAGTAAATTGAAAAGGATAGGAATAACATAAATTGAAAACCTTGTTATCGAAAAGGTTTGTATTTACAATTTCCTGGCGAAAATATAGCAGAAAAAAGGGAGCAGGCAATTTTTGATGTTTTGTTGTTTTGTTTTTTCTATCTTTTCAATTGACCTACACGTTGTAGGTATTACAAATCAGCTTAAACCTTCAATGCAAAATTCAGTGACAGTTCATTTCTATTTGCATCCCCTATATTTACGAATAAGTTACCACACTTTAAATACCGAAAAGGACAATACACTTCACGCTCTCTCATAACTACATTTAATCGAACCACCGACAATACCGACCCAACCAGTGATCTTATAATACCCAGAACACAGCCCTCTCATCGCCTCCGTGCCGTAAAAATCGCTGACGTCACAGCAACTTGGAAAATAATGGCTCTTTCTATAAACCCGTCGCATCTCGAAGTGTTTACTGACATTCAACAGACAAGGATTTTGGTGGGGGGAATGTGACGTGAAGACTCCTATCTCGCCTATACATATACGTAAACATATACTATACATATGTGTAGTACTCTGTGACTGATCCATGTACAACAAAATCAAATAATAATTTTAAAAAATCTCCCTCGAAAAATGCGGAAACTGTAGCGTGGTAATGATACGAGGGACCACCACCACCACCACCACCACCACCACCACCACCCACTTTTCCTGAATTAAATAGCACTCAAACGTTAAATGATTGGGTGAAAACCAGAATGGTATAATTTAACATTTTATAGCGAAGCGAATGAATGCCAGTTCATACAAAAATTACACACTGAGTAGTTGGCGCACTTTTTATTGTAGAAAGATTACTTAAATGGGACCACGCTATTATGCTGATCACAGGAATATTGTAGACTACAGAAAACTCAACAAATTACGCTTCATTAGATGCTTTTTGAACGAAAAGTTTGAAATGAAAAATGTATTGTTTTCTTTTCTGAACGTTTAACATATTTCGAGAAAATTTATTATGAATTTTGATGATCGTCTGAAACAAAATACTAGAGATCATTGGTAATCGACTAGGTTCAATACCAAGACGTTTTTTCCGATAAACAATATATTGTATTTAAAATTTTGCGCATATTCGAGCTCTATTTATTTTTATTGTATGCTTATTAGTGTAGTAGACAATTTAGTAGGAAATGGTATAGGTTTTAACCCAAATATTCACATCGATTCAAAATTATAAAAAAGTGAACTAGTGCCTGATAAATAATTTTCCAACCGTCTCGCCTTTAAAACACGTGAGTAAAATTGTCTGAATAACTTTTATCTGATTGGTCTCAATTAAAAGGAAACGTTGTCCAATTTAATACACTTATTACAATCACATAACTTCAAATTAAGATCTGTAAATGTTTCCATTTTATAGTAGATTATCACTCGAATCAAATATCTTAATTTATTTTCAATGCAGTGATATAATTCCATGAAGTTATAGTTTATTAGGAATTGGAACGAATATGAACGTGAATTCTTTCCAGTCACTGAAAGTTCTTAATCATCCGCCGATTCTAATCGCTGATTAAAATTTATTGGTTAAGTAAGATGTCTTGGTCATGTGTATTATTCTTTTTTTCTACTAATGTTTAGCTCTGTTTGCTGAGAATTGTATAATCATTCTGCAGCATAAGTTGGATTCGGATATGATTCAATAAAAACGACTGACTAATTTCGATTAGTCAGAAATTACTAGCGAGATTGCATCACAGAACTTTGATGTTGTAATAATTTAACTGGTCAGTGGGAGATACGCCGCTCTAATGCTGTTCGGAGACGCATTTTATTGAAGTTCAGAAGAATCTGGAAACGGGGAATTTTAATATAGGAGACCGGTTTACTTACGCGTTACTGTGTTCGCATTGTACAACAGTAAAAGTTTGACATTTCTCCCCCTCTTTTGAACATAACTTAAAATCACTGCTGTGGCCTATGTATACGTAGTATAACTGAAATGACTTGGAATATCTTGGAAATACACATAAACATACATGGTTTTTATATAAGGAAAGCATGTTGATACAATTATTTCGGTTGTGTTAATACGATTTTATTCTTTACTTTATCGTAATCATTATTTCACGAAAGTGCCATATTTGCGTACCTTTTGTGCGCATTAGTGTAAAGTCGCTTACCCAAATGGTGCACATGGAATTCTGAAGTCTGTGAAAAAAGTATGAGATCAATGACACATTGTTTGGAAGTTTACATCTTCGCGTTTCATAATAACGCGGATTCCTTTTTTTTTTTTTTTTAAATTTAAAAATGCGTAGCCTTGGCGTCACCAGACTTGTTTCCTTTCCTGTCACAATGATCTCGTCTGACTGAGAAACAAAGCGCTTCAGTCTCTTAAAATGTGCTTCATATTGTGTTCAAGTCACAATCAACGAAATAAATATGCTTTCTGGCTATTCTTTTACACTGGTCTACATGTTGAAATTTTACAGAAGTTTTTTATAAGGGTATCTTTCTGGATTTTACTAATCTTACTGTCATACGAGGATTTGGATTACGTGAAGGGTGTATTTTTGACACATTCGCAATTTTTTTATTGCATAATCATATTTTAATGCGACGTACGTGACAGAGTTTCTCGTGGTTGTTTTTCGGGTGCGAAACAGCATTTTTTCAATCTAAGTAATACTGTGTAAAAAAAAAAGAAGGGTATGCGAAATGTTTGCGGAACATCAAGCGCACGCGGCGTATTAGAAAGCAGTTGTGTGAAGTTAGTGAATTTTGCTAAATATTTTTGAGAGTTTGAATTGAGAGTTCTCCAAAATATTCGAAAAAAGGTCTGCAAAAATGAAAAAAATAATCACAAATATTAAATTGAAAAATAAATCAAATTTGGCAAAAATTGTAAATGTTTAAGAGTTTCCAATGGCGGTAAAGATGTTCTACTTTTCTATTTTTTCTTTCTGGGTCGCGAACGTAGAGTTCTAAAGGAAGATCGAATACACGTTTCTCATCATACGTCAATCACAGGCTTTATTAAATATTTTCTACGAAAAAGAACAAAATTTTAAAATTGATTACTTTACAATTCTAACAGTTTTTTGTCGCGAACAAAGAGCTCTAAAGAAATTTCGTATACCTTTTCTCATCGAACATAAAGCATGGAATTATTCAATATTGTGTTTTCAAAATCTGGTTTCAAATTGTGGTTTCAGTATTTTTAGATGTGAAGGTTGTCGAGTGTCTTGCACATTTTTTTTCCTTATAAAAATGTTCTGGGATTATAATATTATTTGTATACTTCAACTTTTTGGAGTTCAAATGTAAACCAGGATTTCTCCTGCAAATATAAATGTGCAGATTTTAATAAACATGAAACATTTCAATTACATTTTCGGTAACGTGTTTAACTCGGTTTTTACCGTGAATAGCAATAGCATTTATTCATATTTTGTTAGCCTCCCGCGTTTCATTAGTCTCGTAGAAGTAGTAACGACATGAAACAAAATCTTTGGCGTTTTCAATTTTCCGTACAGAAATTTTCAGTTGTAACTTTTTTACTCTTTTGTGCATTGTAATCACTCAGATTCAGCTAATGTTACATTATTTCAACGTGGCTGCTGTCGTGGTTTCCGCAATCCGTTTCCATCACGCCTTAGTTTTCTTAGTGAGAAACGATTAGCTCACCGAAGAAATAGTTTGGTAAGATTTTTTAGCCCTAACTTATGGCTAGGCTTCCGCGGCCGGAGTCAATGCATTCTTGGCTATCCGGGATGAGCCGCGTCTCTGTCACTTGTACTGACGTTTCGGCCATCTTACAGCCTTCTTCAAAGCTGTACTGCTGAACAGCTATATAGCATTATAGCTCTGAAGAAGGCCACAGCGAGATGGCCGAAACGTCAGTACAAGTGACAGAGACGCAGCTCATCCCGGATAGCCAAGAATGCAGCCCTAACTTTTCTTCAATAATATTCTAAGTTTGCATCCATTACGTATATTGCAATACAAACTGGTAAGAAAGATGGACAGAATCCAGTTTCCAATCCGCGAACGTACGCACATGAAGCAACAAGGCGGCCCTTAATTTTGACGAGCAAAACAAACATTTGATCTCCTCACGGTAGCCTAGGTTCTGTATATTCTCGCGCGTTGGCTTAGTTTGCTATTTCAACGAGCCATGGTAACAAAAATGTGGGATGAGACCACGTGCAACTTTTTCATATACACATCTCCCGTAAACAAGAGATTCATAAAGGGTGAAGAGAGATTTAAAAGGCTCTTCGGGACATATCGATAAATGTACATGCTTTAAATTATCCTCTTCATTACTGCATAGACCTTGAACATTAAACAGACCGCTTGTCACGATGAAATTTGTAATGCAAATAAGTATGTAGGGAATTAAGTGATGCAAATCACAATCTCCCATCTCTCAGAAAATGTTGTTCTTGTTGTATCTTTCCGTCTGTTGAGAGAACTACAAATGAAAAATAGCAGAAACAAGTAAACCGGATTTGGTACACCGGAAATACAGCTTTATCATATTCCGTCTCTGGCAAGCGAGAAAAAAGGCTTGTCGGCTTCTAGTTACGGGTGACGAAACATGTTTGACATTTCATAACATGGGCGAATCCAAGTATTCATGGTTGCTTGAGCATCTAATAATGTGTTAATTTTTGTAAAAATTATTTTCATTTGTAAGGTTTTTTATGTTAACATTTTTGTTTGCATACTATTTGGTCAGAACAATAGACAACCATGTTGACAAAATTTACAATAGGATGTGAAGAAACAGTGCCCTCACAGTCCTTAGTTCTTTTATTTACTGACAAATTATGTATAGAGTACACTATAAATATAGTATCTTCAGCAATAACACAAACAAAATTAAATACAATAATATTAAAGTCAAAGGAGCGCGCCCGCAGGCGCGCACACACGCGCACATACACGCGCGCACACGCACATACACGCGCGCACACGCACATACACGCGCGCACACGCACATACACGCGCGCACACGCACATACACGCGCGCACACGCACATACACGCGCGCACACGCACATACACGCGCGCACACGCACATACACGCGCGCACACGCACATACACGCGCGCACACGCACATACACGCGCGCACACGCACATACACGCGCGCACACGCACATACACGCGCGCACACGCACATACACGCGCGCACACGCACATACACGCGCGCACACGCACATACACGCGCGCACACGCACATACACGCGCGCACACGCACATACACGCGCGCACACGCACATACACGCGCGCACACGCACATACACGCGCGCACACGCACATACACGCGCGCACACGCACATACACGCGCGCACACGCACATACACGCGCGCACACGCACATACACGCGCGCACACGTACATACACGCGCGCACACGCACATACACGCGCGCACACGCACATACACGCGCGCACACGCACATACACGCGCGCACACGCACATACACGCGCGCACACGCACATACACGCGCGCACACGCACATACACGCGCGCACACGCACATACACGCGCGCACACGCACATACACGCGCGCACACGCACATACACGCGCGCACACGCACATACACGCGCGCACACGCACATACACGCGCGCACACGCACATACACGCGCGCACACGCACATACACGCGCGCACACGCACATACACAGGCGCATATACACGCGCACATACACAGGCGCATATACACGCGCACATACACAGGCGCATATACACGCGTACATACACAGGCGCATATACACGCGCACATACACAGGCGCATATACACGCGCACATACACAGGCGCATATACACGCGCACATACACAGGCGCATATACACGCGCACATACACAGGCGCGAATATACACGCGCATATACACGCGCGAATATACGCGCGCATATACACGCGCGAATATACGCGCGCATATACGCGCGCATATACGCGCGCATATACGCGCGCATATACACGCGCGCATATACACGCGCGAATATACACGCGCGAATATACACGCGCGAATATACACGCGCGAATATACACGCGCGAATATACACGCGCGAATATACACGCGCGAATATACACGCGCGAATATACACGCGCGAATATACACGCGCGAATATACACGCGCGAATATACACGCGCGAATATACACGCGCGAATATACACGCGCGAATATACACGCGCGAATATACACGCGCGAATATACACGCGCGAATATACACGCGCGAATATACACGCGCGAATATACACGCGCGAATATACACGCGCGAATATACACGCGCGAATATACACGCGCGAATATACACGCGCGAATATACACGCGCGAATATACACGCGCGAATATACACGCGCGAATATACACGCGCGAATATACACGCGCGAATATACACGCGCGAATATACACGCGCGAATATACACGCGCGAATATACACGCGCGAATATACACGCGCGAATATACACGCGCGAATATACACGCGCGAATATACACGCGCGAATATACACGCGCGAATATACATGCGCACGTACACGCGCACATACACGCGCATACACACGTCAACTTTTTAACCAAAATATAATACATTTACACTTTTCTAGACATAATTACGTTTTAATAAAAATTAATACAATTTTAAATTGTTGTAGTTAATAACAGTACAATTTTCAGATTTTTTAATAGAAGATTCAGATAGTATTTGTTTTTGAAGTTCGAACCCATTTAGAAGATTCAGGGGGTTATGTGAGAATTATCAGGTTATTGTATGAGCTCATTACCCAATAGCGTATGTACTCCAGCAGAGTCGTACCTCTTTTTTCCTGGCGGATGACCATATTGACGCTTTGTCTTGCCTTCCATGATATACACAGCTTGACAAAACAAACTGATGCACCCAGGAGGAGTGGTCCAATATTAACCCATTTCGATATACATGCATACCATTGATTTGTGAGAAAAAGAATAGATTCACTCGTATCTGTAATGCGTAGAGTGCATTCGTGATGTCACCGCCGTGTTATAGCGTGTTATTATCAGTTGACTACGTGAGTCAGACAATAAAGAACGACATTTACGTACAGTACGAACATCCGCGATGCCGCGCACACGCGTTCAGTAGCATATCCATCAATTGACTACATTGGATAGAGGTCGCATTGTGGGATTTCAGGGGCTTGTGGGACTGGATGGTCGTATTGTGAAATGACCTGGCATGTGTGCCATTCAGATGTCACAGTGGCTCGAAGTTGGTGTCAGTGGGTACGTGTGGGCACTCATGCAGGCCGAGACATCACCCAGAGGGAGAACCGTCGTATAGTCTGCCCCATGTCTTCGGCACCCGCCATCCAGTTACATGTACTGGCGACTCTACCATATCCTGAGAGGTCCGCACAGTGGTTCCACGACTCGCATCCGCTAGTTTGGGGTCCCACCGCCCCATGCGTTGGTTGCCAGCCAGTACACGACGTCGGTGATTGGATTGGTGCTCTGTCCAAGAAGCATGGATAGAGGACGAGTGAAGAGTCCCTTATAACCTCCGATGACCATCGTATTAGTGTGTGGCGGCGTGAAGGTTAGAGGGCACATCCTCCCCATATTGTGGGGAGAGACACAAACGTAACCCCGGAAATCATGGTGTGGGGAGTCACCAAATATGCGTTCAAATCACCTCTAAGTGTTCGTCATAGACATTAGGGAGTTTTAGCGCCACGCGTAAGGTAGCGGCGTTATGCACTAACAGTCATGTGACAGACCTTGAAGTCATAACGTCTTATCTTAGGCCTAAGGTACGACCTTATACCTTCATAAATAGTGCACGCCTGTGGGAGTCTCTACGGTCACCTTACAAGCGGCAAAATGGCCGCCGAAAAACAGGAAAAGTTTTTTTCCAACTCCTTACCATTTCTCGTATGTAAGGCAGTTACAATTATTCCTTACGCAGTCCACAAAGCTGGCAAAAATTAACGGGATATGTAGGAGAGGTGACAGGAAAGAAATTCGCGAAAAAGAAGTTCAAATCATATCTTCGGGATAGGTTATGTCTTAAGCTCATAACGAACGCTGTTTTAAGGTACTTCCTATATTTTCAAGAAAAGCAGATTCAAAATCTAAAACTCCATGCACAATGTGTATTTGCTGGTCTGTTAACTCGTAACGTGTTTTAAATGTCTCACCACTAGCCTACACTCTTTGATAAATTATGCAATTTCTCTGTTCAACGCTTGAAATGCTTCCTTTGTTATAATGCATAACGCAATGTCGCAATTGCTAAAACTCTTATGAACGTTGTTCATTACGACCTTATGAAGGCGTTAGTCACGTGATCAATAGAGTTTAAGGATATCTCCTTACGCATGGCGCTAAAACTCCCTATTCTGCGTGCGCACGTCCTACCCGTTATTGCACAGGACCCTGGGACAGTGTTCCAACATGATAATGTACACACACAACACGTGTGTTTATGGACGTCCTAGAGCAAGTTGAGATCCTCCCGTGGCCGGCAAGATTCCCAGTCCTCTCCATCATTGAGCACATGGGCATTGGGCGGGATGACATTGGAAGAGGACTCAGTCGCGGCACCAACCTGGAAGAATAGCTGCAACAACTGTGGACGAAATTGTCTCAAGAGGGGATCAAAGGGCTGTTTGACACTATTCGGAACCGCATAAGAACATACATTGTAGCCATAGGAGGTGCTACACCCTACTAATCTGGCGCCAACTTTCCACCAGCAACTTTCAACTGTCTTGACTCTTTCATCTCATATTGTAATCAGTTCAATAAAGTCACATTGTCGTTCAGCATCTGTAGTTGCATTTACTTCCAACCACTCCTTCTGGGTGCAATACTTCTTTGTCGGGCAGTATATTTGATGGAATGTGCCATTGAAGGGTGGTGGTGGTGGTGGTGGTGGTGGTGGTGGTGGTGGTGGTGGAGGTGGTGGTGGTGGACGAAAATCACGGCGTAATAACATAAGTGATACCTCACATGCCTCCAGGGAGTGCGCATGCGTCGGCGTCCTACATACTTGAACAGGATTCTTGCTCGTGATTCAATAAGGCCAGGTCAAAGGCTCTACCCCCACTGAAATCGGGGGCGTATGAGTTATGCAATTTTTCTCCTGTATTTGATACCTTTGATTTAATTTATAGGTCATTGAGGTGAAAACTAGTATGGGTTTCAACCATTACTGCCTAAAAGAAGTCACTGTAGCTATCAGTGAGAATATGAAGTGAATTGTTCAAACGTATGATTCCTCAATCTTGATAACTAACCATTGATTAAAATTCTTTAATTTCTCTGACCCAGCTTGATGACATTCTCAAGGACCTCTCTATGATAAATCGATCCTTTAAATAAGGCTCGATCTGACAAAATGGAAGAAAAGTTGTTAATGTGATATGGTCTATCTGACTTGCATACAAGTACAACATAATCGTGCTGCAATCTGTGGACAAATAGTTACTGTCAACAACGTTACTGTAGGAAAGAGGTCTGAAAAGCTGAGGAGATGAAACTTTAACATCAATGTACACGAAACGATTGAAATGTTAGTTGAAAACTTGACATTCCAGGGGGTCGAACTGTCGGCAAAAGGATATTTACTTGGCAATATTGCATGGTCGTTTCACTTCTTAAATAAATTGACACATTGATAATATCGTATTTGTAAAAATTTGTAATTATGAAAATAAAACCAGTTAATATCAAAATAGTAAATATTATTTACACTATGAAGTTGGAAATAATCGTATTATTCAAAACCTCATTTGAATTGAATTTCTCAGATTTCATAATACTGACTTCACTGATTTGAGCCAATGTTATTGTCGGAAAAAGAGTAGGAATTTTTATGGTAGAACTGGTGGAAGTAAGGACCAACCAGCTCCATCCTGCTCCGCACCTACAACTTACAAGGGATACTGCGAATTCGCATAGTAAATTACATAAAGTATACATATTATGTTGAAAAAATTCAAAAGAAGTTGTGAAAAGTTTCACCTTTGAAATCCTTCAGGAAGGGAAACAAAATTGTTTAATGTTTCTGATGCTATTAATATGGAGCAGAAAGTATTGGAAGTAGAAATCAGGTGATTTCGCGCTTGAAATAGCGATAGTAGAAGACCTTGTGGACACTCCAAACAACAGGCTCTAGAAGTTTTATTTGAATGGCCATGTGCAATCAAAGGGAAGTTAATTGTTTAGTTCCGTATTTTATTTCTTCCCTTAAACTCTTCATAAGTTCTTGATGTTTAGAACACTTTGTTGATTTTTTTAAAAAAAATCCACGTTTAGAGCTTGCGAATGTGCCCTTTTAGTTTTATTAAGAGATATATGAAGACAAACACAAGAAAACCATATCCAAATTAAAGGCTTATTTTAGGCTAATTAAGTGCCCTATTCCCGAAATTTAGGCTTCTCTGGACCTCCCAAAATCGTGGGTGTAGCTACCTTAAAGTTATCAGTCCCCATCTAGAAAATACAACTTCGTAATATTGGAAATGGTTGCAAAATTAAAGACTAATTAAATGGTCTAAGAAATAAAACGTTCCAGCCCATATTTTACCAAATCCAGGGTTGTTCAAAGTAAAAGGGTTACATTATTACGGTCTCAGAAAAAATATGAAACCCTCACTAAAGTGTAAGGCTTATTTTAGGCCGTGGACGTTTTGTCTTAGAGCCTAAAATTAGCCTTCGTGTCAATTCAGAACGCAATGTTACCCATTTTAATTTGAAGACCTGAATTATGTAAAATATGGGCTGAAACAACTTTTTTCTCAAGAGCCTTTAATTAGCCTCTATGCCTAATTTTGTCTGTATTTTCGTTGATTTTCAATGACGCGTATTTTCTGGATGGTCACTGTTAGCTTTAACGTAAAGGTAGCAACACCCACGATTTTGACAGATTGAAAAGAGCCGAAAATCGGGCATATGGCAAAGTAACCTAAATTAGATTTTATTATTGGATATGATGGTTCGGTTTCCGGACGCTAGAAGGTTTAAATGGCCTCAACGCGTGGCGTGGCGTGGCGTGGCGTGGCGGTCGTCGTCCCGTGACTCGCCTCCTCTTCCGGAAGGGGCCGGCCGGTGGCGTGGGAGCGCGGCGAGGTCCTTGCCTCCGAGCAAAACGAGCCCGCGCTGCGGTTCCGGCTCGGGACACGCCGCGCCGCGCTGCGCCGCGCCGCGCCACGCCGCCAGTGCCACGGGACTGCTGGAGCAGCTGGTAGTGCTTCGACACTGTCAAAAGTACTTTCGTTTATATCTGCTTGCATCGATTGGGGGCCAATTGGATATTTGGAGGTAAGAAGCCAATTAGTACGAGAATCTTGGTATTGAATTATGGCTTGATGACTGATTAGGAAGACAGTGACAGTGATTATTTAAGTAACAGTTTATGTTAGCCAGTGTAGGGTAGGACATAATAAGCGTATGCAATTTAACTCGGAAAAACGTTTGAAGTGGAACATTGTGATAGTAATTGAACCACCAATGTGTTCAGCCGTATGGATAGAATGTCGAAAAAGTGCTGTCATGGCAAGACCATCATAACAACGTTTAATTCTTTGTTCAGTTTAATAATGTGAGGAGATCGAGGAGAGAGGCATCCAGAAGTTTCATATTATTATAAATAATATAGAGCGTACTCTTAAATCATCCTTGAGTTTGAAACAAAAACCTATTTCTTGGCAAACCCACAAAAAATCGGAAGTATACGTTCGAAAAAACGTATTATATGGGTACGTTATATGTACGTATTATATAATTACGTTCTTTGGGTTTTTCTTCTATGTAGAAATGTTTCCAAAAACTAATAATCCATAGTAAATGTACATTATCAACTGCAATTCAATTATAATTACTTTTGTTTTAAAAACTGTTTATAACAAAAGTAGGTAAATTATTGCCTTTATTTAGGTTTCAAAACGTGAAGTGAGATCAGACGCGTTCGTAAAATGAATGCAATTCTTTTCTACATGTTACTCACCAACCAAGCCATAAATTTTGTTTTGCCTCCATAACTGTCAAAGCTTCCGCTCCCATGACTGAATAAACCATGCCGTTTGATAGAAAAATGAAAATCCAAACTTCGCGCCCACTGACCTTGAGCAGCTATCTTGGAGCCCGTGATTCACGATTTCCGCTCCTTTCCCTGTCGTCCTTGGCTTTGGGATTTTGCTTCCGGAGGAATATCTCTTGTTGCGGGTGCATTATCGCAACTGCCTGCAATGGCAAAACGTTTACTGGTGAGCGCTGATAAACAGACAATAAATGCGCGTAGCCCGTTCACTAGAAGGGGAGCGACACCAGCGCAGGCAGAGCTTTTATCACACACAAACTCGGCACTCTCTATCACAACTTCAAACGCGGCAAAAACTACCCAAAACCAAATAGAATATGCTCACGATTTCCCAAGGATAAACTCAGACCTCCATAAATACTCAACGTCATTGATTCCCAACAGCTATATAAAATAATAACATATAAATATTTTATTCAACGAATTATAAAAATAAATTCACATCAAATCAGTTTTTTGCAAAATTATACACTGAACACAGCCTGTAATATTAAGGACAATTACCGTGAGAACGAATGTCAAAGTATTATATTGTGAAATGTGAAAGGCAGCAATGCCGAACAGGAGGTAATAAATTTTTTAAAAAAATTTTAAAAATTAAAAAAAAGATTTTATCTGCATCCTGCTTACTCTCTGCCAAGCGCCTGCGAGGAGAGCACTATCAGCGCGCGCAACATCCGTATTTCCACCGTATTTCTCCCACTGCGATTGCGCGCACGAGGTGTCACACGATCCCTTGCATTGCTACAAACTTACTAAGGGAGGAATGCTAGAAATGAGAACTGCGCAACAGAAGTGCCATGACTAAGCAGTCTTTTTCGTCATTATCTACTATTTAGAAAAGAAATATTAAATAATGAGATGTGCTTTAGGGAAGGGTTACACATAAAAGCAAAGTAATAGTAGGTAAATTATTGTACTTGCTGTATTGTTATTGCACTTATTGTATTGTTGCTAAATGTGACTTAAGATGAGAAGATGGTGAAATGAATGCGAATTTCTGTTACTCGACGACCGTGCTCCCAATTACGTTTGGTGTCCGTGAGTATTAATACAACCGCTCGTATTAGATTGGGAGCCAGCGAGAAAAAACACGTATGATAAACTCAAGTGAAACTTTTTGACAGCCAGTGTTATGAGGAACAGGGAAACGCGATTCGATAATTCAAAATAAATTCGATTCCAACATGATATTAATGGCATTGTGTGATTTTATACGTAATATCTTTGGGATTAATCTTGAATACTTTCTGGGTTAATTATCCAAAATGGTAGGGCTTTCAAAATTAAAATAATGAAAATATCAAGGCGATATGTAGAAATTAAGTTTAATTTTGTGCTAGTCCCCTAAATGTTATTAACATGTTCTTTAAATATTTGTTTGAAAGCTCGTTTTCTCTCTTCTACAAACAGAGACAGAGTAATCACGACAATTACGGCAAAAAAGTAAATTTTCTTTATCTGTTTAAAATATATTTTTGACAGAGCTAATATTTTGGATAATAAACCTAGAAAATATTAAAGATGAATGTCATAGACATTACATATGAATCGCATATATATACGCTTACCAATGATTTTTGGAAATATTTGGGAAGAAATAGGTTTTTCAGTATGGCGGCCATTTAATGACGCCTTATCAGTTTATGAATCTGGATAACGGGGAGTCCTAAAAATGTACCGCCATACATGTACCTATGATACGTCTAGTGACAAATTGGACATCTTTGAATCAGTATAGTGGCTACTTAGACACCGGAACGTTATGGCGTGGTCATAATCGGCAATTTTTTTTTATATCATTAAACCAAAAAAATAACTTTGAGCATTTAATACAAAAGTGTATTTAAAAATGACACTTTAAATTCCATATGTCGGACAGATTGAGACGCCATATCCTTATGGCATTCCACTTCATCACACTGTGGCTATCAAACGATCAATATACAACAAGAATTAGCTGTGTACTCATTCCCCAATGGCATAGTTTTTTCGACACATTAAAAAAATTGTGCAGCGCAACGCCGACTTCTCAAAACGTTTTAGCTTTGAGCTTATCATACGTGGATTTTCTAGCTGGCTACCGGTCCATATGACTGAAAAGAGGTAAACGTATGATAGAAATATGAAAAGCCATAGCCTATTCGAAATATTACATTAATTTCGAAAAGGTGTACAAAATAATATTGAAATTCACTCTTCTCCGCACAAAGTCAACTCGTGTGCGAGTGGTATGTAGACACGCCGGTCTTCTTTTTGACGAGGCGAAAGCTTTTTGCGTGCGAGAAGATCAGCTCGATTTCCTCGGTCGTATCTCTGTCCTATTAAATGTGGCGCTTAAAAAGCGTAGGCGTAGATAGTGCGCGTTGCCGGGGTGTGCGGGCGGGGAAAGCAGGCCGCTTGGGTGGGCGCGGGCCAGTGCGGCCGGGTCGCTGCCCGCGCAGCTGCCGCCAGCTCCGCTATCTAATCGCCAAGGGCGCGGCGGGGTGCGAGGGGCGAGGAAGTCGACGCTATTTGCGGGATGCAGTGCCTCGGAACGGGACCCGGAAACTAGCTCCCGTTAGCCACATTGATTTTGCTTTGTTTAACGAGACTTCTTGTGAAAATGCACGTATCATTGAAAACGATAACATTCCTAGTGGATGCAAATTAATACTAGTTTGTTTGTTTTTCAGCAGGGGACATTCCAGAGGGGGCGCGTTACGAGGCAAATTCTCACCCTCTCTTCGTTACGTAAACATTATTAGCAATATTTCTCAGCTTATGGAGATATTTCATAAGTTGTTCAAAATGGTGTTGAAAATATGTTTACTTACATGTCATGTATTTTCATCATTATGCACCGCCTTCGGCGGCTCAGGGCATCAACTGCAGCGCCTCTGACCGGCATGTCCTAGGGTGCGCGTCACAAGGGCGGCAAGATTTTCGGCATTAGGTAGATAGTTAGGTCGGATTGAGCCGCTGCCCGCGATAATTCCAGCGGCAGACTGCTCTGATCGGTAGTTTTCCGTGGTTTCTCCTATACACACCAGGCGAATACCGGAGCAGTACCTGAACAAACAGGCCACGGAGCGCGCACGATCTTTTTTCTTTTTTTTCTTGTCCTATCCTCACTACTTTCTTACACACACCCTTACAACACTACCTCATATGACCCCACTGGTGGGAGGTACCTGGTTTGGAAAACCCCACTGGCCGACAGATTGATGCCCGATCTCACCATCCATCAGGGAAAGATCACCACAACCTCCCGTGACAACACATGCACTACTCGTACGGAACTGATGAACATAATAGATGATGCGCCCGGAAACATCAATCCATATTAAGTGATTGTCAATAAAGTAACTGTAAAGTCAGATAACCATTTTCTCTCTTTTAATTTATACACTGTGTATATTTATATAACGATGCATATACATGTTTGTGTTAAAGTTTTGACAACTGTTTTTGTCTGACCCTTCTATTGAAGGAAAAGATGCCTGCGAAATTCTCTCGTCAGGAACTTTAATTTGTTCTCTGTATTTTTTTTTCGCTCGACCTCCAGATTTCTGAGGCCGATCTAGCCAGGTGTGCGCGCATGTGGGCCGTTACGGCCATCGCGTCCACGCTCCACCGCTCCCACCTGCCCCCCTCGCACTCTGGCTGCCTTCCCCCTCTCACTCTCCCACGCTACACGCCCCCTCCCCCAGCCTCATCGATCCTCTACTGACCAGGCTATCGACCCACCTGCCACCCAGCGGCCTTGCCCCGCCTGGAAGGCCATTCGTCTGCTCCTGCCTCGTTCCCGTCTTTACTCTTCTACTTAGGGCCAACAAAGCGGAATTGCTCTCGATGAGGATTTACTTCAAGGAGGTCTCATAACTCGAATTCTGCGCGGTGTGGAATCTTCAGATTTTCCTGTTAGATTTAAAGTTTGAGAACATGAAAACATATAGGGAATCTGTTATATCGCGATTTAGTGTCGATACTTGACACTAAATGTGAATTCAGACGTAATTCTAAACAACGTATTAGGGTTATTACTCGTTGATGGAAGGTAGATAATTGCACTTGAAATAATTCCCAGTCATACAAGAATTAAAAATAAGTAATACATTCCTTGTGCACCTTTTTCTCGGTTGATGAAGTAGAGATTACCAATTTATCTTTAAATTATTTCTTTTCATGTTCCTTTTACTAAAACGAAATTCGGCAATTCACATGGTTCCCGATGTTCGTCATAAATGACAAGTTATGGCAAAATTTTTATTTTAGTAGGGATCATTCACGTTCCTGGTTTCTTTTGCCTCTACTGGAATTGTAGCTTACCGTTAGTGAATACTGCAATATCTTCTGAAAAAATAATTATTTTAAGGTGTGAAGATCAGTCAAGTTTACAATTTATACATCTTTACATTATTTAAATCTTAAAATGTCTTCGTAGGGTTTTTTTTATTTTGAAACGTACATAGAACGAGGGAAACAACAATAAAAATAATATTATGCACTACGTCAAAGAAACTTTCGGTACGTAAACTAGGGAAAGCAAAAACTTGCCAGGTTTGTTCGCGCAAACGAATAAGCATACACGAAACCCAACTGAGCCGACGGCATTGCGAATGCGAGGCACAGTTGACGTCTTGCGAGAGGAAGTCTTGAGCTATTCAAATTCTTTCACGCAGCCACTTCGCACGTTCCTCCCCTCTGTGAATGCAAGATGCGTCTTATGGTCCAAAGCCTATGGCAGCGTCTGCGCTACATCCGGTGCCGCCGCTGCCGCCGTCGTCGGCGCGAACATGTGGGACGTCCATGCGTCTGTACCAATAAAGCTTTGCTTGACAAAGCTCTACGTATCTTTAATTGGCAAAACACTATCGCAAACTTACTGACATTCAAAACTTCTCAATGAGTCGTAATATATATATATATATATATATATATATATATATATATATATATATATATATATAGGAATCCACGCGTTTACAAAGGTGCCGGCAACTAAAAATCATTTTAAAATAACCTTATCAGAACAACGTGTTCATAAACTGACCTACAGAGTTTTGCTGCCCCTATGCAGTAACTCTCACCGGGAGGACCTGGAGTCCCCGCAATGGCGGTTTGTGGACACAAGCTAGAGAGCTAGGGCGTATTCAAACACTGTCTGGAGGAGAATTCTAGCGGCCGACCGCTCTGATCGGGAGGTTTACATAGTTTCTCCAATCCACAACATGCGAATGCCGGAGTAGTACCCTAACCAACAGGCAATCGTTCGTTCCTTTTCCGCGCGCGATCTTTCCTTCCTCTTTCTTGTTCTATCCTAACCACTTACACACAGTGGCACTACTTATATGCACTACACTACCACAAATGTCGGGAGACTGGTTGGTGCTTGGAGCTTGTCCCGATTGGGGCGGTGCCCCGCTGATGGGAGACACTTGATTAGGGAATCCCGCTAGCTGCCAGATCTCACCATGCAGCGGGAGACGATCCCCGCTAGACGATCCTCGCTCCCGAAGAAGAAACATGCACTACACGTAGGGGATGAATGACCATAACAGTTGATGTTCCGGGAAACAACTGATCAAACAACGGGATCATGAACTCGTTTTTTCGGAAGGACATGTGAAATGAACCGATTCCTTCAGTAATTCATCTCTATTATTTTATCTCGTTTAATTTAAGATTCATTTGTGCTGACAAATTGTTATTTAACTTTCTGATATTCGATTAATGTGATCCCTAATGCGAGGTTGAACGGTATCTTATGGCTTACGCAGTTTGTTTGTATAGATACCAACCCCGATGATTTATGTTTCTCCTCGCATTTCTCTAGCATCTAATTTGTCCTTCCTTATCCCGTCTTTGAATCAAAAAACTTTCCGAGAAGAATTATTCTCCATTTATTTTAGAGAGAGATAAAATGTTTAATTCGGTACAATTTTCGTGCAGATTTTTCGTACAGAATGCGTGCACTCCAGGCATCAAAACTGTTGAGCATCTTCAATTTTTCTCTTTGAGCATCTTCAAAAATCCCTACTGTACTTTTTAAATCTCGAAAGAAGTCGTACCATTCGCGAATTTCCAAATGTCTAATAATTCGCATTTTCCGAAGACTGCATTTCTCTTTAAAGGAATTAAATTGGCTAACGAAACTTTGACCAATGAGTCAGTGAAGTACTAAATCTCTTATGAATTTATTTGAAAATAATCTTCGAAAAAATGCTGAGAAACAATGGGTCGACAATTCTTATTTCTAAAATTGTTCGTGAAAAACAGGGTTTAAACAATGTGATTTATTATGTATTATTTAATATTATTTATTATTTAATATTATTTATTATTTAATATTATTTATTATTTAATATTATTTATTATTTAATATTATTTATTATTTAATATTATTTATTATTTAATATTATTTATTATTTAATATTATTTATTATTTAATATTATTATTTATTATTATAAAAAATCTGATAAATGTGTAGAAAACTGTCGTCAAATACAGTTCTAAATACAGCCTGTAAAATTGTAAAATGCGTGTCATTGTCCGCGAAATGAACTGATCGGCCAAGGATGAATGAAACTTTCCTCCTGGAAACGTCTGAGATGTCCCAGCACTTGTGCAAGAACGGTATGCGCACGAGCCTTGGTGGCGGCTGCGGGGGCAGTGGAGAGGTCTGCGGTGCGCGCGGCTGGCAGCCGTCTAGGGCTGCGCGGGGGCTCCCCGCCTCCGCCACCGCCCACGGGCGCGCGGCTGCGTTTTTGCTGACGGGCGCCGCGCGATACGACCGCGCCGTGTGGGGGTGAGGGGAACGGCAGGGGCAGGGGCGGGGGCGGGGGCTGCGCCGCGCGCCGGAGGTCGCCGGATGGAATTTCCGCCGCGGTCTATCGCGCGGGGAAGCTGCCGGCGCGGGCGGGGCATGGGCGACGCAGCGGCGCTGGAGGGGAAGGGTGGGGCGGGCAGGGGAAGGCTTGCCCCGCCTCCGCCTCCCTCGAGCTGCTCTTCGGTCGATGGGCGGCCGAACGATTCCAAGAGGCGCCCGCTCCCGTCCTGATGTACTGGCAGCGCGATTCAAATCTCCAACAGGCTCTTGCTTGGAGAGCATCGAGAGACGGCGAAACAAATCTACATCTCAGCTGCTGCGAGTGGATCCTCGGGAATGAAGATGGGTGTTCTCGCAGGGTTAGTTTCCCACTTACGCAGTGAAAAGAATGTGTGATAAAGTTAATAATCGCACGCTTTAAAATAGTAACCCGTCGCCTTATGACACTAAGTAATAATCGGAAACTGTTTTTGACGGAATTCAGTTGTAATGGCTAGTGAAAGAATAGGATTTTCTAATATTAATGACTAATACTGGTTCTAGTTCAGATGTTATTAAATCGAATACATGCGGTTTGTTTTTCATTATGTAGTGTGACGCATTCTTTACAAGTTTAAAATTCATCGAAGAACAAGAATGATCTTAAAAACAAGAGAAAGGAAGAAATGTCTCGTTATTATTTTTAAAAGGAAGAAATGAACAATGGGTGGGAACAAACAATGGGAGAGGTCGGGGAGGGAAGAAAGGTCAGAAGAGAAGGAGAAATGAAAATAAGTAAAGAAAACACTCGATTAAGAAGTACATAGGGAATGCCTTATGATTAAAAATGTGAAAGGGAGCACGAAAAAGAGAGAGAAATTTTTAAGAAAAGGAAGTTCGGAACGTAAATACGTCTTTCCGAAGATACAAACTGCAAAGGATCAATAGATTGGCCACGATCTCAAATGGCTTTAGAATCGATGACCGTTGAAGAGGTGAGGTGAGGAAGGCGTTCCCTCGAGGCTGAGTGGAAGCGAATGCACCGAATCTTTGGAAGGGCACTAAAATTAAAATGAACCCTTGATTTAATTAACATGTGAAAACGAAACGATATTGCTGAACAAGTTGTATGAGGTGTTTAATATAGAGTATTTTAGCCTCTAAATTTATATCGAAGATTTTGAAGCACAGTTGCATTTTTCTTGAATTTTTTGATTTAATAAAAATTAGGGCGCTAGTAGTGTAGGCGGCCAAAGTAATTCAAATTTGGCGCCACGCTTGGAACTCATTTACCTTGACAATTCTTTGAGGTATTTAAGAAAGAAAGATGATACATTTCAAATTAGGGCCTTCGACAATAAATTTAGCCCCTCTCTCACAAAAGCAAGAAGTCGAAAGTTTTGAAATAAATCTTCATCTGCTTCCAAAAGTGACTTTATATCGCACTACCCCTGGCCTGCTGGCGACGAAGGTTTGCACATTGTATTAATTTCCTCATAAGAGGCGACGAGATCGCATTGCTTGAGAATCTGGTGCCGCGAGCAGTTTCGTAGCAATCGTGTAAGGAAACAAAGTAATACGCCTATTGGGCGCATTGAAAGTTGGTTTGGTACAATGGCGAGCAATTCCCAAAACGAAATGCAGTGTCCGTGACCCACGCTCTGAGACGAGGGAAAAACAGCAAAAAGCATGAATAACGAATAGAATTCGTCAGGAGAACGTTTATTTTCGTCCCGAGGGAACCATGACAAATTCTTCAATACTTAATGATTCGTACGGCAAGGCGTTAATCTTGTCAATTCAGTCTTTTCAGAATCTTCTCGTCTGACGAGAACAAAGAAAAGCGATGTAGGCTTCTCGTCGCTGTTTCTGTAAATGCTCTCCCATTCATCTAAGCAATTGTAACGAATATTGCATCACCTGCCGAAGTCGCTGCGCGTGGATTGCGTCACCTGCCGCCGCCACTCCCCTTCCCCCGAACTAGACGGTTCCGGACAATCCGCGAGCCGCGGAGAAACGCCGTGAAAGAGCCAGGTGCCTCGAGACAAGCGCCGGGCAGGTATAAATGCGCCGGCCGCGGCGGCCGCGAGTTAGTTAACAGTCACAGAAGAGTTTAGTGAGAAAGAGTTACAGAAGTCAGTCAGTAGTGAGCAGTAAGACGTCAGTCCGTCAGTGTGTCCGAAGTGGAAGCTGTGCTGGGAAGTGTGCATTGCGGTGAAGAGTGGTGCAGTGGTTGAACAGCAGTCAGCAGTCTGAAGTCTGCAGTGGAAGCTGAGCTGTGAAGGGTGCATCGCGGTAAGCAGTGGTGCAGTGGGGAAACAGCAGTCAGCAGTTTGAAGTCTGCAGTGGAAGCTGAGCTGTGAAGTGGGCATCGCGGTAAACAGCAGTGCAGTGGACCCTGGTGTGCGCAGTGAAGTGTGGTCTGCGCCAGGAATTGTGGTCTGCGCAGGGGAATTGTGGTCTGTGCAGGGAATTAGGGTCAAGTGTAGTGGACCGTGGACAGTGCATGGACTGACTGATACTGTAGAAGAAGAGAACTGTTTAAATAAATAGGGTGTAAGAAGAGAACGGTTTAAATAAATAGGGTGTAAGAAGCGAACTGTGTAAATAAATCAAGAGAACGGAGTCGTGTGTAACAGTGTAAATAATTAAGAGTAATATATCTGTAAATAGACAAAGTAGTTTTTAGTGTCAGTAGATTTTAGTGTGTATAATTGTTCCCGAATAAAACGTAATTGTTGTAAATATTGTGTTGGTTTTAATTCACCACGAGAAACGTTACACAATATTTCGCAGCCCCAACAAGTAGTGGTGATACTAATTTTCTGAATCAGCGCTAATATAATATATAATGTATGTATAGTACAATAGATTTCGTAATATTTACAACAAATTTACATAATCACATAACAAATAGCCAATAAATCAGGTCCCAAAAAACGAATTTATACTAGATCCTCTAACTAACCAATTTTAACTGAGTGTTATATCACTTGTCCTTCCTACTATGTCCCACCCTCATAACTTCTAAATAGTTCACGATATCGAAATGCAGATTTCACTCAACAATGCGTAGTCATGGAGCAAGAAAATGATATTGTTCGTAATACTTTTAGTTTTTGAAAAAAATAATAATTCCTGGATTTTTAAATGGAACTTTATTAAAATATTTTTCTCACTAGCAATGGATAGATCATAAGAGTGTAAATACAATGATGCATTATTTTTTTATTATTTTCTCAGTAGACTGTAAAATATTATTTTCTGATATGTGGTTTTAAATTAAAGCGTCAATTTCCTGTGGTAGGCTTTCGGGGAAGGTGGCCTTCGCTTCGCAGCGCTGAGACTTGCGGGTAGTAGGGATAGTTAGTGGGGACAGCGAAATTTCAGCTATCTGTAGTCTTGACTAGAAGGATACAGGTTCAAACATCAATATTAACGATCAGAATAAAAGAGGTTTCCATTGAAAATCTGAATCGAAATTTCCTTGTACTGATTGAAATTCCAAAACGTCGATCATTGAATTGAATGATGTAAAGAAATCGGTAGAATAAGGAAGGTACTAACAAAGGTAATTTTCAAACTCAAGAATTGAACACAAAGCCTAATGTCCGTAAGAACAAGCCAGCATTTTAAAACATTTAAAACAGAAGAAAGTGAATGAACTGACGATTTTCACCATATCTACAGATAATTCTTCAGACTATTTCGTTCGACATTTTGTAATTTTTTGCTGATACTCAACTTCTCATTATAAATTTACTAAAATAAGACCATACCATAGAAAAGACCTAGAAGACATACAAGATAAGACCTACATAAGAAATAACCATAAAAAACAGAATATAAATACATAATGCTCTATGTTCCCCATCAACTGCAATCCACATCTGCATTCGTGTGTGCAAGGACAGACAAACAGAGTGTATTGGTTTGAGGTGCTATAAATCGATGCTTTGGAATTTCAACTATAGTTTTTACTGTTGTAAAAGAAAAGTTCAGTTCTGATTCAATGAAAAAAATCTTTCATTCTTATCGTTAATATTGAGTTTATCGTGTCCGTCTTCATAAAACCATGAACACGTCTTCCCCGAAGAGTTTAGAGGGCTTCTATAGAAAATTGTATTGTCCGTTTAATTTAAAATCACATGTAATGTATATTTTTATTCTCATTCGTATCAAAACATATTTACGGCTAATTACTTGACTTTGATTCCTCATTATTAAGCGAAAGTTGCATTTCGGTATGTGAACAGCTTAGAAGTTATGAGGGTGATCCATAGTTCACGGGACACGTATTTGTTATGTCTGATGTCCGAATCAGACTAATTCAAGGATTAGATGGTTAATGTTCATAAGGGGTATGAAGCCTGAAGAAGGAAAATCTTCGAATTATACTTCGGACTTACGCCGGATAATGTTCACATTAGCCAACACGAGGTGGCTAGAGTACGTAAAGTACGTTATGGTGACGAATAATAATAATAGATATGTGTAGGTATCAGACTGGTGGTGGCGTGTTTCTTAGGCTAGTGACAAAGTGTGTAGTTCCAATGTGCCACTCGCTGCGAAACGTAAATTTCAATTTATACGAACTACCTGTGCAGGCCTGACCTGACCTCACGAAATACCGTATGTGACGCTTCAGTATTTTATTTTCGAGTTGGCAAAGAGGCCTCGGCCTGCTGCCTTCGACTTTAGCGATTTAATATAAAAAGTGAAATTTGCTATTGAAAAGTGAAAATTGAACATTGAGTCTGTGCGCTTTATAATTTGTATGTCAAAATTATTTTTGCGGACACACTTCTCACTCGCACATTACCCATCCCCTCGTGACTAATACCGTTAGTCGGATGAACTTTCGAAATCATTTGTTCATTTTACGATCAAGCAATTTCGTTCAATCCATGTCTAATACGCGAATTAACTGGATATTTTTAACATTAGCCAAATTTAAAATTTTAACCTTAAACGATCGTAAAATGTTTTAAAGGAATTGAACGTTTTGTCACTGATTCCTAAACTCTTAGTCAAATAATTTTCAATTTAGTTTTCGTAACTTTTATGGCGTCATCTTCCAATATTGTGAAGTCAGTAAACAATGATAGATTTAATGTAAATTGCTATTGTTGTGAGTGGGAAGGTTAATGGAAACCTAAATCTTATCAACGTCTGTTTCTAAGCGAGGCGATGCCAAGTTTAAAAAGTCTTTTTCGTTGGACATTTCTGTTTAGTCCAGCTTACGAGTGGCATTTATACATTTACGAAGTATGTTACATACCGTGTAGTAACGAGTAATCCCGGCGATATGGGGAATATCAATTTCGAAAATAGTTCAAGAATGTCTGTTTAAATACCGGTTCCGTGTTAGATGAGATTAAACTTCTCACTCAACTTCAAGAGAATTGCTTGTCTGCACCATTTTGAACGAGGACTTTCGGGAGGCTTTCACTCAATGTTGGTGCTCCAGAGTACTTCAGCTCAACCGGAACGACGTCCTTGATAATTCAGCGTGAACTTTCCTGAATAGAATGAGGGAATCGCTGCTAGGTAATTAAAATATTAAAACTCAAATTTCCTTTAAGATTCAAATTCACTTAACGTAACCCGTAACATTTAATCTCCAGATAAAATTGTCCCATTTGTGGACACTTCAGTAACACAAACTACTGTTTGTAAGATGAAATTTCGAAGACAGTTTCTGGCTGAAGTAACTTCTTAATGATAATAAGTCTCTTTCACCTTTGTTTCCCGCCAAAGTTTAACACTTATCTTCAGCAATAAACAATACTAAGACCGTAAAAAAATAAAATAAAAAATAAACACAGGGAAGTTTGTGGTGGAAGACCAGAAGCCTGTAAACGCTACAAACTCTCTGGCCCTGGTTGGCTGTTCGTTGATGGAGGAAGAGCAGGTCGGAGCGGAAGCGAAGCGGCGTTTCCCCAGCGCAGGGGTGGGGGCGTTCGCAACGCGGCCGCCGCCGCCGCCGCCGCCGCCGCCGTTGCCATTGCCGGCCTTGGTGGGCGCGGCTTGCGTAACCGTGACGTCGCCCCCACGTGACCGCCTGCGCCGCCGCTGCCTCCGCGGCCGGCGGCACGCCGCGGGTGTTGCCAGGTGCTGCCTGCGCGCGACACCAAGTGACCGCCCGACGGCAGGCTCGGTCGTCGGCGGCGGACCGTTACAGCCGCATCCTTCGTTGGTAGTGACGATTGATCCCGAAGGACTTCGTTTCTAAGTGTCAGTGTTGCGACAAGTCTTCGCCGGTGGGTACAGTGCGCGAGTGCAAGTGCGTTACCCGCTGCCATCGTCGTCGCCAGCCATCGCCGTCCGCTCCGCAGCATCCCCCGCTGTTTCTGCCGTTATCTTCGTTCCTGTCAAAGCGGATGGGGGCCCGGCGTTGGGTGCTGACGCTTTTAGCTGGATACTGGTTCTCTCCGGGCGTTGCGCCCCGACATCGTAATTTGTGGAGCGTATTTCTTCGTTGTAGCAGGAGCGACAATAGTTGCACAGATCTGCGGCCATGTGCGCTAGTACGGCGCACTCGGAGGTTAGGATTTTCTGATAAGGTGTGACAGCTCATGAATTGGAGTGGCATGCTCTAGTTTATTTTTGTTATTGTGGTGAAACTTTCGAAATGGTTGCGCTCGTAAACAAGCATAAATTATTTTCGCCCCGCAAAGTATTTTGTACTTCGCAAAAGATAACAAAATCGGATAGGCAAGAACGTGTAATTGTAAAATTGACACTTCCTTAGTGTATTTAATGTAAATCAGTGCTTTTATTTCTTTATATAATTTTTTTATTTATATCATAAACTTTCTTGTGTTATTTTAACACCCTTCTGTCACGTGTAAGTTGTTGGTTTTGGAAGATATGATACTCTGTCAGCTTACTCATCTTTTTGAAAACTTCCTCGTGACCTATGAGTCCGAAGGAGTATTCCTCAAACAAGATTACTGTAGTGACATGGCCTATCAGTAAATAAACTTCAAAACTCGCCATGCAGCACATACTGATAATTAGGGCTTACATCTCACATCATCTTATTGTTTCATGCGAGTTGAATTGTGGGTCGCTGACATCAAAAAGCTGGAAAAAATGCTTGCTCCTACATGTAATACTAGTTCATCTCATACCTAGTCACACTCAGTTTCACGGATCCTTAGCAACTAAAAATTTGTTTACGGCAGAACGTCGTTTTTCCATCTGTCCGTATGTGAACAAAACTAGCGCCCCTTTACAGGATTTTTTCTCAAATGAATATTCCTCAATCAGTCTGGCTGGATTCGAAGCCCTTTGAATTTAAAACTAATTCTTTGAATTCTAGGGGTACTTTACATGAATCTCTTGCGACATTTTCATTTTTTTCTTTCTTAAAATGCTTAATTTTTATTTTCTCGCGGTTTAGAAGGAACTTCTTAAAAAAAGAAACTAATTCTGTGCGAGAAAACGGCTGAACAATTGTTATTGCAGGGCCCTGACGAAAAAGTGGATAAATCCAGTTGTTAAATTTAGAAAAAATCTAACAGGTGGCGTAGCCAGAATCCGTCTTGTTCATACCCAAAAATCGATTAATGGCAAAACGTCTGTCCGTCTGTAAACAATTCTAGCGGCTAAACCGTGCAGCAAATTTTCTCCAAAATTGATATTCCCCACTCGATCTGGATGTTACCGCGGCTCCTCGAATTTGAAATCTACATTTAAATTTTGGACGGTATTGAAGCCCTTGGGACTTTTTTTTTTTTAATGAACTCGTGTATTTTGATTAAATTTTGTTATTGGATAGTTAGAACGAAGTTTAAGATAATGGCGCAGGTCTCATGTTGGTTAAAAACGCTTATTTTTTTGAAAAAAATCAAATTTTTTTCGGCATCTTCCCTCAAATAAAATATAAAAGATAGAGACATTTTCCCTTAATAAAATCTGTTCCTTAAAGATAGATGTTGAAATTGTCATATACAATTTTCCGAAAATTTGAGTATTTTTCGCGTTATTTTGGGCGAAATATTCGCAATTTTTAAGTTTAGTTTGTGTTTTTTCTCAAAAACTGCTCAATCGTTTTTGATGAAATTTTGTTGGTGGATAGTCTGAAGGACGTTTAAGAAAATGGTGCAGGTCTAACGTTGGTTGAAAACTCTGATTTTTCGAAAATTGAAAAAATTAAAAAGTATTTCGGCGTCTTCCGACATCTACAATTTATGAAGATACAATTTGTTTCTTAATGAAATGTATTCATAAAAAATAGATTTTCAAATAAGATTGTTAAATTTTTCGAAAATGAGTATTTTGGAGTAATTTGACGTCAAAGTTAGTCGACCGCTCAGAAAATCCTGCGATTCTTGATCGTAATTTAAGAAATGTTTTGAGACAGTTGGATGCTACACAAGTTAGAATGTGAATATTATTTCATATCTTTGTTCTTTCTTTCATTGAAGATTTTGTTATTCGTTTTTTTAATTAATCTTTTAGAAAGTATTTAAAACTTATTTGAAATAAATGAAAAATGAGGATTGCTAGATTTCAGTCGCCCGTTCTCAATTTCGGCAATTGGATTCTAGGCAAGTTGGAATTTGTATATTATGGCATATTTCATTTTATTATTATTTATTATATTTATATTATATTTGTTATCTCATTTTAAATTGCGTTCTTTAATTGTCTTAAATGTGAAAACAAATAGATGAGCGATCATTGTTGGTTGTTGTTACCCATTGTTGTAACGTCGCACAGATAACAGGAGATGATACTGATCTTACAAATGATACTGCATCTTTTCGTTCGCGGTAATAAAAACGAATATTTTTATATTTGTAGCATGTTACAATATTGCATTATTTACATATTATTTTATTTTCTCCCCTATTGCTTATTTTTCGCACCAAAAGTTCTACAATTTCAAATGAGTTTTACAAAACCAGAATTAGTGATATAAATAGTATCACATAACCATTACTAACGACGAGAAAGTACGTGCTGTGTTAGCAACACTAATTTTTGTGTAAATTTCTTAAAGGAATAGGCTGAATTTACCTGAGAGGCTGGCCGAGTAGGGGAAACATGAGCGAAGGTAGGGGAAGTTGAACCAAAGAAACTCAATGTGAAGCCCGCCGTGGAAATGTTTTTCCTGTTTCAAATTGTATTATAATTTGCATTGGTGTTAAATATTACGAGAACGTGTATGCTGTTGTAACACCTGTTTTATTAATACTTTTGTGCATAATGTTTTTTCTGTATGTTCGAAGTTTTCACATTTACTTGGATTTGAAGATAAACATTACGAACATACTATGTCTTATTAAAATAATTACAGAAAAAAACTTAGACATTAGAACTTCTTGCACTGTTTGTGAAGATTGGAAGACAAAACTAATTCTCTGTGCAGTATATTATGGTTCCTTTTTACTTTCATGTTTGTGCGTACTATTGCGTGCTAGAGGCTAAAGATTCATGTCATGAGCTTACCACAGAATAATAAATACTTTGTTCTATTTATAAACTCGGTGCAGTTATATATTCGCGCGAGATATTCAATAAACAATACGATAAACAATATGATCTGATTCTTGCACAGTAATTGAAATTTATGACAAATAACGTAATCATTAAATATGTCTTGCCTTCACCATTCGTAGTTTATCAAACGGGTTGCCAATGTCTCTCATTAATCAATTTATAAAGCTCTATTTTTCAATTAATGTTTCTGTCATTAGAAGTATTATTGGCGATACCTTTGTATCTTTCTACAGACGAAAATGTGATAGCAAAAACACCATTATAAGCAAGAAACAAAAGCTTTAATATCACTATGTTTCGAAATAATACAAAATTGCTTGAAGTTAAACGTATAAAGTAAACCGTAAACAAAAAATTAACATGAGATGCTTAAATAGCAAAGCCGCCTGAAAGATAGCTTGAACGTCCAAATATTGTGCATTTCACAGTTGTCTTTCCCTTCGTAAGTAAATGTTGCACGAACGGTTTTGTGAAACGATATGGCAGCGCCCCGCGCCCCGTTGTACACGTGCATAATAACCTCTTCGTTATGCGGCCCGTGAGCCACGGGGGGCGCCTTGAATCCCAAATGCACCGATGAAGAGGTGCGCAGCCAAAGAATGAGCTCGAAACGGAGGGGTCCCCTTGCGATGTAAGAAGCTGTCTGTAGAGATTTTTTGCAACGAAGTTATACATTTTACGTTAGCTTGAGGATTTTAAAATTCTGCTTGCGTAGAGTAAGAATGTTATAGAAAATGGATAGGAGAAATAAAGTAATTTACTGGAACATTTGTCTACCTAAAAGCTTTTTAATTGAACAGTTCTAAATTCAAGAATTTTATCGTAAACAAACAAGATAAGACAAGTAAGAAACTTCTTACATTTTACAAATAAACTAAGTAGTCTAAATATTTCGTAGTAGGAAAGGAATGTGCTTAATGAGGATGAGAGCTAAATAATATTTGCCTAAAAATCAATTATTATGTTACGACTAAAAACAGAAATATGGATGTTGGGAATATCAGGTTATTTCGCACATTAGCCAGGTGTAAAACTTATATGAATCACAATAAAAGGATAAATTCGATCCGGCTAGTGTTGGCATTAGCCACAAGGCTCTGGGTGAAGGAAGGTGAGTTTTCGCCAGAAAGCATTATGATGAGTTTGTAATTTTGCGTTGCGTAGACTCGCCGTTGTTTCAAGTAAGTCGCGTACATCGGAGTCTCGTCGCGAAGCGAACAGAGGTTTGATCCCTGTTTATCACACATCTGCTACTTCGTCACCCTATCGTACTTCACCTACCCTAGCCACATTGTGGCTAATGTCAATTTTACCCGTCTTAAATCCAAAATATGCTTTAATGCGTTTTTTTCATTTTTTTAATGTGAACATTATCCAGCGAATTAGCGGTTTAGTCAAGATTTGAACATTGTAAGACGTACAAGCGGGGTCATCTGTACTCAATCAATACGGAATAGGAAGTGTTATGGTATGTACACAAGATCACTAGACGCCTTGCTGGGCAAAGTTTAAATTGTGTCAGAAATTAAATAATATATCATGTTATATTATTTTGAAGACGTTATTACTTGGCGAGCAAGGAATAAACGAGATATTTTCGCACCCAATTTCAAAAGTGATCTTCTTAATTTTTAACAAAAAGCTGAGATAAATATTTCTGTCTGGAAATATTTCTGGGTATATTTGGACAAGGGTTCTAGAGGCAAAGCAAACTGGTCATGAATCATGAATGATGGATTGATTTTGGGGTAAGACGTTGCTGTGTAAAATACAGTGAATAAGTATTCTGAACGACCCATTGTTTATTTGTCATTTCGTCTATAATACGTTAGGTATGAAGTTGCGTTAAGACATGAATGACACTAGGGCAAATCCAGAGAAGAATTTTGGGAGGGGAAATTCAAAATATTTTTGTCGAATATGTCATATTACAGATTTTGTCATATTACGTGTCGTATTTTGTCATATTAATATGTCGAATATGTCATATTACAGGCTACACCCAGCTCATGCTGAGATCCGTTTTTTTTCGTTTTGATGATAAACCGAAAATATTTGTTTTGGAAGTCTCGTGGAAAGTTAAAATTAAATTACTAAAAAAATTGAGGGAAGGAAATTTCCCTTTCCGTGGATCCGCACCTGTTAACGTTATCATTTGTTGTTTTATTGGAGTTCAGTTTGCATGTTGAAAGTTAGTAAACTGTTGATTTAGGCGTCCTTGATATTGAAAATAGTCTTCGGAGGGAAATGGAGTCTGGAGGGAGGTGGAGTTTTTGGAAGATATCTTTATTTGCAATCCCTATTTAAAATGTTCTTTAAATAATATGAGATGCTCTCAAAGTCTGATTAGTAAAACATTAAAGTCCGGAAAACCGGGAAAAGTCAGGGAAATTAGTCTGAGAAATGTGGCCGCCCCGGGCGTCGTGCGGGGCGCGGCTGGGCTGGCTGCCGTGACCGCCGCCCGTTCCGCCCCGTTGTCGCGCTCTCCTTCCCCTACCACTGCTCTTGTTGCGCTCCGACGCCCGTGTTCTTTGCCTACCTTTTGATGCTCGCGTGGCGCCGTACTCTGGCCCTTCGCGTGGGTAACGCTCCACTCAACCCGCACTTGGTCGGAAAAGGGTTTCAAAAAATGGTAGTCGCTTGTGGATCCGTATGAACGTCGTTGGTCTTCGCGGATTTTTCCTGACGCAAATGCTTGTTGGCAGGTAGAAATTGAACGACTTTTGAATAGGTGTCTGTTACAGAGTTAAATTAATCGACTTTAAGAGTAATCCAAGTTCAGTTGATCGGAACTAAACTAGTTGTCAAGAACTCTCAAAAGCTTTGTCAGTATTTTTATTATAGAAATGATGTACTTGATAGGTTTTGAGAATGAAACCAATCTAGCTTCAAACTTTTTTCAATAATGTCACTTATTCTTCCTCTCATTGTAATATTCTCGTTTCTTTTTCTCTAGCTTCTCTCTCCCTCGTTTTTCATCCAGTTTTATGCTAAACTTACTTTTCATCTGGTCTCTGGAGTTTTCCTCTGAAATGGAAATAGCGAATAAGGTTCATTTGCAAGGGCTCATGGTCGCGTGTTCGTGTGTACCTATCGAAGCATTCATCTCAAGGTCAACTTCGTTGCTTTTGAGTGGAGACCAAAGTGGACAGGCTGAACTGTGAAAGTATCTTCTCTTTTGGCAAGCAGGTGTTAATCGTTGTCGAAACATTGGCGTTGTCGATCGTGTATGTGCCGTTGCCTGTTGCGTCTTAAATCCCAGGACACAAAGCCTCTTGCTCAGCAGTCTGTTCACTAGAGATAGACATAAGAATGTGATTGATATTCTTGAATCAAATATATTGTCGAGTAAGGGTTTGAATGTATGAGTTTGAATGTTTTGTACGGACCAGTACCACACTGCTAACTTTAATAGCAGTGCATTATCTCGCATTAAAAAAAAGTTATTCCTCCAATACAAAGAAATCTTTCAAGTAATAGGAATAAAATCTAGTAAAAAATGTATTCCATTATAGAGATAAGATATTGGAGAACCCCCAAAGCGCTGTAGTTTTCATTATTCAAATGTCTGATTGGAGGTTACATTTTTAGGAACGTTCCAAAATTGATGAAAATGTGTGAGATAATTTGTTTTAATTGGATTCCACATTCGTGCTGAAAAATAACATCATCTCGACTGTATAATTCATAATGTTTTATATCGTCTTCGTCAACTTTAAACGAGAATGAAAATTTTTACACATTTGCGTCAGAATTGCACAACTTACTGGGAATGTTCCGTTTTAATGTAATAATCTGTCATACCTCCTAAATTACTCAAGCGGGAAAAGGAACGCATCGTCTTCTTATTACAGTTACATTTTATACGAAGTTTTGGAATCGTATTTTACATGGGAGGGTTTTTTGATCTTTCATAAACACGGAAATCGCGCTTTGGTTAAATTTAGAACTTCTTATCCGAACACCATCTTCGCGCTTAATGTGAGACATCATCCCTCTTTGTTTCGTCTTCAGAACATCTCAAAATTAATGCTAACTAGAAAAGAAAGGCATCATGTAAACGTACAATTGTGGTTACGAACAATCCATTTTAAAAACTAATTTTATTCTAATCTAATACTTTTAAACATCAATGGTAGAAAGAGGAATTCCACGCGAATTCAGGTTGTTATGAACTTTATTTTTTTTTTTTTTCAAGTTTACTACAGGTCTCAAACTTCGTAAATGTGTTTTTCATGGCATGATCTTATAAACGGTATACTTTTACGTGATTGATTGCATTTTCCCGGCAATGTTTCGAGAAATTTATGCATGGTTGTAAGTTTTGTTTTGGTATAGTATGTTATATTTACACTTTATCATTTTGCACTTTCTATTGGGATTTTTCCAAGATGAGGTAACATGTTGGATGCTGGATGTGAGGTAACATGTTAAATGCTGGAGTGCTTGAATAGCATATTCTTAGAATCTGGTAAGAGAACACTGCGTAGTCACATCAGTGGAAAGAGTCGTGTGTGCGTTCTGGCCGGCCACATTGGGGTACATAATGCATATGCTGGGTCCATGCTGCCGCGTGGGCGCCGGCTATGTGCTCGGATCTTGATTATTGCCATGGCACAGCGCGACATGACGGGACATTTCCAGTGGCATCATCAGACATCCCCCCACCAGTCACTAGAAGAGAAACGGAAAAGATATTCCTCGCAGATACGTTATTGTTGTGGCTTTTGAAATGTGAACTGGTAGAACGGCATACTACGACCTTCAAGTATGCCCAGATTACGTCTTGTGACGTAAAAGATAATTTTGAACCTTCAAGACAATTTCTTTAGAGGCGGATACATCTGACAGGAAAATTTGAAAAAGAAAATAATTTTTCATTATTTCAAAAGACAATAAAACACAAAGTGAAAAACGTATTTAAATTTCATAGAGTATAATTACTTTTTTCTACGCTTAATGGTGCATGTTTGTCTCTATGATAGTGCATGAAAATTCTATCTTCCGTCGGACTCAAATTTGAAATAATTCATAATATTAATAACAATAATACCCAACATTTTGAAAAGCGCCGAAAGCAAAGTTTCGAAAAACTGACGCGAAGTTAAACTTACAAGAATGCGAATTGTTAACCGAATTGTTGTTTTTGATCGTTAATATTTTTGAATTCGAAATGATAAAATAGTCACAAAAAAATGTTCATTTTGAAAATCGTTCTGCACGACACAAGTTATTTATGAACCGAGTGGTAAAAGTAATTTTACTTTGCTCGCAGGATTGTGCCAATTGCAAAATAAAATGTCACTTTCGCCGTGTGTCATGCCTTATTTTTTAGGCGGTGTTACAGACTTTCACATTATTTTTTTATTGACTTTTACAAATCATGTAATGATACATTAAGATTAGTAGTAGCTGGTGCTATCAGACGAAGGTATTTTGTTTTCTTTGTTGCATTCACACATTTTCTGAGCATCGTGTTACTTTTAGCGGTAGTGCTAAAAATTGAACTTTTAGCACGCCACACGTGTCCTGTACAAACCGCTTTTACTAGTGGCCGTGTAAAGATATTTTGAGATGATAATAATAAAAATGTTCAATTCATTTCGGCGCGACAAATTACGGCCAATAATTTAGCCTTCGTTGTAAGTACACCGCAGCGAAACGTCCCGTGTCGTTCCGAACGTCACTCCGGCGCCCGGGGGCAGCGCGTGTGAAATGTGAAGGCGCCAGGCTCGCTTCCAGTTTCGCAACGCGGCATTTCCCCGCCGCTGCACGCCCTCGTTAGGAGGCGGATGCTTCTTTTTCAGGCCGCTGCGGTGCGGTGCGGCGGCGCCGCCCGCCTCGCCCGCCCGCGCCGCGCGGCTCTTCCTGGTAGGGACGCGACGTCCATGTTTTAAAACATCGCTGGGAAACGTTATCACTAGAGCTCGGAAGGTCAGGCATTTGTTTTATCTGAAATATGCAGGCGAAAATATAATTATTGTACCTAAAATAGGGAGGCAAAAATACATTTATTTCACGTAAAGTAGGCCGGCAAAAGAGCACTTATTTTACCTAAAATAAGCAGACAGATGGGCGTTTATTTTGGCCAAAGAAGGGTACACAAAGTTACGTAAAGAATAAAAAAATTGACATTTATTTGGAATTATAAAAAAATCATTTAAATAATTGGGACAAAACCAGAACGGTATAAGTGACATTTTATACATTCTGAGAAATCTATTTAAGTCAATATCACTGTAAAGTCGTGGTGCTTTATTTTATCATTAAAACCACGCAAGTAAATTGCCACAGAAATATAGCCTAAAATACATTTTTCTCAGAATTCATGAAATGTCACTTATACCGTTTTGGTTTTCACCCCACTCAAATGATTCAAATTTTTATTCTTAACCAAAAATTTAAATCAGCACTTACATAGAAGTAAAATATAATTTCTTTATAAACTTGATTGCATGTTACCAAGCTATTGTCCGGCATGATAACTAGGAATTTGTTACACTTGTGACTATCTCTCTACGAAATTCTATTGTGATCTCAGTTTTGAATTTTGGAATGGCATCAGTGAAAACGCTATTATAGCTTTCGTTCTTGGAATTTGTGTAATCGCCAGCACTGTGAATCATATAAAGACAGCTCTGTTCTAAAAAGGGATCGGAGGCAATACTCAAAAGTAGAATGGGATTCTTTGTGAGCGTACTATCAGTATCAATGGAAGAATAAAAAAAATCTTAAATGGTATCGTTTCCCCTTTCTCATTTATATTTTTACGAGTACATGTCCTTGAAGCCTCCACTTCCATAGAAAGACAACACGTCCGTGCCGTGGTGTTGTTCAGGCTTGCAGGTGTATTTCCAATTTGATCGATGTTGGTGCCAGGAGAAATGTAAGGAAAAGAGTGACGAAACTGGAAGGGAAATACACAAATTAGGCAAACTGTTAAAAATAGACAGCAGAAGCAAAAGTAGGCAAAAAGGCAAAATGAAAATCTATTAAAACAACCAGAGAAGTAAAGTTGGGTGATCTCTATTAAGTCATAAAATTGTAACAATAACAAAATGGCATTTTGCCAAACTTTGGGTCTCTAATTATAACATCACAACGAAATCTGTCGACGTTTTTAAAAGTGATTGGTAACTTCTTCCTGTTTGCTTTCTCATTCTCCAGTAAGTCTTTTATTTTTCTATTTGTGTTTTCCAGTCTTTTACATTTTCTTATACATTCCGTTCATTTATTTATCCCATTCATTTCGCTCAACCATTTTTCGGTTTTCCTTCTTTGTTTCGTTTCCGTCGCGAACTAAATTTCATTTCTGAAGCAAGGAACACTTTCAGAGCATTTGTTCAGTGGTTATTAATAGCAGGGGGAGAGGAAAAGGATAAGGAAAAATAGGTTCTGCTTATTTATATAAATAATGTTACTAAAGTACTAACAATAGTGGGCAAGAATGAGCGGCTGATACGCAGAGAAGAGACGGAAACAAGAGGAAAAGCTCAAGAAAATAAGAAAAATGAAACTAATGCTCTAAATTCGTACAAGATGGGTCCAACTGTTGGAAACTTTTTGTCTACTTTTACGTAAATTCTTTCGAAAATAAGTCGTTATTAATAAAATATTGTGTAAGCTCACATGTTGCTACGTAAATATATTACAATATTTCTTTCTGAGAATTTCTGGTGTCACAATTAAGCTGTGTGTTATAGAGTGAACCCAACCCACTTCATCCCTGACTCTTTGTTTTGAGGCCAGCTGCCAAGGATGCATGAGAATGGAAGGGAAGTCTTCATTGCAGTTGCTTGGGAAGGTCGTTGAAAATCAGCTCATGCTAACAAGCGTTTCATTGTCGAAAGCTTTTAGCATTAAGGTTATTCCTACTGGGATTTAGGCAAGGAATATATTATTTTCTTTGCACCCTTTGTCAAACGAATACTTACCGTCAATAAATCATTGATCAGTGATTCCGGGTGCAGCAATCGCCAAGGTTATTAGTCTCGTAAGTGTAGTTTATGCTTTTTCCTCGGGAGGTGGCGGTGCTCTTCCCCCTCTGGATAGTGAGATCTGGCGCCGGCTTGCCCGATGGCTTGCGGAATTACCTCATCTAGGTATCCTCCCACAAGCGAAGCACTACCCCAGCCGGAACCAGCTTTAGGCTCCCAGCCGGCCGCTTGAATTCTCCGCCAGCGACTGAATTCGACCTATCTATGTATCTAGCTAGCTAGTATCGAAAATCTTGCTGTCAAGACTCGAACCTAGGAGCTCTGGTCAGAGGCACTGCAGCAGTGGCGTAACGTTCCGGCTCGCAAGGCTCGCAATGCGGGTAAACGAGGGTCCGTTTTTAGGGGATATTTTTATTATTTAAGGTAGTAACACTACTTGTGTTAGCTTTACACTTTTATAAAGGAGGTCCGAATATATATTTTCGGGTAAGGTCCACAATCATTTCTTTACGCTACTGTTGTGCAGTGACATCAGTTGATGGTCTGAGCCATCTCTCCCGTTAATAAACACTACCGTGATCATTGCTAATTTGTTACCGCTTTCGGCAAGCGGTATATTTTAAAATGTTTTTCTTATTTCCCTTCATTTCTAATTTTCAACATGGAAATGGCTATGTAACGATTTCTTCCCTATTCTCTTATCTAGTATTCTCCAAAGCAGTTCGATTCAGCTTGAGGGCAATGTAAATCCTCCTAAACATAGAAAATAAAGTCGCGGTCGTATAGTGAAATTCAAAATCTGCTATTTTTAAATGTTGCCAAAACATTGGCCTCTAAACTAGGGAGCTCTAACGAAAGTTAATGGCTCTACCATAGAAAGAACTCCGAAAGTAATGGTAGTATGCTGCACTAATATCAGTGGATCTGATTGGCTTTTTTGTCTTCTGCACTTTTTTAAATGTCACAATGTACTAATAAAACAATGTATCAATAAAACATACGAAAAGAAGATGTTTGGATGTATTTGGCATTTTCGGTTGATCATCCGACTTTACAGGGTAGCTACCAGTATCTCTAAAAGAGATCCTGGTGAATTTTTCAGGGGGCGACGTCTCCCCCCTGCCCCCTCCAGTACGCAAGCCTATGAATTTCATTGCTACAAAAAAGTAATTTAGGATAATTCTTTCTTTAAAGTTTCTCAAATCTAAGTGCGAGAAATATTAATTACCCTACATAAAACAGCAGTATAAATCTTGTTGTTCAGAAGTCATCGGGTTCGAACGAGTGTATTGTTAGAAACCAATATCATTAATAGTGCATTGACACTGTAGGCCTTCTGAGTTAACGCCGCTAGCCCTGCGCTGAAGGCGCAAGTTCGTTTTTTCTTGCGAGTCTTGGGTTTCTGACACTACACCTCTTTATTAGCGCCAGCCAAACGCCACAATGAGGTATATTGTGTTCCATACGTACTCACAGGTGACGTGTTTCGACGGGACGACCATCCATACTCTGGGGTGACTCAACGCATTTGGTCCCGTGACTTTGGCTTGAAACCTCGGTCACGCGGGAGACCGCGAGGAGTGCGCCATTCGTGGCCTGCCACTCATCGCATCGCGCCACATTCGCGTAACGGGTGCGATTAATACGTGTGCTCTGTTAAGATCGTGGGACTTGTGCTGAAGGGGAGAGGGTAGCCTTATAAATAATGCACGTTCAGGGGGCTAATTTGCGAAGCCTAGGGAAGAATGAAACTTTTCCTACACTGCCCTTTATAAACTTCGCTGGCATTTAATTATGAGAAATCGTTACTTAAATGTTTCATAAAATAACTTTGATGGTAGATTTGAAAATGAAATGGATCCACTCTTACGAAATATTTCATTCTTAAAAATTATATAAAATGTTCGCACTAATTGTTTTGTTACAAACTTTACTGCAAAATTCCTGAAGCCGTTAAATTTCATTCATAGAACGAGGACTCGAAAAATGCATGAATTTGAAGGTTTCATTAGCAATCTGTAAGTAATTCCAAGGGATTTGAGAGTTGTTCAGGATTTAATTTCTTCTATAGATGATATGTTTCCATTTCACCTCGCATCTCGCTATCCAGTCTCTTACTGGAGAGTTATTTTTCTTCTTTCTTGTTAAAAAAATTGGAGGTCAGTTTATCGTAGTGCAGGCAAACCGTGTGCCCGTATGCCAAATGACCAAACCCTTTCAAGCACTAAAATTGCATACCATGACAAATATATTTTGTGATGTTCTATCAGCCGAAATCAAGTGATTCTGAAACGGTCCGAATAAAACAGGATTAACACCGAGCGAGTTGCACAGATGTGTAAGAGATTGCGGGTGCTGAGCTACGACCCGCTAGAGCTGGAGCGCGATCACAGGAAAAAAACTTCCACTGCTCATGCTCTAAAAAGTTGATTGTCGGCCAACCTCGCCAACTCGACAGCCGCATGGCATGTCCCGTCCGTGGTTCAACGTGGTGGTGTTACACCTTTAGGACGGCAACAGTTGTTCTTCCATAAAGATGCGACATAACAGGGCAACAATTTGACATCAGGGTCCTAGACCTCACACTCAATTTTACCGCGAGGGCCCGAAGAGAAACGACCATCGTTCTAATGGACTTCCAATGGCGGTACATTTGCCCTACCTTAAAAGCATTATATACTCTCTGCTTACAGGTGGCTCCACATATTCGGCGAGTAGCAAGCGACGGCTCACAGCTTTCAGAGATTTGGGGATGGGTTGCTTGTTATTTCCCCAGCGCCAAATATTTGGAACCCGCCCTACCTGCAGTGTGCCTGTCTTTAGGGCACATCAAAAGGGGTGCCGATTCGCCGAGTACCTCGGCTACGCGGAATCGGGCGACATATACAGCATGTGCGGAGCCACCTACTCGTATTCGCGGGCTGCGGCTGACTTGGCCTTCGGTGCCGCTCTGACCGTCAGCGCCTGTCCCGTCCGAGGGAGGGGGAGTTAGGGGGGCGGGCGGTTCCTTCCGTTTCATCCACGCGAGTTCCGGCCGCGTGCTGGCTACGCCGTTGCTGCGCCGGGTAGTGGTGCGCGGCGGCTTTGTGCTTGAAGCGCACCGCGCGCTTTCCTGTTGTCTGCATCATCAGCCGACCAAATGGATGTGTGAGCTCACGTTCATTGCTGACGGGAATGAGTCGTTTCGCGAGTCTTTGCTTTGCTAGCGATGCACGCACTTGCACAAGTATTAAGGTAGCTCTACAATTTGGCAAACTACTCGATTAATATATTACACTATATTATCATTTTTTAAATTATGAAAATCTTCTTTAAATAACAAATTTTTAGATCACTGTTCACTTAACAAAAAATCTCATTCATCTTTAATGAACTTTTGGAATGTTGTTTCTCTTCTTTTTTTTGGGGGGAGGCTATTTTCGAAAATAGTGAGTTTGCCGAAAATGGGACCGGCACCACTTTCTCTACCGTTCTTTGCTATAAACGATGAAACATTTAAAGTTGGTGTCTTTTTTAAGAAAAAAATATTTAAAAATTGCCTATTTCACGCAAAGTTACCCGAAAACTACTCATTCATTCGAAATATTATGTATCTTCACAATCAAGACCGGTATTTAAGGAACAGATTTCAGGAGGAAAATGCCTGCAATATTCTAGCTGTAGGAGAACGCCGAAAAACTTTGAACTTCTGCCATTTCCGAAAATTGAGAGAATGAAAAAAAAATGCGACCTACGCGATCTCTTAATGTTATTTGGTTTATCAGAAAAAAAAAATTAAAGAAATTAAGCATTTTTGAGTAAATGTTGAAAAAGCTGAGGTGTCATATAAAGTATTTCCCAAAATAAAAATATATTTTACAAATTCAAGGGGCTGCAGCATTATTCTGATCGTTCGAGGAATATAAATTTTGGTGAAAATTCTACTTACTGTTTAGTTAGTAACGTTTACGGTCGGACGTTTTGGCTTAATCCAATTTTTAGCTATCGAAGATATATGAAACGTGGATTTTGAGGAAGTAATTTACTACATTGAGGAACAAGATTCATATAATGTTTCGTTACCGCGGCCAGGAAATATTTTTTTCTGTTAAAAAAAAACTCCATTTTCCGCTGCATTACAATACATTCTCTGTACTGCACACGCACTATGTGATAAAGTAGAAACAGGAATAAACTGCTTCTGTAAATAGGTCCTAAACTATGTTCAGAATTCAACATAAACGATGAGAAAGTGTTCCAGAACCGCACATTGTGAAAGACAATGCAATTGCATTGTGTGTAATGTTTGTTTCGCTAATTTTCGAACCCGCCTCTAACGACTTCGGATATTTCTCTGTTGAACCTGTTACGGAAAGGGTAAACCTGTAACGAAATGCCATTCTCCACTCTAATCAGACGTCCCTAATGCTTCGACAAACATGTGTACAAAACAGTCCCGCGGTGAGTGCTCTCGCCCGCATTCGTATGTGGAGCGCCCCCCCCCCCCCCACACACACACACGTGGGAGATAAATTACTGCGGGAGGCGCCCAGGTGACGTGTTGTGTTATCAGCGAATGCAAAAGCCCCCTTCACTAGCGCTCTCCACACCTCAGACGGACGAGGTGCTTGTGCTCCGACGGCGGCCCTCTTGCGCGCAGTTGCTTCCTGCCCAGACTGTTGACAATCGTTCTGCAAGTGGTTCTTCCAAGACAGTTCGCAGCAGAGCTGATTTGCTCTATCTGGACCTTGTGAAGGTATTACCAATGCATTTGAGTCATAATAGCATTAATCAAAAATACCTGTTAGAATGCACCATTTTACGAATTTATATAGAATTTTTTTCTTGTGAAGAGATTCTGACTCCTCGGCGAATAGTTTTTTCCTCTCAATTCAATGTCGTTCAATGAAAAACGTATTTTTACTGTTCAAGCCTATATTTTTTAATTAATTTCCTTAGCTTTCTCGTGTGGTCAATTTTGTAGCTGACACTAATTTTTCAGTTTTGTTCTGTTAAGACTATATTAACAATAGTTACTGGTGTTAATAGTTAAATATTATTTACTAATCACCGACACTGCATTTCTGGAGTTGGAGACGTACTTTTACTACCAGAGTACAGAGGAAAGTTTTTCCCTTGTAGTTAGCACGTGTCCTCTATGGTTAGAGAAGTTTTCCTCTTTCCTCTATTGTTAGCTAGATTATCATTTCTTGTTAAATGTTTTCATCTTTAATTTGACGCTGTTTAATTGTAAAGTTTCATTGTCCTGTCATGTTGAAAGCTGAGAATCGATACAAATTGCAATATGTGGAACTCTTACTTACTCCGCATTTGAACTTTACCTCTCATTTTACCCGTTCGCCGCTGCAGACTACATCAGCCAGGTGGTTTTCCAAACTGAAAATTGCTTCATTTCACATTCCAAATGTTTTTGACCAATATACTAGAGCGACTATGATAGTATCTTTGTCACTATCGGCTTGTAGTATTGTAATTCACCTTCTCAGTGTTTCTGTGGCATTTTCTCGATGTCTAAAAACCTTTCATGGAAAACTTTGATAAACGTATTTGTTCTTGGTAGAAAGTGTATTAGGTTGTCGCGATGGAACTGCAGCGTTGTTTCCATGTCACTTAGTTAATAACTATTCAAGACGTGATCATTTGCAGAAGCATTAAGAGACAACGTGGAAGCGTACATTTGTCTCTCCTATTTTTGGATTACCACAAATTATGTTGGCATTGGATTTACACCTTTCGGTAGTGCAGTTCTTGCAGAGTGCAGATCTGGTTTGGAGTGCTGCTGCAAAAAGCCGGGAACGAGCGGAGATCTGGCTTTATCTCGTTCTAAGAATAGCCCGCAAAGCCCCGCCCAGAATCTTCCTCCCCCAACCCCTCGGGTGTGGTTTGGTGCTGTGCGGTGAGGCGCCTGGCGAGTGTCATATGGGACGAATTCAATTCCTCTGCCTGCGCATGCAGTTTTGCCTGTATTCATTTAATTTCTGTCAGTTAAACTATGAGATGAACTTACGAGATTCACAGAGATGTTTCTTTTTAGTCGTTCATGAAGCGTGCTTTCCATGGAAATTTTCGGCAGTTATAATAGAGAAGTTAGAACTAAAGTGACAGTTCCGAGGGACAAAATGAACGGCGTATCTGGCTGGCGTCACTGAATGTTAACTCAAAATGTCTGACTGAAAATTGTGCAGTTTGTCTAAAGTATTCCTGCATTCAATGCTTCTGTTAAACGGATCTTTAGTGTCGATGGAAATGTATGGACTGCCTAAAGGAATAATCTCGTCGTAACACTGTAAAAAGTGAATTGTGCGTTTTCTTCAATATAAACTATAGTTGCACTGAGTTCAAAGATGGCATTTGGAGCAATAAACCTTCTTTTTTTTTTCATTTTCAGTAAATTTTATAAATTAACAAAAAAATTTAAGAAATTAAAAAGACAGGTTTTTTTTCTTTTGAACACATCTGGCAACCCTAGTATGTGTACTTCAAAGAAGTATCCCTTCACTGCGACTGTTTAATCGCCCTCCTCGTAAAACGATGATCATTTATGGCTTCCGATAAGATGTCATTGGTACTTACAAATCAAAGGTGAATTTGTGAATTTAAGCACCTCACATGACTTTTAAAGTATACTTAAGTTATCATTAAAATGTTTGTAAAAAAACTACTTTTTGAAGAAGCGTAAATAGCCCAGCACTTTGTAAGTTCAATTGGTTCTCATGGTTTTTTCATGGAACGATTAAGTTTCAGCAAAAGCAAATACCATGTTAATGGAAAATATCTTACTTGTTAACACCGAATTGTGAAAATTAGAAATAGCGTATGCTATATTGCTAGATCGGTTTTTATAACATACCTACTTGTATTAATGTTATTGTGGCCAAGGGCTTTCTCTATAGGCAATTCTTTTATAATTGCTTTCATTTCGTTTGGGGATGTATATTCGATGGGGCCATACATTGGAATATTATTTGATTTAATTATTTTGTTTGTGGGGTGAAAGTTTTGTTGAATTTGTAAAAAAAACATTGCTAAAAAATTTGGAAATTTCTTCTTTCTGTTCTAACTTTCCCCGCTTTTGCTTTTTTGAGGAATTATGGCTTTTTGTCTAATTATTTTTCTTGTGGAAAGACACAGTGGATTCGTTATTGTTGTTCTATGAAGTAAATGCTGAAAGATATAAGCTTTTGCTGTTTGCATGTTGTCAGCAAAAACTATTGACTTACACCTTGTAGTTTTGGTGTGTTGCGAATGGTATAAAAAAAGGTCGCCGTCGAATATTGACTATGATTGTATGTACTAGGAGAACTCAAATATTCTTGCCAGTTTGCAGTTGATAAACAGGATCACTAACATTTCAGAACAATTTCCATTCTGTATGTCCATGTTAGAGCAGATGCTCCTCTCTTTTCAGTTTCATGGTCACGAGAATGTTCTGCCAACTACTTCACATTTCCCTCTCAACAAAGAATACAAATCACATTGTGAATACTTAATGTGTGCGATAGTTTCATTTCTAATTTGCATGTATGTAGCCATATCCATTACGTAATTGGCATTTCTAGTATGGGCAGTCTAACGCTAGAGAAATTTCAAGCATTTGCTGTTTTGGGATTAGAATAATGTCTCTTGTTATCACACATTAGTTTGGTTTAAGGAGAGAGGGCAACATGGCGTTGCGAGGTTCCTTAACATAAAACACCTTTCTATTATTAAAAATCTGCTAAATTTGTGAATTGGCTGCTGCATTTATGACAAATTATTGAATAACCTAAAATGCGATTTGAAATTGTACGTTTTCTGGAAGGAATTCTTGCCCGTTGGTAGCTGCGTTCTCACCGTACATTTTTGTAGTCCTTAAGAAACAATTTGAAATAGTTGACCTGGGGATTAAATTACGTCATGAAACAAATGCCATCATTTGTGACAATAGATTATTGCTTTCGGGAACGGGTGATCATTTTGCTTGGATATTTTGTGGAAAGATAATACTATTATTTTGTTCTCTCTGTTTTATGACAAGAATTCGTACAATTGTTATAACTGAAGATTGCACTTCCAATTCATTGTTGTGTAGATGATATTTTTAGTTGTTGAACTCTGAGAGGCAGTACAAAGAAGTCATCGAAAGGAAAACTGAAGGAACGGAGGTATGTTGAAATGCAACTAAACTCAAGAGTCCAGACAATTCTAGTGAAGTCCGTTCATTTTTACAACTTTATTACAAAGTTTGCATGTGTATAATCCGGTTTACGAGATATGGCTTTAGATATCGCTTTGCGCATGCTATAAGGTAAATTGTAAATGAAATGCGCACAGCAATATTCTCATGGAAAGATAACTTTTACGCTTCAGAAATTGTTAGTTCGGAATAGATTTGCTCTCGGAAGTCGAATGCAACTAGCTCATGCGTTCTCGAACGCGTTATTGAGAAAATCTTAATTATGTAGAAAATAATATAGAATGCGTAGCTGTGATTCTCGCTTCTGTTGGAATGTGGATTTTCAAGTAAGTTTTGAAATCGTGCATTAAGCGTTTTCTTTCAATTGAATGTTTATTTTATTGCATCTTGTTTACCATACAGTACTAATCCAGATTTTTCTGCCAAATTTACTTCAGTTTGCTATTACATACATCGTGTAGTAGTACGTACTAACACTGTTCATTACTTTGTAGAGTTAAATGGAATACAATTTTATTATGTAAAATATTCAAATCGATTAGTTACAGTATATGAGGCAGACCGATGAATTCCTTATGCTGTATTTAGGTATTGTGGCAAATAAAAGTAAACCGTTGAGTATTCAGAATTTAGGTTTCCACTAAGAAACAAGTGCCATGCAGGATTCACAGCGAAGAGGTTTACATTGCGAAGTGCTGAATGTGTGTGTATAGTATGAGGGGAAGTGTGTTCAGCAGCCTATTTTAAAATGGTCAGTTCTTGAATGGTAGTGAAAGCTTCGAAAAAACTGACGAGACGTGTACGCATTTGTTCTTCTTAAATGCGCATCTAGAAACGGTGTGTGTTCCTATGTATTAAAGGACGCACTTATATCAGAGGTCTCACTCAAAATCGCATATCAATTACAATTGTTTTTTTTATTATTGTTGGAGGAACATTGATATCTGTTTACTCCAGCTTAAGGGAATAGGGATTTATCACACTTTCATTTGTGATAAAATATTTTTATAACTTGAGATTCCTTGGGTGGTGTAACTCAAGGATGTCGTTTAGCGACGTCATCGTTTGGTCTCTGCTTGTTTTTGCCTGTAATGTCTACTGTTGGTAGTCTAACGAATTTGATACTCTGCAAAATTGTTCCATTTCTATAATAAAATATCAGAGGCAGCCATTAATGGTAAATTTCCCGGTAGCCCTCAACAGTAGTTATCTCAATAGCTTCCGGAAAGCGTATCTTATCTGCGGTGAGGAAGGAACCGAGTGCATTGTTGGCGAGTTGACGGCGATGGCAGTGGCGACGGTGGCGGCGGGGGCGGTGCGAGCGCACCCATTGTGACGTGGGCGCCGGCGATCGTAGGTAGCGAGCGCGAGCTGGGCCGCGCACGTCAGAAGAGCGCAGGCGCCGGCGGGCGTCGAGGCATGGCCGCTGCGGAGCCGCTGCCATGGAGTACGACTTCCCCATCGTGGTGGACGAGTACGACCGACCGCGCGATGTGCGCATTTGGGAGACGGAGCTGCACGACTTCGTCGTCTGGTACATCGTGCCAGGTGAGCGGGGCCCGGTCCCGAAGGGGCTCGCAGGGGACGTCGCTTTTTGGCTCTTGGGCGATTGGGAGCGCCCAGTTGTGTTGATCATCACTGTTGATGTTGCTTGTGACGTGATCATGGTTTGTTTATGGAAATGCTTTTCAAATGCAAACGAAGGCATTATTATTATTATTATTATTATTATTATTATTATTATTATTATAAGGCAGAGATCAGCTCTACAATCAATGCAACGCTATAAAATGGTTCATTGAACGCAATTGCAAATTAAATCTTTTGTCTACGATTATCCAAATCTGAATTAGTTGTAGCCGTTGCACAACGTTCTGCATTTTAAACAATTATTTTAAATGTGATAAAAGCTTCTTGCTCGTAGCCAATATTGAATTTGCAGAGAACATATGCCGTGGAGTGGAGGTACCCTCCAAAATGTAATACGTCTAAAAGTTCCATTTTTTTGGCGGTTTTCAAGCGCCATGGTCGCCGGTAAACTGGTAACATACGTAGTAGATAGTGGTGTAGAAACTGCTAAAATGAACTGGGTTCGGAAATTCAAATAGAATTCAGTAGAGCTCCGGTATGAGGGAACCCGCTTCTAAGAGAATCCCACTTAAGAGACAATTAGGCCTGCCCTGTGTCTGCCCCCATGCATACGCTATGAGCGATTTCTTCCCGCATGTAATAGACGTGTTTATGAGTTTTGCGCCTAAATAGGCAGAATATTAGATCCAGACCACTTATGCGGCAAGCCGACCGTCTCAAGTCATTCTATGCGGCGAGTCACTCGGGTGACTGGATTTTTACTCCTGAGAACCCTGAACAAAGGGAACAAAATAAGGCATTCCTGACTGCACATATAAACTGCGCATCCGAAATTAGTCAGATTATCTGTGAAGGGTGAATCTGCTGCCACATCCCCTGTATTTTGTTTTGAGGATGCCCGTAAGACGTGTTGCTTCCAAGAGCCCCTCGTAATCAAACGAACTGGATTAGTGTGGGTTGTGCAGTATTTTGCAAAGACATAAGGATCATCTTAATGAATTGTTCCTTGTTTTGAGCTTTATACCATCATAATGATTTTGATGTTGAGAGTTTATGAAAACTACTGCGTGAATAGCGACGTTTCAATTTAAAGAATTTTATTTTGACACTATTGCGGTAGATTCGAAAAGAAAGTCGGTCATTATAAGTAAGAAACGTGACGTACGTGTAATCGACCAAAGTAAAATCAAATTTAAGATTACCTCTCGTGAGATAAATTCCTCTCATGAAATAAAAGCCTATTAGCCTTTCCCTTTGTCACGTAAACAAAAACAGTTTTCAAAACTGGGTGGAGTCGTCAGCTGTTTATTAATTGTTCTTTGTGACAAATTGAATTGTGTGATTACAAAGCGTTTGAACGTTTAGTTAATCTGCTTCGAAAACTATAATTCTTCGCTTGATTCGTAGGCCATCAGCTTCTAATGCTCATATTTGACTTAATTTGTCAAGGAATAAATTCGTCCGTTCCACAAAAGAGCGCAGCACAGGGCAAGTGCCAATCGCGGGAGCCAAACACCTTTTTTGTCGTAACGGTTGCGAGTGGAAGCGCTCTGAGAGAGATGCATTTTACATTTTAGGATAATCAATCAATCATTTCCAATTCAGAGCTCTGCGAATACGCCTTGTTTCATTGGCACGGTTTCTCTTTGCCAAGTCGCAGTCAATGCGTCGTGGTCGGGATGCCTTTGGTACGCGTCCTTCTCTATCGCACATGAAAAAGCGTTTTGTAGCATATATTCACCTCCAACCTGGTGATAGTTTCTGCACTTCGTGTACTACTGTGAAACTGCCCTTTTCCATTACGATTCTTCTCAATACGGCGGTCTCGGTTAAGAGCATGGCGCGCGAACTGGCTCTGTAAACTCGAGAGTTTATTTTTATTTATTTATTTTAAGGATTTCAACAAAGGTTTTAGAGATCTACGCGGGAATAGTTATTACAAAGGCACGTGTTTATTTCAATTTTCATAAGTCGGAGCAACCAGCAGTGTTTGGCAGTGGCAATAGTGTTCTATTACCATAGTGTGTAATGTATAGCTTGTAGTGTGTATTGTGCATCATCACAAATCTTCATACTAATTACATTTGTTGTGCCATACAAGATGTTATTTCGAAGCTTGTAACATTCAGTTATGTCCACAGCAACTAGAATATCTCGTCGTTTAAGAAAAAACATCTGTTCCCAGATGCCTCTTACAACGCGGTTCTACTGTATTATGTTATTTACGGAGGAATAATGAAAATTGATTCCTCATAATGATGTTATGAGGAATAATGAAAGAAGTGAAACACGTGTCATTTGTGTGCGTGTGCACAAGCACTTGTAAATTTCTTACAGCAGCACTTTGTCCCATGTGCATATCTCAAGCGTACATAACTTCTGATTTGAACTGGCCGAAACTTCAACGCGTCTTTTGTATTGCTTGCCGACCAGTTGTAGTCCTACGTGTATCCTCCTTCACCACTTATGTATTTCATTTTCTGTTTTTACCCAAGATCTAATTGGCAGAGCCTGAAATACGGTACATTAAGCGTTTCCCTCTTTCGCACCGTAAATGCTGTTTTCTGGTTGGCTGAAGTAATTTGTGTAATAAATAATAATCTTCTGAAATAATTTGTGTGTTTCGAAGAGTAATTGAAAACTAAATAACGAATATTGTAATGTAGAACAGAAGAGAGAAAACTGTGAATCTTCAGTGAGACACCACGTTCGAATACATTAGTAGAGAGAAAACACTCGGTCAATTGAGGTTAAAATATGTTTACTGCGGGCATTTATCATGTGCGTCATTTCGTTGTGGGATCGTGGCAGCCATTCGCTCCGCAATCGTAGAAGCATCACGAACATTGAGAAGTTAATTTCTGAGTGACCGCCTTCAGTTGTCCCATTATGATTGATTACCCACACTGAGTAAAGCGTTGATTTCACTTAAAGCGCGTTCGCTTCAAGTGCGCAGAAATTGTTAACGTATCTACAACGAGTGCCCTCTTTTTGACGTAATTAGAATCTACAAATCTCTTCTCAATTCTTTTCCTTAGAAAAATACCTGAAAGTAAATAAAGTGCCAAATTCTTCTTCCGTCTTGTAATATTAGAAATCGAAATTTAATATTTCAATAATTTATTGTATTTTTTCTTCAAATTTTTGTTCTCGGATAGTGCGAAGTACGCGTGCAAAAATGATGCAGGTCTCATTTCATTAATCGACAAAATTTAACTTTTTGTTTGTTAAATGGAATAGAATAGCTGTTTCTTATGGAAAACGATGCTCTCATTTCAAATTTGTAGAGCATTTATTTGTAAAGGGCAAGGTTTCTTTGTAATCGGCGATTAAAAATTCCATACTGTTGTACAGTGATTTTATTTACATTCCTTGCATATAACAATACCAATCATAACATTGTTTTGAACGCTTATTTACTGTATTTCGCTTGAAAAAATCCGTTTTTAGTGTCCAGCAATAGTCTGCATGCACACTTCGATTCCATTTTCCCTGATGACGTTTTTCCATTGCTGTAATGTCTTGGTGAAATCACTCGTGTGCGTCGCTCACATTGCAGTGCGATATTTTCAGAAAAGAAGTCTTAAGTGTGAATCTAGAAAATCAATGCGTTACACTTGTATTGCCTTCTTCGGAGAACAAGCATCAGAGGTCTTGTTCCCGTCAACGATGCAGTAGTTGTAGTTCCCATGTAATGGAGTTTTCAACCCATTAATCGTAACGTCAATTCTACTTGATTCTTTGACAAGTTTAGATCATGATATAAATCATTGCGCTCCCACTGATTTGTATTCTGTAAACGTTCCACCGAAATCTGTCTCTTCACTGTCATTTTCGGTGCACGCTTTTAAATCTTGATCGCTACATTTTTCGGAATGTTAACACCAATAGTCCAGTGGTGCTGGGATTGGAAGGTCGTCGCTGTGAGGAACAGGCCTGATAGCTGAATTGAAGTTGCGATATTAAATGATCTTGGTCTTGCTTGATCGGGTTTGCTGTGATTAAGCTACTTTGGTAATGCAAAAATATCAGTAGCCGATCCGGTGGCCGAGATCAGTAAGGTAGTAGTGCCGTAGCGATCTCGGACCGAAGAATCGCGGGTTCCACCTCGGGCATGTTCGTCTTCATTCCCAGTCATCATTATCGTGTCATCCCCACAGTTACCATACCGTTACAAGCAATAGTGGTCGCTAATGACCTAGTAGTTGATGCGACCTTAAAATAATAATAATAATAATAATAATAATAATAATAATAATAATAATAATCATGGAAATTGCAAGTGGCATAAGTCGTGAATTTCTGTTAAGCCCAACTCTAAGTAATACTACATAAGACGCACAGCAAATATAAGGAGCCCACAACTTGTACTGATTACCGATTCTATCCCCGAATATGCCTTTCTTATCAAGGGAGTAATATTTCGCCTTTCGTTCTTCAAAGTTATCTCACCACACACATAACAGAAATTGTTTGGATGCTTTGTACATTGTCACGGCATTGCAAGGAATCTGTTCGTGAAAAGTTAACACTCTAACGCAACGTGAAAATGAGTCGTGCACTTCACAGTAATATCGACTTTCTTACTCGACACGTAGGGCGCAACTAACATGTCGCCGAGTCAGCGCGTCGTAAACGTGAATCACCTCACTTCATTTCGCTATTCCTGAAGTTGCTCAACTGACTTGACCGGTCTGGCGTCTATTTGGTATCTTTAGGGGAATTTACATTATCATACATTGTTGGCAACCACTGTCTTCTAATAAACACGCAAGCAACTAGCGTCTCGGCATAAACGAGAGGTGGCTTTCTGCGAAATACATTATTTTAGAATATGTGCGATTACACAAAAACTGAGCCCGGTGGGCAACTTTTGTGGTTGTATTCGGCTTTAGCACAACAAAGTACGTAAGAAATAGCTAGTTAGCCATTTAAGAAATTCAGTGTTCGTCCAGTGTTTTCAGTGAACTCTGAATTTTCAAATTTTGCAATTTTGCAAAATACCTCAAAATAATATTCTCATTTTAATTTTGGCTCTTAATCCATCAAGCAGGAAGATAGTATTAGGACATAGGGACAGGTTCGAAGAGGTTAATGATAATATTGTAGTGAGGTAGAAATAATTTATTTTGTGAAAATCTTTCAATGAATCATGTTTAGATACTACCTCTCAGAGAGGACGAGAATTTGGGTGCATATGAAACGAAGCAACGTCTACATAACTGCAAAAAAAATAAATTTTCACCTTCACAAACATAAGGAGAAGACATGGTGCAAGAGAAAAATGATTTACTGACAGAGATCAAAAAATACTGTTTCATTATTCAATCATCATTATAAATGCAAGTCTTTTTTTGTTTCCCGTAAGAACTGTAAGGAATGTAATGTCACCCTGCTTTTGTCATCAAAATTCTTAGTACACTATTGTTGTATTCTCAGTACCACTAACTTGCTTATTCTTTTTCACACATATATTTCCTATATACTCGTAATTACTCTTCTACTCCGTAATACTCGTAATACTTCTAAATGTTTCTTCCCCGAATCCTCTGAGTCAACTGACTCCTATTGGTCGACTGCGACACACCACGTTTAGTTTATTCTTCTACTACGTACTTCGAACGTTTTGAATGTCTCAAAACCTCCTTTTATTCTCGTTTCTGCACTGGTGAAATAATGAAGTTTCTGACTTACCGCAGGTGAAATAAATGAAGGTTATGTGGAGAGGGTTACATATGACTAAGCTGAAACGACACGCTCCTGTTTGTCGTATATGTTAGTGTGTTTCAAACAGAACACAAAAGTTTTTCGGAGAGAAAATGTGTGAAAAAACATCGCGTCGTTCCAATTCAATGAGTGAGCGAATAAATAATCTCGTCTGTGAATAGATAAAGTTCAATTTTTAAAATACTTCTACACTGCGACCGCAAAATCCTGACTGTGAGGCCCCGAGAGGGCATTCTGGGAACTTCCATGCTCATGAATTGCAGATAGACTGAATGAATTTTCATCGGAGTTTAACTCGTTCTCTCTTTATCATCCATTGATGCTGACGCACGCCATTCGAGACCGGCGTAATTCTCTATGCCTATTTTATTTGTTATCTCTTTCACTCTAGTTTCCCTTCGTTTTTTCTATAGTATAAGTCATTACAGACTACTCTTACTTAAATTTTATTAGGAAATTATGCGGGTTTACATTTCCTTAACATTCGTTCACACACGGAAGTCTGGTTCATATTTCTCTTTACTATTCTTATTTAATATTAAGAATTTGAAATGTGTTAAAAGTGTTGTAATTAAAAATATATATTTTGAATACCACATTGCTCAAATTAAGAATGCAAAATAAAAATTTTCTCGTCACTATGTCAAGAGATGGAGATGCAATGGAAATTCAAAAATAAGATAAATTTTGATAAAAAGAAGTTTTGATTCCGTTGATGTATAGACCCTATTTTACACAATAGTTTTTATCCTTTTTGATCGGTGCAGAAAAGTGACCAGACAGGATGTAAGCTGCAGAGAAAACGAAGTGTTATTCTGTAGAGAGTAGGGGTAACGAGTCAAAAATGACGGGAAATCAAGCTCCCATATTAAGAATTCATTAGGCTATAAATAATAGTAGAAAACAATTGAATTTATTTAATATTAAATTCGTTTTTTCCGTATCAAATTTTCCTTTCATATCAGTAATGGGATCTAACAACAATCCTCCAAGCGTGAAGGGATTGTTACCACATCTCGTGCAGAAATCCGATTTGGTTCCTCTGGAATTTGATATAGTAGATCTTTCGTCGTGTATATCCAAGATAAGGTCCATTGTGTTCCTAGAAATCGCACATACGTGTGCGCAGCCCGCCCGTAGGGGCATCTTCCAATTCTCTGCCACGGGAGCTCAGTCTTCTCTCCAGGGTGTCCTCTCGTATCGGTCATATTTTTATTATATTTAATTTCTTTTCTTTTTTATTTTGCCCTTCTACATGACTCCCTGAATAATATACTCCCTTATTGTATCAATTTTTGCTTAAAATTGAAACTTCAATCGTCAACTGGTAATGATTATTTGAAAGTTCTTAAAAAACACAATCTTTACTTCTTTGTATTCAATAAACTTTCCCTTAACGTATGGATCTTCGTTTTTAACCAGGAAGGTATTGTAGAGGGCAATGAAATCTACCTCGATTTTGGATTAGCTTCATAAACCTTTCCGAGCATCGGCGGTAGCAACGTCAGAGTCAACACCGTCCATCTACCCAGATAGTACCTACTTATCACAGAAGAGTCAACTGATGATAGTGTGCGATTTATTGAGTGTTGTAGCGGTACCAGCGACAGCTTGGGGCTCGTAATCTCGTGTTGGCCGGGACTGATTGGCATTTTGTGTGTTGCAGGAGACTCGGACGGCGGCGGCAAGGACGGTTTGGCTGAGCGCCGACCTGTACCCAAGGCACCGCCAGTTAACACTACTACCTACACGGTGAGTACATGCTTAATCCTCTAGTATGGATGGCGTATACTCGTTAATTTCTTTACACTTTCGTAAAATTCACGCGTATTAGAAACGTAATACTATCGCGTAAGATGTACAAAAGAAAATAAATTTGCGAATCTGATAGTTGAAAGAAAATTAAAACGAAAGGAAGAGGCAAATAACGAAATAAGAATATCTAATCATAAATGAAGGATGTAAGGAGGTGGGCATTGATTAGCCCACATTTTGGTGAAAATTAATCTTCTGTGATTTATTGAAAGTGGCAATAATGTATCTGAAACTGTTAAATATTGAGACTTTTATTGGGAAAGCACGTCTTTGCTTTCCACTCATAGCAAAACATCTTCGCCTTTTGGAAGGGTGAAGGATCACTAACGCCTTCACTTTCCTCCTGTTAATACTCGCACGCCTTCACGAGTTGTTTTCTGCGTTTGTCTAAGAGGGCCATGTTAATGCCACTACTGGAGGTGGCTTACACTAACTGCCACTAGATCGAAACAACTTAGTTTGGATTTCTTTTTGCCAGAACTGTAAAACAAAAGGTAGCCGGATTCCGCATTTGAGTAGATGCTTAAGGTAATTTATACCTTTCCGAAAATGTCGAAGTTTCCGAGATTGAGTATTTTCAATGATTTTAGCTACGTACACTATAACAATAACATAATAACAATACTTTCCAAACAAAATAACAATAACTTCCGGGAGGGTTATCCTAATTCGATTCAACGGGTTTGATGAACACGTAAATATTAGTTGCCGTTATATTGATTGCCGTTATATTGATTGAGAGAAATACGTGTAAAATGTGGTAATGGAGAAATGCAGGTACTATTCGTTTTCAAATACAAGGTATGATGTATTTGAACTGTTAAATTAAAACTAGTATGTGCGAGGACAACTGCAAAATGCGCTGCATTTCACCTAGTTTACTCCTGATCATGCGATAGGTTTGGCATTTCCTGAGATTTGTTTTCCTCAAAGCTGACTTTTATGCATTTAAAAATGAACAACGTTTTGACGAGGCAAATTATTGCCATCCTCAACTGCATTGAATTGTGAAATATAATCATTTCTCTATTTTACTTGGGATTAAGTGAGGAAAGATGTGGCATTTTTAGTGCACAATAATACACATGTATATTGGTAGAATAATTTCAGCAAATGACGTTTTCGTATTATTAACGCTCTTGCATTACCATTACCATTTATGGAATTCTACTCAACGTTCCGCTTGTACCAGTGCAAGGTTCATATCACACTTCATCTCTGGCATCTGAAGAACAAGGCATCAGCCGTTAATCACGTATGAAATCTAAGCTGTTCTTTACGTGCCACGAAGTGGGTTGTAGCGTTCTCTCCACCGCTTATACTCTTGATACCTTATTGGATCAAAGAACATCTAACATTGTCAGTCTGTTTGAAATGAAATTGCCATTTGGTATTATGTTTCTTGAAACATTGAGAGCATTCTTGGATATGACGTTTCAGATTGAGTGAGGCACGGCTCGAGTGACATCTCTAACTTCGTGTTGCTTTGGGTTTATTTTGTTTTCCTCAGCACTTTGCTTCTGCTGCTATGCTGTCAGGATGTTTGTTGCGCCTCTTCTGCATGACAGAAGCGACATTAAAGACACTCGAGTCAACAAAATGTAAAAAAAAATTGTCGGATGGAAATGTATTTTTGGAATGCCAATATAAATTGAATATTCAATTAAAAAATTGTAATAAAGGAAAATTAAATAAAATTAGGAGGGTTTTAGAGCTGAAAGAATTCAGTGATGCTGAATGAATGACAAATAGGAAATTCACATTTTGGTTTATTTTTCTAGACATTTGCTTTTTTAACAATCATGATTGAAATGATACTATTGTATAGAATGCACGGAACTGGAAGAATTTTGGAAACAAACCTCCCGATTGCCTGCTTTGTGAGCCAAGCTTATTATATAGATCGACGCACTGTGAATGGAACCGTGACCTCGAAATAGCGATCACTCTTCATCACGGAGTCAAGGATCGTTTTCCCTATGCATCGTGGCGCACAAGAGTCCTCCCATGTGTGCGTAGGGGGAGTGGGGAGCCACGCGGCTGGGCCGGTCAGCTGGCGGAGCGGCGGGCGGCGACCCCGCCGCCCAGCAACAAGCGACACCCGAGCTGCTGAGCCACCGCGCCGCGCCGCAACTCCGCCAGCCGCGCATCGATCGCGACGGCGGGGAACGGGGAGCTGGGGTGGGGGAGGATGGCACGGGGGCGGGGAAGGGGAGGGCGGCGCGCCCAGGAGCGCAGGCCGGCAGCCCGCCCGCCCAGCACGGTGGCGCGGACGAAAACCCTCCCACACCGGTTGGCCTGGCTCAGGGTAACACAATGTAGTGTTCCTCTGTAGCATCGGTGGCTGAGAGGTCCTAGGAATAGTCCCGACGGTGACACGATTTTCGACACTACCCAAGTCAAATTCAACCGGCGGCTGGTTGTTCTGATAGGTGGTTTTCCGTTTCTCTTATAAATACCAAGTGAATACCGCTGAACAAAATCGCAACGAAGGGATTACGGACTGTGCGCTGTTTACTTTCTCATCATTTACCCTTCCTCTCCTCTTAATCACACGCACGCACATTCACATTCACACTGCACCCGGTGGGCAGCCTCGGCGGGAAGGAGGAATGGGATTTACAGACCTCTGCCGCGGAGCTTCGTTTTGAAAGATTAATTCTGAGGCACTGGAAAAAGTTCATTTTATTATTTATACAGATCTCAATAAATTCTACTGCTTGTAGACTCGTTAGAATCACGTATTGCCAATGAATATTTAGAGGGAAATTGCTTAACGGAGTTATAAGCATGCCCCTGTTTTTTAGGCAGGCTGTATCCACCTATGATCTGCAGATACATGAAGCAACATTACGTCAGAACGTAATCTACCAAACATCTTGCCTTCCCTAAAAATCATCGTAACAAAAATATCACTGTCGACCCCTACTACAAGCCATTGAAGTTTGTAACATTTATTCCGAGACATGAATGCGTCGGTACAATTTCGTGATTATTCAAATGATTCCGACCCTAGTCTTATATTGATATCAGGAGAGAATGTGGCGGTCGAGCATAAAAAAAAATTACAATTGTGTCCAAAGAAATATTTGACATTGGAAACCTCCAATCTTCGCAGATGTTTCTTGTCATTAATTGTTTTTTTAACTCTACCCAAATGCGGTGGAAGGCTAGGAGAATAGATTCTTTTATAACATAATTGTGGCTGCGGTTCACACCTTTCAGGTGTAGTTTACCCTTTATATTCCTTCATGATTAGATGTGAACATGATCACATGTATTTTAAGATAACATATTTCCCTTGCTTTATTTTTAATTATTGCCGACCTGGATGGTCGCGTTGGCTTAGCTGGTAAACCGACTCACACTTCGATCCGAAGGGTCGGGTTCGAGTCCCGCCTTAGACATGGTTGTTTGTTCCTTGTCCCTCATATTTGTGTTGTCGCGAGGGCCTTGCGTTCTGCTGAACCCAGGTCAGAGGAGCCCGCAAATATGTTGATGCCTAGTGTACGGTCAATGTCGGAACGTGAAGAGTAACCGACTGGCAGCTCGAAAAAACCTAGAGGAGAGATTTTTATTTCTTAAGAAATTAATTGGGGACTTCATTTCAGTGGCACATTCCTCTGACAAGGGAATGCCGCGATGTGACATGTCGAAACCTATCCTAATCCTTCTTTTCATCGGAAGCACATGCCGTATTAATCTCACGATCAAACTTTTGGGTGCCGATACACACTGCTAGCCAATTAAAAGCATCCTGAATTTGCAAATTGGCCCATTGCTTTCATCGATTTCACCCAGCAAAGCAGGTGTTACCCAGCGTGCTCGCTTGTGATTCAACGCCACCGCTTACACCAAGCGGCAAACTCTCTTCCAAGATCGTTCCCTGCGAGGGACAGGCGGGGAGGCAGCTGCCCCTCCTAGCACATATTGACACTAATATTAACTATACATAGTCTAAACTATTAATAAAAGTTTTTCTGAATTTAAATTTTATCTGTGGTTCATTTTTGTAAGAAGTACATTTCGTCGTGATAAACCTTGCCGCAACCGCTCATCTTCCATCCAACATGAGCTACCTCCCCTGGAGCTCTTTTCTCACGAATTTGAGAGCTCTGTTCTGAGTCTACTGCGAAACAGGTCAGTTGTGTAATCACACGTGAAAGGTCGGTGCAAACTGGAAAAGTGCGTTAAAGTTGTAAATCTTCTGGAATTTTCGAATGAGTTGATTTATGGACACTAATAGGCACAAATTAAATTCCGGTAATTCCGGTAATTTTCGCGTAAATTTCGCAAATAAAATTCCGGTAATTTTCGCGAGCAAAACACCAAAATGAGGCCATGACTTGTGAATTTGATTCACAAAACAACTCTTAAATCTCTTCTTTACTTATAAATTAAAGTGGTACAGTAGTTATGATATACATTTTCAACACTTAATAATTATGCATATTGACTATATTCATAATGAAAAAAAGTAACAATCTTTCACTGGTAAGGAAATAAGATATCTCAAATAAAATAGACTTTTACAATAAGAAAAGCATCGAGTGTATTGGGAATGGCCTGCTCCCACCAAATGTCATTTGACCTTGAGGAAACAACCCTCTACAACGCCAACCTCGGAGCCCGCGCGCTCGCCGCTCAGCTTGCGTCCAAGTTCTCTGTAGAAACGAAAAATAGTACGAAAATGTTGGCAAATTTGGAAATTTTTGAAGTAATTGGCAGTATGTATCGGCAGCCAAAATTTACACCGTGGAGTTAGAAAGGCATGTAAATGCAATGGCAAAAAATGAGGGCATGTTTCGACATGTCACATGGCATTCCCTTGTGAGTTCATGGTTCCTCCTGTCGTAACAGATTTCCATTACGTTCATTCAATTATTTTCGTTAATTCGTTATATATGAATAATCGAGTTAGAGAATATTTTAGGATTAGTTGATTAATTATATATATATATAATATATATAATATAATATATATAATATAATATATATAATATAATATATAAATAATATATAATATATATATAACATATATAATATATATATAATATATATAATATATATATAATATATATAATATATATATAATATATATATAATATATATATAATATATATAATATATATATAATATATATATAATATATATAATATATATATAATATATATATAATATATATAATATATATATAATATATATATAATATATATATAATATATATATATATATATAATATATATATTGGTAGTATAAAAATGCAATTAATTAACGCTTGGGATCTCCCGTCCCCTACAAGTTGCTTCCCATTATTGAGGGCGTCATAGAGTTGATCCATTATTTCAATCGCGCCTGTGGGCAGCGCCATCGCGGACGTCGTCGCCCAGAGGCGCTCTTCCCCCTGTCCCGCGCGGCCTCGCGCTCTTTCGACGCTTTCGCACGCTCGGCGCCGCGCGCGCAGTGGAATGGAGCGGGATCAGGTGCAAGGTCCGGAGGTTCCCGAAAGGGGGATGAGGCCCGTGAATGGGACGGTGTGTGTTGGTCGTAATGGGCAAATGTTTATCATATTCGGATATTCGCTTTAGGTTTTCAATCGGGGGTCGATCAGAATGCTTTGCATTAGCTGTCACTACTTTCAGGAAATGTGGCTAGGCATCCAATATATCATCATATTGGATTCTCATCGCTGTAAGTTCGATTTTCCTGAAATATTAGACGAGTATGAAATTCGAGATGCAGATGTTTTCCTTAATGCTCATAAATTTTCAAAAATCTACACCGGTGTATGTCATTTTAGTTATGCCTGTATTGCCGTGTTTACCACAATCTCACCTGTAGTTCCCTTGACAAGAAAATTGGCAATGTTTGAGAGGGAAATTCCATTCCTTTTTTATGCCTCTATAAGCAACATTTTTTCTACGATCGATAAATTTGACGCCGAGGATTTTTTTCGCTCATTTCTTTAGTTGTAATGCCAGATGTAGTTTCCTTTAGTTAATTTCTTTTAATCTTCAAAGAACATCAACAAATGAATGGATGTTTTCTCCAACGCGGGAACTATTATTTTTACTTTGCAGGAGAAGCATTTCTGATAAAGCAAACTTCGTTCGCATCCTTCCTTCAGTGTCGCATTTAACTTACTAAGTGTGAATAATTGTTTAAAATGCCGAAAAAATGTTCCTATGTCTTTTGTTAAATCTACGTATTAGGATTCAGAACAATTTAATTTCAGATCTTTACATGGAAGTATCTTCATCCAATGCGTATATTATTCATACATGGTGTTGTAATATATTCGAATACAAATATAATTCGTATTTGACCAATAAATGTTTAAGAATTTTTTTTTTAAAGAATACAAGAGTTTGATACTTTCGTAAATGTGACTTTGTATGAAATTTTGTTCACGTTGAGAGATTTGCCCATGAGAATCAACCTACTCACAATTGCCATGTGAATATTCCTTGACCGTCTAAATATATCTCAACGTGAAAAATGCGATACATGCCAATATAATGTTGTAAACATGTACTGCTACATCGCTCAAAAGGAGGAAGTAGAAAAGTTACTACCGAAAGGTATTAAATAAGCATTATGATGAAAATCCAAAACCCCAAATACATTTGATATAATAATACTGGAAATATTGAAGGATCACAAATTCTGGAACAAAATCACTCGTATTTGTGCATACAAAGTTAAACATGTTCGTGAAAATGTAATTGAAATGTTTAGATTTACCTAGATCTGTACATGTAATGTACTGTAGCGATGACGCATCTGAGTCTACCTACATTTCATTTATAGCAAAACATCACGAAATTTGGTTTAGAAGAAATCTGAAATTTCTTTTTAAACGAAAACTCTTAGTTTTAATTGTGAAGATTGAAGTGTGTGTTGGTGCAGAGAGAATTCGTGACCCACCACCGGCCATTCGGCATTGGCATTCCGTAATCCAAAGGAGCGCGTTCATTTTAAAATTAAACAGTTTCTGGAAACTAAGAAACTATAAGTTACTTACGCAAAATAATGAGAAAATAGTAAAGCAATTATAAAAGAGCACTGGAGAGTTAATGACACAGATGGAGACGCAAAATTTCTTTTTCCTTCTTGATAACGCACCTCTCTTATAAGTGAGCTCTCACGAACGGAAGTAGGAGCAATAGTGTTGACCAAGAAAAATAAATTATATATATATATATATATATATATATATATATATATATATATATATATATATAAAATATTTCGAAAAGAGCACATAGAAAACGGTGGTAACGTACAACGCAGTCTGAATCGCGAATGGCCTCATGGCCCAGATGCGGACGAGATACGGCTAGTGCATCTGACGGCGACGCGCGGACACGTCTCGGTCGTTTGTTTGCACAGACCGCAATGCACCCAACAGCGCATTGTTTCCTTCCGCAGCATCGACTAGGGATATTCCGCGCTCCGGTGACTATCAATGCCAGAACAAACATTATCTCGCAATGTTTAATTTCCATAATCTCGGACAAGAGATCCAGAAGTAAAATATACGAGAACGGTCTTATTGATCTTGGAAAGAGAATTATATAACATGCCACAATTGGTACCTGGATTTCCGTCAGCGTGAAAATAAATGTAGAGGAAGCGACACACGCGGAGGTAGTGAATAGAGCGTTCAATGCGCTGGTACAGAGCACCGCAAATCCGCCTGTCATCAGGGGAGCGTCGCGCCGTTTAGGACCCGCTGCAGTCGGAGGCGGCGGGGGTTGGGCTGGGCGCAGCGGCGCACGCGCTGTCCGTCACTGTCGCCGCCAGCTGATGCCGGGCGCGAGGGGGTGGGGGACGGGGTTGCGGGGGCGTTGCCGCCCCGCGAACGTGCCCCCGGGGAGCGATGGTGGTGGCCGCCTGCCCCCCCCCCTCCCCCCGCGCCGTTCGTTGCGTCGGGTGCGCCCGGCGCAACCGCACCAGTGCGTTGCTCCCCGGCTGCGCGTTGCGGACTGCGAGCGTGCGCCGGGCCGAGGGCCAGGAGAGGGAACGCTTGGGCAATTAAAAACAAAAGCAGAGCAATTACTTGCACCCCTTAAACATCTTTATTCTTTCCTAATGTTGCCGTTCTCTCACTGATGATGCACGAAATGGCAGCTTTTTTTTCACCTGTTTCATGGAAGACTTTCTTCTTATTTCTAGGTGTTAACATTTTTAATGGGTTTCCTTTCCTCATGATGAACTGTAATTGAAAACGTGTAAACAGGTTTTTAAATCTTACCTGTGCCATTTTCAACATTTATGAAGAGAGATTATCGCAAAACGCCCACGAATGCTTTGCAATTTACACGAAGATTGACTATCATTTATTTTATCCCTTAACTAACAATGATTGTGTTGTAACTGTCTTAAGAATAGTTTTGTAATTGTGTTTCTGAGTTCAGCCATTCTCCAGAATCTTACGGTTTGCAGGATGTTCGAATATTGTGCATGTTTTCTTGCGTGCGCCTTGGTGAGTGAGCTTCTACTCTTAAGGACATTCCCTTCTCATCCGTTCGCTTTATTATTTTATACCTCTTGAAAATCAGCTTTTCAAAACGAAGCAACGTTGAAAAGTAGTTGACTCTAATGATAAACATTGACCTACTGTCTATGTAAACCCAACTAGCTCTGTTGAATCGCCATTGAAAAGACGTAAAACCTCATGTGAATCTCTCTCAGATTTTGCTGTGTCAAGACTCTGGAAAGGTCTATTAATCGGTTCCATATGTGGTGACGCGGGAAGTACACCTGTCGGTCAAGTTCGTCAAATGCAATGTCAAGGTCTCGCGAATGTTATTGTCAAGGTTGAGCGGGAAAAATCCGCAACTTAAGCTCCGTCGAGTCGAGGGAGTATGTCAGACCATGCTCGCTCTCACTCCTTAAATATCTCTGTTCTTGTTTGCTCCTCAAACTTGTGAAAGTCCCAGTGACTCAGAAGTTGGTGACCTGTCACATTTGTTTTTTCTCTTGATCTGCGTCTTGAATGCAGTTTTTTCTCACTTATTTCATGATCATGAACTTTGGTTTGAGTACTTTCGAACGGAACTAATATAGGAGGATATTAGCTGTGCGTTCGTACTATTCTGCAGATTCGGAGAGACGTGTGCGGTTGCTCAATTCCGCTTTAGTGATGGATCGAATAATCGCACTTCCGGATAGACAAAACTTAACAGCCTTGCCACACTATTAAAACCTTTTCTTATTCTGGCAGACCGTGGAAAGGGTATTGCCTTCAGCTTTGATGACAAATACGAGATCAAGATGTAAGACTTGAGTATCGGCGGTATTTTTCTTCTGAAACTTCTTTCTTTTCTTTTCATACTGAATATGTTCGAATGCCTGATGCTGTTTGCAACTTACCGCAATTATTCAAAATATTCCCTACATTTTAATAGCGCGCACGGAAAACACTAAATAACTACACATGCTTAACGAAAATAGAGATTTTAAAACTCAAGAACAAAAATTCACTTATTCATTATACTCTGGTCCAAAGATCAAATATCTTCATAATTTTACTCTCTGCAAATAAAAAAATAACTTGGGGTAATAAAGAAATGCCTATTCTGTTTTTAAATATATTAATAACATGAATTATTAATTTTCATAAAATGTAATTATAATGTTTACGGAAATAATAGAGCCGACTTATTGAAGTGATTAGATTTATCTTTACATTGCAAGTTTGTGAATGCACATCAGCTGTTGTTACGGTACACCTTTACTGACGCCTTCGCTGAAAATTGTCGCCGGCCCCGCACCATCGATAACAATTATTATATACCTTCACTACCTCCCAGGTATGGAGCGACCCCAAAGATTTTACAGTAATTATGGAACGGACAATTCCTATAATTTATTAACTTGATTGTAGATTTCTTGTAATAGGGTGCAATGAGAGTACAGAGTTTGGCAACGCTCACAGTATATTACTATAATGCAATGTCGATATTGCTAAATCTCTTCTGATCGTGGTTAGTTACAACCGTACAAAGTTGTTAGTCACTCGATCAGTAGAGTTTAAGGATGTCGCCTTATGCCTGGCGCTAAGACTCGGTAATATTTAGAGAAATAATATTTTAAAACGTAGACTTTTTTTGGCTGACTTGCTGTTGGGGCACGTCAGCTGTGGTGAGATTGTCAATACGCGCAGTATGAGAATAGGTGCAATAACTCAATCAAATATTTCCATTTTCAGTCAAAATCGAAACTGTATCATTGTTTTTGGATTTCCCCTAGTTCCTAGGTGTCGAACGAATCCACAGACCTTCTCACCTGGCCAGAGGCTGCTTAGTCTTGTTTAAAGTTCTGCGCCTATTGAACATTCGTAATGTAGATTCTGTTGCCCTGGAATAGTTGAATAAAATATTAATGAGGGGGTGAAGCAAAGCGCATAGCCTCGAGGCAGATCACGCGAGCGAGAATCGAAATTTGGTGAAGTCACTTCGGATAGGAATTGCTTAGTTATATTACCATGATGTGTTTTTATTAATGAAAATATGACCATGACATTTAACATTCATAACATTTAAATTTCCTAAATTCAAACACTGCATCGTCATCTGCACATCCACAGCGTGATGTCAGTGATACCATAGCTTCTGGATGTGGGTTATTTATCTGTTCATTTTATTATAGCTATTCTAGGAATGATATACCGTCACCAACCATCCTCTTCCGTTGTAACACAGAGCAGAACATACTTCAAATGTTTTTTTTATTTCAATAATAATGTTGGAGTCTGTACGCACTTTGATTAGAAAATAATGGAAATGAAAGAAATGGTCGTATTAGGAATTTGTTTATCAACTTGTTTTTTCGAACGGTTCAAATATTAAAAATGAATCTGATTTTTCCTTTAAATTATGATTTCATACGATATATGATTTTCTGTCAAACTCTATAGTATCCGAAAATTGTGAGGGGAAGGAAAAAAAAAAGTTGGCTGCCTCTCAACATAGCGACTAGGGCGTTGGCTGGTCATTTTTTTTGACCAAGTTGATCTTTTGTTCTAACTCCGGTGACTTCGCGGCTGATATGCGGTCAAGAAACAGGATTCGCGGCATAAGTTTCCTGTTCATAATGTTTTCCTGTTTCCTCATTCCATCACAGCTGCTTAAAACTCGTACTTTATCCCATTATTGTTACTACATGCTGTGAGCACAAGCGAAAGCTAAGTTTTGTAAGGAATCGTCATAATGAATTATAAAAAAATATGAAAGGCTCTATCGGAGACTATGCTTCAATGGATCTCATCAGTCTTCTGTCTCCTCTGGAGGATGTATGGAAATTACCTAACCAAATGCACAAAATGAATTATAATTGTTGAATGGTTTCATGGCGAACTTACGTTAAGGAGTTCTTAGTGGACTCGTTACTTTTACAAGCTCGCATTTGAGGTTTACTGTGGTTACGCAAGGCTAGGGCTCCATACGGTAGTTGCATCAAGTGAGGACCGACAACGATCCCATCTTCGCACGCGACACATAGTGGTCGAATAATGTTCTCTATCCAACTGTACTGAAGTACCGGGAATGATTGTATTATCCAAGAGCCTTAAGATATTAGTGCCATGTGGTGTTCGGCACACGACGCCTTTTTAACAACTGAATGACCTCATGAGCTGGCCCAGGACAACAACTTTTGCCTCTGTAGTGACTCCGCAAGTGGTTCTTGGCTTAGTTTCGACGGGGCAGATTTTGAATACTTACTATATTGCTAGATCTAATTCAGTCGATCACTGGAGAAGAATTCTAGGGGCCGGCTATCGTTATTTTTATGCAGTTTCTTCGCTCAATACCAGGCGGATGTTGGAACAGTATCTTTACATAGAGGCCGCTGTTTCTTTCCTCTTATTGTCCCATTCTCTTATACACACACACACACACACACACACACTTACATGCATTACACTTTCACACATGTCGGGAGCATACAACCTCTCCCGACACGGGCGGTGCCCAGCTGACGGAGATTACTGATGGGGGAAAAAACAGAAGCTAACATTTACATTGGCGCCGGATTTCACGTTTCAGCAGGGGGGAACATCGCCACCTCCCGGGATATGATACACTACACTACTGGGGCCAGTGACATAGTACTCGTAGTTGTCGTGTTCGGAACACACAATCAATGTCACTGAAATGAAAGAATTTTCCGACAGTAGTTGTTAAGCTGATGTCTTTCTATTGTCTGTGAATCTTTCTCGGGAAGTGTAAACTGTGAACATTGGCCCCGCTGTTGCAGGTGTCGGCGCACGACACGCTGACGTCGGTGGCGGCGCGCTTCGACACCACGCCGTCGGAGCTGGCGGAGATCAACCGGCTGGCCACGCGCCTCGTCTTCCCGGGGCAGGTCCTGCAGGTGCCGCTGAAGGACGGCACCGGGACCGGCGCGTCGGCGTCGGCGGCGGCTGTGACGCCGTCCGCGGCGCTTGACCCCGCCGACCCCACGGCGGCCGCCGCAGCCGCCCCCGCCGCGCCCGCGGCGCCCGCCGCGCCCCCCGCCCTCGGCGACCACGCGCTCGCCGCCGGTCAGTGCCGTTATCCTCTGTATTTATGTGTATCCAAGTATAATAGACATTTTTACGCACCAGGGGCGTTATAAAGGATCTAATGATCGAGCCAAAGGGCTTCTTGTCCCCCGAGATCATTTAAAGCCAGTTAATCCCCGCGGTACGAACATAATTAATTTATTTCTTTTACCTCATTTTATTGATTCAAATTTACTTATTTACTAATTAACTAGATGTAACTTAACTCGTGTCGTCTTTTCATTTGTGCCCTCCCATAGTTCCCTTTTATAACTCCTTCTCATAATTCCCTCCATAAGAGTACATGTAACAACATTCTACTGTTCTCATATTTCCCTCGTAACGACGATCCTCTCGATCCAGGTGAGTAATACAGTGAATATCGGGCTCCGTATCGAAAGCAACAAGCAATAACGTATCAGTAAAAATAAATATTTATCTTGTATCTTATCTTGTACACAAGCACGTTAAATAGTGAGGAAAGTAATTTTAAAATGAGTGTTGATCCCATAATTCTTCGGTACAGCGAAGAGGTGTACGAATTTTCATTGCTCCACTTCGTATACCTCTAATTGTTTATAATTGTTGGTAATGAACAGCTGATTATTAATGTATTAAGAATGGATTTTCGTTCCGATGTGGCTGCGTCAAGTCGATTTAACAATTTAATATTACCAAAAAGGATTAAGGGCTTTTAGTCACTAGTATTTTGTTTTTCTAATCGTGCCGCCTTCTGTTGGCAGAGGGCGCGACGGGCGAGCGGCCCGCGACCCCGCTGCAATGGGCGTCGAGCGGCACGCCCCCTCCGTCGGCGACGGGGCCGGCCCCCGCCTCCGTGCCCACGCGGGGCGAAGGGGGCCCGCCGCTACCGCCCCCGTCGTCCGAATGCCGCTTCCTCAAGATCAACGTGCGCCACATCACGGACGGGCAGGGCGTGGTGAGCGGCGTGCTGCTCGTCACGCCCAATGCAGTCATGTTCGACCCCAACGTCTCCGACCCGCTGGTCATCGAGCACGGGCCCGAGTCGTACGGCGTGATCGCTCCCATGGAGTTCGTGGCCAACGCCGCCATCTACCACGACATCGCGCACATGCGGGTTTCCAGCGCGGATAGGTGAGCCTCTAGCCTCTTCCGGTCACAACCGGGACTTTGAATGGAGTTCCTTAGATCGCTTTGATTCATTATCATCGATGTTGCTCTCCCTCGCGACGAGTGGTGCCTGAAAGTGAAAAATAAATGGGTTCTTTCAAATAACAGGTACACGCTCGCGTACTTGATTATTCATTTAATGCGGTAAGTCAGATGTAAGCAAAGAAATAAAAGTTACGGAGAAATTCGATGCCAAGATTAGAGTAAATATCGTAGTTTAAGACGGAAAACAAGGTCGTTGTGGAAATGAGGTTGGTAGCGGCAACGTGAAAGAATAGAACCAGAACGTTGAACAAACAAGACATACAGCTTCAAAGCACACTACAGTTTTTTTTTAATTCGTGGACCTCCTAGAAAAGGTCATAAGTTTCGCGATGCCCATGTCGTAAAGTAGCACGTTATTTCTAGGGAGGATGAAATGTTGAGACGATTAAACGAACATTTGGCTTGAAAATGAAATCTAGGAACGGGCAGTAACCCACAGTTGAGAAATCAGTGGGCGAATGTATGTAGCCTACCTGAAAACATCTAATCTTCTGGTTAAAGGTGCACGAAAAAGGACTTCCTTACTCGTCCAGATCAAACGACTAGTAATGACCATTCTGTCATCGAAAAGTCTCTTGGAATCAACATGACTAATTCGTAGACCAGCGAAACCTACTGAATTGCATTAGATACATCGCCATAAATATCAAGAACGGTATTAGTATGTGCCAAGACTTATAGCACAGCGTTTGCCCCCAGCGAGCTTTGTGCGAGAATGTTACTCGTCCTGACAGACAATCTGCGAGAGATGCCAGCGTGAAAATTTTTAATCTCTGGTCATTAAATTGTGGAGCATGGACAAAACTCACGTGGCGTCAACTTTTTATTATTTAATGATGTCGCTGGCGCTGCAAATACCCGCGACAAGACAACATTCTTCACACTTAGCTGCTCTCTAGTTGAACCGGCGCTCTCAAAACTTTTTGTGTGCGATCATTTCTTCGCCTTACGGAGAACGATAAAGCAAAAGTTTGTTTTTGAAACGTGACAATTACACTGAACTGTCAAACAATATATGCGACGGGCTTTCAGCGTAGGTGAAATATTAGCGAAAAGGACAAAGATGAAATGACAAAATAGTATAGTACGACATACTTTCATAGATGCAGATAAAAAGAATGCATAGCTATGTCTGTCGCTGTTTGTTTGGGGGTGAAGTAGCTTTGTCATACAGCTTAGTTTAAAACTGTTCATGATGGTTGCGGGCAAGAAGAAATTATTCTCGAGGCTTTCCCTCATACATTGCTTGAAACCATCTCCCCGGCTTTCTTGTAACTACTGTGGTCGACCAGGGCCCTCATTCCTCTGCACCAGAAGTATCCAGAAGGGCGGGGGGGGGGGGGATACTTGTCAACTTGTCACGGGCGCCGACGGAATTAGGTCACGATTTTTTAAACTAAAAAATGGAATTGTAATTCTAATGAACCGCTATTTCTATGTAATAGGGATTTCTAATTAACAGCAATTTCTCAACTGACATTTCTATTTAATAGAGAAATGAATTATGTTTATTTATTGGGGAAACTTTTGTTTGAAAAGACTGAATACAATGCTTACGAAGAGAACGAGTTTTAGAAAAAAATTCCATTTATTTGGGGAAAAAATTCCGTCCTTCCCGGATGGAAGATTTGACATTGTGCTACATTTTATGACTCGTGACCACGGCGGGAATTATACTCGGATGAATCGGCAATCGGATCGTCTCGTAGTGAGAGAATAAGATGGCTCAGTGTTCAGGTAAAGGAAGCTTCTGTCTGCAGCCAACACCATACGAAGGTTCCCTTGACAGTCCATAAGGTCCATGAACGAACATTGTGAAGAAAATGATTGTGAAATTGTGAAATTCTGCATCAGCGAACTATTGGGAATGATTTCAATGGAATGATTAAGTAACATCTAAAAAATAGAGTACACATCCTCCAGACTTCTTACGAACTATCCACGTCGATCGCCTACGACTCTTTCACATTTTTCAAAACTCCCGCGCCATACCCGTAATATTTCAGTGTATTTTACCGCTGACGTTACTTGAACGGAGTATTCGATAATTCACTTGGACTATCGTAATTCGTTTGAATAGTGCTTAACTTATTAATGATTTAAAATTGTTGTTCATGATTTTTTTATTCAAATGTTTACCATTTGTCACTTCTGCCTTGACCCCAGATGTGCAACCGAGGTCTTCTTGAAAGAGCGTTTTTGTGAAATATTTGTAACTAATGTCGGATGCTTGTATTTTTGAACACCAAGTCGAACGTGGTGTAGTTGTATAGTAACGCTCCCCCCACTCTTCGCAGGGCGAGCGGCGCCAGCAGCGTGGCCAACGCCGGCCCACGGCCGGAGGTGTACCACCCGGCGCGCGCGCGCTCGCCGGGCAAGGACTCGCTGCTGCCCAAGGACGAGACGTTCCCGGAGCTGCAGGCGGCGCACGCGGCGGGCGACGGGGACGACGAGGGCGACGGCGAGGACGGCGAGCTGGCGTCGTCGGCCGGGTCGTCGCGCGACGGCGACGCCTTCCCCAAGGCGTTCGATCGCGACCGCGTCACGCCCACGCCCGGCGCGCCCCCGCGCCCGTCCTCCTCCTCCGCCGGCGACGGCGACAGCAGCCGGCAGGTAGGCGGCGATCGCCGTGCCCTCCCTTCCTTCAAGGTTTAAAAATACGCTTGTACTTCTCCTACGTACACGCGTAGGGATGGGTATGTTGTACCAACAAGCCGTGCAGCGCTGGTTTCGTATTTGTGGTACTAGTTGTTTACAAATTGACATCCCTATGGTTTTACTTGGACCCCATGGTTTTGGTCTAGTTTTTCAAAATACTTAATTTCGTTACATTTTTTTCAAATTACAGGAAGAATGTGGTTTCGGGGTGATCCCTACAAAATGCTCTGTACACGTGATTGTAAAGAATAATAGATCAATATGAAATTTAATACGATCAGAAAGTAATTAAACAGTGTTTGACGACAATGACAATTATTTATTGTCACTTGTGTAGGATTGTAGTTTATCTGCAATCTGTTAAATAATAAAAGTATCTAAAAATTTCTGTAATGCTTGTTTCTATGACTAAGTGGAATTAATGATTTTTTAAGGAGACGGTTTTAACGTATCATCACCTGCGTAAATGGTTGGCAGGAAAAAGTCGCAGGTTTTTACCAAGTCTGCATTCGTATACTATACGTGACGAATATCATCATTACCACCATCAAACACATGACTTTTCCATTCCCTGGATCAGGTGTCGTAAGTTTTAAGTTGGTAGCATTGTGCCCTGCTTCTTTGACATCTCCTCGCTTTTTTATAATTTCCGTTAGTGCTGCACACTGTTGCTGCTGTTGCCGCTGCCGCGGGAGGCGTCGTCGTCGCCGCCGCCGCTGCCGCCCTTCTCTCATGACTTTTTCTCTTCTCCCCCCGCTCGCGGCCTCCCCTCCCTAACCGCTCCGCGTGGTGCAGGTGTCATTGGACTCGTGCCCCTCGCCGGCGCCACCCAGCGACTTTCTCCTCGAGCGCCGGCGCTCTACCCTGGACCACCACTGGCCGCAGCTCAGCCTCGACAAGAGCAACGGCCACCACCACAATCACCAGCAGCAGCAGCAGCAACAACCCGGGGCGGGGGCCGGTGCGGCGGCGGCCGCTGACGGCGAGGAAGGCGGTGGCGGCGCGCTTGTGAAGCTCAGCTGCCACGATTCTGGCATCGACATCCGCGACGGCGACAGCTCGACGGCCCCGGCACACGCGGGCCCCGCCCCCGGCGACGCCTCGCGCGCCGAGGTGAGCGCATCCCGCCCCGGCCCCGCCCCGCCCCTCCCCTCCCACACCTCCCTCTCCTCCTGCCCCCCCCCCTCCGCCTGCACGCCCTGCACGCTTCGCACGCTCGCCCAGCCGTTCCAGTTTGTGCACGCCCCCACCTCACCCTGATGGACTCGTGCTGACTCGACGAAAACGATCACACGAGTGAAATCGAACATGGCCATATTTTCGTTTGGTGAAAGATACAAATATATTATCAAAAGAAAATCGATATAATATTGAAATTTGGAACGCCAGCATAGGCGTGCGTAGTTTTAAAACAAGAGGGAGCCTACTTTTCTTAGCCCCCTTTTTCATTTATTTTTTTTTACCCAAAGTATTTTACTAGTAAATAAATAAAATACTACTAGGATACAAAATGTAACTGTGAAGATGCAAATAAAAAAAAATTATGTTCAATCATTTACAGGTTTATCAGATGGCTTGGAGAGCCTTTTCTCCAGATGAACTCGTATAACATTTCGAAAATTGTCAGATTAAAAAGATGAGAAAATCAGGGATTCAATATATTTACAGAAATAAAATATTTTATTGTTACACTATGGGGGCTGCAATCAAAATTTGTACACACCCCCCCCCCCCCCCCCGTGGGCACGCTCGCTAAGGGACATTGGTGACATTCCCATTCAAGTTTCGAGCATCCCAATATTATTTTCAAAATTGAAATGCAGTCCAAACAAAATATTTATTCTTAAGTAATTTTAATTGCTTAGTATATTTTCTCTAAAATTTTGTTTCAATTTCATTCTTTTAAAGTTTTGAATGGAAATTAAAATATTAATAGATAAATGAAGATGCAGCTTTAAATATTGATATAAAACTAAATTCAGGCACAAGTTTCAACACTTTGTTTTATAAATTTTGAAGTTAAAGAATTATATATTTTGAACTTTTCCAAGAATTTTATTAATTCAAAGTTTCTGCATTCGTCTCTTTATTAATAATTTTTTCATCATTTCAAAATAACTTTGAAATGTGTGTAATTTGGAAGAACATAACACATACTCAAAACATGTAAAGATGTATCTCACCAACACTTCCTGTATTTCCTTATTCTGCATTGGGTATGCTAATATTGACGTTTCTCTGAATTTCTTTCTTTCACTTTGATTGTGTCTTTCTTTCACTTTGATTGTCTTTCTTTATGCATGATTTAACAAACATTTTTCTTATTTCATTCTGAGTTTTTCTTTCTTTGCCGTTTTCTTGAAGTTCATGAAGCACTACTACTAGTTGAAAGAAGTAGTGAAACAAATTGTGGAGACTGCTTGACTCCTGGTTCAGGAAATGTTACTATCATGAAGTTCTCCATAACAGTGTTTCTGACTGTGTGTCAAAGGACTTGCTATCTTTCAGCATGAATGTGTACCCGTAACCACACTTTTCTTGCATGTCAAAAGCAAGATTGTTGAACATATGTTATTAACGTCTTTTTATTTCACAAAAGTGCAACTACAAAATAAGTATGCTACCATTCTTTATAACAAATCATTGTGAAATGAGATTTTTTGTTATAAATTAAGATGATTTTCTGTTTGGCATAAATCTTTGCTTGAGTGACCTCATACCAACATAATGCAAAAAGATTAATTTTTTATTAAAACCTAACATTCTATTAAAAGCTATATATGTGTATTTAAAAAAAAGTTTTGAAATGAAATCACACACTTGCAACAGACAAACCTACCTGAACCGGAATACTAGCCTTAAATATAAAAGTACTTTTCGCAAAATATGTCAACAGTAATGGAACATACTTATTAAAACATCACTCTTTATCAATTCGTGTTTGCATTATATTTCTGCCTCTTGTTGGAAAAATACTCACTTGTTTTTTGTCATTTTATTACTTTTAACTTAAACAAGAGTTCGTAGGAGTTACCAGTTTACTCTTACAATGCAAAACCATTGGAATGCATGTGATACTATTATTACACACATTGCTATTAAAGAAGATATACTATAATATAAACTATAATAATATGCAGCCAGATATTGTGCATCCAAATCAAATATTTAGCATATAATATTTTTTTAGTATAAATGTATACAGTAAACTGCTAGCCTACTTAAGATAATTTAGTGATATTGTCTAATCAACACAACAATTCTTTCTGTGACCTCTGTGCAAATTGATAAGATTGTTATTAATTGATGCAAAAGTCAATATCTCTGTGTAATCTACACATTGTTTGTTTCCATTCTCAGATAGTACTATTCTACAGTGTATTGTTCTAAATTTAATATGCATCATTTTTAACCTTTGTGCTTTATATAAATATACATTGTACAAATGGAAATGATAACTATAGGATAAGCTCTGTATGTTGAAGGAATAATACTTACTGAAATCTGCATACAGGCTTTTGTCATGTTTGGATTTTAATACCTTAATATTTTAATATCTGATTTGCATGAAATGAACATTCAAATACATCCAAAATTATCTAGTATCTTTCTCTTAAATATTCTAAGGTTTATCATGCTAATTGATCATAAAAATTAAATAATTTCATTAATTGCTTTTGCATGTTTGTACATCAGATGTTTGAGGATATATTTGCATCACTTACTCTCTGTTCAAAAATTGCATGATTCTTAATAATTTGTTTGTGAATGGATTTAAACTGATTTGATTCTTGAAAACTTACTGTAATTGAAACCCAATGGCATATTTACTTTTGTTGTAATGTGTTGTGGAGTATGTATGTTCTTGTTTTTAGCTTATATGTTGAATCAAAAATATTCCCTGTAAGTAATATTAAACAAATTGTGAGAAGAATTCATAACTTCAATTTTTGCAAAAAGAAAGTTCTTGTTAATTTCCTTGGTACTAACTAGTATATTGTTCTTTATTTTGTCTTCCTTTTAATGGTCTAAATAGAACTCCAGCATTGTTGCACAGATTATTTCAAAATATTTTGTTGTAGATGTGTAATATTTTCAATACCAAATATTTTGAGATGCAAATTAATATTTCAGCTTTATCTCAAGAGTTGTTATTTACATACATTAGAATGACACTCTGGATTGAATTTGTTTTGTTTCAAATATTGATCATACATTTTTGTCGTCAGGGTCAAGAGGATGAAGAGCCAGAGATCATCATGCCAAGCAAAAAGGTTTTCTCTGATGCAGACATCATCCTTGCCCCAAAAACAGAGTGGGTACCTCCTGTTACCACTTATAACACAGTAACTGGTAACAATGGTACAACCCATACCTCATCTTTGGAAGCTCCCAGCACAGGTGACAGTGCTCGCAAGAAAACTTCATCTGTATCATTTAGTTTGGAGTCAAACCCTGAATCTGATAGTCGAGATTCTGAAGATAGTCACAAAACAGAAGACAGTGAGAAGCAGGAAACTCGCAAAAACAAGGTATGCAAAATGGAACCTTGTGCAAAACTTTTCTTTGCTTATATGCTGAATTAAAGCAACTGAAATAAGTTGTAAAGATGTGCTAAATGGTGCACTTGTGTAAATTAAATTAATGGGAAAATAATTTTAAATATTTTTCATATTACTGTATAATTAGTTTATTATTGTCAAGAAATGCAAAAAACAACATGCACGTTTCTTTAATATGTGAATATCCTGAGGTATAAAATGTGCACCTTATGATCTAATGAGCCACTTGTTAATTAATGTGAACTAGCTGAATCATTTTAATAAATAAATAATGCTTGTTCTTAATATGACAATATTTTTAGATATTTTTTTCTTCTTTTTAGCAGTTGGGTTGACCCCTAACCAGATCTTCTAGTACCTAACTTCTTACTATGCTCTATTGCTTAATGTGCTGGGAGATATCTACCATCCAGCAATTATCTTCTCTACACTGTCTCTCTGTTTTTATTCAATTAAATAATTGAATAAAAAAGCAGGTCACAGCCAAACCCTTTTCCTTCTTTCTTCCAGCTGCCAACCTACAAGCTTCTTAGGGAGCATGCTATTCTGCATTCTCTTCAAATATCCAAACAATGACATTGTTTCCTTTGAATTTTGTGTAGTATATCCTGCTCCAGTCCCGCCTTAAAATTCCTGTGGATCTCCTCAGGGAGTCAATTTTTATGACTCGACTTTGTTCTGTTTTTCGGAGAGTTGCCATATCTCAGCACCATACAATACACCTTGAAATATTACTCTATATATTATTAATTTTATTCTTCTACTTATATTCCTGTCTCATAAGATAGAGTTCGGGGAACCATAAGTTTTCTGCCTTGTTTGGCATGTTCCAAACTCTATCTCATAATCCCTGATTCCTATTTTTTACCCCTAAATATTTTATTTCTTCATTTAACTTAAATAATTCCCAGTTCATTGTTTTCTCAAAGTCGAGTGTCAGCCCTTACTTTTCATATTAGTCTCTAGTCCTTTTCAACATCCAACATTAATTTTATATCATCTTGGTTATCATCAAACGCCACAATTATCTGGTGATCATCGAACTGTAGAGTGTAGAGGATAGTAAACATCCACTGGTATTCTCATGCCAACACAACTCCTCTTTCATCTTAAATTGGTGAATTCTTTTTCTCCATGTTTTTCCCAACATTCAACTTGTGATTTAGATGATATTGATGAAATCAATATATATATTTTTTTTCAATTTTTCTGTATATAACGTGTATTAATTAAAACAATGTTTTTAGAATTCTCTGTAGACAGGGAGATAATTTTATGTAAAAAATATTATCTGATTGAATAAATGCTCTACTTCCAGTACCAAAAGATATTTGTTTTTCGGAAGATTTTGGCTACTTTCCATGCATAAAAATTAAATTTTTATCCTAATAATTCCTCTAATAGATATTCTCTAGAACTTAGTTCAATGTCCAGGTTTAAAATAATTTTGAATTTGCGTTTTAAATTGTTCTTCTCAAAGTTGTATTGTTTCTATTTTGCTTGCAGATGCTAAAGCGACTTTCATACCCTCTTGCATGGATGGAAGGACTTGCAGGGGAAAAAGATGACAAAGATGTTTTGACAGGGCTACCAGGTCAGCAGTCGGCAGAGGCTCCTGCTGCTGAAGGCCAGCACCATGGATCTGTCTTCTCAAAGGTTTTCTCAAGGTACAACTCATACTAACTTAATATTGTTATGCTTCTTCCAATGCTCTCTTACTTAAAGTTCTTTATTTTATTGCTACTACTAACTCTTTGTACATACTACTTTTAGGAATGTAAACAGAGTACTTTCCTGACAAAATGACAAAACATTGCTTGCAATCCTTATAGTACAAGTATTAACATTTTTAGTAGAATATACTCTTGCTAGTATTTCGTTCGTGGTTATAATAAAAAATTTTCATCAAAGACTTGGATTTTTTTTTCTTCCTTTACATTATTATCTCATTATTACGTATCAATGTACATAGTACTTTTCTTTGCAATATGAAGAATGTACATGTTCATTGTTCAGAATGAAAATACATTGCTTAGAAGTTTTATGGAGCTTTGAGCCCTAAACATCACTTGTATATTTCATTAGTATTTGTGATGTCAAAGAGTGCTCTGTTTCTGGTTTTCTCCAGTTTCTGTTTAGAGAAAACTCATAACATTATTTTCTTTTAATTAAACCTGACTAATTTGCTCATATAACATTAATTTATGTCATTTCAACTTCATAACTAGTTGTGTATATAGCATTTGTTTCCAAAGGAAAAAGAGCAGGTGTGTGCATGCATGAATGAAAGTTTAAGAACACTTGTTGAGACATTGAACTGGTGATCCTCATCTCCTGTTTTTTGTCAGTAGGATATAAATTAGGTATGATCTTCTAGTAAGGAATTTCTTTCCCAATTTTAGCAGCTTTGTTTCTACCTTTCTATAAAGAAAAAGTCTTCCAAAACCAATACAGCTTAGTAAATTGATAACTTGGATTGGCATGAAGACTTAAGAAATCAGACTTCATGACTTTCTTCATGTTGTCAAGATAGATGTATATAGAGTACCAGCACTGTTTGTGTGTAATGCACCCCTGTGAGATGTGTGAAAGGTGTGTGCGCTATTGGAGCTTGCTGAATGTCCTGTGTTGGGTAGCTCGCCCATCAACCTCGTGGACTTTGGGACGGGCCTTTTCCTCACGAAGACCCCCAGTGAAGAAAGCAGCAAGTCCCCGGGGCCCGGCCCCCCACCCCCAACACCCGCAACTCTCAGCGAGGGCGGGACAGCCGCCGAGGGGTAAGCCTCGGCTGGAGTCCATGTCGTGTTCCTTTCCCCTGCTGCATGTGGTGCTCACTGTTGGGCACCCAGCTGCACTTGATGTGTCTCTCCTTCAAGGTGGCTCGTTTACTCAAGCTCTTGTACAGGTCTCATAAACTGGATCATGCTGCACTTTGTGATGAGGTGTACCATCAAAGCAAGTTTTTTCATTACTAGAGTTTTAATAGAATACATGGTAATATGATGCGTTCTCTCCTCCATTTGTGTGTTTAAGATTTCTCTGCTGCCCTGAATCCCAAACAAATTTGAGCTAATCTAAAGTTCAAAATATTATATGAATTGGAATCTGTAATAGTTTTTTCTAGCTACATCTGATTGGTTTTGACTCGGCATAAGGAATCCAAATTCAATAACACTTAACAAATATCAATATAAATTTGTGTTAGTGCTACATAATGTTTAAAAAAAGAGTAATTTAATGAACAAAAATGTGTTTAACTGTACTGGATTTGCTCTTTATAATCAGATGTGCTTGAAATCCACTGTCAAACTGTTTTTGAAAATAATTTTTATGCTTTTACAGAGAATTAAAATATAAAATTAAAAATTTGTTTTTCTATATTATGAAATATCTCATTAATGCAATAAAATTAAATATTTAGTTTAAATCTTACCACGATCATAATTAAAAGAGCTGTGCAAAGTAATGATGTTTTGAAGATGCTATTCAGAAATGGATTCAGAGTGTGGGTTATCCATGCTGGGTTTAAATATTAAGGTATATCTGTGTTGGTCAGTGTTGGGTAAGCGAGCCTATAGATAAAGGGTACCCAAACTATCTTAAATTGTAAGGAATATTAAACTATGTGTAAAATACTGTTGTAACAAGTTCTTGACAGTTGTTGACAAGTTCTTTAATACATCATTTGTGTGTGAAATTTAGGGCTTTTTGATTAATTAATTGTAATGAGCAAATAAATGCTAATTTGTAAAAAGAAAAGAAGAGAAAAAAATTAAAAATCTTTTGATACTGTATATATTGGTTTTGTGATAATGGAAAAAGACTGTGGGTCTGAGACTCAGTTTGACACAAGTTTTATTTTCTCATAACATCATATTCATATCATATGTTGCATTTAAACATTCTGAATAATTTAAAAAACAAACAGTAAATTTTTGTTTTGATGTAAATTTTCAGACTTGTATTTAGAAAACATTCCGAACCAGAATGCAGAAAATATTCATTGTCACTTTGTAATGTTATCTTGTCTCTGCGCACACACACACACACACACACACACACACACACACACACATAATGCAGCATACTTTCAGTCCCTGAGGTTTAGATTTAATAGGAAAGTCAGTATGTTAAATTAGGAATAAATTTTAATTAATATAAATGGCTGCTAAGTCCTTCCTTGGTAAATGCAGAAAATATATTGAATTAGATAATTCTGTGCTCTGGGATAAAATATGTGAACTAGGGTAATATTAAAATCATTAGGTAAGTTATATGTAGTATGCACAGCTAGTAATGTAATAATAAAACCAATTGAAGTTTAACTGTCACTGGGACAATAAAAATAATAGGAATTGGGAATTAAGAGTATCTTACAACATCCTCAATGGTTCTTCTTGAAATAAGTAGTAATGTGCATATGAGCAAAATCAAATGTATTGTTTATTGCTATTTTTAGTTCACATGATCCTAAAAAGAGAGAACAGAATGATACAAAACATAAACAAAAGAAATAGATAATGACATTAACTTGTGAAAAACTTGTCAAAAAAACTTTTCATTAGTTTGGGAACCCTTATTCCATGTGACTGTTAGAACGTAGCGTGAAACCAGTGGGCCAGTTGTGCTTCATCCTACATGTAACACAGCATGCAGCTTGTGTTGTTGCATGTGTGTTTTCTCAGTGCTTGTGATGGCCGCAATGTGGTGAAGAAAATAATTTCTTCAAAAGTGGCTTTGTGATAATAAAGTAATAATGCTCTGCACAAGACAAACACAAGTAAACACTCATGTCACAACTCAAATTGCACATATCATAGGTTGCAGAGCTTCTTGATGTCATAAGATTCTCTGGATTTGTTGAATAATTAAACTTCAGCATTGGTTAACTATTTCATCATTACAAATATTACCAAACTTGGTGTTGTGGACATTGCTATTTTTGTTGTTGTGGATTTATTTTTCATAACCTCACGAGAAAGAATATTGCATACTTCTGTGAAGTATTAAATTGCTATGTAGTATCTACCCCATCTCTGCAGTTGTCTGCAGACTAGGTGTTAGGCTTGATTAAGTTCTACAAGGGTCTGGTAGCTGGACTAATAAGTTTCATCTACAAAATGACCATTTAGCACTGGAATGTAATGTACTGGATTCTCACTGCTTCAAAAGTTGTTTGAATGTACAACTTGCGTGGAGGCACATGTGAAAAGTAATCATGCTTGTTCTCTCATTGATAGAGATGTCATTATTAAGCAGTAAATGTTGTTTTGGTTTAGTTTAATTTATTATAAAACTGGTAATTATATTCCACAAATTCAGAGCAGTATTGTTTTATCACAGACTTCTGCTTAACATCACTTTTTTTTTCTGAAAACTATGTCTTCCAAGTTCTGTTGCTCTTGCTACCTTCTTCTCAGTATCTTCCTTCTGCCTTTCAGGACATACTCTCTTCTATCTCTTTTCTTCCATCATATTTGTTAACAGCATGACTTGCGACGTAGTTATCTCTGTTAGATAGGTAGTTCCTTCTTTCATGCTTTTCATCACCCTTGAAACATGAGTTGACTCAATGGGCATCTATGTAGATGGAAAGAAAAGTACTGGTGTATCTGTGTGTAAAGTGTTTTTTGTTTTCATAAAGATCTTCCCTTCCTTCATATAATATTAAAGTCCCTCCCATATCTTGAGATAAAGTTACAGTGGATTTATTTGACAGAAAGGTAAAAGACAATTTTGTCTAGAATTTCATATTTTCACATTTTATTTTCAGAAGAATTTCTGAAATTCTATGACACGTAAGTAATTTATTTCTTGTCAACATCTGCTGTGTGTGTGCTTTATCACATGTATTTAATTAGTTTTGTTGTTTGCTAACAAATAAAATGCTTGATGGAAATGTGAAGTTTCTTGTGAGGGTTATTTGACTACTTTGTTTCTAATATATTTGATGTTCTTCAGGCGTTCATCTGTTGGAACATTCATTCGCCAACCAACAACTCACCAAGAGAGACCTGCTCATGTGAAACCTCCTGCTCCAAAACTGGATTATCGTAGTATGGTTTCCGTTGAAGACATGCCAGAATTGTTTGTGTCCTTTGATAGTGAGTATCTATAGTTGTGCAAGTTTTGTTGCATGATAGGGAGTAGAATCCTGCAAGCTCTTGAGTTGGGTATATTTTAACTGCGGGGCTTGTATGGACTTTTTAGGCAGACACACGATGTCTTAGTGTAGAAAGAACTGTCTAACTTCAGCATGGTGTAATACTTTTTCTGAAAGAAGATAAGATTTGCAAGTTTGTCTATTTTTCTAAAGGAATAAGTAAAATGGCAAGAGAAAAGTGCTTTGAATAATTCTTGTAGACAATTATTTCATCCAAAGTAAATGATAAATTGGAAGAAAATGCATTCCAATCCTTATTAATACAAAAATTCTGCATAATTTTTGTGAGGGGGGGGGGAATTCGAAAAAAATGCATTGTATTCTGTGAAATATGCGTCTTGTCCAGGAATGAGATGGTCACACATGACCTAATAGAACCCACTTTTAGTAGACTAAGAATAAAAGAAATACTATTGTATAGGGAAAAAATTGATTTTTTAAAATAAAGCCGTGCTGAAGAGACCATGACTTTGAGGCTGAGCTACTTAGAGCAGAGCACTGGGGTAGTGAGCTGTAGTTTACCTTTGTGTGTGCGTGGTATGGAATGGATCTGAGGATGGTTTTCAAGTATCTGAAACACAAAAATTGAACTAATTTGCAATAATAAACTGGAAGATTGTTACTAAAGTAATGATGAGATAAAAGACACACATTCTATTTCAAAGACAATATTTCTACAAATGAATTGTTCTATATTACAACTCTTAGAAATTAACTCTTTCATATTTCTTTCTGAAATGAATAGCTGGAGATAATATTTATGCTTTTATAACTCTTCTACACCTTGTACTTACATTCTGTGAAATGTTGTTACTTATTCATGTTTCTTTTCTGCAAGATTTTTATTTGAATAAGGAATTGAGCTTTGTGATTTTTTACTGATATATTAATGCTTTATTAACTATTTGGTATGTGTGTGCTAATTTTAACTGCTACAAGTGGGTTTATTTTACCGACTAACAATGAACTCTTTTCTGAAAATCATTGGTTTAATGAAGTTATTAATTTAAACTAATTTTAGGAGCATTGCCAACATATGATCAAGAACATAAATTTGTGTTTAATATTCAGTGATTTCCAGCACAAAATTCATGAAATTCATAAGTTATGTTCAGGATCTCATAATTTTCATTTTAAATTTACTTAAAAAGTAAGCTTTATTTACTGAAGCTAAAAGTTCAGGCAAAAGACTGGTCCTTACCATGAAATGATCTAAGAAAAGTAGCTAATTGTTCCATATGTTGTTACTGATAATACGTAAACACAAGTTTATGCTTATTTTAATGTTAGTAATACTTGTAATGCACATCATAATTGTAAACATAATATGCCCTTATGTTTTCTTAATCTTGCACACCTTTCATCCTGATCTTATTCTCAAAATTCTTTGGACTGAACTATAAGGTTGGCAGTGTTCCATGCCTTGAACTCTGCCAAACATTGCTACTCCGTAATGAATTCAATATACTCTTGCTACTGTTGCTACAGAAGTAAAGGAGTTTTTCTATTTTTTCTTTCTTTTTCTTTTAGTTCACGCTCCCAACTATCCCCTGCTCGAGGGGCTGGGTAGGTTTCACCACTAACATCTTGCGCTGGCTCGGGCTGGTCTGCTTGTCTGTGTGCTAGTCTTGTGCATGTGGGTGTTGTCTGTGTCATTTCGTGATGTGTTGTGTGTTGGAATGTGAGGATCCTTTCCCCGCACTGCTTTTAGTTGCATAGGTGGGTTTGGTGGCTGGCAGCCGGATTTTAGATGCAATTATTTATGATCAATTGTTCTTGCAAAATTTTTAATAAGTGCACTTACATTTGTGAAACAACTCTGCTTAGAGGAAAATTTGATGTTGCTTTCTGATCAAATTTAATAAATATAAAGTAAAAATGGAAACTATTAAAGTATTTTTTAAATCAAAGGTAGTGTGTTATGAGAATCTAAATGTGAGAAAATAACATGTTGTGAACTAATGAGCACAATTTAAATTAAGAGCTTCACTTTGATGATCAGATGATTTTGTGTTATATTAAAACAAAATGTATAAAAAGAAGTTATACATAATTAAATACTAATATATTTGGGTCCCTTGTTTTAAAAACTTCTCCAAGGAATGTTGTCTGTAGTTATAAAATTAATTTTATACAGTAGTTTCTAAACCTTTAGTAATTAAGTGAGTATTTGCTAATATGCAGAAATTAATTAACATGCAGTTACAACCAATGTTCAAAATTTTACAGTTTAGTGTTTTTGTTTTGAAACATAGAATTAATTACTGTTATGTACATGATATTCTTGTATATAGCCGTTTTTCAATATTCATTGAAGTTCAATTCATTGACGATTTTCAGTAGATTCAATCAAGTATGATTTGACTGAACTAAGTAGAAAATGGGTTCTTGAACTGTATCATGTAGGGTAAATTGTATGTGACAAGAAAATATTCTGCCGCCGGCCGTACGCTGCATGTTGGTGTGTAGACACTTTGCTTCTGAAAAGTGACGTACTCTGAAGCAAATTCTCGATTTTCCAGTCATGCGATGCATAGCAAGTAATCAACTAAATCAGGACAGTAGTTATTGCTATGGATGGGAATGAGTGTATTACATAACATGTGGGGGCAAGTGTACTTCAGTAAAAAAATGCCAGTATTTTTGCAAGTCACTGCAAATAAAAAATCAAAGTTAGAACTATCTACGAGAATTTCAGACGAGTCATTTACAACACCATTTCTTCGCCTGAAAGTTCTGTGCCCTCTGGAACAATTTCTTGACGTAATGATGTGCAAGCTCTTGAACGCCTGTTTGTACAGAAGTAACTTTCAACTTTTAGTTCCTGCCAAAAAGAATAGAGAAGTTTTCGCAATATGTCATAATAAAAATAATCAAGAAACAGAATTTGCTTTGTAAGTACATCTCTTGAGAGTTACGATGGAGTAGGCGGGCATTATCCCTTGCAGGCCCGCCGGCCAACCGGCCTCCCGCCTTTCCCATTTAAATGTAGACGAGAAAAGGAGAGAGACGCGATCGACTTTCTAAAGCTGACATTAAGCCCTTCCCACCTTCGTCCGTTGAAGCGCACAACGTGCAGCCGTTTAAAATAATGGAAACGAGTTTTCTTTCGTGTCGAGGTTACAGAAAACTTAATAAAAATTGAATCCCTTCGTTACTGTGAATTGTGAAGATTTTTTGTAGTATTGTCATTTCGTGTTCATTAATGTGTAGCAAAAATATATTGTGTGTGTAAATGTAATTTTTGCTTTCAATCGTTTTTAAAATCGGTTGCTTGTAAAGAAGCATCAAATATAATTTTTTGAATAAATCAATCAATGAGTTAATGGAAAAAATATTGCGATACTGGAATTGATCAGAGTTATGCCTTGGAACAAAATATTTTGGGAGTAACTCCCTTTACACATTACGAGGAATGAAAAGTATTCATTCAGAATTTGAATTTTCTAATTTTCTGTTCTTCCGGGAAGAGGTTTAGCTTCGTTTGATCCAATGCTAAGCACAAACGCATTAAAGAAATAGGAATGGAAATGTCTTTTGTTGTCGTGGGGAAATTATTTGTGAAAGTGGCGTTTCATTGACTCTTCAGTTCTCTTAAATTTAATTGGTAATAAATGTCATAAATGTTATTATTTTTCTAAAATAATTTTGTTAGTGCAATAAAAATCCCGTGGACAAAAACTTATGTCGAGCATACGGATTTCATTAATTAAAATTTACGTCAAAATGTCACTATCGCCTTTAATTCCAAGAGATTATAGATGATGCCGTATGGATAACGAAAGCAGTTATTTTATTTTCTTAAAACTGGAAAAAATCTAGAATTCGAAATTTTCTTAAACCGAAGAGAAACTTTACACGAGGTTTCGTTTTACTTTACTTCTTTTGTATTGCAGACTTTAGGATCGCCATTGATGATAACGTTATTTTAATATTTTGCTACGAAAGTTACTTCGTAGGGGGAGTTAGTGTGCTTTCTCTATTATCATTTTCCTCGTCTTTCGAATGTTGCTTTCTCAGGATGGACTAACGTGGGAACTTGTTTCATACGTTTTGCACATTGCACCTTATGGACATCTAACGCAGCTTTAAATATTATTAGCATCTACAACCGATTACCAATATTACACCAGTTAGTATGTTTTGGCATATTTTGAGCACTTTTTGACACATTGATCACTTTATTATATTTTTGCATTCACGAATTTACACGAGCACGAATCCTTTCATAATCAATTAAGGCAAAATTCACCATTCTTGCTCACATTTGGCAGCAACGAGCAGTGAATCTGGAGGATTAGTTTCCGAAAATTAGGGAACTTGATTGCCTCTCGCATTGTGTTTTGTTGATGATGTTGAAAAATTGATGATTATGACGAAACACGTTTTCATGAAGTGTCTAGATGAAATTGTAAATGTATTAATGGAGAGGATGTATCTAGTTTACATAGTTCATTGCTAGTCATATTGGAGCAATTTTGGATGCTATTTTGTAGCATCACCGACCTCTTGATCGCAAGTGAACCTTCGAACTTTCTTCAATCAACTAAAGATATGAAAGTCCGATGTGGAAATCTGGACTGAAGGCGAGGTATCCATATCACTCCAACGTAATCGACTGGAATGTCTCAGTAAATGATAGTGACACTGACAAATCAAACTGGCACTCTTAATAAGAAATGCCCATTCATAATAAACATTGCCAGTATAGCTATGGTTATTGGTTAACACTAAGCTGGTTTTATTTCGCCTTTGATAATGTACTTCGCGATGCTGTACGTACTAGTAGTTCATTCAGAATTTTCTTTTTCGGAGGACAGAGAGAAAAGTGCGTTGTGATACTTGTTCACAGGGTGTGAATGAAGTGTGCTGTCATTATGATACAGTGCATATTGTTCAAAATTAGGATATTCGTATAGAGTGTTCAATTGAACTCCTTCCATTTGCTATCGGGGTTTCTCGGTGCTGCCAGGTGCCAGCCGGCGACGGGTGCAGAGGGATGTCTCGGTCCACCCTGGGGAGCGGCGACGAGGGCATCGCCGCTTGTTTCTATCGACCTGCCTTTCTATCTCGTTGGTTCGTTCTCTCGCCTTTCGGCATGGTGTGTGTCCGCATGCCTCTGTCCTGTCGGAGTCTTGCCTTCGTCTACCGCCGTCCTCCCCCCCTCGCATCCCCCTCCTACCTCCCGCGTCCCTCGTCACCTCTTCGTCCCGCCCGCCCGCCCGCCCGCCCGCCCGCCCGCCCGCGCGCGCGCCAGCGCTTCGCGTCGCCGACGATCAGCGTCCTTTGGCGGCCGCCTCGTGTAAGCGGATGTTGCGCAAATTGGAGGCCCTAATTGGATGGAGCTGTCTGCTCGAGAAAGGATCTGCGGCGAAGGAAACGCGCCTTCTTGCTTGTCTCGGCCTTTCCTTTCACATCAGCGTCCGCCGGTGTAGTTCACCGGAAGGCTGTACACTTCGCCGGAACTTCGTAAAATAAATTGTTGGTATTAAATATAAAGAATTAATATTTTCAAATCATTGTGGAATGCCCTTCTACGCTTTTGATTGCTAATGATCTGCATTTTCTAAATAGGTAATAGGCAGTAAAGATCGTACCAAACGCAGTAGATTTGAATTATTTAGTTTACAGGGAGTTGCGAATTGTTTCGATATATTTTTAATAATTTGAATGTGAAAAAGGAAGTATTTTATTTTATTTTATTTTGTTTTGTTTCGTATTGAATTTTGTGTTATAGTGTTCACATCATAAAAACGGAAAGTTAGTATAACTAAGTAATTTACTCCGCCGCCGAACGAACTTCATAAGCCTAATAAACAGAGTTTGCGTAGATATTACAGAATTTCTGTTCTAATTAATATCAGAATTGCAATTGCATAGGTTAATAGAGGAGGTTAATTAGTTCAAGACTGCGAAGATCAAACAGTATTTTTTCCGTTAATATACATTAATACATGGAAGTTTGTGACTTCAGCAAAAAGGTCGTGGCGAAGTTTCAAGAGTAAATTATATGCATGTTGCATGAATTTCGTACTTCGTGTTTTGCTCAGATTTGGAAGTGTTCTGAAATTTTGAAAAAGTTCTCAGTGTTCTAATCTTTAAGCAAAATTAGTTGCAGCTAATTGCCGGACATCATACGTGTGCGTCATGCGTTCAAAGAAAAGCATTTTAAAAGTTGTTTATTTGTTCGTGGTTAGTACATTACTTGCGTAAGACGAAATAAGTGGTGCAGTCTAATGAGTGTGAGTACTTTGGGATGATCAAACAAAATTCCTTTTCGCTGAGGTAGGCCAACGAGGAAACCGGAGAATTTTCCGTTGGAGATTATACTATTTCTAGAAAAGCTTTGAATCAGAGTGAAATAGATTAGTCTTTTAACGTGCACTAACATGAATTCATTAACTGATAATTCGAAATGCCGGTGACCTTCAGAATTTTATTGACACTGGTAGAGGGTCTAATATGATCAATTTTTTTCCTTTTTATCCCTCCAAAGAATGTTATCGCAAATACTAACATAATATTTTCTATCTCTTTAATTACGTGGACAATCAAAGGTTATTTTAAGATGCATTGAAATGGAGTGAATTTTGTGTTTCATTATTAATAATATTGTAAAACGACAACGAATTATTTAATGAATTAACTCTTAAAATTAATTCTCCTCTACGTGTGAATGCACTGTATTTATTCATCTCTAGAAATTTCAAGATACCATGTAACTTTGACTTAAATGTGAAATGCTTCCCATTTGTTCGTTTACATAAAAAGTGATCGTACACGCTCGTGCCAGTTATTATCACAAATTTAGTTTGCAAGAAAAATTGTTAGTTTATGTGACGTGAAGAAGACATAAATTATATTTTCATTTTTTTAAAAATTTGTTTTAGTAGGTTGTGTTACGTCCCGGTGAATTATTCCCCAACATGTGCGATACATCTGTTGAGAAAGATCTGCTCACAGGCGAATGAAAACAGAATTTCGCTGAAGTACCAATAGGATTACTGCATTCCATACTGGTATTTTTGAGCGTAGGCGGCGTTCTTTGCAGACAGAAAATGTCAAAATTCATAAGGACTTAGCCAAACAGTTCATCATGGCTCGTTCATCCATGTGCTTTTTTCGTATTAAGTTACAGAGGCTTTAATTGGAGATTATATTTATAGAATATAACGTTTTAAAAACAACGTAATTTTCAAATCAATTGTGTAAAAATGTCGACGGAAGTCAGTGAATGTGCAAATGTGCCTCTTGTTTCTCGCTGGGGGCCGTGGGGTGCGTGGAAGCGCTGGGCGCGGGGGCGTGTGTGGGCGTGAGAGGTGCGTGCGTGGGCGGGCACTGACGTGTGCGTGTTGCAGAGCTGATCCCGAGGCCAGCGCGCTCCTGTGAAGACCCGCCGCTGTACCTGCGCCTGCGCATGGGCAAGCCCATCGACAAGAAGATCCCCAAGTCCACGCCCATCATGTCGTACGGCAAGAAGAAGATGCGCCCCGAGTACTGGTTCAGCGTGCCCCGCAACAGGTGAGAGCCGCAGCCAGGATACGTTTCTGCGAACTGCCGTTTTCTTGCATAAGTAAATAGGTTTTTTGAAAATTGTTGTAGTATAGGAGGGTAATCCGCGTGAACATTTTAGAAGTAGTTGTCTTTCAACTACCAGATCACCATTAGCTATGCAAATTTCATCTAAAGAAAATGACTTGAGAGTAGACAGTAGCGTCAATTGGCGTTAATTGAAAATTTGCTAAATCAACCGAATTTTTGATTTGTGTTTAGGGAGACTGATTCACCGTAGTGCGTACATTTCATTAGTGAAGAATCTCTAGACGAATTTATCTAGAGCCATTACTTGAAACGCATTTCAGAATGTTGAACTGCCGACCTTTTTACACATCTGCCTCCAAAATAAATTCCGGTGATTGTTTTTTAAGCTCTATAGCAAGTACGAACTCTTCAACGTCTGAACTCGTCATGCCACGTATTACGTATACTCTAGCTAACTAGTAAACAACAGGAAACGCTTTTTGCGTATTAATGTTTATTCATTTCCTTGCCTTGCGCATAAGGAAGGAGTGGTCACTAGGCCAGTTACGTTACCTCATGCCCTAGCTACGCGTTGACTTTTTGTCAGAGGAGACGAAGGAACGAGAGGCGTTGTAAGAATAATTCCGGTTAGTCCATTTCATTATTGAAATCTCACTGTGTCGGTTTAATTCCTTTCGAGATCTTTTTGCCCAGACATTTCCTGTATTACTGCTTATATGTGTATAAACTACCCGCTGTTATTTTATAGACAACAATCGTTTCAAATTACTTTTGTTGATATGGACTGTGATATGAAGTGAAGGCAAACGGGTAGTCATTAGTTCCTAATTAGCCATATTATCAATTCTGCGTTGTTAAAATGGATAACTTCCCCTTCATATTTAATCTTGTGTTTACAAGAGGTAGTATCTCGTAAACCGTTCCAAGACGAGCGCAGTTGAAAGGCAGCGTGGTGGCGTGCGCAGGGTGGACGAGCTGTACCAGTTCCTGTTGGCCTGGGTGCCGCACCTGTACGGCGACCTGGAGGAGGTGGACCCGCGCTCGCGGGGCTACGAGCTGGTGGAGTCTGACACGGAGCTGTGGGAGGAGGACGGGAACGGCGGCACGGGCGCCGAGGGCGGCGGGCGCGGGCAGCGCTCGGGCTCCGGCTCCGGCGCCGCGGGCGACGACGCCGACCTAGGCGACCTGACGCGCGAGTCGTGGGAGGTAAGTGGCTGGACCGGCGGCGGCGCCCGGTCGCGCGCTTCGGTTGACGCGTGCACCTGCCGCCAAATAACTGCGAGCACGGCCTCCGTCGCGTCGCTGGGGAAGAGGGGAGATGATAGAAGAGAGATGATCAGATCTTTGAAACTGATATCGTAGGTTAGTCACCGCTGTGAACCGGGTTGTCTTCCCATTCAAGCAATCGGGCCGAAGAGATGCATGCGCTCTGTTCACAGTTCCGTTTCGTTGCAACGGTTCCGAAGCTCGTAGGTATTTGACGACATTCATAGTATCTCGTGCTCTTGACGTCGCTGACTTTTTAATGCCGCACATTATTGGTAGAAAGTTGATAGTGACGTGAAGAGCGCTGCCAAAAGAGACCGTCGGAAGTCAAAATATTTTTGTCACGACCTCTAACTGTAATTTCTGTGTTTGACGAAAGCAGGTTGTGTTGGTGTTGATGCAGGTGTCTTTCGTGTCGTTAAGAAAATACTTGGACCCCATATATCCACGCGCGGTACCGGATTGCCCGTATGGAAAATAAACGTTCTGATTAGTTGTGCAATGTGCTTTCAAGTTGTTCCTACTTATGGTCGCCCAGTGGTGAAGTAATTTGGAAAAATGGATGCTTTCGATTTCTGAACGTACCATAATATTTCTTTGTATAAAACTTCACCGGGTCACTGCTTACAGTAATGTTTAAAAACGGTGTCAGTTTTCTTGTGAATGTGATACCCAATCCTTTATTACACACATTATTTTCTTCGTAAGTAGAAAATATCTAACGGGAGCTAATACGGGTTGTGATATTTTCGTTCTCATTTCCTTTTCACGGGGATTCTTTCTTATGAATTTCTACACTTTTCTGTGCACGGTGAAATGAGAGCTTGAGAAGAACTTGGATTAATCGAAAGCGCTGCTTTATCAAAGTTGGACAAGTGACTTCAAAATATCGGAGTATTCTGACATTCAAATGTGGAAGAACATGAAAGCCTGTTGCACCCATTCGCCCTGAAGTTCTCCCCCCCCCCCTCCCTCCTCTTTCTCGGACCTTGTGAGCTGCTTGCTTTTCGCAAACAGTTTTCAATGCTGTCATCGAACAGACCTTCCTCGTGGCATTTTCAATTTACAAATAACCTTATTGAAATCGTATAAAGAATAATAATACCGAATTCGAAGGTGGCGTTTCTCTTTCGGCGTTGAGGAGGTCAGATGTAGCAGTAAATTGATGCATCTTTGTGCAGTGTGTGCAAGAAACTTGTGGAAGTGTAACCGTACACAAATCTTGTTGTACTTCGTTGTACGTTAAGGTTTGTAGTTTTTTTTGTAGTTGAGATTTTAATTAGTTAAACTGCAACGTGTTACACGTTAAAAAAATAATGCGAGAACTTATTAACTATCACTCTATCATATTTTCTTCAAAGAGCGAAGAAGTTTTCTAGTGAGCGTGAAGTATTTTTGAAGATGGTACTTGTGTATTCATGACGGACGCGGGTGTTTAAAATATTAAGCACCCAGGGAATTAATTTCATTTTCCTTTTTCTCCCTCTCGCACGTGCTGTCGTGCCAAGGTACGAACTCGCACGAGTCTTATTAATTTTCCCTAAAAGGTGACACTTCCACGACTTCCTTGACAGTCTCTCTAAAGAGGCACTTGTAAACGGGGCTGACTCACTGCGAGTGGGCGGAGCAGGGCCGCGCCAGGCCGCGTTCCCAAGCGGGAAGCTTCCGCCGACGATGACGAGCAACAAAAGGGTTCGGCGGCGGAAGCCACGTGGCCGTGGCGTCGAGTTAAGTGAATGGGGCCTGCAAGGTGAAGATGATGCCGCCTATCCGGAAGAACCAGGCTCTCCTGCACGTCTTCCTGCTCGTCCGCGCTGATTGAAGTCATTTTTAAGTGCAATGTTCCTAACACACAGGTTGAGCCGAAACACAGGAAACTCAAGGTTTTCCCCCGGAAGTGTCTGTAATTCTACATTTTAGTAGTTAACCTTATTTTCATCTCTTGTCTAAAAGAAACCGAAAGAACATTTTATTGGTTTTCACATTTTTATTTAAAACGATTGTAAAAAAAGGGCAAAAAAGTTATTTCATTATTTTATGTAATTAATAAATGTTAGGGGACTTGTTTATCATTGGCACTGGCAATGCTAATTTATTGTTATTCTATAACAAAAGAAAAACGAGTTGGGAAAAGTAGGAAGAAACCTGTTACGAGCAAATTCTCTGTAAGCTCACTGTAGCTTTGTGCGGGAGAAAAGCTTTGTCAAAGAGATGGAAACACGTCCTAGAAGCCATCAGGTTGTTTCTCCTGAGCCTTCATCCGTTACGTGAGAGCGAGCATAATCAAGACGCTTGGGCGGCCCCAATGCAACTTTCCTTCCGCGGCGTCATCCTCACCTTGTCGGCCCAAGCAGCGGAGTGGTCCTCGATTGACCTCCTACGTCTTCGGGCGACCTTGGCGGGCGGCCTGTGTCGCTTTCGCCGCCGACGCCGCAGCCGTAGCAGAGTGCTTTGACCTCCCCGCCGCCGGTTTCACTCGGACGCCAGCGTCGTCCGCGCCCCCTTCCATCCGAGACTCTCCGCACCCGGATCCCGTCCGCCTCCACAAACCTCACCCCATCGACTCGAGCACGCAAGCCGAGCTCCCGTGCGCAAGCGCTGCGTAGATGACGAAGTAGTGGTTGGTAGCAACTTGGTCGGTAGAGGACGAGGCTGGGTTGTGGTGAGGGAGTGTGTCTGCATCAGCGCTGTTGCTGCGTGACCAACGTGCGTACAATTCTACTGAATCGTTTTGTAAACTAGATCAATAAAACATCCTGCGCTTTAGTAAATAAAGCCGAATGTAATGTACGGTAGAACTGATAGGGGAAGAAACTCCGCAGGATTACATCATTAAACAGTATACATCAAGGTCAGGCTTTCAAAACCTTCGTAACTCACACACACACACACACACACATCGGTAAGAACTAGTAATAATTAGTTGAAGAAAAGGCATTTTATTTAATTTTTAATACAAAATAATTTCACATTAAAGAATCTGATAGGATTTTTCTTCTGTGAATGCCAAAAAATTGCGTTAGACACTCTCTCTTCAAAAAGATTGTTCATTCATTCAGGTTGCCAGATCCCATCCGCATGCAAAGACACGTACAGACGTACGCACATGAATCAAGACAAGACTGTCGAATGCGTATCATGAGCGACTCTTCATAGCATCTACGTGTCCTGCGTGATAGTGCGTTTGAAGTTAACCACACGAGCGACCGACTGACCGATTGGCAGCAACAACGATGAAGCAGTTTCTCCCAACGTGCGCCCCTGCGCCTAGACTTCACGCAATCCGCTGCACTTTCATATACCGCGGGTTGCGGAGAAGCCAGGCGCAGTAGTCGACCCCTCCCCCTCGTCCCGTAGCGATGGGCCCTTTCAGTGGAGACCTGACGTTTTGGGACTTTTTCGTCGCACAGTGTCTTTCCAGGTTCGCTTTTAATCCCTTCCCAGTTGATATTTAATACTTTGATAGATTTTCGATCTGTTTAGTTTGCAGCTACAGAACTTCCAGCTTTTTTTGTATTCTGTGTTTTATTTCGATTTGCGGAGATGGAGCGCAAATGCCAATATGACTCGAAATTTTATGTTTCTTAGAATTAAGTGCAAGACCGTATTTTTTTAAATCCATGAACGAAGTTACAAAAATATTGAAATGTCTCCACAAAAAATTATTCTAAATTATAATTTTCTAAGATTAAGATGACAAAAATGATGCACTTTCTTAAAATTAGTAGACTTTTTTTATATTAGTAATGTTTATTCTAACTCAAGTTCATGCACAACATTCTATAATATCTCAAAAGTGACTTGTAAAACATCTGGTTGATGTATTTTATTGTAAATTATAATATTTAATGAAAACAAAATTCATTGTAATTGAGGATGAAACTTCTTTTCGAATAGATTCTTTAATTCATTATATAAGGTGCAGCTTCACACATTGTGTGCCCCGGGGCCAGAAAATATTGCGCATTTTTTCACCGAGTAACAGAATTGACTCATTGAGTATCCAGTTTTCCCAACCATCCCCGTCCGTTCCCCAACCCGTGCCCTCGAGCGACGCCGTGCGGAGTCCCAAAGCGGCCTGACCGCCACCGAAAGGGCGCGCCGCAGCCGCCCCTAATGCTGCCTTTCTGTTCCCGCGGCGCGGCGGCACGCGCAGGTGCTCAAGGCGCCCTACGTTAAGCTGTACACGATCCTGAAGACCCAAACGGTGTCTTCAGAGTCCGAAGCGGCCGAGGTGGGCGACAGCGCCCCGTGTCGGCCGGTGCGCGCGTCGCGGGGGCGACGGAGGCGGCGGCGGCGGCCGAAGCGAGTCGCCTCTGCCTGCGCCGTCGCCCAGCCCCCTCCCCCGCGCCGCGAGCGCCGGCCCGGGGCGGCCTGTCTGTAGATGTTGTGGCTAGATAGACTAGTGGGTAGAGCCGGCGCACGCGCAGTAGCCGTAGCTGCTAGACGCGGGTCCTCTCCGCGTCGTAGTGTTGTGTAGTGGGCGGCGGCGGCGGTAGCAAGTCGTCGGCGCCTGCGCTGCCACTTTCCTCCTTCAAATGTTTCTCTCTGCAAACGTACATTTTTTGATACTTTCGCATAGAATTATATTTACTTTTGTTGTTTTTGTCACTTAGTCTGAAAATTCTCACATTTCAATTATTTACAAGCTGTTTTCCCTACGCGAAAAACATTTAGTTAGAGACGTGCAAGAGCACAGTCAACTTCTGCAACTTCAACAATTTGTGCTGCGTTAAACGACGCGGCAACGTGCGCCATGTTGTCGCCATGCAGTGGCTCTCGTGTCGGCGGCGCCTTGCACTAAGAGGTTCCTTCCCGCGCCACCGCCAGCGCTGCAGAGACCGGTCCTGCTGCGTGGTCCCCATGGAGTCGCGCAGCATCGCGCGTCTCTTCGAGGCGGATGATTACCGACGTTTATTGGTGTAATAGTGAACACGCAAGTGCCGATCGACGGAGAGCGTGACTTGCGGCAGAGAGAAAGAGAGAGGAGGAAAGAGGCCGGGTCGGCGGCTCGCTGCCCCCGCGTGCACTGCTAGCGCCTGCTGAGTAGCAGCACCGCGCACTGAGCGTTGAGCGCACCATCTGCACTGTACGTAGCCGTCGTGTGTGCGTGTTTGTTTCTGTTTGTCTCCTGTGTGTCTCTTCTGTGTGTGCGCGCGCCTCTTCTGGGTGTGAAATGCCAGCGTGCGACGCGCGCGCGGCGCGCGGGCATAATGTGCAACTCAGCGTTGGAGCGAATAGCGTGTTGACAAGAATACTATCGTCAAAGATGTCGACCCAGTGTTTTTTATTTTCAGGACGCCACTTTGTAACTTCTAATGAATGTTTCAAACCAAACCCTGCGCCGTATGTTGATGCTCGGGGTCGTATTTAACTTGCCCAATTTGAACTTTCTCTACTTTTAATAGTTATGTTATTTCAGAAAGCAATCTTAAAGGTACTTAGAGTGTTTGAAAAAATATTTTTCTAGTCTCTTCCAAACTGATGTGTCTCAGATTATATGTGATGACTGATTTATAGTTTCATGCATTCGAAAAATGCGAGGTTCTAACAGTAGCTTATCCACACAAATGAGAGACCTATTTTCTCCTAATAAGGAAACTACACAAGTATAGTTACGAATAATATACTCTGTAAAATTGGACAAACGTTAATTAAAATAGGATTTGGAAATATTTTGTTTTCCGAAACGCTTTTATTTATCATTCATATTGATTGAGTAATGTAAGTGTGGCAACTACATCGAATTTTCTTCGCAACGGATCCGCCGCTGCAAAAGAGAGGAGAGGGTTATTATGTAAGTTACTGCAGGTGTAGATGAGGTACTTGCCTAGCTAGTTAAACCACCATTTCTTTTTGCATTAGAATAAAAATACACTTGGGTATTGTAATAGATGTCTACTGGGTGTACAAATACTTTTGTGAAGAACGTGGGAGTCATATCGTGTAAAATAAACTCGACTGTATTAGCGTGTTATGTACCATGTTCTTGTACTATTTGTCCAAGATTGTTTGAAGAGGCTACAAATCATTTTGAAGAAATTATTATATAGTATATGTTTTAGTTTATTGTAAATTACTTATGTAGTGCTACAATACATATCGACTTAATTACTCAAACATAAAGAGATTCACATTATCTGTTTATGTTTAGTTCAAGACTCTTTTACGAAATATAACCTTTACTGGTTTGATATTCGTCATTCTGATAACTACTGTAAGATGCAATAGTTCGTTTTTTCAAATATGGGTATATCTTGCTTAGCGAATCTGCTATGCACATTGTCCCAAGTCTAGACAGTATTGGGTCTCTTTTGAAACATCCTTACTCACAAACCGGTGCATTGGTTAAATAATGGCTTAACTTGTTTCAAAAACCTCGGAAACCATCTTCACGATGCTAACGTTAGTTTACATATCGAACACGCACGAACTAGGAAAATTTTCTTACAAGGGATTCAAAAGAAATTGGTGCAAACACCATATGGGTTTATCCTTTACAATTCAAATGTCCGTAGATTTCATTTCGATATCATTTGTGTGACACCCCAGATGGATGGCATGGTTCTATTTTACTTCTTTTGAGGCTTGCTTTTCGAATAATTTTATGCTTGGCCGTTTATACTTGTAATATGTTATAAAATGTACTGTTGAAGCTCTTTAAAACGTAACTTCTTAAGAGATTTTCTTCTTTTAAAATATTCCTCGGTATCAACTGTGCAAGCTTGTGAGATGGCAGTGTTGCCGCCTTTGCCATTTGATTTTCTCATAAACTAGAATGTTCCAATCTTCGTAGCGAACGACTGCATTGCCAGTAGGCTCTGCATTGACACAAGAAGGGCGCGATTTGGAAATGAAACGGAGCTACCGCGTGTGCAGCAAATTGTCCCTCTGCGTAGACAGCTTCAGAAAAGTGACACCGTTGCTTCAGTGCATCTGCGTGCTCAATCTCAAGTCGCCACGCGGTCCGTCTCGTGTCGGAAGGCAGGTGAGAACAGGGGAGATAATGCTGTTTACTAGCGACTAAACCTGACACTAGCACGTAATACCTATCCCGTCTGCCATCTTGGGTTTTGAGGTATATGAGTAAACAAAAGAGTATCCATTTGAGCGTTAAAATAAACTAATATAATTCACGAAACTTTAACATTTAAAAGATTGATTACTGGTGGCAAGCTGCAAAACTTTCTTTATCGTATTCATGATTAAACATTTTTTTATTGTTAACGAACATCACATATACTTTTTAAGAAGATGTGCGTTTGTGTACTAATGAGTTTTTACAAGAGAGATCACGAAGTGAATTTAATGGAATTTGAGTACACATGAGAATTCACTAAGGTGTAAGTTTCCCAGATTTGATGTTGAAGCTTATACTTCTGAAATTAAAGGGTTTCCGGCAGTTTCACGGTTATTTGATACATGTCAAACGAATCCAAAAAGAATTTTCAATGGATATGCACATTGACAAAAAAATCCCCGGAGTTAATATTATTATTGATGCATCTAATTTCCGGAATCTGATAATTATTTCTTGAGGTATTTGTTCGTGGTTTTGATGTTCATGCTGAAAACTGCCAACTACATATCTTCTTTGATTGAAACTCTTTTTAAAAAAGATAAAACTCTGAAAGTATGCTCTCTTCTTGAATCCGTGCGTTTTTGTCTTCCATTTTCTGACACACCCGTACACATTCTGAATTACGGGACATACTTTAAAAAAAGGACTCGTATATTACTCAATTGACTAGATTATTACTTGTGATTTTTATGCAGGCAGGTGAGCAAAACACGCGCTAAATGACGAAGCACGAAGATAATACTGTCGAGTTACTTGTGGCAGTCATTTCGCCCGTCGTTTACGCCTATTTATGCGATACTCTTAGGCGTCTCCGGGAGAAGTTAACGTTTTCAAAATTCTTTTGCAATACTGTCATTGTAAAAAAACAAAAACAATAATAAGTTAACATTTTTTTCTTTAGTTTTCTTCCCTTGATGATTGTATGTCCTACCGTGTAATATCGAACATCTGTTTTGCGAAGTTCGTACAGTAATTGGGCGGTTTGTTCTGCTAGTTGTCTTCGCGTCAGAGGGGGCATAATCCGACATTTATTCTCAAATCTGCCTTTATCCGATGAGATGGGAGGGATGCGGGCTTTGGTCCGTTCCGTCGGCCGTCCTGAGGAGGCTGCGGGGCTCGCGCAACCCCGCCTCCCGCTCTCCCGGTGTGCTCCGAGTCGGCGCAGTGCGGCGTGGCGATTGACGCACCGGAGGACGCCGTGACCCGCGCTCGAGCTTTCTCTCCATCTCGTAGCCCCGTTGCGCAGCGGCGCTGCCATCCTCAGGGACGCCTTTGTGCTTTCGACACGTTAGGCCTTAGAATACGGCTGCAAGTACTCTGTTAGGGCGAGCATTTAATTTTTGTTCTTTTCCATCTAGAATATTTTTTTTCTTACTGCTTTTCAGTGCGTTTGCTAATGACGGTCTTTTTACTTTGTTTTTAGAGAAGTAAATGTAATATTGTAATAAGCACGAATGTTATCAATAAATTGGTTCAAAAAGGTCCGTGGAATTGCCATTGTATCAAATAATTATTAACCTAAAGCGCACATTTGTTTGCATCATGTGTATGTAATTTTGCAGAAATTATGTTTTATCCTTTCGAACGTAATATTTTTCTTGCCTGTCTTGTAAATGTTAATTCCTTTCTTTTTGGGAAGTCTGCATGCAGTGTAAATATATTAAACCAAATCTAGAGTAATGCCGTGTTAATCGAGTGAACTGACATCACATTCGAAAGTATTATTAAACGGACAATTTATTGATTCTCGAAGTCTGCTGCTGTAATCAGAACTGCACATAAATGTCATTGAATGAGACTGGGCATTTAAAAATTTATATTTCAGCTTGTTGGTATTCAGGACATATTGAATATTTTGTTCGTAAATTTACGCCGTGAATGTGATAAAACTTGAATTGCTTTACTTAAATATGCTATAGGGTAGTGAAGAATTGGAAAATATACATGCAGCATTGGTAGTCGAATAGTGGAAACATTGATACAAAATCTCTATGGTTTTGCTGTCGAAGAGAAGCTTTGAAAGAAATCGCATGCTCCGTTTTGACATCCGGCGGATTTGTCAAGACTTCACAGGAGAATCGTTTGATCTGTAAGATAATTAATTCTAAGTTACGGATTTTATTTCCTGAAATATAATTGCACTTTAAAAATTCTCATAAGGTAGATTCAACTACCTTTTATGGTCCCTTGCAGGTTCATACTTAAATCGAAAATGAAATGAGTTCTGTAATTCCAGTTGATTTGCTCCTTTTTCTTTTTGCTTCGTTGTGCTCGAAATTCATGATGTTTTCTCTGCAGGTACATTAAAGAATAGTGCGAGAATGATTCTTATTTTATAATTCGTGTCCCTGATAGTGATCATAAAGGTGGAAGAACCGCCAGTCCGTTATCGAGGGTACTTAGTGCAGTTATATTTTGAAGGTGTTTTAAGGTCCTTGAACTTTCTTTCCTCGTAGAAGAAATCTTGCGGTATTTCGGTACCATTGATACTATTGCCTTGCGGTAGAATGATTAAAAATCGATTAGATTTAAAACAATCTTCAGGGATAAGATTATTTTAAATACACATCACAATGGCTGATCAAAAAATAACTTTCCAATGGCATTTAGCTACGCATTTTATTCTACCAAAACTATCTAAGTATTGAAATGAAAAATAACAAGTACTTCAGATTACTAATTTTGAGGAAACTGCAATGGGAATTTCATGTGACAGACAATGTTTATAACTACTTAGGCGAGCGAAAGGAGTTGACAACTGACGCAAGGTCGCAACATTGTAAATAAAATTGAACATTCCTTGGAAATTTTTTCCCTGTGTGAAAAACAAAGTTGTTTTAACCGACAAGCGTTCCTTCCGAGTAATGCCGTTTGGTATTGTTGTGGTTTTGTGAATAAGGAAATCATTCCAATACCTTTTATTTTTGGAAATGTGAAATAACAAAGGTCCTATAAGAAAAAAATAAAAATACTTTTTCATAACCCTACATGGGATTATTGAGAGGATGTTTGTTAGAAGAGTCTTAAAATTTTCATCCCAACGTCACTTAAAACATTGCCAGGGAGACATATCTGTATTTAATCCATTTCAAGCACAAGATAAACACAATGACGTTTGTTCACTCTTACACAGGTTCTGCACTTGAGATATTAAAGTGACGGCATACTGTATAAAAGCTGTATAATACACATTGCCACTGAGCCAGCCAGTAACAACATTGTTACGAGCGTTAAATGTGGATCATTTGAGTAATCAGACAAGTAGTTTGCCATCCCATCTCCAGAATTAACACCAGCCAATGAGTGTGATATCACTTGTCAGTTACCCATTACCTGGGTAAAAGTGACTTCAGAGCCAGTAGATGCGCAGTGAAGGCAGGGACGTAAAGCAGAAAATGTCTACATCTTGAACGTATAATGTTCATTTACTGATTGCAGTTGGCAGTCAGATGATAGAAATAGCGAAAGATTTTCATTAAACAGTTTTAAGAAATCATAGAAGTTGTCATTGATCTTATCGCTTTTACGATCAGTAGGGTGGACTGATTTTTTTAAGTGATTGAAATGAAAAATGTAAATGAAAAAAGTGTACATTTTGCGTATAAACTCACATTTTTATCGGTGCATGTTATGCGGATTGTTTAAGTCATTTCAAAAAATATGTTCAAAAATTCAGGAATATAATTGCAGATGAACACGACGTATTTCCCCGAGGAACAAACTGGCGCAGTGCACGTCCCGTAGGTGTTTGTGTGTATGTGTGGCGTATTGTTATTCAGCATCCGCTGCGGCCAGCGCCGCGCCGCGCGGGCGTCCAACAAGGAAACGGCAGGCGCCGGTGCGACCGGGCGCGTTTCCCCGTATGACGCGCACGCGCTCGCGCTCGCGACCCTGACTCTGCGGCGTTCGCACGCGCACGCAGCCTCGCAAAAACAGTACGCGTCGCCTCGCGTGTATCCGATCGCCGCTCGCCGCTGGCTACGCAGCCACGCCTCCCGCCGCACCGCTTGCCGGAGACGTGTGGAGGCGCACCTTGACGAGTCTGAGCTCTTGGCCATTTTATTCCCTTCTATGTCACGTGTAGTGGCGTTTTCGTTACATTGCGTACAAGTGTCGTTCTTATATTGTTAACAGATATATTTGTGGATGTCTGGGCTAAAGGTATTCTTAGTTATTCACAATATTTTATTGGCCTCATGTTCTTTGTCTCCTGAGTGTTACTGCAAGGCATCGCCTGAAGTGTGCCGTTTCAAACGAAATCGCGATCACTGAAATAAAAATAAAATTTAAGTTTGAGAATATTCGAGATACAGAAAAATGTTACCGTTTCAAAAGTTCAAGATAGGACATCGTTCTGGAATGCTGAAATGTCGGAATGTTCTTTTTAGTCTCTTGAGGTCTTTAGAAAAATGCTTTAATGGGAATTTCCTCTGTCTACTTCTCTTCTCATCAGAATCACTATCTCCTTAAATACTTGTCACTACACCTGCCATGCTTTCAGTAAATTAATATAAAACTGCGAGAAACTTGAAATCGTCCTCTGCTCGAAAATTGATGTGGAAAATCGAGAAACATCCCTGGTGTATACCAATCATTCTATTTAATACTAACCCCGTTTCTTGTGTACTGTAGTTCTTGACTTTGTGAGAAAGTGTTCAAAATTTAGAAACTCTAGACGGACGGTTGTTGTTTTTTCAATGTATATAAAAACTTATTCTTGAAATTCGAACAATGATTTTTAATTTTCTCCCAGATATTTATATCTGTTGAATTTAGGAATATTTGGTTGAATTTAGATCGCCACTTGTCTCGGTCGTAACGAAGACATCTTGGTAACTTTTGATATTATTTATTTTCTTCTTTATTTTTAAATAAATAGTGGATACTACCAGAAAGACTGTTTGTTCGGCCCGTGGGAGCCAAAGTGTATCTGCCTTACTGTCCTAAAAACGACCCTACCTCTCCAACTTAGGCCGCTGAGGGATATAAAACCATCTGTATGATTTCGATCGCCGGACCGGTGGGACCGGTGACGTGCTCCCGGAAGGAGAAAGGCGGTCCGCCCCCTGCTGCTCGGGCGCTGCGTTGCGTTGTTACGTCACGCGGTGTCCTCGGTCCACCTCGGCGCGGCGCGGCGCGGCGCGGCGCGGCGCGGCGCGGCGCGGCGCGGCGCGGCGCGGCGCGGCGCGGCGCGGCGCGACCCGCCACGGCGCGGCTCCAAACAAAGGCGGCGTGTACACAGCGGCGCGGCGCGGAACACAGCCGGAACCCGGAGCCACCTGCGCCGCGACGCACAGTGGGTCGTGATGGGCGCTCGCTGGGGAATACCTTCGTGCGGTTGCCAAACGTGTATTTCAGCCAACCAATAAATTATACAGTGGTACTCAATGAATACGTAATCGAATCAAATTCAATATCGATTTTTATTAACTCTTTTCAAAATTTGTCTATGTGGCCTAAGTGGGAAAGGAAGGGTAAATGTTTAAGGCAGATAACGTCTGTTTTGCCTAGAAATGATGTAGCAATACTCTCCTTTTATACTCAACATAAATGACTAGATATTTTCATTAATGTAGTGCTCACCTACATGAATTTTCACTTATACGCGCATTCTCATAAACTTTGTTGTTTTTTTTTTTCGTAATCTGCAAATCGAAGACGCCAGCTGAAAATTGTACTATTTTATCACAATTAGGCCTCATGGATATTTTTTTAAGAATTACACATTATGAAATAACTTGTTCCGCTAGATAGGTAACTAGTAGGTAAGTTGACTATCATCGCTGTTGTGCGTTGTTAATCGTTGGGCCCAGTGTGGCGCGCGGCGTCGCGCTCGGTGCATTGTGCGCGCCGCGGGGCTTTCTCCGCCGCTTCCTGCCGCGACGCGCCGTCCGCCGTACGGCGCGCTCAAACCGGAAAAACGTGATGTTTTGCAGGAGACCGACCTGTGCCATAACCGGAAGACGTCGTTACGTTCGAATCAAGGATGAAAGTTATTGTCAGACTAAAATAGTACGAGGAGTAACACAAGGTGGCGTTCGCTCCTCGCTGCCAGGCGCGATATTGTGTTGACGCTTGTGGTTGCATATGGGCGAACCTGTTTTTCAAAATGTGAGATGTGTTGCCGCTAGTGCGTTTCCACTTTGGATAGAACGAGATTTTGTGTTACACGTTCTCATAAGCACATATACTTTGTGTAGTAGTATAATATACAAATAGTATGGTTTGTATATTATATATAAAATAAACATTTAGAACATCTTGTATAATAATGAACTTGAAAAAAACGAATTCAATAAATCATTAATTTAAATATCACACCTGTTGTGCTTCCAAAATTCTTTCTCTTCAATCATTTTTCCACTTTTGAATCTTGCCATTTTCAAAAAGTAATTGTTGCTTTCATTTTTGCGTTGCGCGCATGTGTTTTATAAACGTGATTGTCAAAAGCAAGCATAAAGGACACTAGCAGAACTGGGTCCGGAAGTTTCAAGAGAACCGGAACAGATGACTTTACTGACCTGGAATTCTCACCCGGAACCAGCTGAAATCCACCTGCGTCGGAGGCGCCGCCAAGAGTTACGCCTCCGCTTCCGCCCCCGCCTCTGCGCCCCCGCCCCCGCCTCCTACCCCCTTCGCGTTCAGGGCTTGTAGGTCCTAGAGGCTTTCTCCATGACACGGCGCGTCTGCCATGTACATTGAGGATTCCTTCAGCGGTTTTTCCTTTGGACGTGAACCGGTTTTGGTTATGAATGCGTGAATGATGGATACCTCAGTCAGTGTTGGTAGTTCCCTTGTCAAAAGGCGTCGGATTTTAAAGTTGAAAAAGATTTGCGTAATCAATTCAACTAAGTTAACGACATTGATTAATTTAAAAACCACATTCCAGCATATTACTATTTTAAATGTGAAAATGTATGGTGTTTAAAGATATCTTTGCAAACGGGCGCCAGTACAAATATCGTACTATCGTGTTGTGCATCGACATATTTCTATATAGAATTAGTACAGGTTTCATTATTTACATTATTAAAAACACTGAAAAACATTAAAAAAAATAAGTTTCTCATACCTGAAACACAGATAAAAGTGAATCGGTAAAATATACTGAAATCTTTTAAGAATGCAATGCTGAAAAGCATGTAATTGCGTGTAAATGACTAAATTTGAAGCAAATAGATGTACAATAGTTGTGCTTCCTTCAGGGTAGAAACAAACTTTATTCTGAAGAATTTCATGAAATAATATTGCAGTTTTAGAGTTTCGAGAACGATTTTTGGAATGACTGAAGAAGGAAGTCTTCTCGATGTTAGGTTGGGACATGGCCTCGTAGATCTTATCCCTAAACGTTTACTAAAGAAGCTGTCAGTTCTGATAACTCAAACAGAAGATAGTGAACTTTGCATTTGTAGAGCGTATTTTACAAGGTGCATCATGTAAATATTCATACAAAAGAGGCAGTAAGTCATTGCTGTGCAAAACAGTGTGCGACGTACCAAACATCGCCTCTCATGTAAACTTCGTCTGACAGTTCGAAGAAATTAGTCATCACTGCGTGAGTAGTTATTTCTCCGTCATATTTGTTGCGTGTAAATTGGCCTACGCTCAAGGCACGTACATTAAGTTCTGTCAAATGAACTGAATAACTGTAAAATAAGATTATAAGCGAAGTATTGCATAATGCCTCGCTCAGAAAATACCAAAGCTGGCAGTCTCTGGAGTACGGTTTGGTGTTATTCACACTATTCCAAGGAGTGTTTGTACGGCTTTTCCTTCCTTTCGGCCTCGTATTTCAGTCGTTTCCGAGAATTATTTACTTTGCACACTTTCTGTGACAATGGTTTTAGCAATCACTAGGTTAACATTAAATATACGTTTGTGGGAATGTGTGCTCAAAAGAATTTGAGGGAATCCCTTTTTCCTTCAATGTTCGCTGCGGTTACATTTTGTGTTTACACATTTCTCTTCTGTAAACACAATCTGGAAACGAAAAATAACGAACTTATATTTTAACATGCAAAAAACACGTGTCAGTTCTAGCTCAAGAAAGTGGACTGGGGAAGCACATTTGTGATCCTGCTGCTGCGTAAGCGGTTACTAATAATATATCTGTAGTATGGAACATCTACCTCTTAACGACCTTTTATGAGATTGAAAACATACAGATTTCATATCTATTCTGGTTTAATGAGTTTGTATCTAACTGCTTCATAATTTGTGTATCTTTGTGTTCGCCCGCCCCCGTAACAGAATAGGGATTTTCCTTGTCACAAATGCTGAGAGCACGAAAAATGTCATCCTTTTCGTTCCTCGAAGTGGAGGACACAACTGCAAACAGCTTACTGGCTCGCGAGTGGGGAAACACGATAGATATTTCGGATCCCATTTTCGCTGGACATTGTCAGCCTCGTCGTGAGAACCTCGAAGGAGAGCGAACACCTGCAATCAGACTTGTTCTTAACCCTAATCGTTTATTTTGAAATCTAAGGATGGTGGAACTAACTGTGGCAAATATTCGTTTTATCATTTAAAAATGTGTTTACCCAAAAAAGAACAAAGATCAAGAGACCCTTTACTGAATCTTCGAGGGTTGGGGCATAAGCCCTGCAACTTTTTTTTAAAAACACGAGCACTGGTGGAAAATTCTGAAGTACACACATGCAAGGACACACAAAACTTTCTTCTCATTTATAAAGGTATTTGAAATGACTGTACTGGTCTCATGTTCCAGATCATTTTTGCATAATCGAGCTTGTATCATTCCAAAAGCAATACAAACCTGTTATAAAGGCCTGGTTAGGCAGATTCTCAATTACTGCACGTGCCACATTGGTTCTAGTACTCACAGATCATGTGCGTTGCTGATCACTGATGGCTACTCGTCGCAGAACATCTTCTGCCCATCTCGCGACTGACCGGTATGGAAGGACATTATTCCCAAGGGCTTGCACCAATACCCGGTCATATCTCCCATGGAGAACGGCTATCTGAGAGTATGAGCGCTAGTCGAATCAAGTTGCATTTATCTCTCACGGCGGTAGTCTGACAACTGATTTCATGTTGTTCTCTATGCTAATAAAAATTCACAGAGACTTTTGTTGATGTGAACAAGCCCTACTGCAGCATTTCTTTCACACTACAAGTGTAATTGTGCGATTCGATAACGTTTACTTTAGAAAAAAATAGTTGCCACTACTTCTACCCCAACCCTCATATAAGTCCCAGAAATTTTCTTCATTGAATTTCCTGTGGCGAATTAGGGCGCAAAACTGAAGAATCGGACGGAACTTCGTCTTCTTGCGCCTTAGTCTGGACGGGATCGTGCTTATATACTGGTAATAGCCATTGTTGGTGACCTGCTACAAAGGCAAACAGAAAAGTCATTGAAATCAATACGCACTTTTTCTTTACATGTGGTTCTATCAAAAAATGAAGGTATGAAAAAACGTTTTATGTGGTTATTAGTTTGGAGTCTAACGTACGTGTATTTAAGAGACACTAGTTAATCGTGTAATAGGTAGACTGAAGTAATTGCCCGCAATGTATAAATTCGAAATTGTTGGAGGTTAGTCAATTTTCTGTAGCGAAGTAATCGCAGTACTACTTAATCGTGCGAGGCAGTCATTGCGCGCCTTTCGTGCGGTGGCGACCGCGCTACGCAAGCGTGCATACGAAGCAGGAAGGGGCATCTGAGAGGGGCGTTGCGAGCGAGGAGGGGAGGCTGTCGGTGGCTGGCGCGAGGAGCCGGCCCGGAAGCGCGTTGGCGCCAGGGGCTCCAGGGCGCCGCGCCGGGGCACGAACAGGAATGTGGATGCGGGTGCGGAGAAAGCGGCGCCGCGCGACCGCCTCTCGCTGGCGCCCTCGTCGCTCACGTCCCGCGACGCGCGCCTTCCCGAATGAGCCAGGAACCCCTCCGACTAGGCTCCCAAATCCAATCTTTGTCCCCTCGACAGTAGCCCTGTGGAGAAGGGGTATTTATTTCCTGTAAATTATTAACAATAAACTGCTACCTTGCAGCTTTGAGGAGGTGCTTTTTCTTACAGCTAAGTTTTACATACTAGTCCTAAAGTTAACTTACTTGCACTTTGGCATTACTAACTTACACTAAGATCGGTTTTGTTAATACTATAATTCTACAGAGTTTATTAATTTACGGGCGAGATTTTTTTTTCTTCTGTTTTCACTACATTCACACATCATTCATTCTTGTTTCATTATATACATAAATCTAATCCTATCGACGTGCCGGGAGTGACCATCGTTTTGTTACGTTTTGTGGTAGGTGACGCTTTTGTCGGCAGAATTCGAATCTGGGGGAATCGAGTACATTCCACTGCGAACACGATTAGTGAAAACGATTGCCAGTTTATAAAGCATTTACTGTGAAGATGATTACAAATGGAAGGAAAGTTTCACAGAAATAAATTTCGATCCTTCAGTTCACTCCTTACCAGCACCTAGATCTTTTATGAGCGCTGTCTCGGATTTTTCACTGCATCATTTCCTCGAATAAAATTTTTGTCAGTAATAGTCACGGTTCGTATTCATTTGTTTTTATTTCTCTGGATATGCATGTACAGACAATTATTACTCTTTTATTTTGTACACTTCTTCTTGTGGTACGTAATATCTTTCGTCCCGAATCAGTCCCAACGAACACCTTGCGAATACGTTACGTAAAATTATTCCCGCAGTCTCGACTCCATCTGCTGGTAAATGGAGTGACGTTGATCGTTTACCAAACAAGTCGAGTTCACCTGTGTGCATAACATGCTTACATGGCATAACCATGCACAAAGACCTCATTTGCGTGTAAGGACGCATCGATGTCTGTGCTAGGAGTGTGCAGGCAACTCTTCTCCATGCTCGCTGCACCGGTGAGTGGCAGAGCACGTGGCCAAAAAAATTCTTGAAAGTGGCTGGCGGCGGGCGAGAGGCCTTGCACGACGTTCCACGGCCGAGTGCGCGGGGCGTGCGTGATGATTGGCTGGGCACGCATAGGGTGACTGAGTGTTCGTCTGTTCGGTGGTTATTTGGTTGGGTGGTTGGTTGTATAATGCTAATGGGAATGTAAGTGGGGGAGAGGCAGCGGAGCGAAGAGTAGGGTGTGTGGTGGGGTGGAGGTGTGTACGGACAAGCGAAAAGCGACTTGTGGCGGTCGCGTGTTTTGATTAATCTGTTTTGTCTGAGGTGGTCGGAGGCAAACATACTCTCGGGACCCGACTGCCTGTTGAAGCGGGCTGTCGGCTTCGGGCTGCCCTATTTGTCGCCTCCGCCACTCGTTGGCGCCATGTGCCGCGCATGGTACCGACAAATGGAATTCACGCTGAGCGAGAGAGTCTGTCGTGCGTGTTAAGTTTCATTGCTTCTTATGTGAGAGGTCGCCTGTTATAAGGCGACTTCTGTAGGTTATCGACGCATGTAGTTGCATATGCATACGGCGAACAAAGTAGGTTATAAAGTATCATAACTTATTAATAGTGTTTGTGCTCTAGTTTCTGTATCGTACGATCTCCCGTTGTTAGTGGACTCATGTCCCCTCATCTGTGAAAGTTTCGAAATGAATTCGATTTGCATGGTTGTATGGCCATGTGAATATGGATCATTAGAGCCTTACTAGGTAGTCCGTAGCTGTCGTTTAGTTACTCAATTTTCAACATGCACATTTGTGGTTTAAAGTAGGTATTTCAAAGAAACATTGGTAAATTTCGTATGGCTGACATTTACGCGAATATTAGTCCCGTCTAATCTAGCATTCATCGGCATTGGACATGCATTTTAATGCCAATTACTTTTCTCATTAACCGTTAGTAATATCAATTTGTCGCGAATAACGGGGATTTGATCTAAATCATTTCCTACTTTCCTTTGAGCCTTCGTTGTAGTTAATTCTTAGTAAAGACGTAACAATTAAAATTCACTTTTGTTTAATGCAATCGTCGTGTAATGAATTAAAAATAAAAAAAATGTGTTTAATCCTAGAGAAAAGAATGTGGGTTCTAAATTCCTGATTGAGTTTATAGGGAAAAGCGAAAAATTGTGCCTTAACAGAAGTATTATGTAATGCTTGATATGCAATTTACTTGAAATGTTAAAATTTCTTCATCTTTGCAACTGAATCGTTTCGCCTGGCTATTTTGTCTGTGAGGTATTTTAAGACCAGGTGATATCCGTAACTTAAGAGCATCGTAGAAGTTTTGGCGTAGGTTCTCTGCGCAAAGGAAAGGCTCTCGTCCATTGTGGAATCCCAAACGAGCGCTCTTATCATTTTAACGCTGGATATCGTTTCTCTCCCTCACTCCCTTGCGTCAGTGACTTGGAAGAACACGTGCGGGGGTGCGAGGGTGAATCTTGCGGCACGGGCTGGAACTAGGCTCAGCCAGGTGGCAGTGGAAAATCCCCAAAGGGCTCCACGCCACCCCGGGAACCCTCCCTCCCTCCCTACTTCTCCGGTAGCGGCAATCGACTCTCCGCCCCCCCTCCCCACGGCCCCCGTGGAGTTTTCCATTGAGAGAAAAAACTGGGAAGGCGGCACCGGTACGACCCTTTGGGAATGAGAGAGACGGGGGCGAGGGCCTCCGGAGCCCAGGCGGGGGGCACCTGACACTCAGGGTCGCCCGCGGCACGCCATTAACGCCCTCAGTCGTGAAAATATTTATGCTTAAAACTATCCTTTCTTGTTGACTCTGATGGTAACACATGGTCAGAAAAATATAAGTATTTAACTTTTGTTTTTAAACGAGTTCTGTTATGTAACTTTACTCTCGGTTGACTTCCTTATACCGTGTGTAGAACGCAATGTCTTCAAAATAACCGCAGTAATTAAATCGGTTTTCGCAAATAAGAGGAAGATATATACAAAACTGCGTGGAATAGCCATTTACAGATGGTAAAAACATTTGACTTGAGCATTTTTACTTTATATGCCGTATGTTTATTTGCACGATTGTTTTATTTCTATAACAAGAGCTATGCGAATACTATGCGAAAATACTGACTTCAGTGTTAATAGAAATGATATGTCAAGAACTTGTGGGAGTGCTTTGGGCGTTCATCAACTTCATTACTTTGACCTTGTTCGAGGAATGCGACTTACCTTCAAAATTCGCCCATACTTGAATGCTAGCCAAGATGAAACTTCGCATCGTGAGAACACGTAGATTAAACACGGTAACTTTCCGCAAAAGACTGATAATCTGAGCAATAGTGAACGAGTAATTGAGTAAAATTATCAAATTAGGTAATATTCTTCTGTAACTACGTTCTCTCTCATCAGAACCACGTTCTTTTCCTCGATAAATAAGAAAACTTCTTCAAACAATATTTTATACTACCGTAGCTGACTTTTTGAAATAAAGAATATTATTTCCTCGTTAAAAAGTTACCATTAGTGATTAATGCAGTATTTCCAGTCCCGGAGATTTGAGCTCAGACGTTTCTTCATTAATAGCGTGTGAAAATGCTCAACGGTCATGTGTGACCCAGCTGAAAACGAGAAAGGAAACCAATGGGTATCGCCTACGTGCAATGTTAACTGGATGACTGGTAGACGTGACAGCGCGCGAACCTGTCGCTTAGTAGGACTGTTTACATCGGCGGCGGCGGCGGAGGCGGCGGCCGCGGAGGGTGGCGGCGACCTCCGAAAAGCCCAAACACGAACGCGAGGACCCTCTCTCACGTGCCCTCGCCCACCCCATCCTCTGCCGCCCAGTCAGTGGAAAGTTTCCCACTTCCGCTTCCTCGCTTTCGTTGTGCGTCGTGGACTGTTAGCGAGAGTCATTCGGGGCGTTCTGTGAACGAGGAATAAAGGCAATCACACTTGCTTGCTTTTTCTATATTTATATTTATTTTTTCATGGGAAGTTTAATTTTTAGGCTAATTAAAATTCAATTTACTTTATGCGTTTGGGTTTGTTAGTTCTGCAATCTTGATACCTAACGTCCTAAGAATAAAAGAAAAATCTCGTCAATTAACTGCATTTTAGAGCTGATGGTCCAGTATACTGGAATTTATTTAAGCGTGCACATGACGTAAATCCGCTGTTAACGGCTTCATCAAATCGGGAGCATGGACGGTCCCATAGTGATGTCACTGTAGCGACATATAAGCTCCCAATTGGATGAAACCGCAACAGCTGATTTACGTCAAGTGCACGATTAAATAAATCGTACTATAGTTCGCAATTTAGGCCTCCAAATGAATGTAGAAGTTAATTGTATTGATGTTACCGGATTAGTGGCATTTGCCATCAAAGATAACTATGGTCTACAAGATTCTGACAATACACAACACGCGTGGAACCTAAATAGAAGATATAGGGAGACGTTTGGCCATTTGATAATTGATGCTCCACGTGGAACATACCAAACCGAAAGACCAATGACTGCAGTTTGTTTCGGAGTCCCTTTGGACAGCAAACTTCGTGTCAACTTCTTATCCACCTGCATCAAATGCTCCTGGAGACAGAATGGCGCTGTTGATGTAACGAGATACAGCTTGTGAAGTACCTCGCAAACAGATAGTTCGAGAGTTCAGTAACGTTACTGTATGCCTATTAGGAGCGTGCAGTGTTGTGACGGTTTTCGTATCCTCTCTGTATGAATGTCGGTATGGTAGTGTACAAGATATAAATTGGATGTAAAAGAGTCAAGGTCCACCAACTTTTAGCGTGTTTATGCGAGTTGTATCAGTATTGAACTCCCGATTGTCATGGGAAGCTCAAATTATTTATCGCTACGTGCATGAAATTTGTCATCATAGCAATAGACCGCCCTTGAACTGCAAGAGTTCCGTTTGAAATGTCATTTAGCATTTGAAATGCAGAAAATGGTGAATTGTGTGAAGAATATCAAAGTAGGATGATGAATCATATTTAGATATAACTTCATTTTGATCGGGAGTGGGGCTTCTTTAAAAGAAAATGGAGAGAATTGTATTGAAGAAGAGTTCTTCTCGGTACATAATTGTTTATTATTAGAATTACATAATTTGAAGTAGTAACTGCCATACACAGGGGCGCTCATAAGGGGAAACAGCTGGTTCAACTTACCCGAACCCCGACGTAAGTGGACCTCGAATTGTTTCATTCAGAATAAATAAAACATTTATTTATAATTAAAATTAACCACTAAAAGTTATTTTTATTGCATGGAGAAATGAATTCTGTTTATTTATTTGCGAGCAGGGGAAATAGGGGTCTCCATGAAGATACCACCCTAGGCCAGGTTTCTCTGGTCGCCCCTGGTCATACATTCCATCCCCTCCGAAATTCTGTTATACGTTTGTGTCACAGATTTGTTACGCGGTTGCAGAACGAATGCGTTATCCAAAGCAGTATTACGGAATTCCGTTACAAGTAGTCGGCCCCGCTGCGTAAACGGGGAAAGTCAACGTGCGAACTCGCTTAATGAATTCAGCCCGCATGCCCACGCGCATACGAGCTGGCGCAACGGTGTCGGCGATTAATGGAGCGTTGTGTTGCCACCGAGTGAGAAAAACGCTTCTACCGCACGCCCCAGCCTATTGCACCGCCAAGCTACGTTGACAGTGCGGTAACAGACAGAGCATTAATAAGTTTTCCGCGGGAAGTGCGCTAGTAATTTGCGATGTAACATGAACGAAGGTGTTGTTGAACTTGTTGCAAATATCGATGACTTTAAGTTAAATTTTGATATTCATCATCCTAATTTTTTTAATTTTTTTTTAATTTTTATTTTTAGATAACAACGGATGCATTGTGTAACATAGTCTGAATCTTGGAAACGTTCTGTGAGATCGTCCCGAAACACGATTTGTAGCCTCTCCTCTACGATGAAACGAATCATCCTTGGGCATCTGGTTATGTACACCTTTATTATTGCAGCTAGAAATTTCGTAGTGCAACATACTATTCTTTTATATTAGCAAATTTAAATTAATTACATGTCACTTCATGAACACTTTTTCCAAAAATTGTTAGATTTCGTGTAATTTGTATTCAAATCGTAATAATGTTTACACTTTCGGCTGTGGTAACACGATTATAACAATGGGCAGTATCAATGGGCTTTTTTTTTTTTGTCATTCAGCTGACACTGAGGAATCCCAAGTGATCCAATTTCATTCGGTTCAAACCTTTTTTTTCTTCTTCCGAGTTTCCTGTTGGGATAGAAGAAGCGATATTCAATGGCAGAAGTGCCCTTTGCATTAAACTTTCAATTTTTAAAGTTAAGATGTATTTTTTTTTAATTTTCTGTGCTTCATTTAAAGCTTTTTTTCAATAGGCTAAGTATTCGTAGGATACAATTTGCAGGTTTATGCAGTGTAACCGCCGCTGCAAATAAGTGGTGGTGCTATTGTAGCATCACGAATTTCACTAGTTTCCAATACTCGTGGTGCAGATCACTCGTTTCATTGCAACTATATTGTTTTATTTTTTCTTTGTTCCTGTCACCTAACAATGTTTTGATCAAGTACGAACAGAGTACCAAAACAAATACTGTTGACCTTGCTTAATTTTCAACATTGCAAAATAGTTTCAAGAACTTATAAATCTAACAGTCCCAACACAGCCACGCGGTTTTTATCAGTAATGAAATTATATGGTGTACGTGGCCTTCTGCTGTAGAATGTTGTTTGTGAGGCCGCCTTATGTCTGCTGTAATTTATGATCGAATGCGTAACAGAACGAATGCATAATACCCCTATTTTATGCGGAACTCTTGTTTACATTTCTGGAATCAAACTTTAAGGGGTCACGGTCGTTCCGCGAAATCTGATTTACTGGTCTGATCACCCCTTTCCAAATAGAATTTGTGAGTGGAATGCTTTATTTGATCCTGATGTAACTTGCAGAATCCCTAGATACCTCGGTTCTGGGCTATTCAATATTCCTTGAATATATTCATTAATCATTGTCGATATCTTAAATAACACATATTTATAACTTACAAAACTTCCCATGCAGTTTAACTTTCTAATTCCACATTTCGTGTGTATTTTTTTAATAAATATAAAACTTCCATTGAATGTAGTACTTTTAAACATGAACCAAAAAGCACGAATAAGACCTGAATGCCAAGGTCGTGCGTTTGCTTAGCGGCGGGTCTGTCGCCTGCAAGGAACGCTTGAAGCCTCGTGCCTCGCTGCGACAGGTCTCGGAAGCAGGCAGTGACTGCGCCGCGAGCGTTCATAGACGAGCCTGAACAGCGTTTTGACGATTCTCAGGAGCGCTGCGCAACCTGAATGCAAATTAGTTGCCCTACCACGACGCGGAATAGAAGGCAGTTTTACTGCGCATAATCCGAAACTGCATCGCAGGCGCAATTCTCCCATGCAACAGGTTTGCGGGGTACTTTGGTCTGAAGTTGCACGTTTCGTAGTTCAGTTGCTCTAAAGAATGTATTACTTGAACGTACGGGTTGAAGTGTAGTGAGCCATCCAACATAAGATGGGGTTAATTGTACGTGGTATGGAAAACTTGCAGGCGAAAAGAGCAAGGATAGAAACGCAGGATAGTTTCGAACTTAATATTTGGACTTGCCATTTGAATAATGAGGCCAAGAATAACAATTTTGAGAAAAATGGCCATAAATGTCTGATTACGCACCTCCGATTATTAAAAATAGATACGTTTTAAACACAGGTTTGAACAGTTCTTAACCGAAATCGAATTTTGAACTCCGTGGGTTAATAAAAAAATTGTCCTGCCAAGTTGCTGGAATCTGTTAACTCAATTGTGGTAATTTCGGAACGAAACGGACTTGCCACGACTTCAATTGTGCTTAAATGATCGGAGTGTTACTCCACATGTCTTTTCACACGTGACGTTACATGTCTCAATCGGGAGAGAACTGCTTCTGCGGCTGTGCGAGGTACGCCTCCGCGCCGCACGCCCCAGACTGCGTCGCGGCGCCGGCACCGCATTCCTGCGCCCCTCCCTCGTCGGCGTTATCTGCCTCGCGGCGCGGCGCGGCGCGGCGTGTCGCAGCTAGTGCCTCCCATGGTGCGGGAGGGCGGTGCCCGAGCCGGCGGAGAGGAGGCGATGCGCCTCCCGGGACGGAACTTTCCACGCTCCGGGAGGCGCGTCTCTTCCCCCGCCCCTCTCGCCCACCGGCCCTCAGCATCCGCCGCTGGGCCCCGTTGGCCTCTGCCGCCCGTGACGTCCTTCTCCCCCCCTCTCCACGCGAGTTTGCGTTTCTTCGGCCACTCGTGGAACTCCGCTGAGGCGCCTGTCGCGCCTCGTTTCGGCACCTCTCTGCTCCCTCGAAGTTTCGTGGTTTTAACCTTCTTAGAATAACTTTCTTGGCGCATCTTCGTTATTCTTTCATATCCCATTTGACGTGAAGAGGTCCATTTCTCTCTGTAATGGCCGTTTAGTAAAACAGCGTTGACATTAAAACTTATGGTAATCTCGCTTGTATTTTGTGGCCAATGTTACCTGCGCGCCTTACTTTGTTTTGGAGAACAAATAATGTTCTGCGTTAGTGATAAAAAGATACTTTTTTTTACTGATCATTTGAAAATAGATTATCATGAGTTGTGTTTCTCTCTCCAAAACTTTTTTGTGGCTGTGTTGAAATCAACTACTCAACCTGTGACTTGGTTACATGTGTGCGCCTTGAATGTATAACGGTATTTCCATTATACCCACTATAAATTTCGTTATTAAAATGGGATAGCTTAAAATAAACTTTGTTTTATTATTTAATACAATTTCGTAAATTGTTTTGACCGTGGCCCTGGAAATACCGTGCGACAGCTATTGCAAGTGTTAGTGTATGTAATGTAAAGTAACTCGGTGCCGCATGGTGTATGGAGCTCCTACGTTTCCCAAGAGTAGGACTCCCTTGCTGTGTGGCCAACAATGCTCATTGGCTCACAAAAAAATCTCGGCCACTAGTGCACATTGGGCGGCGCGACTTCCGCCGCCCCCGTTGCGCCCGCGCTGCTTCGTCTCCGCCGATGCGCCGCTGGCGCGCCGCCCGCCGCCCACCGCCCCACCGGACGCGCTCTCCCGCCTCCGCCCCCTCGTGTCCCCTGCCACTGCCTCTGCCGCGGCGCCGGAGGCTGGGCGTCTCGACTCGCGTTGACTCGCCATGCCGCGGCCTTGCCCGCCCGCGCCGCGGGAGGCTGGGCGTCTCGACTCGCGTTGACTCGCCATGCCGCGGCCTTGCCCGCCCGCGCCGCGCTCTCGGAATAACCGGTCGCCGCTGCCGACGCCGCTGCCCGAAATACACGCGCGGCGCACCCGCCCGCGGCCCCGACGGGGGTCGGCGGGGTCGACGGCCATGGTGCGCGGCCTGCGAGGAGAAGGTTGCCAGGTAGCAGGAAATTCCTTTCTCGCCCACAGAAGGAAGGGACAATTAGCGCCATGGCGCAGGCGTGGTGTTTCGGTTACATATGGCGCGTATTGTGCCTAATTATTCAAACATTTTCTTTTTGAGACAATATCCGTAGATTTTCTTAAGTCATATGAATGTTCGTTCAACTTTCTGCGAAGTTCGTCTAAAAGGGTGTTTTAATGTAATTCTGGTTATTCGCAATTATTCATCCTTTGAGGAGCCCCCGGTCTGCAATACATTCGCTTCGTCCGCCTTCCGTGGCCTTAGCCTGATGCATCATTGCGCGACCGTATGAATAGGCCAGCCTCCTCTCGCGCAGGGCTGAACTGCGGAGGCTCGTGATTGCCATCTTGATGTAACCAGGCGCCTCCCGGCATCTGACGAGCCGCGAAGGAATGAAGACCGGGCCGCCACTCCACGCCTTGCTTGGCACACGACGAGTAAGGCCGTGCCGTGCGCCCACAGCATGCGCGAAACGGAGCCCCCGCCCCCCCGCCCCCGCACCCACCCCGCTCAACTGCATTCTGCACGCCGCTACCAGCACCCCACTCCCTCCCTGCCACGCCTCGCCTTGCCTCCGCGACCCCGCCCCGCCGCGACCTCGCCAACGCCCGTCGTGCATCGCACATCCGCCTGCTTTGAATCGAACTGCCACGTACGCCTTCGTGATGGATTTGCGAACGCGGGGAACGTTTGTTTATTTATTTATTTATTTCATTTTTTTTCTCATTCTTTGTTACCGAACATAATAGAATGGAGTTGAATGTCACTTTGATTAATGTGTTGTATTATGTTGCTAGTTTGAACAATGGTTAACTACATTTATGTATTTGTTTTGTCAGAACTGTTCTTTTGCATTTACTATTCAGATTGTGAATGGTATTCGGAATTTGCGCGCTACATAAGCACTGCTTTTCGCCATTGGGTAGGTATACTAGATGCGATATATCTTTTGGACGAGATGAGATGTTCAAAAAAATAAAGTTTCTTGAAGAGTGATGTTAAATTTTCTATTGACTGAATTTATCCAGCCATTTTGTTCAGTGTAGCCACTGAAATCTTGAATGGCTATAAAAGAAGTGTCTGAGAGAGATCTTAATGTGACGTCCCTCCAGAGGAACGCGCAAATGACAGAGCTTAGTGGCAGGCACTGGATATGTATAAGGGCAGTTGCTGCTAAGATTGCATTAAATTATTATTTGACTACAAAGGTCCAGAGTAAATAGCCATCGTCTTCTTTTGATTTGTTGCTTTAATTTTTTTTATTGGGTGAGGGAACTCCAGTTAATGTTCTTCATTCGGAGAACTATACAAAATATACGGAGGGGATGCAGTCTCATAAGTGGTTTCTGCTCCGGGCAGTATGTGATCAGCTCTAACGACGTTGTCAGTTGACATGTCTTTTGATTGCCCGCTGAAGCGAGCGATGTTCTTCGCATTATAATCTCATAAGGAAGGATTTTGCGTCGAAAACTCGGGTGAATGCCGCGAGTGCGGGTGCGTTCTCCCTCGCCTGCTAATGACCGCCTTGCGCGCGTGGCTGGTCGTGCGTCAGTGCGTGCCTGAGCAGCAAAAACTCCCTTGCTGCAGCCGCGTCGCGCCGCGTCGCGCCGCTCCCAACTCAGACGTCCTCCAGCGGCCGGCGAATGCTCGCGACGCGTCGCAGGCGCTGGCGGCTTGCCGGAGGCCCCCGAAGCGAGCGCGAATGGCCGGATCGCGCACGAATAAGTGCTCATTAATGGTTACTCTTGCAAGATAAGTCGGTAGATGCACAAGGAGTTGGACATGTACTTTTCAGTGAACTTGCCACGTGACTGTCATGAACGGAAGAGAAATGTGTAATGCTAAAGTATTGTGTTCCATTGTCGTATAGCCGCGTCATAGTCAGTCGTTGAGCGCGTGAGAATCCAAAGGTCCTCGCACAGTGTTTTTAACGGCAATTACCGAAAATTAGTCTTGCGTATCTGTTGACGTGTTTGTTAAGTAGTTTTGAAATTCATTAAGTAATTATTCGGTACGTGTTTGTTATGGCTCTGATTTGCTCTGTATATTTAAGTCTTTTATTTACTACAGTGATAATAGTATGGAAGTAATACAATGCGTTGCGTCATAATACTTGTAGGAAAGCTGCAAATTCGCAAATGGAAGCGTTTTAGTTACATTACGTGAGAACGTCATCTCAATGGAATTGATCTTGCTACGTGTCCTTTATTTAAATTTGGAAATCGAGACTCATTCGGTGCAGAAAGTTCATTTGTACTATTCATAAATCTCGTTTTTTTTCGAAAAGTAATATTTTCCAACCTCTAAATTAGTTATTTTTGATTAACAATATATTAATTTCGTTTTAATAGCCATTTCTTAGCCTTGAATAAAACAGACAAGTCTTAATATCGTAAAATCTCACATGTGCTAAGGTTCGCTGCCATGAAATTTAAAAATTCAAATAAAGACAAATAAATCAACTAAGAACTTAATTTGATATATTACTTATATGTCTAAGATATTATTATTGCATATTATAAAAATTATATCTTATGACTACAGTTATTACTAGGGGGCCGATTTTAATGAAATGTTTTCACTGACTTTTTTCACTTTAGGATAATGCTGTACAGAAATTCATTTATGTTATAACAAAAACGAAATGACTAATTATGTATTTTTTTGTATTTTTCCACGATTTTGACTAAAAAGTCATTTCTTTACCTTTTTACGCCATTTCAATGCATTTTTTGATGATTCCATCGATTTTAATACCATTTTAATGGTTCTTGCTTCAAACGATATTTACGAGGTGAAACATATGTTCACGAAAGAATTCCTTAGTAGCCTATTCAATTCCTTCGCTCATGTATTCTAATGTCAGCCGTTGTGAGTACTATGTAATCTAAAGTTCCTGTGATGACTACCGGCGCCATTACTACTTCTTCGAATTTCGCGATAAATAAAGGCAGAGATTTTCTTTTAAAGAACAGTCCAAACAAACACTTTGCAAACTTAGTTCTCTTGAACAAAAGGAAGAAGCCTCCAATACATCAGTAACATATCCAACAGCTAGCGTTGTTCATCTGAAGTGGTTTTAATCATTTTTTTTCGAAATTTTTCTTTGTTTGTAGGGCATATTAAGAGCATTCTATTGATCACTTTCGGCAAAGTTTGAGGTCATCCAAATACATCCCCTAGTTATTACGATGGTGTATGAAATAAACGATTGCGTATTTGAAAAATATCCTTCCTATGAGAAACATTTGATAAACGTAATAGTTTTGTAAATCATGAGTTTCGTTTTACCGATCGTTCAGCCAATGGATAAATGTGGTTATTTGCCCAGAACATATCGACATTCTCTCAGGAACTCGAAATTCACGTAATCCCAGAACCTTTCGTTTTCAGTGGTTACTACTATCTTTTCGTTGCATCTGTGTGTGTGTGTGTGTGTGTGTGTGTGTGTGTGTGTATCGTATGTTTCGTTTAGTCGTTGCCCACAATCCGTTAGGTAAAGCATCGCATCAGCGATGGCGCACGCGACTCTGCAACACGCGTAGCGCCGCGCGGGGCTCTGGCGCGGCCACGCGTTCCCAGGCGCGACCTGCTTCCCAGCGCGCTGGCCCGCGACGCCTCGCCTCGCCTCGCCTCGCCTCGCCTCGCCCCGCCCCGCCCCGCCCCGCCCCGCCCCGCCCCGCCCCGCCCCGCCCCGCCCCGCCCCGCCCCGCCCCGCCCCGCCTCGCCTCGCCTCGCCACGCCACGCCGACAAAGGGCCAAAGGACTTTTATTCTCAGCGGCGCGCTGGTTCGCAACTTGGCAGAGGTGCCACGCCCCCCCCGCCCCCGCCCCCGCCCCCCATGCCTTTTTTCTGCACTGTTCTCTTCCCCAAATTCTCGCGTGTGTGTATGGTATTAGCGAAATAAAATATTTTATGTACATATTAGGATTTGAATAATTGCTTAGCGATGAAAAGACGAAATAGCGAGTATGCCACGCAACCCCATATTGCTGTTATGTTGACTTAAATGAGAGTTGTTCGTCTCAGTGGTAATTGGTAATTTTCCCCATCGTGCCTCGCAATGTGGTTTTTAGATAGGGAAGTTCTTCAAAAATGTGCTGAGTGTATCCATGAAAATGTAAGTTCTCTCGAATTGCTGGAAGTTAGTTTTTTATGCATTAGGGAATAATGGCAGTTTTATTCTACATGAGGATAAATAACGACTGCTAAATGATTTTAATCAACCAAGAGATCGTTTGGTAATGAGAAATTGACGAAAACATTGTTGGTGAATGGGTATTCTTGTCTTCTCGCCATCACGTATATGTAAACTTGTTTTCTTTTAAACCTGAAGTAATTAATTCATCCAACGGTTCGGTTTTTTAATAAGAGACCTTCGCGTGTCGTTTATTTACAACCATAGATTGCGATAATCTTACTTCAGGCCCTAAGAGTATGATGCAATTGCTACATATGTGGCACAACCTCCCCTTTCTCCCACATACCTGAGTACTCCAGTATGTTTGACTTCTTACCTTCACTTCATGATCTGTTAAAACATTCATAGTCTAACCTTAAATTTGACTAGGGTGAAAGTAATGTTACCAAATGTTGACAATGAAATAAATGTAAGCACAACTTGCAGAATAGACCCGCCACTTGCACTACTTGTGACAAACAAATGTAGTGTTTTTTTCTCTTTGTTCCTGCCTTTTTTCCAATTCCATTTCATCGCAATCGTCCTGGGAAGCACATGATGGTATATCCTCTCGTTCTGTTAATCGGACGACATCGACACTTTCCTTCTTCGCTCCGTGTCCATATCGAATTGATACTCAATCGCAATACTTAATTCACGACCTAGACTTTCTCCTGCGTGAACAGGGAGACTAGATTAGCAGTTCATTGTGCTCACCCCCTTTTCTCTTCACAGAACGAGGAAAATTTAGCAGATTACTAAGCACCCAACAAATGATACTGAGAATGAAATAGTTCCCATTACAGCGTTGCTCCGTAATTTAGGTCCAAAGAAATGTTTCATTACCTCCAGATTTCTTTCAGTCGACAGATATTTCCAAGCGTTATCACGAAAGTTACTAGTCTTTTAAATGCTTTCCCTTTTGTTCATAACATTCCTCCCCCCAATTACTTAACTCTTGAATGAATGAGAGATGTGGACAGATGAATGGGCGCAGATAAAATGCGGGGTGAACTAAATTTTTCCCACCTGATCCTTATATAACTGGCAAAGATAGTTAACATATCTCTACCAAACAGGGAGCGTAGCATTCTTATTTTTCTGATATATGGAATGTGATGAATGGTAGCGAAACAATCCGGGGCATTATTCGTAGAAACATTTCCAAGAAAGGAAACAAAGAACATAAGAAACAATACGATAAAACATGACGCCATTCGCTGGGATTCCTCGTTCAAAGATCTGTTGTGAAGGGAAGCGTCGACTAATATACGTTCCTCGTGGGAGTTGATTTACGACTGACGCAATCGAGTGAACTGCGTAGTTGACGCCGCCACTTCGCCCCAGTTGCAAGCTGTTGATTAGAGATTCGCTCGTGATTGTGCGAACGCCTTCGTGGAATTGTTGTGCGCGAAGCGGCCTGGCATCGCGCCGTTGTTTACCCGCGGCGCCGCGACGCGACGCGCCGCGTCGGCTCGATGGGCGCGCGCTGCCCCTACGGCTGCCGGGGCGCCCGCTGACTGCGCGTTCCGCGAAGCTATGCGCTGCGCTCTTCGGGGAAGTGAAATGGCCGAACGGGACCACTACGCCGCGCCGGTGAAAGTCGCGCTCGTACGAGACGAGGAAGGACGTGACGTGACGGGGCAGGGGAAGGGAGCGGGGATTCTGCTGATATTCCGGAAGCCTTGAGAAATGCGTGTTCGTTTCCGTTGATCATCGTGGTTCGGAATAAATTGTTTCCTTCCTGTAGCGCAGTAATTTACTTAAAAAAAGTAAGATAATTTTTTATTTAAAAGATAGCATTCATTTCAAAATGTTCTATTGCGTGCCATTTTCATAATATGAATTTGCTATTACGTGATAAAGCAATTTGATTGTTAGTTCTTATCCGTTGTGGGCATAGCTCTGTGAACATTAGTGTAAATTTTGTTGTTAGTGTAATTCCTGAATATTTGAGAAATATCTTTTGAAATTCGTAGGGACAAAGAAAATATAATTTTATATAAACTATTTTGAAAGCAAACAAAAAGAAATGGCACTTACTAAAAAAACTTGATAAGTATAATCGTGTGCATTTGAATGCATTTTCGAATGTAATTGGTATCAACAGCTGACAGCTTATGGTATACACGGGATAAAAGATTCATAACTATATTTACTGCTAACTGAAACCTCAGTGCAGTAAAGTAAAACTAGTATTAACGTTATTTTAGGGCTGTCCACATCTCGTAAGATGTCCGTAGGTATGGGAAGCTCTTTCGTAAGGGACAAACGCAAAGATGTTAAAATAAATATTCAATGTGAAAGTATAGTTGGAACATTTAGTTGTTAAGACACGTTTATTATTGTTTATTAATGTCACATATGTAATAATGTCACCTTTGTCAAAGTCATTGAGCCACTTAATTCATGCATATGTTTGTACCAATCTGATCTCTTGATTATTTACACTCACAAATTTTAACATTTTTAATAAATTTTAAATACATATTCAGCTGCGTCATACAACAAACAACCTAGCGGTGAAGGGAAGGGCGTTCGGTCCGCGAGGGCCATCGGCCTCCCGCAGCGGCGCGCCGCTTGGCAGAGCGCGCGGAGAAACTTCGGCGGCGGCGGCGGCGGCGGCGGCGGCGACGACAGTGGTGGTGGCGTGTTGCCCAACGCAGCGCGGCCGCCGCCGAGACGCCCTCCCGGCTTTACGTCAGCCGCGGCCGCGCCGCGCCGCGCCGCGTCGCCCGCCACGCGTGGGCGGCTCGCGTCAGTGGACGCGTGCCCTCCCTACGTAACGCCGCGAAAGCACCCTCGCCGCCGCCGCAGCCGCGGCAGAAGGTCGGCGCTGCCCGATGACGCCAGCCGCGCGACCTGATCGATGCAACGCGCCCGCTCGGTTCAGGGAGCCTGACGTGGCTCGGCCCAAGGTCTTTTCCCGCTCTCGGCGCTTTAGGAAACACCTGCGCACGCTCTGCAGAACTGTGTCGGCCGCCAGCTTTGAAAGAGGAAAGCGGGGAGAACGCAGAAGATACTTCTTTTTTTTAATATGCTTTGTAAGGGATTGATCTCGAAACGGCAGCAAATTCTCAGTTTCAGGCTAGCGGACACTAGGATGCGGCAACTTTTAATCCTTCTGACCTGGAAGTGACCAGTGGGCTGGTCACAAAAACTTGATTTACTACTTCTTAATCGAAAATTATTTTTAAATAATTTACTTGAATTTTTACTTCCACTAGTTCATAGTGATTATAATGAACTTTTGGTTGCAGTGAACCGGTCACTCATCTCGATCCTCGTACAAATGAACACTAGCTTATTCGGTTACAGTGCACTCTCCGGCCATAGAAATATTGCCTGTTGGTCTGAAACTCATGAAGCGCCCTCGACGGGTGTCTGTTCATCTGAAATAGGTTAAGCGGGGAAATTTTAAATCAATGGAGTACGAGCAAATGAAATCAATCGAAGATAAATAAAATTCTAAATTTGTAATTGTGAAATATTAACTTATTTTTTTATTTACAAAAAATAGTCAATGGTCGGCGAATACTTTACATGCAAAATATGCATTGTGTTAGAATCTGTATTTATGGTTTGCGCAGGTATTTTTTTTATTATTTTTGCCAATTAAAATGATACTTTAGAGCAGCCATGTCAAGGTCACGGATACAGTAATTAGTTTTCCAAAGTTCGCTGGCACTGGATCCGGACAATCTGTCGCAATATTTAAAAGCAGCATTTGATCATATTGGTCCGCGGTGGCCGTGCGTCACTCAAGACGTAGTTAATGATAGTCTTGGGAAAAGTCAGTCAACAGTTATTTCCCAAAATATAGCTACATTAATTCTCATGCCCTCTACTAAAACTCAGAACACATCATACCATGATATACATCAGTCATTTTTGTGATTGTCCGTTGAGAGTAAAATTTAACTTTTTAATCGAAGAGACCCAGTTTCCTTGCGACAGAACGGTCCTTATTAATGTGTTCATTACTACGCTGTAGTCGTGGCATTGAAAAATTTTGGAAGTGTGACCCCGCTTCCAAGGAAAGTTTGTTCTACTTTGACCGAACTCCTCAGAGGTCATTCTCATTTCGTCGTAATTCGTTATATCAGAGGAATCTGTATTACTACTAACTTCGAGTAGTGAAATAAAAATCTGACCACAACTCCCTGTTTACGTTCCCGCAAGCTTCCCATGACACTAAAACACGGCTAATTTGTTTCTGGAAGGAAACAATTTTTGACGTGTCCATGAATATGTACGAGAAGCTCTGGTAAGAAAATACTGTCTGAATTGTGAATTTCTCAGAGGCTTCGAGAGCCAGGAGGTAGGAACCTCATGCTCCTCCCCCGTCCTTAAGGCGCTGTATCCTCTTTAAACGGAGGATTTCTCTTACGTTAAAATACGTTAATGTTATCATGTTTGTACTTACGCCTTGTATTATTAAAATTAGGAGGGAATGCAATGACAACCTTTTTGTTTCAATATTACAAATTGAAATATATCATTTTTAATATCCACCGTGTTGCGCCATCAAATTGCGTTTGTAAGAAGTCTTAATTCTCGGTTCCTATGCAAACAAAACTCGCAAGTTTCAACATAAATTCTCATTAGACCTGCTTCAAAAAAAACATTACCATTATACAGCAAGCTAGAAACTGTTGGTAATTACGCGTATTCGCATGTAACACCACAAAATTCAATTGCGCACAGACTCTGTTTTTAATGACGCTGTATGTGAAGTGGTGAAAGCTCATTTACCTTTCTCAAATCCTAAAGATCAGCGTCTTCTCTGCTGAAACTGTTCATTTATAAGTTCGCCGGGAATCTCTCAATTTTTCGCTGTACTTGAAGGCTGAACCAGAAACCAGCCGCAGATGCGCGCTTTCTCCGCCTTCCCGTCACGTCCGATCACGTCCGATCACGTCCCATCACGTCACCGCCCCGCCCCGCCCCGCCCCGCCCCTCCCCTCCCCTCCCCTCCCCACCCTGCCTCTCCCCTCCCCACCCCGCCGCTGTACGGCGATTCTGAGCGAAGCGGAGTGACACGACACGACACGGCATGTCATGGTATGTGGGCGAAAGGAACTCCGCGACCAATGGATGTGGATGTGGCCGCTGGAGCGGCGCGAGCGGTGCACACGAGTCGCGAGTCATGTGAACCGCGTGTGGGAATGCCTGCGGGACTGGCAAGTGACGAATCGTGTCCGCTCCGTCAAGGCTGTGTAAATGCATTCCGATTCGGCATTGCGAATTGATTTTTTGGGATGACATCCAGAAGCGCTTCACAACGGAAGGGAATAAATAGGCATCGGTTGGTAATAAAGAATTGTGAATTGAACGCATTTTGTGCATATATATGGGAGTTGTGTCCCTTCAATTAAATGTTGGTACAAAACTCAATGCCAAAGCATCCCACAAACCATATGATTGAACGATTGACAATATGAAACGATTCAAATTTGTCTTTATTCGACAAATAAATACTTAGGTTAGGAAATTAATTAAAATATTTAAAACATAACAGAAAATTCATTTAATATGATGATTTGAGTAGTTCATGCCTCGTGGAACTCGATTGCTTCGTGAATAAACAGTGATGTTGATGGTGTCTCGTTAAACGATTAACGAATTCCTGTGTCCATTTATTAGAAAAGTGTCATGGAAAAACAAACAAAAAGCTCTTGTGACTATGATTAGAAAATGCTTGAAAATTCTGATTTTGAGAAATAAACCAGGGATAAATGGTTTGATGGTATGACATAAATTCGTAATTAAATTGTATTGCTCTAAGAAGGGCCTTAAAGCTGTTACCTAGTGCGACATTTGAATTTTTGACAAAATGGCGTTTGATGATATGCCTTAATTTGAACGTGTACTTTAAATGCGTAAAATCTCATTTCCTGCCGGTAGTATTTTTGAGCTTCGTTGTCATCTCTTGAATTTCATACAGGAAAAGGTTGACTTTGACTCATAGCGAGTAAAAGACAGAGGCCGAAGACAGTTCGTCATCACAGGATTCCCTTCGGCGTGCAAGCCTCCGATGAATCGTTGGAGACTCGGTCGCAAGAAAATCCCATCTTCAAAAGATGTGCCAACTTCGCCTGCGAGACCCTTGTAGTAGGGGAGATAAGATCTTCGGGGGTGGAAATGCGGAGGGCGGTGACGTGTGCGGGTTGAGCCGCGGGGGAGGGGGGCGTCGGTGTCGATGGCCGGGTCACGCAGAAACGGGGCACGTGGACCGCGGCACGTAGCCTCGCCGCATCGCTGAGGTGTGGGGCAACCGCTCGCACATTCCCGGCTCCTCGTTTTCGCTTTGTTCGTTCGCCTGCCTGTGGCAGTTTTTACGCGGTCCTGTTTTTCTCCTTGTGTCGAAGCGGATAACGTCATGTTTCCTAAGATCGTGAAAAGGCGACTCGTTGACAGTTCGCATTAGATTCCTCTAATAGGTTCTAGCAAGAATCTTAAATTTACGAATAAGTTAAAATTTGTATTTTACATCTTTATTACGTTTTCTTTTCCAGTGGTGTATCTTTACCCTTGGTTTAGAAATGCGTCGTAATCTTTGATAGACATTCATCCCTTATATTCGATATGTTTGATTGTTTTTTAACGAGTTCACATTTCCGAATATATGATTGAGCTTTCAAAAGTTCGCAACATTGAGACTATTTTAAAGCAATTAGTTTTTAATTGGTATTGGAAGAAAAACGTTTTGATGATACTCTAAAACTGTGATTCTTTTCATTTTATTTTCCTTGGTATTAAGGAACAATTAATTGAACATTGCTCGCAATCCCACCAGAGCTCAGTCATTTTGTACTAGGGAAGCTGTGCGGACTATCAACAATCTGATCAAATTGCAAAACTTCCTAAGAAGCATTTCGCGATGATACAAAACTTTACTACCACTTTTCCCGCACGAAACTCAGAAAAATCGTCTTAGAGCCATCGTTTCTGTCATCAAGAGACGAAGAAAAACCTAAGTCGAAAAACGACGGAGAGGAGAAACGAGAGTGGCGGGCGAGGAGCCTTTCATTACCCACACGAACGTCAGCTGCCGGCTCATTGGTGGGCAGCGCGGAGGCGGCCGGGCCTTGAACGTTCGCCATAGCGGGCAGCGGGAGCCAGTGGGAGGAAGTGCGCGCCTTAAAAGCGCCCGCGGGGGAGGGCGACGTGCGCGACGGAAATTCAATTGGGTGCCATCGAGGGGCCACTTGGGGCGGCCGCCCCGGCGGGAACGCCTCGCTCCTACGCCTCACGGGGCGCCGGGGGCCATTAAACGTCAAATTAGGGATGGTGTGCTGTAGCAGATTACAAAGAGTTGGTTGGTACCGTTCGTGGCTTTTAAACATAATTACGTTTGACAAAACTATCCACGACGGACTAGTCTTGAAGATCTACATAGAAAGACCAGTGTTGTTTTACGGATAGAAAAATGTTACCCCCTTCATTAACAATTCAGTGCGTATGCTTACAAAATTTTGTAACGTACGGTGTTGATCAAAAATGGATATTGGTATTTTGCTTCTTTATTCAATAGTATTCCTTTTTCTGGTGGGAGTTCCTGGTTTGTTCTTGTGCGTAAGATATCGGTAGCGATATTTCATTTTTTGTTGGTAGTGCTATTTCGAGACCGAGGCCATGGTCAACTACCGAAGGCCGATGAGGTAGCTAGAGAATCAAGGTTGTTTTTGCCTCCGTACGTATCATTTAATGTATTTTCTGTGTACATCTCTCGATGCTATCCTTCTTAGCTGGACACAGATCGCGCGCTATTCTTCCTGCCCCCATCCCGTCCTTATCACGTCTTTAGAATGAGCGGCCCATTTTCTACTACTGAGCGGTCTATTATCCAAAAAACCGTAAAGCGCCGGAGATCCGCAAATAACGACCAGCTGAGAGTCTCCCTACACATCAACTGTGTTTCGAAGTGGGACTTTGCAACAGCGATCGAAATAAGATAAAATAGTTATGGTATTGTTACGAAAGAGTTAAGAATTCCGGAATCTGAACAGATAAATCTGGCAGATTTGTGATGAATCTCAACCTTTAAATGCCGAATACTACAGTAATAGTCGATGCACTAAAAAACAATTATTAGACTTATTAGTTTCTCCACTTATATTCTCATGATGCCATTTAAAATGAGTTAAGGACCTAATCTTTGCAGGGCCATCTTTGTCGTGGGGTTCATTCCCATCCCAGCCTCCTATCCTGAAATTACGCCTGTTTTATGCAGATATTGCGTGGACAATCCACGACCTACAGGAAACCATGTGTGATTGTTATCCTCTCTCTCTCCTACATAACATGTTTTTTATTTGTGTTTTGTTTTGGAGAATGCTAATCAGGTGTTGATGTTGGTGTTATTTTCCCTACATTTGTCAATACGGCTAGAAAAAGGTAACTTATACTATATTAAACTATATTTCTTTAATATTCATACGACTGGATATCACTATAATTGACAATAATTCTCGCTACTAAAGGCACGGTCGATGGAAATTCTGGAATACGTAGTGGTACTTTGACTTTTCGTTTTGTTATTCCAACTCTTTTGTTTTGAAGAGTTCCGGATACGGTGTTTGTGTACTCTTTTATCAGCGTTTGCCAGAAGTTACACAATGTTTTCAAGGACAATGCGGACTCTGCAATGCGTTCATTCCTCTTCATAACTGCATTATTATCAATCGAAGGCCGACTGCAGTACGCATTTGGTATTAGGAACAAAATTGAAGAACCGCTGTAATAAAACTTTAAATTATTAGTCGGTTGCGAGTTTTTAGGCATGCCTTTGCTCTTAAAAAGCTTGACAGAAGGCTGATACAAACGGATGAAATATAACATCAAAATGGAGAAGTCCGTGTAATTTCGAAAACCTAATCATTTGTATCTGAAAACTTTTAACATAATATAAATAAATCGTTTATTAAGGTGAGTATCGGATAATAAAGTATTGAAATGCAAAATGCAAATACTATTTACAGTTCCGAAATTAAAATAAGTATTCCGTGCTTTAAACGACTTAAAATTATTGTAAAATAGAAAAGTCTTTGGCAATATTGTACATATATTTTCCCGTATATGTAATGTTATAAGTGATACACCAGAATAAAAAAAAAACCTTAAGCAGTTCCCTCATAATTTATTACAAATAAGTTGTTTTTTTTAAATTTATTTTAATTTAGTGATATTTCATTCCGTAATCAAAGAATAGAGCCATCGAAATAGTCTTGGAGACCGTCATGACAAAGAAGGCAAAACTATCATTAAATGCACAGGAAGGCAGGCTCCAGAAGAAGAGGATCTAGCGGAAAAGAAAGGATATGGACCTAGTGGAAATGGGAGTAGTCGCGAACGGGTTGACAAGCGTTCTTCGGTCGATAAAGTGAATCCGGAATGGCAGAGGCGTAATCCGTTGTCGTTGGGGAGAAGAGGAAGGCGCGTCATTGGCTCGCGGGTCGTCGGGTCGCGGGCACTCGCCCAGGGCGTGAGCGGGCGGGCGGCGGATGAGGCTAGGCGCGAGTGCCCACATTCCGCCGTCGTCGACGACGCTCCACTTAACTCCTGTTGACTGCGCGCGGGGGCCAGACCGCCCGGGCTGGGCCTGGCCTGGCCTGGCCGGGCCGGACCGCGCGCGGCGGGTGTGGCACCGCGGCGCGCTCGCCGGTTCGCGCACCGCACTACGAGCCCCGCCGCCCAGCGCCGCGTGTTGTTGTTGTGGCGGAGGCGGGGCGGCGCGGCGCTACGCAGCGCCGCGACGACCTCGCATGACGTCAGCAGACCAGCCCGCCGCGCGGCTGTTGCTGGAGCAGCTGGGCGCTATCGCTTTGTGTGCCTGCAGCGATTGGTCGGAGGGGAGGCGGGAGGGGGTGGGGACAGCTCTGTACTGAAAAGTAACATTCTTATAAAACTGCCGGAGTTGAGCCTGCATTTTCTCGAGGATTCACGATGATCGGATGTACGTAAAGCCTTGGTTCCGAAGAGTCCCTCGTTCCTTTTTAAGGCTTTCCTTCATTGTCACCTGCCTCTCTCTCGCGTACCAATCTTCAAGGGGTCCCTTCTATAAATTTTTGTTGGCAACGTCTGTGAAATCCTGCGTCTGGAATATCAAACTCATTCGACATAAATTCTACCTACATCACCGCCAGTCTGTCCACCAGCCTTGACCCTCCCCCTCCAACTTTGCTGTGCTTTCCTAACCACCTCCTGCTCCCGCTTGCCTGCTGATCGATCCCCCCCCCCCCCCACACACACACACTCCCTTCGGCAGCTACACACGGACAATTTCTGCACGTTTAACGCCCATGCCACGCCTCCCCGCGCCTCTCACACCACCTTGGCCCGCCCCTTCAGCCCCTCACCTCGTCTCACCACTTCTTCCTGTCCCTTTCTTCCCGCGAAACTTGCTTAACGTCTACCACTGCACTCGAAGGCTTCATTACTCGAATTTTTGTGTTTTGTGTACTGAAATTATTAAGAGGTTTTAACATATTATATATTTCACCACCTGGTCTCAGGTAGTTGTTGTCCCGGCTGGACCAGTCAGTTCTTTGAAGAACTAAAACATAATTTATTTTTAAAATATTTTTTCAACTAAGGTATGGTATTCCTCCCCCCTTTTATCTCTCCCAGAACGTAAGGATTATTTTCCTACTTCGAGTATGTTGTAAACATGTTTTGTACGATGTATGAAAACTAAATTCGAATCTGCGGAATGCTTCTAACAAATTGAATAAACCCTCCCTGATGTAACGGGGAACAAAATTACACGTCGGTCAATTATCTGGCAATCAGTGTTATCTAATATTAGCATCGTTTGTGTAGCTCTCGGAATCACTGGACATGCGATAACCTTATTAAAGAGCATAAGGGCCGTGTGAAATTGTTTTTTCACTTACATAATACAGTTTTATTTCAAAAATAGATCCAGAACTCATCTCAAGCATTCACGTTATTCATGTTTACGGAAATTATCAGAATTGTTGCAGTACCTACGCAGTGTCTGTTCGTGCAAACTGATGGGATTTGGAAAGGTCAAAGGCAACTTCTATCGATTCTGACTGCAGATAGACACCCCATTCTCAAATCTCGGTTGCTGTTGCACTCTCCCTGAACTCGAAGTAATTTCGTTTCAATCTTGTACTAGTTATTGGAATGCATTCCAGGGTAATTAATTATTTCCGAGTTCTGTGGCTGCTAGTAATCTAATTTCTCTTGTACGTTGATACTTCAAATGGGAACACGCACCACGGTGTCACTTGTAGCATCCTGATGGAATGTTTGCGATTGTGATTTTGAACACTAAGATTGCTCAATACACAAATAAGAGTCAAATCGAACAAAAAAGGCAGTTCCGTTTATTTTATCGAACAGTTCATGAACTTTTACCAGAACCAAACGTAGATTTATTCACGGTCAATTTATAAAAGAACCGAAAGTTTCTCGTAACTGAAGAGGTATTTTGTAAAAGGGCTGTAGTTCGTATTAGCTGCTTTCATTTTGTGGGATACAAAATATTGGAATGAATCTTGATAAATTCTCAAAGTTTTTGTCCCCAAAATTTGAGTTTCTTCTCATATAACAATGGAACGATTAAAAAATAATTACAAGGTAGTTGAGAAGATATGCTGTTCTTTACATTATTACTCAAATGTTGTTAACATCCATTGTCTGACGATTTCATCAGACTGACGTGCGAGTGTTCTTAATAAGGTACCGCTTGAGTTTCTGTGGCTTGTGGGACACACCACGGGCGTCAGGGAACAGTTTTCTCCCGCTTTCTCTGGTTCCTGGGGGCTTCGAGGAGTGGCCTGCGACATCTGTGCACGAAGACTTATCGCGGGTTGACATGACATTTCGTGGCCTGCCCGCCGACTTGTAAGGGTGGTGAGAGAAGAGAAATGGTGCGAAATTTTCTGAAATCTGTCTTCAACACAAGGTGGCGAAACCTAGTATCTCCTGCGTTCCAAAGAATATCAAAATATTTGGAAGGGGTTTCATGTTACAAAGTTTTTATTTTATTTTTTTTTTTTTTGTTGTTTTTTTGTTTTTTATACATTGAATGCGAATTGTTTTAAAATTCATTTATCAAAATTTTAAGTCTTTCAGAATAATCTGGCATATACATATATTAGAGATGTAAAGTTACAAAAAGCTTTCGCTGTTTAAAAGAACAAATAATTGTTGAAAAAAATTATAATTTTGGAAAAAACATTTTATACTGACACGTGAATATTCTAATGTATAATTTAGATAGATTCAGTGTCGTGAACAGTGTTAGGAGGCATCGGTCAGTGAACTTGGCATTCATGATCGAATTTCACTGCCATATATTCGGGAAACCTGAATTTCGGGTAATCTGAAAGTAGTTACACAGCGACGTGACGTCGCGGTTTCCCTCAGACTACTAATAGCCTATTTTTCGACGAGGTGTGTGTGTGTGTGTGGGGGGAGAAGAGTTTCATTTGAGTTCAAAGGCACGGGAGACCAGCAACCTAGATGTGGTTAATCCTAGGATTCTTGTAAGAATCTAAAAGTTGTGAATTTTGTGAAAATCTTGCATCACCTGTATGTAACTAATGAATGTGCCAATTTAAATGGCGTCTGAATTGGGAACCAAAGCAGATTTGATCACTTTAACTTTATATTTCAATGAAAACACGAAATTTAGAAGTTTTGTAAATTGGCAAACAGACGAACAAGACACCGGTTGCTGGCTCACCGAGTGACCCATAGTGGATCGTGCCTCGTGTGTTGTAATGCCGGTGTCGGGGGCGAGTGGGTTTCCCGAGCAGGGGAGCCCCTCGGCCGGGGGCGCACGCCACGGAGTGACGCACGGCCGCGAGGCACGCGACCTCTGCCGCGCCGCGCTGACCCCGCGCAGGCGCGCGCACGCACACGCGCCGCGACACGTGAACCGGTCTGAAAGCCCTGGAAAACACTGGCCCGGCGGTTTTCCTCTCACGTCTGTGCTCGCGCGCCTGTCGAAAGTGCCGGGCTGGGGTTCGTGCGATTGGATGTGTGAAATGCTAACTGTAATGTGGATGCTATAAGTGGCCTAGTTCAGCGAAGTTCCGGAGCTAAAACGAGAAGCATCTGTTTTCCGTATAGTCGTAACTTCGCCTAATATCACAATTATTGGATTGTGATTAATTACTAACGTTCCGGGTCGATGCTTAACTAGTGCATAGAGCTACGGTCACGTGATGGCATTGACGTGCTACTTTTGTGGACTAGGTGAATACCTCTTTTTAATGAATGCTGAGGTTTTCAACACCTTTCCTTCATCTCTCTTCAGTGCTCTCTCTTTTTTTTTTAGGCATACGTTATTCATAATATCTTTAACTTATGACTAGGGGACGGATTTTAATGAAATGTCATTTTTTTCTTTTCACTTTAGGACAATGCTGTTTAGTATGGACATTCATTTTATGTTATGACAAAACGAAATAACTCATTTTTGTTGGTTTTTTGCATTTTTCGTCGATTTTGACTAAGTTTTTTTACATAATTTTTAATGATTTTTTTTGCTGATTTCGTCAATTTTAATATCATTTTAATGGTACTTGCTTCAAACAATATTTACGAGATACAACAAATGTTCACCAAAGAATTCCTGAGTAGCCTATTCAATTCCTTCGCTCATATATTCTAATGTCAGCCGTTGTGAGTACTATGTAATCTAAAGTTCCTGTGAAGTCTACCGGCGCCATTGCCACTTCTTCCAATTTCGCGATAAATAAAGGCAAGAGATTTTCGTATAAAGAGCAGTCCAAATCAACACTTTGCAAGGTTAGCTCACTTGAACGGAGGAAGAAGCCTCGATTACATCAGTAATATAACCAACAGCTAGCGTTGTTCATATGAAGTGGTGTTAATCAATTTTGTATGCGATTTGTCTTTGTTTGTAGGGCATTTTTGAAGCATTTTACGAGCATTTTATTGATAATTTTTTGCAATATTTTGGGTCATTAAAATCCGCCCTCTATATATGACTACATTAGTCGTCCTGTTATTCTTCTTGAAATAGGCACATAGTTGAACATTTTACTAAAACGGACTTGACGTTATGTAAATACACGTACTATTAACTTTGGACGATTGATAGTCTCTTTGGTTGACTTACGTTCAAAGTTTATTCTTTTCTACTGGAGCCATTGCCTGATGTCGTTTGAGCTAGTCGTTGATTACGTTAAGATGCCCTAAATTTAGTATGCGTGTTAATAAAGATAAATGGAGTAGGCTAATCTTTTTTTATGGTGATAGATCTTCGAGAGTGGACACCGTTCACCATTCTAATTGTAGTCAAGATCGTACGACAGCTGCAACCTTAAAATTTGATGACCATGACATTTGCTACGCATTAAAAATAAGTTGTTTTTGCTCTGTTCGAGGAACGTAATAATACATCGAGGAACGATACAACGCAAGCTTATTTATTAGATGTCGCGTCCCTTCAGTAGAGAATCCCAAACAAATTCCAAGAGCCCAAAGATGGGTATATCAATGTTATTTATTGAAAGGCCTCGTGCGTCATTGAACTCGCGCGTCTTCAGAATTTGTATCGTTGACATAACATTCACAAGACACTCTCTTCTCGGCTGATAACAAGACACACATTTTCTAGGAAGAGTGAAGGGTATAGAGTTAACATTTGTGGGGAAGGAGTGGAGGGGGGGAGGCGAGGGGCACACAAGCAGCTTGCGCAATGGATATTGGGAAGGGGAGGGAGAAACGTGGGACCACTTGCCACGATGACCTAAAAAAGCAGAGTTCAGCGACCTACGGGACAATCGGAGGAATTGAGAATACCATCGAAAAAATAAAGCGGGGCTTTAGTTAAGAAAATACATCTAGTGTCATTTTCTGAACTGAAAATAAACCTAGTGTTAGGGTAACACACTTACTAAATGAAAACTATTTGAATTTGGAATCACAACCATTTTTATGACACGTGTTCTATTTTTGCGTTCATTTAATACAATTTAGCTTTCTTCTTGTATCTGCTTCAGCATAAATATGTATGAAAATTGCACAGATCAGTTTAATACGAAAATAAAACCACATTAGGAAGTAGTCAAGAACGATCCGGAAATGTTTTGCTCATATTAAATTTTGAATAATTATTCCATTATTCTCGATAAAAGTTGACCGTTGACTTAATAGATCGCATGTCTCGTTTTTCCCTTGCTTTAACTCCTCTTATCATTTTTAATGATACTTTCGTAGATGGAGGCCACAAATACGAACTTGGTTTGGAGAGGAAGAAGAAATTAAGTATGTAGCTTATTCCATAAACGGGTAAATTTTATAAATTTTCAAGTGGAAATTGCTTCAGTAGCATTGCAGCATAGAGATGTTTGGAGCAATACTATCGCACTTGCTTTTGAAATAAATTGCGCGATTTATTTGTGAGTTACGGAAGTATTCTAGTATATCGCGTGGTCCCTCGATCGAATGATAGGGAGGAGTTTCTTGCGCCCTACGTGGAAGGAGGTACCGATCGCCAGAGAGAAGTGTCCTCAGACTGGAGATGCGCGCCGTGCGCTTGAGGCACTACGATAGAGACGGAGATGGCGATCCCCCGCCTCTCCCTTGCCATCTCTCTTCTGCACCACCGCCGCCGCCGCCACCGCCACCGCCGCCGCCACCGCCGCCGCCGCCGCCGCCGCCGCCGCCGCCGCCGCCACCGCCACCGCCACCGCCACCGCCACCGCCACCGCCGCCGCTACCACTGCCACCACTGCCGCCGCCGCCGCCGCCTCAGGCGAATGTGGGACGAGGCCGCGCGTGCGCGGTCGCACGCCTCCACCTTCTCCTCCGCCGCCCCCTCTGCCCCTCGTTCCCGGCCTGTGCCCACCGCGGGCGCCTCTTCCCCTGTAGGCGCGGCGCCTTTGGCACTCTCGCACATACCAAGTCCGGGCTCGAAAGAAAAGCTCGCCCGCCACGTGTAGTGCTAGTTTGCTGTGGATTTGCTATTTGTCGTACGGTTTCAATATACCTCAGAGTACCTCAATATTTTGGGGGAATTTGGAGCAGGTGGAATTTATACGTAACTCGGTAACTTCATTTTTCGCATTCGTGTCAGATATGATTTGCGGTATCCTAAATTAGAACGAATGCAATGTGATAGCAATATCAAATTTCTTTTTATTTTGTATTTTTTTTTTCTTAGACTAATTTTGCTTATATTTTTATGCCCTTCTTATCAAAAATAAATACGTATTTTAACTATGTATTTACGTCATACTTGTAATTCATAATACATTTACCAATATCCATGTTGTTTTTACTTTATCAATTATAAAACAAAATATAGTTTCAGTTGAATGTTGTAATTTTTACGAGAAATCAAAATCATCATTCGTAATTTCCTCCAGAGGAAAGGAGCAGGATGATAAATAAGAAAATAATCAATCCGAAGTATTTCGAAAACCAGCTTTTGTAAGCCGTTCGTAATTTTGGTTCTTGAAACTGTAAAGGTATTGAAAATATAAAAAAAGTTTTTGCGGTAAAAAGAAGAATCAGGTTACATAATAATGAAAGAATATTACCAAACATCGATTTTCCTCCTTTTGTTGTGAAATCGTTATAACATTTTATTACTTGACCTTGCCAGCGTTGAGTGATCAGAAACGGCTTCGTGGAATTGACGAAATACCTACCGAAGTAATAGAACAAGCATAAATCAGCAATTGAAGGGTGCTTGTTCGACGGCATTAGGTGGAATTCAACTCTCCTGTGATACACCTTCAAATTAATAAAGCCGAATAAATAAGCTTTTATTCCTCGCAATTCTTAAATATTACAGATTTCTTTCGCATTTCTGTTCAATTTTGTTTTTTCTCTCTGGATTTTAAAATGTGTGCAAAGATCCGCTATTCTAAGAAATAAATCAGTTTCTTTGTATTTTATCTCTCGTGTTTAAGCAAAATTAACTCGTAGCGCATGAAGCTGTAATTTCGTTTTCCGCGAGAAATGGCGACGCCTCGTCCAACCTAGTGTCCACTTAAGCAAATATCAACATTTTCGCAAACTTTGATTTAACCTTTTTATGTTTTGAACATCCGAAAATTAATGTAATTTCGTTCAATACATGCATTAATGTGTGTGAATGAAAGTTAGAGAGTAACCAATTAGTTCTTAATTAACATCAGGGGAAACTACCAAACTCTCCAACAAATATGTCAATGTCGTGACGCGCGTCGGCAGTTATCCCTTGCAAGCGCCAAACGTTTCAGGCCCATTCAGACCCCTTCCATTATTCAAAGCTGCGATTGCATTTTCCGGACCATTCCCGGGCGCACTTTAGCTGGACCTGCAGAGGCTGCTGCAAGGACGATTGCCTAATTTGCTGGCACTGGGTCTGTTTGCATTGGCTCGCGAAAGTGCGGGGAAAGTTTTGATGTGTGTCAGGCCGTACGTGCTATGTTCCGCGTGCCGTGTGTGCCATCTTTTGGGCTCTCGCAAAGCACGGGGTTCGCTGGACGCTGTGACCTAATGACCTCGCCCGTTACTAGTCGGTCTTTGCTTCCGCTAGCGTGCATTTGTACATTTATGATGCCTGGAGAGAATTGGATTTCAACGGTTCTTTATTCAGCTGTTGTAATTTAACAAAAACTAACCCAGGGAAATTGGTTAGATCTTTAAACACAACTTTTATCCATTATAAAAATTTAACATTTTACATGCTCTAGTGATAATAATTATCCCACTCTAGCTGAAGTAATGTGGTGATTTTTTGGGGCATTAATTTATCACTATCTTTCATTGGGTAGTAAAAGTAATAGTATGGTTTATAGTATAAAATGGAAATAATATTTTTACATCCCATCGGCGCTTCCCAGTCCCGTCTCGCGTACCCGAGCGGGAAATCAAGGATGCGCAAACTTATCACACTTGCCCCCCACGTAAATATAAAATTGGCACCACTTATATAAACATTTTTAAAAGAATTTAAGCTATTGTGGGGTATAAATACTGTACCCCTGTTCATGACATCATTAATAAACGTAAATCGAAGGGGCCAGTGGCCTACAAAACAAGGTTTTATAGTGCGATTTTCTAACCGTGTCCCTGGCAGGTATCAGCTGTTGACGGGTACATCCAATTGGTAGCTTTAAATGTCACTACAATGACGTCACCATGATGAGGTTCAAGCTCCTTGTTGCGGGTTGCTTTTGTGTCGGCCTGTTGTAGACTTTTTTCAAATGTCGTATGGAATTTCGAGATGAAATTGTCTCTTCCGTGATAAGGTGTATAAGTACAGAAAAATTTCATCCATATTTTGTGGATTCAGATAACCTCTTCATTCTTTGCGCATCATTTATACGCTTACCGCTACTCAAATTACATTTTTAATAGAAATGTTGTTTATATTTGGAAATGTTATTAAGTCTAGTGCTTGAATAGTAAAGGTGTGATTTTTCAATATTTTCTTACACTTGATCCATATGGTTGTATTCCCTGATAGTGTTCAATTCATCATCCTTCACTCGCGTGATACTTTCTCAATCACACTCGGTCATATTTCAATGATCATATTTCATGTTTCATTTGCAGCTGATAATTTCTTCCAGTGTCGAAAGCAAAAAGAATAATGAACACATTCTAAAACAGTTTTGAAACTGTTGAGAATATTTTCGGTCTTTGAAGTTAGTATAACTGTTTTCTAGAGACGTCCCCATCTGATAACGACGGACCAAAACGGATATTACGTGCGCCTTGTAGCGTGTAAGTAAAGCTTTCGAAGCATCGAGTATTATTCACTGAGCATTTCATAATGTTCCGCTTGTTGTACCTTGTACGAGATAACTCTTCGACCCTCTATAGGAAAATATTTACATTCTGAACTTGCTACCACGTAGTTCACATTCAGTCATTTATTCTGCGCTATTATTGTCTGATCACGTCCACAGTCCTACAGATCCAGAAAAATGCTATGGATACGCATTTGAGAGATGTAATTGATTGATAGAAACTTCTAGTAGATGAAATAGTCATGAATAAGGCTAGGATTTTTATGATTTTGCATCTCGTTTTCCAAAAATACTTTTTTGGTATTAACATACTCATATTTCACAACATTTTGAGTTTTTATGGCGTATATTCATCATGTAGTGCATTTTTTGCCGTTGTGAGGTTGAAATATTTCTGGAAATTTTTAGTTTTTATTTCTTCGTTTGCTAATTTTTTTTAATTTTTACACATTAAATAAATGTGTTCTCTTTTCACCGATAATCACAGAGAGCAGGAACACTATCGCAATTGGTACGATGCGTCTGTAAACCGCTAACGAAAATATAGTCGATTGCCAATTGTCAAGGTTAGAGCCTCTTATATGTCACTTCTTGTGAATTCCGATAACCATTTAACTTAAGGTAGACGAGATGGCTCATCACAGTTTCCAAGCTAACGCGAGTTCTGAGAAATAAAACAATCGCGACTGTAGACCGCGTCGCGCCAGATAAGGGTTAACAGAATGTAAAACGTGTGTGATGTTTGAAAGCAGAAAATGCAAGTCTATCCCCACTGTGAGACTCTATAGCCCCTCAACAGGTTTCGTCTCGTCATTCTTTGTGGATTAGTGTATGAATAGGAGACCCGCGTAGGGTAGATTGCATGTTTCAACATGAATAACTGAGGAGCTCGAACGGGTGTTGTAAATATGGCTTCCAAGCTGATTCTCCCGTACCCAAACACGAATGTTCATACAAAAGAAGAGGAAATTGCACTCCTGCCTCTCGTAATTACTTCGAAGTGGAAAAGATGGACGAGGACCACTCCATTAATAAATTTAGCTGCTGAGAAATGAAGTAGGCTTCTTTGTGTTTATTGTACGGTGTTACAATAAATAACTCTTTCACAGTTTATCTATCTTCTCCACAATAAGAAACATTTTTGTTTCTGAATCGAAGAATACGTGCTCTAGCTGTTCATCTTGTTCCACGTACCTTCCTACAACACCAGTGATGGATGAGTTTAAAATGCAATCCACAGCAGCGAGTGCGAATTGCATTACCAACTAAGTACTACGCACTTACGTACATTCTATTTCCGTATCGTCTCTCGGGTTCTAAGTCGCAATTAATGTGACTTATCACCCCAATGCTTTTTTACTCATGCGAACATCTTACGCTTAGAGAAAGTACTGTAATACTACGGGGAAAACGGCGATTGTTCGTAAGCAAAACCCATTGCTCGGCCCTGCAAACGAAAATGTAAATAAAATTTGGTTACAGCTAAAACTAATCCTTTTTAACTAAAAATATCTCAGAGGGCTTCAAAATTTACATTGTTGGGTTCTCTTTGCTTTTATCAGCCAACATCCTGGCGTTTTGATGTGCTAGACTGAAAGGATGCTGGAGAGAGCGCTCGAGGCTGTTCCGGGTATTCGGTGCAGTTCATTTTCTGATGAGTATCGTTGGCTTTTGTGTCTTGGGGTTAGACTATTCTCAGCACAACCTCGCCATCCCCACCTGTCCTCCCACTCGCGCACAATACAAGCGACAGCGTTCCTCATCTGAACGGCAGCGCGCGTCCATTTCTGAGCCCTGCTCACGATTTCCTAGTATAATTTCAAGGCTGTTGCTCGCATACTCGCCAAGGAAGATTTTTGCGAGAGATCGTGAATAATTTTTTTCTCAGAAATGTAAATTACCGTTGGGTGGCCAGAACTTTACGAAAATTACATCTAAATTTCATACCCATTGCCTCCCCCCCCTCCCTATCATTCCTTGAAGATATGAAACACACATAACGTAATGTATTGTCTTCTTAACCGTGTGCAGTTTGTACGGTGCCAATGTTTTGCCTTATGTGTGTTGTCAATCGTAGTGAGGGACGAAATTTGTTTCCAATTCTGTATAAGATTCTCAGAGGAGATTTCTCAACGTTGGAAACTTATTGTTTGTGCTGTGTTGTGAGAAATATTATCCGTAGGACTACAACTTATTCTATTCAGGAAATGCGTCTTTTGAGCGTAATATGTATACAGCGACTGGGAAACTCGAGCCATCCATGCCTGTGGAATTCTGGCGCTTAATTAGCGCTGTGGCGGAAGCGAGGCATCGGTGGAGCTATGCACGGAGTCCGGTTGTGCCTTCGTGTTCGTTGCACGCCAGTTCTCTCGAGGTATCTTCTCTCGGAACTGCAAAGCAGTCTTTATGTTATCGAGAATATGCACGGTTTCTTCAACTTTCTTCGTCTTAGAAATGCAGCGTTCTCGGATCCCGGGAACCGACCTTAAAATCTTTGTTATCGAGAATTTCTGCTGCGTTTAGCTTAAATGTTTTGGTAAATGTGTTGTAAGAAAATTGAGCGAAGAGAAATTGAAAGACATTATCTTTTACTAGTGTTACTTTTGAGTATATGATCGATAAATTGATTGGCAAATACTATTGACCTACGTTTTATTTTGATTTATTGGCCAAGAGGTCATATATTGATGTCTAGTACAGTTATTTGGTGAAAATGAAGGTTTTAACCTTCCTGATAATTCTAATCGCCCTGTGATAAGAGCATGACCTGTTAGGGTTGTCTTAGTAACCGGAATGCCCAGTTTGAGATTATTTATGTTATGATAAGAGATCGATGTTACTACGTTGCATTATTTCCCAGAAGAAATGAGTGACGGTTACTAGCAATTCATCTTAGCAGAGTCATAATGATGCATGTTTTATGTTGGTCTCTAATGAGATACACAAAACAACGCATATTTTGATTCAAAGTGAGTGGAAATTGTGTGACCTTCCATAGTTTTTCGTATGGTTTTAATAAATTAAGCGGGATTCGCAAGAGAATATGCGAAAGGGTTAGATATGTACACAAGGGAAAGAAAAAGATTTCCAAGTAGTACCATGAAATTCTTGTTCGGCTTTTTGTATGCATTCTGCTCCTTCCCTGCAGAGGGTGTGGCACTTAACGAACACCATGTGGCAGCTAGTATATCATTTTCGAATGGGAGGGTGGAGCACTCACCACCTGTACGAGCCATCTGCCATTTCACAGTTACATGAACTTAGTCGTGATGTACGGCCGTATTTGTAGTTAAAGAACCTCCCTTCGCTCAGTTGTTACATAGGCGGTGTGTGCGAAAGTGGCAAGGGAAAAGACTACATTTGTGGTGAGTAATATCTACACATCTCAGTGGTAAATGCACAGGATTATATCAGTGAGAGAAAATGCCTATCGTAGGAAATTCCCGTGATAAATGAAAGTATGTTTGAGCACTCAGTTAAACTTGCATTCCTTTCTAGGAACGGCAATGGTTTATTTACCATTGTGGAAGATCTGTTACCTGTGCTTCCTAAAGGAAGGAAGGAAGGAAGGAATGCTTCTTAAAATAGTTAATTTAAATTAAATGAGTTTTGATTTCCTGTTTACTGTTTATAAAATCATTTGTTTCATTTCCGCGTGCATCATTTGATGTCGAAAATGGATTCAGGATTGCACAATCCTGATTATGAATTTTCTTGAACGTAATCATGCAGTCCACAAAATGTGAATTCAGATATTGGATTTCCAATTTCACGTATTTGGTAACTGTTGCCATTTGACAGTTGATAAAGTTAAAATATTGAATAAGTGCTAAAAACTAAGAACATTCATTTCATTTGATGCTCCGTATTTTGTGATATATTTTATAAGAACAGTGCAATTTCTGTTCATGGGATCTGTATAATTTTGTTAGAGCCATGTTCTTTGAACTGATGTTGCATTCATTGATCGCAGATTTTAAATATTTATTATTAGTGTTGAAAGTAGTTAGACAATTACCTGGCGCATTTACTGCTTTGAGATTACAATCTATGCACGTAATTTCTGGTAAATGAACGTATAAAATTCTTTCAAAAAGTTGAATTGTGAATGTAGTGAAGTTGATAAATTGGTTGTGCTATTTTAAACATATATTATAATCTGATGTAATGGAACAATTTCTTTAGTCAAAGCTGAATTATGTGGGGATATGGGAGGGGGTTAAAAGAAAAGAAAATGATGTCGCGAGTGCATCTCTAACAGCAGAGCCCTCTGCGGGAGGCAGGGCAGGGCAGTGCCGGCGGGCTCCGCCGCCCTGACCGCGCTCACGCGCCTGACCTGCGCCACTGCAATGCGTGCGTATCGACCCACGCACCTCGGGGCTGCGTCGCTCCGTGCAGCCGGTCGGAGGGCATCCCGCGACGCTGCGGCTCCGGCGGCGCGCGCCGTGCGGCATGGGCGGTGCGGGGCGCGGAGGAGAGGGGAGCGGCGGCGGCGAGGGTGGGGGTTCCGCGCGGCTCGCCGCCACCGCCACCGCCGCAGCGCGCCGCAGTCGCTGTGGAAGCCCCGTTGCGAGTGCGCGCACGACAGTGGCCTTCGAAGTGGCAGAAGCGAGCGGCGACGCGCCGTCGTTCAAGTCTCCGAGCGCGAGTTCGAACCTGTAGCGTTAGCGGAAATGCCGCGCCCCAAGCCCGCAGCCGCCTTGTCGCGGTTCGCGCGCTACCTCAAGATGCGCACCAAGGTAGGTCACAGCCCTCGAGCGGTCGGCGCCCGCGCGCGGTGCAGCTGTCCTGTCCTCCTCGCCGCCGTCGCTGCTGCGGCCCCGCGTTCGCGCCCGGGCCGCGCTGGCGACGGCGACGGCGGCCTCGGCGCCGGCCTCCGCGGGATCGATAGATGCCGCGAGATATCGGTGCGCCCCGCAGGCAGGCGTCGGGGGCGGAGCCGGGCTGCGCCGCGGCGCTCGCTTTGTTAATGTGGCCCACTCGCTTCCCTGTTCTGGTCTCTGGTAACTGAGGCCGCCCACGCCGACTTTCGCGGCGGCCGGATACGGCGCCCGTCCAAGGAAGGGGACGATGGTGGAGTCGTATCTCGGGAATGGGTTAATTTCGACTTCCTTTGTCCTCGTCTGAACGAACACTGGGGTCGCATTAGCTTTCCCGTTTTAGAACGTCACGGTTTTTGCTGGTCTCGGATTCACAACCGGTGCAATTACAATAACATAAACATAATTACATAAACAATCAGTTACACATAACATTCTTAAATTGCTATCTGGGAATTATTATGATGCTATCAAATCATTGTTATTGAAAATAATAAATAATTAATATAGAAATGAGAATATGATAAATATTAATATTTTATTAAATTTGTCAAAGGTGAAGATAAATTAATTAGATATTGAAAAAGGAACTAAATATGTGATGATTAGTGCGAGATTGTTTTCACGAAGCCGTACATATGGTTTCTGAAGAAATCTGTAACAACTCGTTTCCTTAAAATGCTATGATAATTGAAGTATCGATATGCACCCTTCTTTGCGTATTTGGACACAAGTGTAAAATGACATCACTGATATATTTCCCCGTTCAGTATCCTTCATTGAAACAAAGCACATTTCGTACAGACGTTTGGCTAAGAGAATATAATAGTACCACTACCCGCCCTGTTTTTAGAGTAACTTCTACGGTCTTAATCGTATTAAAAAGTAAACAAATACAAGTAGGCGAATGTTTTCTCAAGTTTTATACTACCTATTCTTATCAAAATAGTTTTGATATGGCTTGTTCGAAAAACATTTCAGTACTTTATTATTCATGGAAATTATTTAAGCGTTGTCCATGGTTATTTCTCCATTTTCGTTGAATATTGTACGTATAAAAGAACATACACATTCAAATACTCTGAAGCAAACATCGCTGTTGGCGAGTGGGCGCGATAATTTTTTATTTATATGCAGAAGGAATTATCAAGTAGTTTTTTTTTAAATTTTATTTTCCCAGCATATAAGAATACTGTATCATTATTTTCTTAAAATGTCAATGAATTCTTTATTGCTATCAGCATGCTTATCGGAATCTCTCGCGGAGTATTTGTTGGAGAAACAAAAGTTTACTTACTATTACAAATCTTTCCGTAGATGTGCGCCAGAGCCATGCTGAGTTCCAGAAACAGTGGAGAGAAGAAGAAAGTAAAGGACAGGGATACTCAGGAACAAGGGACCCAAGAATCCGGCCATCGACGGGAGAGCACTCGATCGGTATAGTTGCACAATTATCAAAAGGGGGGAAACGAACTACGAAATCGATTATACTAAGTCTCATTTTAGTACATTTGAATCGCTTTTGGATTGAAGGTTTTATCTAGAGTTTTTGACGTGAATTCGTGGACGTTTTTTAAGAGGGAACATGAGTGTAATAAGGACTTGTGAAACCTGTGAGCCCTCCAGATGCCTTGTAACTTGGTTTACGCAATAAGAGCACATTATTACCGCTACATTTTTATCTTAAAATAGTCATAGTAAGTTTCGGAAGCGATTTGTCATTATTGTAGAAGGAATATATTTAAATATTTTTACGTTACTTTCCCCATCTTACGACTTGGCTACTAATTGGAAACCCGAAGAGAGTTATTAGGATGTAATTTTACCCACTAATTTGCTTCAGCTACGGATTCCGAGTGAAGTTCTGTTCGAATTTCGGCAGTTTGTTGGTAATTAACTGTCCAAAGACCGAATGAGAGACAACGCGTTTGCCTTCAGAAAAATCGATTCTATTAAATATATTTTTATGCGATTTAACAGCATGTCCACATTAATTGTACTATGGAACATTTCAATGCTGCATTCGATGTTTTATTGCGTAAGTTTGACGTCCAGAACTGATACCGCCTGGCAAAGTCCTGAGAAGGCCCTGCTAACTTCTTCGTTTTGTTGCGTATCTCGCCGGAAGGTCGAGGGAGGGGCCCATGCTTTCTTGCTGGTTAGCTCTCCTGCCTGGAGGTGGATGCGGGCGTCTCCGGTCACTTCCTCGCCGGCAGCGCTGGCTGGCTCGTGCGCGCCGGGCGCAGGAACCAGTCGGTGGACTCTCCGCAGCATGTGGGACGCCCCGCCACCGCTCATCGACGGCCCCGTTCCCCAGGCGGTAGAAAGCTCGCCGCCGCCATCGTGGCTTGTCGGTGCCCGGAAGTGGAGCGGGCGCGGCTTCCGGTGGCGACCGCCGTTGTGCGCTGTCCACCCGCGCTCGGAAGGTCCATTCTGCTGGCCACTGCCCCGCCCCGCCTCGCCCCGCCTCGCCCCGCCTCGCCCCGCCTCGCCCCGCCTCGCCCCGCCCCGTCTCGCCTCGCCCCGTCTCGCCTCGCCCCGTCTCGCCTCGCCCCGTCTCGCCTCGCCCCGTCTCGCCTCGCCCCGTCTCGCCTCGCCCCGTCTCGCCTCGCCCCGTCTCGCCTCGCCCCGTCTCGCCCCGTCTCGCCCCGTCTCGCCCCGTCTCGCCCCGTCTCGCCCCGTCTCGCCCCGTCTCGCCCCGTCTCGCCCCGCCCCGCGCCTCCGAGGGCGGCCGCTTTCTGGCGGATGAGTAGCGACGTGTTGCTGGCGACCAGATTCAGCCGAAATGTTTTCTGGCTAATGCGTTCGCCTGAATTACCCCCCCCCCTCCTCTACGAGCACGTGTGATCGTTTTAATAGTCGTGATCCCTTTAATTTCAGTTGTCAATATAAAAGAGAATGGAAATAATGGCACCTTGGAGGTTTTGTTTGAAGCAAATTTCCAAACTTTAGCACACGTGAATTATCACGTTTTCCTTCTGGCGAATGATTCCATATAGTCAAACAAAACATTGATCAACAGATTTGTCTACGCAGGAGTGGAGAAAACGACCATAGCATTTCCCTGTATAAATAGTTCGTGAAAAGTTTAAAGTTTCCTCAAAATACGATATTTTTGAAAAACAATAGATAAAAGAATTGTAAACATTAGTTGCTTCCTGCTTGTTCTCCGTATTTCACGTGCGATTCCTTTCTTTCATCTCAAGCATTGCTGACATTTTTGTATCCACCAACTTTAGTCCGCGAACAATAAAATTTATATTAAAAAAAATTCTTCAGTTTGTCTTAATCGCTTTAAATGCTGAAATACCATTTGAAGATTATATGATATAACAGGCGCTCGGTTCCCTTCTTAGATGTCTTTATTTCCAATAATAATAATAAAAAAAAAATTAAAAAAAATAATTCTTTTCCGGAAGACACTAGAAGCACGTAGAAAAGTTTCCTCTTTCATTTGTGCTTTGAAGTGGGTCAGGATCTGGAAGCTTCTGGAAAGTTGACGAGGGTAGTTCCTCCCCTCTTTTTCCAACCCCCTCCACTGTCCTCCCCATTGAGTCCTCGGGCTCCTTGCCGAGGGGGGGGGGGGGAGCAGGGTGCGCATGCGCAGACACGCGCGTCTTTGCCGATACAATGGGCCCCCCCTCTCGTACGAGGGACGAGTGAAATGGAAGGTTTAATAGCCATTTCATGAAAGTACCCCGTATTAATTTCGATAACTCCTTTCTTGGAACTACGTAAGCTTGTTTTAGAAGTACTTTCAAGCCATATATTGCGCTCCATATTCCAAAAGTACAATTTTTATACAAAACAACTGTGTATACAAGTTACATTTCACTTAAACATGTCCGCATGCGTTGTTTAGATTCAAATTTAGCATAACAGGTTATCTCGTTGATAATGTGAGCTAAGCCAGTTTTAAGGGGAGGAGGAGTAGGGGGAAAATTGTGTGCAGACGCGACAAACGCGCGATGTCAGAGCGGGAATGAATTTTAATTATGACACATTCAATCTTTTCTCCACGATAGAAGGAAGATACGTTTCTTTCGTGAACCTAATATTTTTTTATGAGATTAGTGGACAGAACATTCTATGTATATCAGAGAATCGGGTAATCGTTAGAAAATATTGATGCTGCTTATTATTCCAACTTTCCGAAAATAGCTTCAAGCGTAGCGTCGTGTTGACGCTGTGTCAAAGGAAAACTGAGCGACCGGAAATAACATCCGAATGTGATAAGAGTTACTAAGTTTCCTCTTTCACGCATGAAAGCATGCATGAAATGCATGCATGCATGCATGTATGTATACATGCATGCGTGAGTGTTATGTACGTACTACTTCATCCAAGACTGAAAGTAGTGCGAAGTTTCATTAATCCAATTCTTATTTCACATTACCGTTATTCTAAACTTATAAATTTAAAATGAATATTAAAAAAATCGCAAATAATGGAAATACGGAGGAAGTCCTCGCATTTTGGCACCATGGTGCTGTCCATTGCTTTGACTTCGACAATGAATGAAAATGCGTTTGGTTATAAACGTGGATTCCGAGTAATTGTGTAACCTTGGCTCATTCCTGCGTCCCGTATGCTCCGCTGGGAATCCCGTCGAGAGAGTGCTGTGGAAGGAGTATTCGCGACGTGCCTCCGAACTCTTAGCTTCTTCGTCAAGGTAATGACGCTAGCGGTGCCGGCCCTTGGCGAATCCCGCTCTTCGTCATGAGCGCTTCACCGAGAAGGAACGCGCGGGACACCTGCTGTGCATCATGTTCTTTGCGTGCGGAGAATTGTCGTGTTCCGGAGTTCCCGCCTTTCTAGGAGGGTTTTTAATTTTTATCAGAGGTGATCCTCCAGATATGAAGTTGCGCAATGTAATGTCGGTTAATTTATGCCTTCTAATGGAGGGAGGTAAAATAGTCATTAATAAATAAATATTAATGATGCTGATGAAGTGTTGAAGCAACTGTCGATACTGGAAAATTGATTGCACCATCTTTGTATCATCCGATAGTATACTGACTCAGACTAGCTTTCTATTATACTCTGGAATAATGACTAATCTTTTGTAAAGTGTAAGTTAGTAAAATTCTTGTGACAAAGAAGATTTTGCAGGTAGCCCATATTGTGGGGTTTGTGTTTAGATCCCCAGTTTTCAGTTAAACGCTTCATTGTTGGATAAATTACCCGAAGGAAGCAAAATCCTCTGCCGCCCTTGGCACTTGTCATTTACTCGCTGTTTCGGATCCATGCGGCGGGACGGGTGTGCGCAGAAACGAAATGGAAAGTTGAGCGGGGGCGGGCGGCAGGGGGTTTCCTCTTGGAACAGACGCGCGCTGGGTTCCGCTACCTTGGGGCGGTTTCTCCCGGCCTCCCCCGCCCTCGGCGCTTCTCACGCGAGCCCCCTGCCCGCCGCCCGGCAAGAGGCTTCGGAGCTTTCGATTGCATCACCGAGTTGTAGACGAGCAGTAGCATTGAACTCGGGCGCGTCAGACGGAGAATGATTCAGAATGCCGAGTTTCCTCACGCGATCGTTATTGCTCTGCGCAGGGATTTAAACGTACGTGCAGCTTTTTCAAAAACATTTTATGGAGCCTGCGCCATTTCACTGTTTAATTACTAGCAGATTGGCTCGGCTTTGCGTCGTAGAATCGAGGTCGTAGTTATCAGTTACGATCCTCATATTTGCAAATTTACGGTCAGTCGTTCCCATTTTACTGCCGAGACGTGTGTCGAGCCATGAGTCGCAGCCACGTGCGTAAAGTCTTCGGTTAGTGAAGTAATGTCGAAATAAGAGTAATTAAATTATTAAGAGCAATTGGATACTGTAGGCTTCGCCTTGCAATAATTATAGATTTCTGTGCAAAAATTGGCTTGTTAATCGATCATTCACTCGTACGGTTAGTTCGTAGGGTATATTTCACATTCTTTTGACGCAAATGGCACTTCCTTACATATTTACTCTCAAAGGGTGGGAGAATGACGACGACGTATTGTCACATTCTGGTTTGGCATGAAGCACACACACTCTGAAGGACATGGATGTGAAGATTTTACTTTTTTATTAGTTTGTCAAATAGGCGCGGAGATCATCCTGTTGTCCTTGTAGTTAATCCATGTAGTAATTGATCACAGGTCCGTTCTTAAGAAAAACCGGTTATCCTTTTCTTACCCTTCATTTCGTTGCTGCCTTTTTTTTGTTTAGTAAACACATGTTTGATGCTAAGTGTATTTCTTTCTTCCGTTCGTTCTTTTACTTACAATTAGCTGAAAAGAAGGTTTTACTTGCGCCAATTAACATGTACGTAGCTTATATGAAAGAAAATGATTCGAATGGCCTATTAAAGGCATGTTTCACGACTGTTGAAAATTTCATGTGTACGGTAACCTGTCCGTCGTGGAAATGCCCGTTACTCAACTAATGGTAAAATGTTTTATTATAATAAACGTGTTTCGTGATAATAAATAAGGAAAACGTTCGCTAGGAAGAGGAATCCGAAATGCTAAGCGGCATTTTCTTTGTGGTGGTGGTGGTGGTGGTGGCGGCGGCGGAGAGAACGCCTCAGGCACCCGACGTTTTACTGTCGCAAACGTCCATTGGAGGAGGGGGTTATCAGCGGCATAACTGCTCGGGCACTTGCAGCGGCACGCACGCGGGCACTCCGGCCGCGGAAAGGTCACGGCGGACGCGGCGCCGCCGCCGGCTGCAGCTCCAGCTCCAGCTCCAGCCTCTTGCGCTCGGCGGCTGTTGCAGTGTGGGCAGCGGCCATTCGGCGCGAGTGTAATCATCTCGGCTAATTGAGGCCTTCATATGTGCTATTTAGATTCTTTAAAGGGGGCCTTTATACATTTGAAAAACAGCTTCCCGCGCGGTAATATGTTAATTTCATCAGAGTAATTTTTAACAACACCAATATATTAATTGACTGTACGTTACCTCTTCATTGATCTACAAAAATCTATTTTATTTTCACAGTAGACAATTTTGACGCCAACATTTTTCTTCTGTGTTTTAATCTTATATATGAAAGTACTTCGATCAAATGTGTAAGGATATACGCGAGGCCTTTATACGTAGTGCTTTTTTGAATTGGAAAAATCCACCTAATAAGGTGGACAAAAGTAATGGATATGTTTATGTGATAAATAAATCTCATTTGAGTGCTTTGTTTTGACTTAGTTGCTGTGATTTTTTTTTTTTAATTATAGCTTTATTACGTTGTGCAAATAACGACAACACACTTAGATTGACCTTTTCATTTTGGAAGTAAAGCTTCTTAAACTTTGTCCAGAGCACGTCTCCGAGAAAATATAGTTTTCCTGGTAGGAGGACTTAGGCCGAATATAAACGGGAAAAATGTTTCCTCCCCAATCCATCCCTCCACCGCCAAAGGAGGGTGTTTCAAAGAAAAGTCGCCGGAGGGGTGAGTCACGTGTTTGTAGACCTCTTGTGCCGACCTTCCGAGAAACTTCGTTGCTTTCTCCGAAGCTTCCAGCATTTCTAGCAGCGGCGCCGAAGGCGGCTGTGGGGGAAAAGGAAGGTCAGGATGACTAGGGCTTGCGGAAAACGTGCTTGCCTCCTAGCGACGAAATCGACTGCATTCGGGGTATTATTTGCAGGTGTAATCCCAACTTTTCGCTGTCGGTTTTCGAAAGCATATATGAAATCTAATCTCGTCTACGTTAATGGGAATGTTTCCAATGGCTAGCTGTGTCGGATAAGAGAATGGAACGGTAGTTGTGGAGGGCGATCGTGCTCCCGTGTGACGGAGCACAGGCCCTTAGCGCCGCGTGGCGCCGCTGCGCGCGAACCGGTCCGCGCCTCGAGGCCGAGGGGCTTGCCCCGGCTGCAACGGCGACTGCGCATGCGGCCTACGCCCTCTTGCACCTCTGCGCCAATACTCCAGCAAATGGGATGGGCCGGTAGTCGATGTGGAAGGAGTGGAACTCGCATATGTCGTTTCCAATTTGCTGTCTCGGGCTTCAGTTCATCGTTAGGAAGTGTTCGTCGTGGCCATTTGATCGGTAATGTCGGTGACTCTTGAGGCGATGTTTAGTTTGGGAATGCAGAAGGATTGCTTCATTGCACAATTAAACTAATAAAAGATTTACTTTACTTCAAAGATATCTTCAAAGGGGAAGCCTGATGAAGGAAGCTAAAGTACGTTAATTTTCTGTTACATGCTTCCTTAGGACTGTCAGTGGAATCGAAATATAATTTTGTCAGAACGTGGTAACGTTTGTTGACAATGTTCTCAAGTTTGATAATTGATTATCTAATAATATTATGCAGTAAGATATTCAAATCGGAGGGGTTTGTGTTAAATAAGTAGGAAATGAGATGACTTGTTTATATCGGCGAGAAAGGAATGCAGAAATGGAAAGTAGAACATGGAAAGTGCGAAATTTCTTGCTTCGTACGTGTGTGATGTTCTTCCTTGATAGAACACGTTAATATCTCCTTGAAATCCCCTTGAACCGGACGCGCACCTTCGCCTTTGGTTCATCCCTGACACAGCGCTTTCGAGCTCGCATCTCAAATGCTTCCACGTTTAACTTCCGATAAGCGAGAGTACAAACTTGTGTGAGGCAGTATATTAAAAGTAGATTCTTTTATTAACTCTGCATTTTTTTATTTTCTCTCTGTCTGACCACGAGGACGATTTAGTTGCATACATAGTCCCTTTCTGCAGTGTTACATGCTATTGGATGAATTGTGGATAATTTTTATTACTAAAACAATTGATACAAATCACTTCAAGAAACAAATCGGCCTGGATGCAAAATTAGTTACGAACATTTTTTTATTTGACTTCTTTTGTAAATTTCCTTTTAAAAAAACAGGTGGGACGTTGAAATTGGGGACAAATTGTGGAATAGTAGAATGTAAATTTCGATTTAGCTTTCTCACTCGAGGAAATTAGACCACATAGACGTAAAACGAAGGTCAGTAATTGTTAGTGAATGTAGTATTTATACTAAGAGATCTCAAGAGCATACTAGTTTATGTAATACTTTTTATTAATTTATCCGCTCGTTTCTAAGCGTGGTATTGAAAATGCCTTGTACAGGATTTCCACCTTATTACGAAATTCTTATGAAACGTCGAACTGTTGAACGTTTGCTCTCGGACCGCGTTTGTGGAGACCCGTTTGTCCACAAGAACATTCAAAACAATACGAAATAGATTGTTTACCTGTCGCCCAAGTGCGTCAGAAAGCGGCAAATTTTGCGTGTGTATGTGTGGGGCGGATGCACATCCTGTTCGGGAGAGGGGCGATGCTTTGGGCACGGCTCCCGAAATAGATGGATGCGAGGGAAGCGCTCCAACAAGAGCCAAGCGCCAAGTGCCAAGTGCCAAGCGGCGGCCGTTGCGAAACGGCGCGCATTCCTCTGCGCCCGCGCCACTCTCGCTTCGGCGGCACTGGGCGGGCGGGCGCCTCGGCCGACACTGCGGGCGGCCACGGCGCCGCTGGCGGGCGGCGCTCCTTATTCTCTTCATTCAGTCACTCATTCTCACTCATTCATTCATTTACTAATTCATTCATTTACTAATTCATTCATTTACTAATTCATTCATTTACTAATTCATTCATTTACTAATTCATTCATTTACTAATTCATTCATTTACTAATTCATTCATTTACTAATTCATTCATTTACTAATTCATTCATTTACTAATTCATTCATTTACTAATTCATTCATTTACTAATTCATTCATTTACTAATTCATTCATTCATTCATTCACTCATTCATTCGGTCAACCATTTGAGTGTTCACTGACCTGTTCTCTTAACATGAACGTATTCATTCTCTAGAAGGCAATAACAAATGTCGAAATGATGTCCTTGGTGGCACGAATACCAGGCAATCATACTGCTAGTAATATTTTTTTAAAATATAAATTGCCAAATAATTTGATCAGCAGAATGTTGTGAGTTGCAGTTTGCTGTAGAAAATATTACAACTTTAACTTCGTGGGCTGTAAATAGAAGCGACTCTTCATAAAAGTGCCAATGCTCCCTGGGGAACGGTCGGTTTATAATCCTTGAAAAATCAGGGACCAGAAAACGTGACTTGGGGGAAAATATGTTCGTCTCCCCCATTCTATTCCATTCTGCTAAAATTTTGAGGGAAAGTGTCTAAAATACATTATTGCTAGATACGTGGCAGGTGTAAGAGATGACACCACGCAGTTATAATCGAATTTCTGTTAAAGTGTGATTCTATTCTAAAGTGGAAATAAATAATAGGGTCGTCTTGTGGATTACAGTAAGAACTGATACAATTTAGAGGAGATAGACTTGCATTTCTCGAAGCATAGAAATTGTTACTATCACAACTGTTAAAGTATTGCTTGAATTTTCTGAAGTCTTCTGCTTCGTGCTGACTCGTTATATATCGTAATGGTCTTCACTTTCGAACTCTTTTTTAAAGAAATATTCAAGGCTCGTGAGAGATATCAATATGAAAACCTTTGTGAAACTGCACTATTTTACGAAAGAGGAAACCCTATATGTCAACAAATTAGAACTTATCGTGTTCTTTAAGTCCTCTCATTACGCATTCATTGTGGAATGTTTTCACCTATAAGCGCGTTTCTTAAAATATCGCCTGAACATAACTAATCACTTCCCTTGAGTTGTCCATTTGGGGGTGTCCATTCGCGTCACGAGACAATGATCACGCGTTTGGAACGAAACGATCTCGTAGATCGTGTTGTATAATCGTTGCGTCACGGCAGAGATGCCTTCACGCTTTCTGCCTTGTTATGGGCTCGCCCAACGGCGGTGCGTGCAGCTCGTGCCCGGAAGCCCACAGCTCTGACGTAGCGTCGGCGTTTGTTTTGCGGTGGTCTATGGCTTGTTGCTACAGAGCCGGAAAACCAACTTCTATCGCCGACTAATTAGCATGTAATGGACTGACCAGACGTACTTTCCTCTAAATTAGGCAGTGTTGCATAGACTTCAGTAGACGCATATCGATCTATTCCGCTTTATAATGCTTGCTCGTTGTCGATTCAGCAGAAATATATTTTACGTAATGTGTTATGTCGGGGCACATCTAACTCTGTTTTATATTGATTTCACTTTGAGTAATGAGGATGAGGCCAATAAGACGGCGCTTCTTGATTTTTTTTAGAAAATTTTCTAAATTAAACAATTTGCACATCGAAAGAGACGATAAATTATTATTTTTTTTTAGAGTAGGCCACATCCTCTCAGGTACATTGAATGGAAGTTTCAGTAACCACTTTTTTCCGCTCGTTAAGTTAGGTATATTATAATTTGCAGGAAGATGTTCGTTTGGTTCCAATTTAATCAGTGTGTATACATTCATTCGACATTTCTTTGGCATGTCTCCTGAATAAATGACAACTATCATAATTAGCACGTATGACGCTACCTATCAATAGTTTTTAATATTGAGTCGATTATAAAAACATTCAGCGCTTGCAGAACGCCACTCTATAAGTGTATTTGCTGTGTGGAGTCTTCCATTCCGTAATTCCATTTTATTGGAATTTTCTGTAGTGGATTTTAGTCTTGCATTTGATCGTGTGTCAAGAACTAATTCGCCCTTCAGCATAAGCCCACGGGCTCGCCTCCTTCAGCGCGATGGTCCTCCAGGCGTCGCGACGCCGCGGACGTTAATAGATGAGGATCAACCGACCGCATCGCGTCACGGTCGCCCGCGCGCCGTGGCGCCGCCGCTGCCGCTGCCGTCGCCCACACCAGACCGGATCCGCCTCCGCCTGTGACGCGCCCGACCTCTTTTCAGCCGAGCTTGGCGTTAGTTTTCCTTTCCGCCGGGACGTTTCTCGGTAAATCATCGAACTAATGTCATCAGTGTGACTTGACAACTCGATCCTCGATCCCTCTGCTCTCCTAACCTCTCAGGAGTCATTTCTCGACTTCTTTGTCTCCGTTTCTACCGCTCATAAAAGACGAACACAAGCCCACTTTTCGCGCGTCGCGTCCTACCCTTCCTCCTCTTGTCATGTAAATGTGTGGTTTACGTTTCCACATGCTCCCCCCCTCCACCAACTGCATTAGCTCGCGATTTGTATACATCCGTAACGTCACGCTTCGTCTGACACCGAGTGCCCCTGCCCGTGGCGTACCTGTTGGTGTGTTTACGTGCAGTTGGCGCGCGCGCTCCGTCCCTCCCCGCCCCTACGGCGCGCCGCCACCGCGGTTACGCCAAGCGCCGTTTCCGCCGTCAGCGCTCGGTTAACGGCCGCCCGCGCGATACACGCCCTCCCCCCGCCCCACCTCTCCCGCCTGTGTCCGCGCTTCGCACTGACTGCGTCACGCCGCCGAGCCGCGTGGGAACCCGAGTGCCCCGTGGGCTTTGGCTCACTGCCCCACCTGTGTCGCCCTCGCCGTTCCGTTCTTATCGCTGTCCCGTCTCTCACCACTGCGTTTCTAATATTAATAATTCGGGAATACCCCGTGTTAGATGGATAACTGCACCCGAGATGTTTGTTTATGACGTAACCACCCTATGTAAACATGATATATTACCTACCAGATTTGTGTAAATTAAAATTGGCGTATCATTCAAAATAAATTACAGACTCTATTTAATACTGGACCAATACAATAACATAGCAACCTGGAGTACAATAAATATAAAAAATGAAATGGAAAAACCACAAGGAATTCAGAATCCGCAATTATAATCTAGTTTTAATAATTATACCCTGTAAGATCTCGAAATTACACCATGCTATTTGGATGAAATATATACATTTGAATTTCCACTAATCGTGCCATACAGCATTATACAAAATCGACATTTAACATAATTTTATTATTGCCTAGTCAATAAATTTATCCAGGTTATGACAATTTCTAGTTAGCTGATATATAATTTGTAATGCATGCTGTGATGTAAACACCGAAATCTATTATACTGAAAGAGCAACAAAAAATGTGTGCGATGTGTTATCACAGGAGGGGACAAGTTGCATGTTTAAAAGTCCAGCTACAAAACAACGTTATAACGTTCGAAGGAAAACATTGTCGCAAATTATCATTTTTATCGCCAGGTCGTACTTTGGCATCGGTAACGCTGCTTTTTGCCTGGCACTCATGGTATTGCCAGTCGCGGATGGTTGACCAAAATTGATTGTTGCCAACCGTGTCGTTATGCAACCCATTGTACTCCCGTGTTTTGTGTGCGCTCGCCGCAGTTTCATTGATTCGCAGGGGAATATCTTTGGAAACAAAGGTTGTTACGATGCGGTGATTAATCGTGCACAATTACCAATTCATCGATTTGGAAAACAAATTTGCTTCGGACGTTTCAAGTGTGTGTTCTAGAAGCGTTTTCTTTTTGTTCAGAAAAAAAGTGTCCAAACAATGTCTGCTTGCTTTGCTACCGAAGGACTTCAGAAAAACTTCAATGCATTTCAGTTATTGATACAATTAATTACACATGCACACATGCATAAAATATAAATCGGAAAATCTATCAATCGTACAATAATAATGAAAGTAATTAATATTTTGTTGAGAATTCTAAGAAAATTCGAAATGTGTTTATGCTGAACTGTTCAGACTTGTACTAAATGTATATTGATTGTTTTAGCAAACTAGTATTAATAGAATGAGTCTTCCTATCAGTGAACGCAATATTGGTTGTTCGTAATCTTTGCTGGAACATTGTAAAGAGGTCTTAAGGATTGTAAACGGCGTGATTGAATAGGAGTCCCACAAACGCCTCCGTTTTGCGCGATGGGAGCGAGCGAGGAGAGGCAGAGGCGCCGCTGGGCGTCAGAGCGGCGTCTCGCGGGTTCGGGCGCGGGGGCGGAGGGGCGCAGGTGAAAGCGGGCTGCGGCGGCGGCGGCGCGGCGGCCGCGCACCGGCGCTCCGCGGCGGGCAGACGAGCGGCTCGCTGGCCGGAGGCGACGACCGCTCAGGCGGCCACGGTGCCGGCTGGAGACTGGGGACGGGGGGGGGGGGGCGCCAGGAGGACGATGCCCCCAAGGCCTAGAATTTTCGTTTGTTACCTTCCTTTATTTAACAAAATTGATTTTAAATATTTGTTAGAATTATGTAATTATTTAAAAAAATATTACACACGGTATAGTAATATATACACTACAAAAATTATATTCAATTTAATGTTTATTATTTAGCAAAAAATCTATGATTTCCTCTCTCCCAAAACACATTATCGGTTGGATCCACCCCTGCTGGGGACTGCATAGAAAAAACCATTGCCGGACAGCGATGCCCTCGGGACAGAGAAGGACCTCTCCCTTTGATTAAAGCGTTGTTAATGCTTATTCGCGGCAAACGTATCCTTGTCACCTCCCATTGCCTTCACTTGTAAACATCACTTACACTCCTTTCCTCGTCTTGACCAAATCGACCTAGCGTTTAGCGTCGTATTGCTGAGTCGTTATGTACTTGTTTACCTTAACAAGTTACTTAAAACCAGTATTTTAACAAATAAGCAGCCAAGCAGTATTAAGTAATCAAAAGCCCCCATAGCTTTTTAACAAAATTACGTATTACTGTACCTCTTAAATATTCAAAATGCTCTATACTTTTTTTCATTTCAAATGTTAATTTTTATATCAATTTTCGCACAAATTTCCAATATTATGGGATATTATTATGGGACTCAGGCTTCGGTCTTACTTAGGGTTCCAGAAGATATTAATGCGGTGCTCTCATTACTTCTGGCCTGCAGAGAAAATAGCCGTCGTGCTCCGTACCTCTCTCCAGAAGTAAAGGCACCGGAAGCACGTGCTCGGTGCTTCGATCGGATTAATTTTAGCGTCGCCTTCTTATTTTTCGCGCTTTCTCCTCGCTACGCGGGCGGCGAAAGTTGTGTTTCATGCGGCCAATCGCTTTGAAAGCCTTTCCCGACTGCCATGTTTAGGTTCTGTATAAGCGATTGTGGCTGATCCTGTTCAGGGCCCTCACAAGGTACAGCAGAGCCCTGGAGTAGCACTGGCACAAAAATGTTAATACAGTAGTTCCTGACGACCGTCGATGGTGATGCGACTATTAATAAATAAATAAAATGTAACACAAGAAAACGGCCTTAAAAGTATTGTTAAGAGTACCATGAACTCCTATATTATTACAGATTAAATTAAATTCTAGTGTATCACATCAAGAACTAATAAATTTCATTCAACGTATTACGGAACAAAAATTAAAATTAAGCATATTATATAAATTATTAAATATTCCAGCATATTATCAAACGATTTGCGTAACTGGACATTGACCGTTCTCGTGAAACTAGCTAGCGCCTTTGAAAACAAATGTATTTTCTGTTTCCTGTAATGTATATTCAAAGTTTTTAAATAATGTCAAATTAATAATCTAGAGAAGCTAGTTTGTTCTAATCTCCATCTTTCCATAATTAAATCTTCTGTAACGAAGCTATTCTTAGCTGATGCGCTCTCCAGTCTCCCAGTGGGGGGGGGTGCCAACGTCATGACCTGTATCACTTCCTTTGACCTTATTTAATACAGTGACTTGACAATTTACGTCCTTTCCCAGAATGTATTTAAATGAATAATCTTGTAGATCGAGAGATAAAGAGTTCGTCTATTCTCATGATCTTATCGGAAAGCATAGCTATTCTTTCTTCTAAGATTAATCTACCATCTCGTTCGCTTATGTACTTAGATCCTTCCGAATTTACATATTTCTTGCCTTGGTGTAATGAGGCCATGGTCGCCGTTATTTTTTGGTGGCACTTTGACATGTGAATTCGTCTTCAGCGTTACGAAACATTCGACCTTTTTCGTGAATTACGTTACGCTTGCAGTTTCCTTTGCAATTGTTTAGATCATAATGGTATGCGATAATCTCTATTCCACAAGAGATTCAAGAATAAAGTTGACACATCTTATTCGTGAGTTGATTTTGAATTATGAGCAAATTATTTGCAATGCTTTTGTTTCGACGTTGCATTTGAATGAAATAGTAATTCAAATTTCATTGCATTCTACTCGCTAATAGCTACAGCTATAGTCGCTCGGTTCACTAATGAGAAATAGAAGAACTTACTGTTCGAATTCTATGCACGAAACTCCATTTGAAAGGAAGTACATCCTCAACTTTAACGCGACGGGTAGGTGCTAAAACGTATGGTTGACATAATTTCACTAAAATGTAAGCCATTATGTATCCATATGAATAAGATTTTTCTATTATTCTTCATGATTTTATACGTAGAAAACGTTATCTGATAATATATCATTACTCTTGTTATGTATCATATGAATTCAAGAGACTGAATACTTCTTCTGTCTACAAATACCAAAAATAGCTAATTGTATTTTTTGAATCAAGAATAGACATTCCATTCGCTGCCGACTTATCTGTAGCCGAATGAGTTTTGCCGGTTTATTTAATCAGATCGACACCTACAGGTGCCGAGGCTCCGCAAACTTTGAATAGTTGCGACACATCCTTCTCCGCCGCCTAACAAATGCCCGTGCGAACAAGGTTGATCGTGAGCTTCTTTCACGAGACAGGCCGCCGCCGTCGTCGCTGCGTCGAGTGGAGAATGGAGAAAGTCTTGCGGAGTTGGACGCGTCACCGTTTACGGTAGCCGCGAGGCGGCGCTGCGCTACCGCGAATGGGGGCGCGATTGAGATCGTGCTGCGCGGATGGGGAACGAGTTCGCTAGCGCCACCGGCACCCCCGCCGCCGCCGCCACCACCTCCTCCACCACCACTACCTGTTTCTGCCGTCGACCCTCCCCCCGCCTTTGTCTCGATCACATAATTACTGTCGCCACCACCACAGACTCCGCCGCTACCTTTCACTCTTAGCAATGTTATCTCCTCCATTGGCATTCACCGCCTCGTTCACCTGTCGATGCCATTGCCTTTCCCGCTTGCCCCCCCTCACTGGCACCCCGTTCCCCCATCACTGTCACGAACGCCTCCTTTGCTTCTCTCCGTAACCTCTGTTGTTCCTATGTAACATCGTGACGTTCGACCGCTAGCTTCTCCCTGCCGGCGCCCGCCACCGTATACCTGGCCGTCCTGACACGCGCCGTGTGTCGCCTTTCTCCATCGCCTCCGACGCGCGGGCGCTGCGGTCGGCGCCCGCGGGCAGAGCGAGCGAGCGGGAGGGTGTGTCTGGGTCGGCCGACCCGCGCCGCGCCGCGCCGCGCGGCGAGGCGAGAGGCGTGGCCTGAAAGCACCGCGCCGCGCTCACCTGGCGAGCACGAGCACGAGTGCCTGCCTGCACTGCCCCTTCGTAGGTCCACGTTGTGTGTCCGTCCGTAGTGGTTGTCTCGCTGGTTGGTTGTTCGGCTACCCCCGTACATTCTGTCCTCTGCTCTTGGTATCTGTTTAGTGTGTTGCCGTACGGTAGTGTGTATCTCTTTGTTGCATGGTAGTGTAACTTAGTTTCGTTCTGGAGTGCCCTGTGTGGTGGCGTGGTGTAGTGTTCCTGGTGTGCTACGTGCGTCAGTCCTCCTGTAAAACGGGGATGCTGCGAATGTAGTTTCTCACCGCTGGCCCTTGCAGTTGGTGGCAACTTGCCATGATGTTAAGTTTACGTAAAAGGCAGGCATGATACTCATGTCTGGAAAATTACATTCCTTATATATCAAGTTTTCGCCAGCAGTTGAATACTTGTTTACCAGAAGTTAAGCCATTATCGTCAACTTTAGACTTACAGTAAAAACTCTCTCCATGTTGACTATTATTACGTGTTACGATACGTACTCCATCTTCGTTTTAATGGTTTTTAATCATGTGAAAGTAAGATTAGTATTCTAAACTTCATCTTCCGCTAATGTAGGTCATTGTTTATGGCAACGTAACGTCGAGTTTTTTAATGTGGTTATGAATGTTTAAGGTTTTTTCTGTAGCTTGTTTGAAGGCCATTGCGAAACGAAGATGGAGTACGTATATCCCATACATGTTGTAATTTAACGTGTGCACTTCGTTGTGTGCTGCAGTATGTGTGGTACTTCTTGCTGTAGTACATGTACTGTGTTGTTATTCTGTGTATTCCCCGCAAGTGGGTCATTGTCACAACCAAGTAGCTACCTAGCTCTCTTCATCGATGTATGATGCACCTGCTGCAGAAGTGAAGTTTGGCCAAATGCTAGATAGTCTCCACATCAAGTAACTGCCAAGATATTAGGAGACGAGAATTCCCTCCACTCCACGCTTAACATTTATTTGACTTGCGCATCCTAATCTCAGCAGGCATCTAGCATCTGGCTTCAATTGCGTTCGGCCGAGGTCTGCGCGTTTCGCAATTCAGTTTCGTCAGCGAATCCATATTGGCAGTCTCATCGCTGCGCAATGTGGATCGCAACGCGTGCTCTCATTCTGGCGAGCAGGTGATAGGACCTCAAGCAGCCTCTCTCGAATCGTGGAGCCTTCGGCCGAACCGGGGGTAGCCCAGCGCACTTGCAGAACGAACCAGTTGCGTGTGACCCTTTCAACCGAGTGCACCGAGTGCTTGGGTGGGATTCCTTTTGGGCAGACGCTGCGCGCGACGTCCTCGCGGGCAAAGGGCTCGGCCATCACACTTGGCGCAGGCAATCGGAAGGTTCTTGCAGATAGAGGGAAACGTTGCTCAGGCACAAGTAAATAACGGTGAGTTATGCGTCGAAAACTTCTCTTGTGATTCTAGATCAGTGGTTCCCAAAGTGCTTTTCATGAACATTTCTCGAATCTGTTGGGGCCACCCTGGGATCGTTTTGGAATGACATTTTGGAAAGGGGGTACGGAAACGGACAAAAGTGGGCGAGAGGTCTACGGGACAAACAAGTTTGGATACCTTTGCTCTAAACGAAATAATTGGAATTTTGGATGGAGTACAACAGCTGTTTTCTTCGCAAAACTGATATTGAAGTAATATTACGTACCTTACTTTGCTGGGTGCAGTTGATTTATGCTACTAATCGCTCTTATACCAACAGATGTGTTTCATTGAGAGAGAAAAAACGGTCGCCCTTTTTCTTCCCATGCAGGAAATGTTTAAAATTGTTTTTTGGTAGCTTTCGTAACACGCCCGTGCTTGGCCCGTTTTATTTCCGCGATCTCGGTTGTTTCACGGAATAACGGAGTCGTTCTCTCGGCGCACGTCGCCCCTCGCGCCGCACTTGAGAGCACGTGCTTGCGCGCCGGCCGTGGGGGCCTCGCCCTCCTTCGCCCGATCACTTCGCCTTCCAGAGCGAACGTGCGCGAGTACAGCCCGCGCACCGACATTCGGACCGCTCGCCCGCTCGCTCGGCACCCTTTCGGTCGACTTCGTTCTCACGATGACTGTCTCTCGGGTGACTCGCTCGTCGGCGGCGTTCCGGTTCGTTTCTTGGTCGTGCCGCCGCTTCGCTCTCGTGTACGCCCGTTCTTTTTCGTCGCTCTGCACATCCTGAACGCGGACGCGATGCAGAGGGCTTGCAGAAAGACGAAGCGCGATTCGTGCTTGTGCCAGTTTGTTCAAGGCGCTCCAAAACGGAATGCTGTTGTCCTCCATCAAAAACCTCCGTATCTGCTGGGGTTAATATTTACCGTTGTTTCACCGGAAACCGTTTTCATTACGGTGTTGCATTCTAAATGTTTAAACTTCTGATTTTCAAGACAAATCGTTGTCCTATTATTTTCATTTACATGGAATAGCACAATTCAAAATTTCTAATAAAATTCAAAATAAAAAGAACAGCTTACTTGAAATCTTTGTTAGCGGATGTATCAGTTCACATGTCCAATTATTGGTTAGTGTTTTATTTTTTACAAGTTTGTTTATTTGAGTTGCCTGGCACCGATGAGTGGGTTGGAAGCCCTGGTTCCCCGAGGGAGTCGCGCGCAGTGGGATGTGCGTGGCGGGCGCTAACTGCCGTTGTGTGCAGGTGCTGTCGATGAGCGAGGAGCTGCGGCGCGCGCTCTACGCGTCGTCGGCCGGTTCGCTCGACCTGGACCCGTTCGTGCCCGAGCTGGTGGGCACCACCGAGGTGCTGTCGGAGGAGCACCGCAAGCAGCTGTGCAGGCACCTGCCGGCGCGCGCCGAAGGTGAGTGAGTGGGCGGGCGGGCGCAGGCTGTAGTTGGATCTAAGCAAACATTTAGGCGAAAAATGAACTGTGAACATGCTACGTTATTTCTCTAATGTATTGCATGAATGCAGTTCATAAAATAGTAGATTCGAGCACGGAAAAAGGATTATGAATAAAATAACTTTATACTTTGCCAGAAAAGATGTGTAGTAATTCCCTATTTCGCCTCGGACACAACTGAATTCAATATTTGTATGCTTAGGGAAGTAATACAAAAGTATTTTACGTGATTGAATCAACTCCTAAAAGTTCTAGATTTTACTTGTAAAATTTAATTATTTGTTGATATTATTATGCCTTATCATGCAGCGGAATTCATGGGATTAAAATCATGGTTAACACTTCATTGGACCGTTGGTTCGAATCCAACGTTAATCAACTAGGGCTGTACCTACCTTCACGTTTCTCAACTATTGTAACAATATTTAAATGTAAACACCAAAAAAGTTCAAATATATTAGATTCATCAACTCCAAAATTATAATTATTTAGTGATAAGTGAATAAATTACGATACCTATCGTGTAATGTGCAATGACACTCATTTATAAGAGTAAAAGTAGTAGTTTTAAATTGTAATTTTGAATCATATCTGTATTTTTAAGGAATTATTTTTTTTTGATTTGGTTGTATCTTGTTCTTTTCAACTTTAACCTAGTGATGCGCATTTCCTTCGCTTCCCGGCATGTTCCTTCGTGGAGCGCAAAAAAATAGGGAAGACAAATGTTGTTAAAATTCAGAACCTCTCAGAAGCGTTCGTAGGGTAATAATATCACGCTCACTTAGTTCTTCATTTCGCGAGAGGTGACTCTGGAGTAAAAAGTCAGAGCATTTAGGTTCCAAACAAACAACGCGGAATGATGAAAAAATATGTTTTCCCTGCGCTCTTACGTGTCGTGCATTACTCATCCGCTTGTGGAATTAGTATTCTTAATGAGTGATTGTCTGATCGAAAAGAGGTTTTGTTTCGTTGTGTGGTTGTTAAATTCAAATGTGTACGCTTCGTTGCATATTCTTAGCATCTTAATTAGTCAGTCTTCAGTTCGCAGGTACTGTATTATTGTAGTGCGAGGTCTGCTTCGAACAGGCCTTTTGATGGAATATTCACGTCGTTTGTTATCATAGCAATAAATCTAACAGGAATGACACATATTTGAAGGTAATTCAGGAATAAGCCTGGGTGAGCCAAGATATTTAAATTCTCGATAGAAATGTAAACGCCACAAGCTGCAAAGCTTGTTATTTGCTCAGTTGATTCTAAAACTGTTATTGAATATAATTTCAGTAGAATTGCATTTTTTCGAATTGAAGTCGAGATCTCGATCCGAATAAGCAGAAATTCGAACATAAGATACAGAAAACTGCAAATATTGTTGCTGCAAATTCTGCAAAATTTACATAACAATATATTACAGATTAAATGTGGAGGTACATTGCAGATCTTAAATAACGTTATGATTAATACTGGACCTATAGTCTTACAATATTTTAGTTTAAACTCGCCGAATACGCTTACGTATTTACGATTCAAAATTCGTGTCTTTTTTTTTCAGTTTTGGCATTTATTTTTCTACCAAAATCAATTCGGGTTATTGAAGATTAATGTAATTGAGCTTCGGATGGTTGAAATTTTATTCCATCCGATTGGTCTTAGCATATCCTGCTCTCTTCTCCGTGTTCACATACAGAATATGCGTAATTATGGATACCTGGTACTCTTTTTTTCATGGGGAGGCCTCGCCACTTAAAATATCCATTGTTTTGCTATACACATACAGCACAACCCCACAAAACCGAAATTTTGGATAATCCGAACAAAATGTGCAATAGAGGAAAAAATAAATAAAATAATTAAAATGTATATTTGTAGCGTAAAGAAAGGATTTTATAATTAGTGTAGAAGTGAACAACTAAATGAACACTAGTCGAAACGAAATGTTTATTGGACTGATGACTGGTATATTACATGTTTATGTATCAGTAATTTTTACGTAGAGGAACTTGCAAAAATCAGTAATCTTCTATTGCCGTAAGGAATTGAATCTGCTTGATGATGCGATTTGACGATGTGATCGCTACGCTACGTTGGATTGCGTCTGGTAAATTATAGATATATTTGTATATGTACGGTGCATTTTTAATAATTCCAGTTTTGTCTTAAACATATTAGGCTCTCTGATACATTTTTGGATGTTTAAACGACTGCTTGGAATTCATAGTTAATATTTTTTTCTCGTCTTTCGTGGAATTTCGGCTGACTGTGAGAGTGTGGACTCGGGGAGGTGACACTCCCTCTTTTCCGCGACGACGCGTGGAAAGTTTCGCGGTTGCCTCCCGTAGCGCGGGCTAGCGGCATTTCTATTAAAATGAGATTAGTGGGCTCGCCTTCCCCTCGCTGTCTTCACTGTAGATATCTTCACTAACGACTCGATTGCGCCATTGCGATGGCTTGACAATGCGGGCCCGTCGCCCGCCCCGCCCCGCACGTACTGCTCGCAACTCGTATTTCCCCGAGCGAAAAGGATCACCACCTATCACGGCAGTTTGTCATGGGTAATACCGCGAGTGCGTTGGAAACTGTCGATAAATTCCCGACTCGAAGCGAGGAGGGGATGTATCTGAGAATTTCCAAAGCACGAGTGGTATTTAATAGGACTATTCCACGAGTGAATTTAAGTCCAACAGAGTTCCAAAATGCGCCAAATATCGAAAATATGTTAAAAATCAGAGGTTATGTTGTAGTACATACGCTGTTTATTGAACATCGACATAGCGATCGATATTTAACGCCTCTTAAGATAGACGAGTCAGTTTCTCATTGACCAGTAGGTAGAAGCGGTAAGAAGAAGAAAAAAAAAAGATAGAAAAACCAACAAACTTTTTGAGATACGCGGCCCTGATTGGGGCATTTTGTATGTACAGTTCAACACCATTGAGTTGAATTTCACGAGTGGAATACTCTTTAAAATGTTTTATATAACTATTTTCCCTGTTTCGTCGCAAAAACTCACTTCCTCAGTTTTATTTCTCTTTTCTTGTTATAGTTGTTTGATGTGGCATGTTAGTTGACAAAGGTTAACTGATTCAGCACGTTTCCCGCACATAAATTCCCGTTGTTCCCTGGGAACATGATCACATAGGAAAATCAAACATCAATGGACAATTTTCGCTTACCTATCGGGTGGCTTATCGCAAACGCTCGTGAGAATTTCGTTCATCTCGAGAAATGGAATTATCATAGACACATTAATTCCCGAAAATGTCAGAAAATTACATTAGTTAACTGTTATATTAGACCTTTTGTTGGCTGTCACTAAACTTTCCTTCAGGGTTGTCCACGTAAATTTACAAATAATAGAACGCTTGATTATACGAACTACGCTCGTTTACTATAGCAGACTGCAAACTCTCAAGAAACAGTAAAGCACACACACAAAAGTAGAACCGAAAAGGAGTTCGTGCTAATGCACACCTGCTTGTGGATTTAATTTGAAAACATCTACAGCTGTCACGTGGAGTGTACTCAAAAAATAAAGATGTACAGAGGAATTACTTGAAAAGTTTTGATAGTAATAGCTTTGGTTTTTAGAAATTAATATTATACTGCCAGATGACAGTGAAGTGTTCCCATCAATACTTCATTTTTATTTTACAATTATTGTTTAATTTTTTTGTCGACCGCTTGTCAGAATGAAGCAATTTAAGTTGGCCGCGTTTTAAATCTATTTTCTTAATTTTATGTAGTCACAAATGAAATCGAGAAATAATGTTCATGAAGGGTTCAAGGAGTCTGAATACATCAGAATAAAACCAACAAAAATTCGCTTTATTCCTCGATTGACTCGTTTAAATTTAATAACTTTGTGTTCCATTATTTACGTAAATACCGATTAGTAAAACATGTTGAATTGAAGAGCAGTAAAATGTAACGAGGAAGGTATGACCAGATGCAAGTTCATTTATTTTGTTATAGATAAATGAGATGCACATTAATCGTTTACATTATATTTATGAGATTCGACAACGTAACCAAAAGTGAAGAGAATGGCTTTGCGAAGGCCTAGAATTCTTCTCCTGTGAGAGTTCATTCAGTGGAGCGGTGTGTCTACTGCTGAACGGGTGGCAGAGAAAGTGCGCTAACCGACGCTTAAAAACCAGCTGAAAACTCCAAATGCGGCGAGGTAGTGTCGCCACTGGCGGTTTCTCCGGCGCCTTCGCTCCCTGGCAAAGCAATGGCCTCCGCCTACTCGAGATGGTTGATTCCTGGCGGAATAATTGCCAAGCGGCGTCATCTCTTCTAATGTCCTTATCTTTCGCCTAGTCTCGGCCACATTGAATGCTGGAACTTGATTTCCACATTAAGTTATTAAATCAGTTTTTATCGTATTAAAGTAAGGATTCTTAATAAGGGATTACAAAAATTTGCTGCGATAAATCATTTTTTCTCTCAAGTAAAATTTATATTCACCGCTGGTGTAAAGCTGTTAAAGAGGAATAGATGCATCGTGGAAAATATTCTGCTAAGCTTACTTTCTTCACTAGAAATTATATAAAACGATCGTGATTACAAAATCCAGTTTGTAGCGAGCCAAGAAAAGTTTCATTACCTTCTTAAAAGATCGAAATGTATGAAATGCTTGCTAAGAATGGCTGCTATGGCGACAAGTCTATGAAGAAATGAAACAAACCACGACTACTCACAAGCAATAAATAATATCTTCATAGAATCTTAAATGGAAAATAAAAATGGAAGTCTTTGTGTTACAGCTCCCGGTCTTCGGATCGTAGGGGAATGATCAGCGTTTAAAAATTGACCGGCTCCCAAAGCCCTCAGTCCCCAAACCAGCTTTAAATGACTTAGGACCTTCGATACCAAACGTTAAGGTGACTCCACAAAATCTGTGTTTGGCCAGTAGCGAGCGACTGCTCGCGAATCCCGAGTGGTGTGGAGGGGTTGCTTGCCGTTTACCGAGAGACGAACGTTCAGTACTCGCCCTACTCGCGTGTCGGTCTTTTGTACGCCCCAAAGGAAACAAAAATACGCCGAGCACATAAGCTGCTCGGGATTAGGCGAGCAGTAGTTCGCTGTTCGATGAATGTCGAATGTGTGGAGCCGTATACATATGTAGACATATAAATCTTTATTCATTAAGATTTGTGGTGATGCCAAGGGAAGGTTGGATATTAAAATGCAAATGGGGTCGTGAATATTTCAACAAATAACTTTATTTTTACGTACTCGCCCTGTTCTTCAATTTCCAATTTCTATGATTTGTTTACAGGGTACGTGTGGACGTTGGTGTTCAGTACTTCTCAGCACGGCTTCAGCCTCAACTCCATGTACCGGAAGATGAACCGCCTGGAGAGTCCCATCCTCCTCGTGATCGAGGACACAGAACACAACGTAAGTGGACAGCCCTTGCCTGGTGCCCCAGTAGGATTCTTCGCTTTTCGCCGGGTGAAATCCTCAGAATAATACACGTGAATATTTGATGGTCTCGTTTTCTGATGATGCAGACCCTGTTCTACATAAACATAGCACCTCCGCGATTATAATACATTCTGTTTGTTAACAATATTAGAAATGCTGACTGGATAACACAACGGAAGTCGCGGAGAACTAGTGGATACCTAAGGCAATTCTGGATAGAGCTTGCAGTGAACCTTGACTCTTGTTCTCACATGAATGTGAAGTTACAAGCACTGCGGTACACAATAGAGAATCGTTACGTGCTAGTATATATTGTGTATCGTGTTACTATTGTGTATCGTATTCTGGGTGTTTGGTCACAGCCGAGTATTTGCGTCTAGAACTTAATGAAATATTAAAAAGTGCAAATGTCTTTTGGGAACTTAGTTAATAACTTGTTAATCTTTGACCTTCCAAAATATGGTCAAGAACACTTTTCACAGTGAGACAAGACGGAAATAGTAAAAATATTTTATTGTGTAGTTCAAATGTATGAAATAATTCAGCTTTAATCCGCATTGAGACATTATAATAGAGATGGCGTTCCGGCACGGCGTTTCTGTGGAAGACTTACTTGCGACCTGGTAAGATTCGTGTGGTAAAGTCTAGTAGTAAGCAAGTCTCAGTGGTCCTTCTTCAGAGTATGAGCTCTTGGCGAGTTTTGGTTTCTACATCCTGTTTACTTCATTTCAGGGAGTTGCTTTGCATAATTAAATCGCTCCAATACTTCATTTGAATAATTGGTGCTGATAATCTTGCCCATGAAAACACTAAGACAAATTCAACAGTGGCATTATAGTGTGCCATTCTTCGTGCTTCAATTCAAATGCAGATTACATATAAATATAATGAACATTCAGTTATTGAAGATCATGATACTTGCAAATATAATGAAAAAAATATTTGAACAACAAAAACATACTCGTAGACGGATGACACTAACTATAGCAGCAAAAATTATAGTTATTTATTATATTCAGTTCAGCTTCTGGCAGAATATTACGATTTATTAGTTCTGTGTAATGTCCTAAAGATTTTTTTCTACCATACCTCATTTCACTGAAGAAGTATATTACCTGGAATAAACAAGTAATCTGTGCATGATATTTTTGACACATTCATAATATTTCAAATTGATATATTCATAAAGATATATTGTTGAATATAGGATTAATGTAGCGTGTACCACATAAGCAAGTCTTAACATTTTCAAAATTTTATTTTATTATTTACAGGTATTTGGTGCCCTTACATCCTGTGCGTTTAAAGTGAGTGATCATTTCTATGGCACAGGTGAATCGCTCTTGTTCCGTTTTTCACCAGAGTTCCAAGTTTTCAATTGGACTGGAGACAACATGTATTTCATCAAGGGCAACAATGAGAGCCTTGCCATTGGTGCTGGAGAGTAAGTACTGAGATATTTACATTACAAAGCAAATGTTTTAAGTAATACTCTCTATTCTAGTAGGGAATGGCCAAGTTAACAAAGTTTGTAAAATTTGCAAAATACAAAGAAAAATATCACACCTTCTGTGTAAAGGAACCTTCAAGTGCCTACTATCTAAACAGCTGAGAATGACTGAAGGTCAATGTTGGTAAGGAAAGAGAGAGGAGGGTGGGTGACTTCTTGGGAAAGCTGAGAGCTGGCATTGACCTAATATATTCTGTTACATAATTCCTGTTAGTTAGTTTACATTTCCTTGTTAATTTCTAACTATTAGTTGTGGTTAATAATCTAACTCTTCACACATTTTAGTTTGTTTTGTTTTAATAGAACTGTTATGTTTTAACTGAACTAATTTCACTTGAATAGAAATTACTGTAATGAAAACATAAAGGAGAATTGTTGTGGTTAATCAGTATTCTGTTACTTAAATTTACAATTTGAACTTAAAATTTAACTTTGAATACTTGATTTTGGCTACTTTAATTAAGATGCTTTCTTGACTCAGGGTATGTGAATGTTTAAGAAATACTCGTAATTACAGAAAGTTATTACATACATTGGATAGTTGATGGATTGTTAAATTTAATTATTTATATTTTGTTTTTATGAAGTATATGGATGCCAGAGCTTATTTATTTATTTAGTAAGTAAATAATTAAAACACAAGTATAATAACTTTGTTATTCATGTATCTTTAATATTGTACATGCAGTTAAATGTGATATCAGTAACAGACCTTTTTTGTATTTTTTATCATTGTTTCCTCATGTCAAAAGAATAAATGTTCAGAAAGTTTTCAAATAAGGTTTGGAATATTTTTATCAATTCTATTAAAATCTTCAGACTTCATATTAAGAAATGAGAGGGCGAGAGGTAGGGTTTCTGGGACTCAAGAAAATGTACCAAGATTGTATTTCTCCTCCCCATACATCCCGAACCCATTATTATGATTTTTAGATGATAAATAAATTCAAATAATTAAACATTAATGTTCCACAATGCAGTTGTAATGTTACAATTTTTTTGTTTCAGTGGGAAATTTGGACTCTGGCTAGATGGGGATCTGTACCAGGGACGTACACAGCCCTGTAGTACATATGGAAATGAACCATTGGCACCACAGGAAGACTTTGTTGTCAAGACATTGGAATGCTGGGCATTCATATAAAGCACACCCATGATTAATGGCATGTTCAGCCTTATGCATTCAATTTGGCAGACAGACCGTTCTGTTCTCGTCTTGCACCTCCTGTGACAGAGGAGTGATACACACTTACATGCTAGCTGCAACCAACTGAAGAAGATGAGTCTGCATATATTGCTAGCTTTGCAAGTGTTATACACATACACATGTATATTTATATATTTTCTTGCAAATAGAGTGAATGAAAGCACAAGTTGCGATGTGATGTGCATTCAGGTTTGTGTGGCTGTCCCGAATTAGCCTTGTGATTGGCATGTGTTTGATGTGGGAAAGACAGAATCCCACTTAGCATTGCAACTTTGGGGTCAGAACAACGAACAGACAAGTTGCATTTGGATCAGGAGTGTTGATAGATAGCCTTCATTACTTTTCCTTCTAAAAATTTACTTACTTTGTTCTTAGCTTCATGTTCTATTGAGTTCCATATGTATTGCTTTGTTGAGACATTAAACTAGAAATACAGAGCTGTGCATGTATACATAGATAATAGCAGACTGAAGACAAAAGAAATTTGTTAACATGAGTTACAGGTAGCTTTAAGTGTAATGATGTATGTTATGTGTGAATATCTGAGTATTTTGAGCTCAATATTTAATTTAATATCTATGCAAACTGGTGGCGCAAGGAGGGAGGTTACTCTGTTTGCCATTAGCAACAGAAAGTAACTTGCCTGGGGGACTTATTTTTTCCCTTTGGGACAGATGATACAGTAATCCTCAGTTGCAGATGCATCTCTGCCTAATTCTGTGATCAAAGCTATAGATGCTACACTGAGGGACTTGTGAAGTTCGTGAAGAAAATGCATAATTTTTGTGTATTAATTGCATGATGCACCTTGTTGTTCTATTGCTAGGTACAATAGCTTTCTGTGCATACACGTTACTAGGCTGCAGTGTGCTGTGTTGCCTTGGTAGACTGTGGGACATTGTCTGGAGATATACATCTCTCCTTATTGTTGTTATAAATATATATATATACTTATAAAAATAAATATATATGGCAGATGTCAGCACCTCGTTATTTCTGTAGAATGTTGGGACTTGAAAATTTTTGATATTGTGCAGTAAGGGGCTGTGGATTTAGTAAATATGTTTTTTAGATTTCATTGGATTTCAAATGATGGGAGCTGCAACATAGGAGTGTACAAAATGTTGATACTGCTGTGTTTATAACGTAGTGCAAAGTTGAGATCTGAGATGGGGCTTCTGCATTGATGCCAGAGTGCCCTTTGAAAGTGGACTAATTGAATTGTTTCTAGTTATTATAAAAACCTAACACTGGCACACTGCAGTGAGTGCTGCTGATGTTGAGTTATCTGTATCGTTTCCTGCTTAGCAGTGGATTCACTTCCTTGCGTGCCAGTTGTTTCAGCCCCGAGCTCCTTTGATTAGAAATACTTTGTTGTTAGCATATTAAGAGTGAAATGCTGAGAGCATCTTAGTTTTAGGTTCATTGGAAAAAAATGTTAGATAATGTTTTACATATTTATACATTAACTTAGGGTGTACACGAAGCTTGTGCCACAAGTTTGGATGTCTTGCAGCAGAAAGTGAGCAGTTGTCGCCTGTTTCTATACTAAAGTGTAGGAGGAGCACTTGTTGGGTTAGGTACTGTAGATATTTGTTAAATTGTCTATATAAAGTTCTGTTGCAAATGTAGGAGCATAGTTGAATTTGTTATCAAGTAACAGAAAATACCATACTGAAGGAGTGTGATATGTGAATTTCAAAAATGGAACACACACAAAAGAAATTCTTTGGAATAGATGTATGTTGCATTGTTACAACTAAAGTTTTCTGTATTAAGCAGCAACTGCAGCTTTGCAAACTGTAGAGTGAAATGATATTGTGCCACACTTTGGGACAGACGGATCAGAATTGAAAGCATAATATTGTATAATTAAGAGTTTATGAAAATGACTGACTGGTTGTGTGAGAAAGATGCCCTCCATGTTGTTTTTTCACTCAATGCTCTCTACTGCTAGCACTTAACCGCTATAAAGTGTAGTCTGTAGACTAACTAGCATTGCAATGTGTCATGCAGGAAGCCATGAGGGTGTCTTGCACCAGTGTAGTCTTAGTGTGCACAGTCATAGGCCAAGGAGAGGCTGCCCAGTCACTTGCAGCCCATGACCAGCATGCCCACGGGTGCACTGCTCATGAGGCTGTTACAGCCCTCTCCTCCTCCCTGTGCCATAGCTTCTGCATCTATTCCAGCATTTCACTTGTAGTGCGTTCCGTCCTTGTAGTGGTAATAAACTGAATGATTGAGTTTTTATTTCTTTTATTTGATTTGCTTACCTTGTTAATTTCTTTCATCTCCTTATATCCCTCCTACCAACAGCCAGTGCCACTTTTGCATCAGAATTTTTTTCAATGATTGAATGCCAATCTTATTCGTGCTTTCCCCCCCCCCCCCCCCCTTTTCTTTTTTTTTTTATTTTTTATTTTTTTTTTATTTCTTTTTATTTCAGTAAGGTACATAAACAGCCAGGGTCTCAAGTCCCAAAATATTAAATTTCTCTAAAGATGGATATCATTGCAAATGTACTACTGATCAGACCTGGTAATTGTAATACTAATGTGTATTCTGAAGGGAATAGGAGGAAAATTACCTAGCTTGTTAATGTACACAATGCCCAAGGTTAGAAAGTATACCGGACTTCCTCGCGTGAACTTACACTTAGTTTTACGTTATGGAGAGTATGGATTTCCTGTGACAAAGTAGACTGCTATAGTTACCTGTGGAAAGGCTACTGACCAGCAGGTGATTGGATGTTTGTAGAGCTGATTTGGTGCACTTAACTGTTGGCCCTAAAGGCACTTCCCTAAGATTGTCTTCCGTCTGTCCCTTGAAGCACTTGTTGTGGGTTGCAGAATGTTAATTATATTTAATGAGAATGGCGCCTTTGCAGTAATATATACATTTTTAAGGAAAACGACACTCTGTATATTATCTGTAGGCCTCTGTTAGAGGTATGCGATGTTCACCTGTACTGTAGCTGCCGCACAGTGTTTATCTGTGGTCACAGGAGCCCTCCCCCCTTTTTAAGGGCCCAAAGGTGAAAGGCAACAGCATGATCATCTAGAGGAGACTTGCTCAAATTCTGTGAAAACTTTAAACTATTGACAAATTGAAAGTTGAGAAGTACTCAATTCATAGCTGTTGAAATGTTTGTGGTTGGTAACTAGTTACTTAGTTCTTAATCCTTTGAATTTTAATGCTTTTATTATTAAAAGAAAATTATGAATTGGTGGATATAATTTTATATTTCTTTCTAATTATTTGTTTTACTTGGAGGAAGAAAGTAAAACTTTTTTTTCCCTCAAAATAATTACAATTGCTACTTGTACATGATGATATATGCATAGAACAGAACCGAAATAGATGTATTTACATCAGTGAAATGGAAATATTGTTGAGAAGAGGGTGAGGATTGATTTTTATGACACACTTAGTGATCAAAACTTTCATAGGTGAGGTATTTAATGACCTCTTGGGGAGGAGGGAACAGCTGGGGCCTGCACTACTAGTCCTAAGGCCACAGAGCACTCAGCAGCAGAGGGAAGTCCGCTTGCCTGGCAGCATGTGTTCAGACACCCAGCTTTTGCACTCTCAAATATTTAACTTGTATTTATCCTCAAGAAACCTTGGGTAATTAGATAAATCTGAAGAAAGACTTAATGAATGATTTAATATTATACAACTGCTATACAAGGTATATATAATAAGTGAAAAAAATGTGTGCTCAGTGAATGAACATGTCTTGTTCGGTTCACAAAAGTAGGTTTCCTGAGGTATTCTTTACTGTGTAGTAGAATTCCCATATTGGCAAATAGTATTTTCTTATCATATTGCAAAATACATCTCTTCATCATTAATATAGATACTGAACCTCGTGTTCTATTATTGCTGGGTATAATTATACAAAATATTTATTCTCAAAATAAATAATGAAATGAGAAATGCAAGTTGAAAGAGAGGATTTTTAACTTGGATGTTCTGAATCAGCCAGAATGAGTGAAACTTCCCTCTGTCCTTAGTTGGATGTCTGGTGTAATGACGGGGCATGTATTCACCAGGAAAACAGAAGTACCAGCACCTGTACCTGACACTTAATTTGGCATCAAATGTAGATACTTGCAGGTTGTGAGTATTGGCTGATACTTCCGTGAATTTTTCCTAATATTCTCAGGAAGATGTATCAGTCACTGTCATTATTTTTTTAAGTAGATTTTTGAAGGAAACACTTTCATATTAAGTTGATTTATAGTTCATTGAAGTAATGATTAAGGCTTTGAATTGTTGCTGGTGCTTACTTGCCTGAGGTGATGCATGTCTCAATCCCATGTCAATTAGTTCAGACTGAGCATTGAAGATGTCATTACATATACTGTACACTCTTGTTAAATGTGTGCTCGAGTTGTTTTCTCAGCGAATCAAATAAAGAGAAAATACTACTTAAGTTTCTTTTTTTAACCTACTTTAATTTATTTTACTCTTTACTCTTAAATTCATTTTTACTTTTGTGGCAGCAATAGTCAAATTGTCTCTGCTCTTATAACAAACTAGCAAGTTTATCAGCCATGAACATGTTCTGGAAACAATCAAATAGGAACCAGGAGGTAAGCGGGTTATAAATAATTACCAATTTTATTGAAAATGTTTTACTCTCTTGAAAATATATTTTTAATGTAAATTTAAAAAAATATATATATATAAGTTCTCCTGTATTCTGTTCCTCATCCTATTTTCTTTGGTCTATTGTACTTTAGAGTTGAGTGACACTCTTGGAAAAAATATTTCACATTTTTTTAATTAACAAATGGAATTGTAGTTCTTAGTGACATCTTACATTCCTTCCACAGCTAAGATCTACTTTTCTTGTTTATAATTTAACATAAAAGGACCATAGTGTAGTTTTGTAGATCAAGCCACTCACATATCAAGAGAACCTCAACTAATTAGCAAAGGTTCTGCACTAATAAACCTGCTCACGTTTTTTGTTCTTTTCATTTTTTGAGTAAACTTGGCAACCTTCAAAAACCTATTCAATAAAATATTTCAGCTTATTCAGTCTTTCTGTTAATCTTGAAGTTGGTTAAATCAGGACATACACCTAAAAAGTGACACAAATATTGACAGAAACTTTTCCTTTAAAATATTTGTTACTACACTTATTAATCAACTTAATAAATATTATTTCAAAAAGAAATACACTCCCAAGTTTTTTGTTATTCTCATAAATTACTCATATGCTCACAGATTGATGGTACATCAAATCAATGATAAAATTAACATAATTTTTAACATTAATATTTAGAGCAGGATTGTCCAACTGGCATCTCATGTGGCTTGCGGTGACATTTATTGAGAGCCGCGAAAATATATTAGTGAAAAGTGAAAGTCTCTTTTATTCATGTCCGTTTTATTCATTGTGCACCTAGAACATGCATCCTGCTGAGGTCAATACCCCTTTTAATACAATAGTAGGATAAGTTTAGATTTATGGAACATTTTTCTAGTAAATTCAGAAATTCAAAATAATCCCTGTGTGCTTCACAGCATTATGCATGATTTGGCTTGATATCATACATGGTTTCACCCCATCCTGTTTCAGAGCAACCAGGCAAACTGCCAAGATCAATTATGCAGGGAAGTCATGATTAAATAGTTTAGTTGTGGCTGAAGCCTTGTAAGTTGGACACACCTGATCTAGAATATAAATGCAAAGACGTAGGCACAAATTCTTCAGGGTCTTGGTCTCTTCGCTGATTTCACCCCTCCAAAATTGAGGTGAGCCAGCCCACCCTCAAAAAAAGACAGGAATAATTATATAAAACATAATATTGTGAAGGAAATATTTGGAAAATAGTAGGAGTTTGGACAATAAAACAGTTTAGGATACAGAGGCATCACTAGGGAGGTAGAACCACCCCAGGTGACACCCAATCGTGCTTAACATTTTAGAAAAAATATTATTCTCAAATTTTCAACTATGTAAATATTTATTTTGAATCTTTAGAGATTTTTTTAATGTATTCATTGAAAAAATAACTACAGTTCATGTATAAATACAGTACCTACTATTTAATTTAGAAAACTTAAGATAACTCAATTAATTTTATTTCAAAAGTATTATATTCTGAACATTGAATAAAAATTTACGGTTTCTCCAACATTTGTTAAACTTAAAAAACAGTGTTTCATACAAGAATTTTCAACAGGAATGTTGTCAGAAAATTTAGATGCTTGGTAAATGTGAAATATTAAAATACTTCAAGAACACTTTTAGATAAAACACAAAAGATGTTTAGTTCCTAAGGTCATCTTTTTGGGCACAGTCATTTCAGTTGATCATGCTTTCCTGAATTTTCCATTGAGAACTAAGCATCCCTGTGCCACTGGCAGATCATTTTCTTACATTGTGTAGCGCTAATTTTATTTTGCTATTGGAATGCCGCTTATTGATATGACTAAAACTGCATTTTATTTGTATGTATAAATTCCCCTCCTCAGTAAACGTGTAATGTGACAGTGAAAGGATGTCAGCACACATTCTTTAGATTCATTTTAATTTCTACAATATACACATAAAATTTTTGATATGACATCACCAAAAAATAATTATATTTTGCAAGATTTGGGGGACCCTTGCATATGAATTCCCCTCTGGCAGATCAATAACATTAATTTTGGTTTGAACCACAGATTCTTGTTTGCATCGATTGAAAGTTTTTTTGATTTTTTAGTTGTTTTTTGTTGGATTTTGATTTAATCATTCTTTTCTAATAATAAGATGTCTTTAAAAATGATGAATTATTTACTGCCAAAACTTCTTGTGTTACATTCTGTTAATTGTCCTGCTTTTCAATTAAGAACTGCAATGCTTTCAAAAAGTAATTCAGAACATATGAATAAATCTGATAATGTTGATGAAACAATGTTGAATGTTTTTATATTTAAATTGATTGTTTTAGACCATGTTTAAATTATTACAATATGGTCTCATATTTTTTGATGGTAATTATTAATATTTAGGAACATGATCAGTTGAGTATAAATAGGTAAATTAATAATTGTTAAATACAATGCACCGTTAATCCAAATTTTGTGAATAATGAAGTTTCAGGGACATTTATTGTTCTCATTATCAGTTTAGCAGAAATTACATAAAGAGAGCATTATAATTTTATATTATATGATTTATATGAACACTAAAATCCAAAATGAGCTCGAAATTCCGCATTCTCAGAAATGCTCAAACGCTTTATTCTGAAGAAGAAGAAGAAGAAGAAGAAAAGAAGAAGAAGAAAAGAAGAAGAAGAAGAAGAAAAGAAGAAGAAGAAGAAAAGAAGAAGAAGAAGAAAAGAAGAAGAAGAAAAGAAGAAGAAGAAGAAAAGAAGAAGAAAAGAAGAAGAAGAAGAAGAAAAGAAGAAGAAGAAGAAGAAAAGAAGAAGAAGAAAAGAAGAAGAAGAAGAAAAGAAGAAGAAGAAAAGAAGAAGAAGAAAAGAAGAAGAAGAAAAGAAGAAGAAGAAAAGAAGAAGAAGAAAAGAAGAAAAGAAGAAGAAGAAAAGAAGAAGAAGAAAAGAAGAAGAAGAAAAGAAGAAGAAGAAAAGAAGAAGAAGAAAAGAAGAAGAAGAAAAGAAGAAGAAGAAAGAAGAAGAAGAAAAGAAGAAGAAGAAAAGAAGAAGAAGAAAAGAAGAAGAAGAAGAAGAAAAGAAGAAGAAGAAGAAGAAGAAGAAGAAGAAGAAAAGAAGAAGAAGAAGAAAAGAAGAAGAAGAAGAAAAGAAGAAGAAGAAAAGAAGAAGAAGAAGAAAAGAAGAAGAAGAAAAGAAGAAGAAGAAAAGAAGAAGAAGAAGAAAAGAAGAAGAAGAAGAAAAGAAGAAGAAGAAAAGAAGAAGAAGAAGAAAAGAAGAAGAAGAAGAAAAGAAGAAGAAGAAGAAAAGAAGAAGAAGAAGAAAAGAAGAAGATGAAGAAAAGAAGAAGAAGAAGAAAAGAAGAAGAAGAAGAAGAAGAAAAGAAGAAGAAGAAAAGAAGAAGAAGAAGAAGAAAAGAAGAAGAAGAAAAGAAGAAGAAGAAAAGAAGAAGAAGAAAAGAAGAAGAAGAAGAAAAGAAGAAGAAGAAAAGAAGAAGAAGAAAAGAAGAAGAAGAAAAGAAGAAGAAACGAAGAAGAAGAAAAGAAGAAGAAGAAGAAAAGAAGAAGAAGAAGAAAAGAAGAAGAAGAGAAGAAGAAGAAGAAGAAGAAGAAGAAGAAGAAGAAGAAGAAGAAGAAGAAGAAAGAAAAAGAAAACAGAAAAGGGTCCAACATTTTTCTTTATGTTTATTGTATGGATGGTTCTAAATAGACTGAATAATATGACATAAATACCACTTTGATGTTTTCTTTTGTTTATTCGAAAATTTAAAAAAAATATTTTTGAAATACCGCTTGTGTCGTCAATATTTTTTTTATTACGGGCGTTTCTATGGGCGTACATACGTTATTGTATTTGTGAGCATACACTCGAAAGTTCGGAGAAAATGAGCTTCAAAGAGCCCATTTTAAGAAACGTTTAAGCAACATTTTCTTGAATACAGCTCCAACTTTTCCAATGAAAATGTGCACTTTCGATCAGATTTTACATTTCTATATTATTCTTAAAGTCATATTTCAATTCTATAATTAGGTATTCGAAAAATGAGTTTTATGTGCCAATAGATTGCCAGCAGCTGAGAAGAGCAATAGCGAGTAGGTAGCCCAGGCTGAAGAGATAAGCGAGTAGGTAGCCCAGGCTGAAGTATCAGAAAGTCTGCCATTCTATAGTTTACTTTCTCGTATACGTACGCAGTATACTGAGTGTTCCATTTGATTAATGAGAATTTCTCGAAAAGTTTGCACCGGATCAAGAAAAGTGAGTAATGAAAGTTGTTCCTATCGACGGGGCTCATCCAATGATGCCAAAATCGACCTCGCACTCCTGCCTCCCTGAAGGTGCGGCTGGGGAAAAATTAAAAAGTTAAATGGACCCCCCCCATTTTTATTGCAGATTCGTATTCTCCGAGAAAACATAACTTTTGCATGTAACATTTTTTCCGTTTCGTGATGTTGCTGAAATCGACAAAACACAAAATAAGAAAAAAATGTTACAACGAAGTTTTTCTCAACATTTACTTATCAATTCAATGTCAACAGATAAAACCATGACCATTGCGCATCCGTTGCCAGTACGCCAGTTTTATCCAGTATCCGTTGCGTGATTCTCCTTCTCTGCGAGTGGTGTGCAAGCGCATTTCCGCTAATGGTATTTAGGCATCGAAGTTCTTATTGCAAATAAAGTTCCTCAGTTGCTCTTCACAATGAGTGAGAAGCGAATGTTTTATATGGTTGCTTACAAGTTAAAAATTGTTAAATATAAAATAGAACATGGTAATCGTACAGCATAATGGAGCAGTTTGGCTCACCACCACCCCCCACACACACACACTGAGAAAACTACGTGACTGGTGTAAAGAAGAAAAGCTCGCTCTTTCTTTGAAAATTAAAAGCAGTTTTTGCGGGAATAAGCCCAGCAAGGGGAATTTTGGAAAATAATTGTTAGATTGAGTTTTGGAGAACAGAAAAACGGGATTTTCTATTCCTACAAAATTGATTATTAAAGAAGCTTAAAGTGTTGCAAGTAGAAAGAACGCTTGGTCAACGTTATATTGTAGAAGATTTATGAAAAGGCACGGTCTTTCGATGCGTACTATAACTACAATATCACAAAGACTCCGGCAGAATACGAGAGAAGATCATTGCTAGTTATAAGTATGTTATTCAAGCAAGAAAAAAGAAGTTATTCAAGCAGAACCCTTTGAAATGCAGCAGATTGCAAGTGTGGGTGAAGTTCCACTTACGTTTGATGTTCCAGGGCATAGATCTATCAACCAAAATGGTGTAAAAACTGTTAATATTAAAACTAGTGGACATAAAAAAACTCGCGTCACTGTTGCCCTGGCCTGTTGTGCAAATGGTACAAAACTACCTCCATTTTTGATTTTCTTGGGGAAAAAACGTTGACCGAGGGAAAGCTGTCACAGGTATTCATGTTCACGTTCACCAAAAAGGCTGGATGAATGAAGGTTTGAAGATATGGCTTAATAAAGTGTGGAGTAAAGGACCAGGAACTCTTTAAAAAGAGCTTTATTAATTCGGGAACAATTTCGTGTGCATTTGACTGATTTCATCACACAAAAATTAACCGAAATGAAAACTGAAATTGCAGTTATTCCGGCAGAACTCACGTGCCAATTGCAGCCACTCGTCGTATCTGCAAACAAGCTTTCTAAAGCATATATGAGCGAGGAATGAAATAAATGTATATCACTAGAACAAAATATGACACCAGGGGGCGGGGTCTGAAACGTCCGTCCATAACTCAGGTCTGTGAGTAGGACAAAGCTTCTCGGAATTATGTTGACTGGTTGACAAGGCCGGCGATTGGCTTTACATCCGAGTGGGTGAGGAGTCAACCTATCCCCTTCATCCCCCACCGAAATTGTATAGGAAGGGAAATTACAAAACAAAATTACAATTATTTTCAAATTGTCATGCTTATCATTAAATTGTCATCAAATTGTTATACATTTTTATGTAACTTCAGCAGTTTATGTAACTTTAGCAGCGCTGCGCTTTGTATTTTTTTATATAAACCCATTTAACAATGTTTGCAAATCGATTTTGTCGGTCATGTCACTATAAACATGTAAAATTGCAATACTGTTGAGCAATACTGTTGAGCCGATCTTGCAACACAGTTGATCAGTCGACGCAATACCGAGAAATTTCGTTCATTTCTGGAATGCGATGCGAATATTTCTCTCACTCCAAATTGCGAGTGGATATTTTACCCACTTGGAATTTTTCGTGTGGGTATACCTACCCACCATACCCATATTATCCGCCGTGCCTGGACTCGAAAATTGTCGTGAATTCTTTCAAAAAGTGAAGATGATTTATTGTTTGAAATCAGCTCAACTTCAAGTGACATTGACTCCGTCCAGGACTGATCTGTATCCTAATACTGTGTAATTAAGAATTTACTATTTAAGTTAAGCCTACGTGAAATTTGGTGTAGCTTAACAATTAGTAGCTAGATTTATGTACCGGTTATATTGATCTTTTTGATATAATCTTTAAATATTCATATTTTTAAATCATTGATTTAGCTAATGCAGATCTTGAAGTAAGGCTACATAAAAATTTCTGCGGTCACTAAAGCAGAAACAGAAGAATATGCTGAGAATATACCAACGGAAGATGGAAAGAAAATGCTCTACATTTCTATTGAAGATAGAATAAGAAATTCGGTTATAAGAAGAAAAAGTGGCATTCTAAATGCGGCAAAATAAGCTATGCGTATTAAATAGAAATGGGGTGGACACTTGATGAGACTCGAACACCAAAGATGGACCCATGCAGCAACAATATGGGACCCACGAGTGGGTTGGAGACGACAAGGTTGGCAGGAAACTAGATGGTCTGACTACTTAAAGAAGGCATTAGGTGTAGAGTGGACTAGAATGACTAGATTACTATGAACAGTGGAAAACATCAAACATCCATAACATTTTCTTGTTAGCTTAGTAGATGTTGTATGGGTACTGGCGAAAAGTGCACTCGCAGGGCAATAATAATAATAATAATAATAATAATAATAATAATAATAAAATAATAATAATAATAATAATAATAATAATAATAATAATAATAATAATAATAATAATAATAATAATAATAATAATAATAGATAGATAGATAGATAGCGCAGTCCATTTAGATCATAATTTCCTGTCAATAATTGCAGAAAAGAATTGAAAATACCAGCCACTCAATTAAACTGAAAAGTCTATACAAACTAATAGAGATAGATATTGTACACATAGTTATTTCAACTACTGGGCTTGTTGCTGAAGATTGGAGGATTGTGAAAGAGAAACTTCATCTAAATGAATGGCACTTCAGAACGATGCAGAAAGCGGTCCTGCTGGTAACCACCAAAATTTATGTTCTCTCTTGTTCATTGAAGAGGAACCTGAGTGCATTGGAGCAATAATTTCTCACCATCTGTGTCACCATACGTATTGCCTTTTTGTCCTCGAGTTACATCTGAAAACACCGGACGAGCGTGAAATTTTGAAAAACGATATAATAATAATAATAATAATAATAATAATAATAATAATAATAATAATAATAATAATAATAATAATACGTACAGTGCTTGATTTATAAAACTTTCATTCCCGGAACGCGCCCTAAATTAATTTAATTTAATTATTTATATTCTAACAATTATAAATCGCACTTAAGAACCATAATAATAATAAAAATAGTAAATAAGAATGTATAATATTTTATCTTTTTACTAATCATTTTAATATTATATTCTCTAACTGTATCTATAACTGTATCACAGAAATGATACAGTTGTATGGAAAATTATTTTCACGAGTTTACATTGAGTTTACAAAACTTGGTAAAACTGAAAAACGAAGTTGCCAAGTGTTTTTCCTCTGTTTTTGTTTCACCTGTTTCATTCCTGAGGTACCGGAATGCCATTCCGTCGCGTTCCGCCAGAATTCAAGACCTGTGTATACGGAGTAATCTGTATAGTATAGAGAAAGTTAACTAATTCAGAGGATAAACGGCGATTTTTCGACAGAAAAACTCATATTGTGGAACCCTAATAGTGGATATATTCTGTTCTAAAATGTAGTAAAGTACTTCCTCTAACACGTTATATAGTTAGATTTCAGAAATTATGGGTCCTTGATTCAGGAAAAGTGTGTGCTTTTCGAAAACGTTCTTCCGTCCATCCTTTCGTCCGTCCGTCCCTTCGTCCGTCCCTTCGTCCGTCCGTCCCTTCGTCCGTCCGTCCCTTCGTCCGTCCGTCCATTCGTCCGTCCGTCCATTCGTCCGTCCGTCCTTTTGTCAGTCCGTCCATCCGTCTGTCTGATGTATGTGAACAACACTAGCGCCTAAACCATACGTGTGATTTTTTCCAAACTGACTATCCTCTATCGATCTTGCCTCACTGCGATTTTGAAAAACGTTCATTCATTTTTGGGGGTATACGTTTCTCAAAAATGGCTCCAAATCTTTCTTTAAATTTCTTGTAAGAATTGAGTGAAATGCACTTTTAAAGATGGCATAGGTTCGATTTTCACTGTTAACTTCCTACCATTACAAAATGGAAGATAAAGATTTTTCCTTCAAATAAAATTTGTTCTCCATAATTAGTTCTTTCATTATGGACATGCACCTTCTTTTGAAAATTTTAGTAGTTTCCGCGCAATATTGCGGGCAATATGTAAAATATTAAAAAATAATAAAAATAATTTATCAAAAACACCATTAAATTTTTTCTTTAAACTTCGGGTAGGGATAGTGCTAAATGTACCCTACCAGGTGTTATAAACGCCATTCATCTATGTTTTTTTAATTTATTTATTCAAAAACGGCAAAAAATGTAATTTATTGGCTTGTTTTTGACGTTAATACTTACAATAGCGGTTATTTTAAACATTATTGCATTTATGAATACATGTGCTTTAAATGATGTCTAATAAAATTTCTCGAAGCTTCACGTTTTCTGACAAATGAGCTCAAAATTCCGCATTTTCAGAAACACTCAATTACAATTTTCTAAACTACTGGTGCTGCAGATTGGCACAGACTTTCTCGTATAATTTTTCTATTTTCTTTCGTCTAGGCTAGCTATTCGGGATTTCAACATACTCTGGCCAGCTGCCATCTCTCGCCGCCCAAAGTACATTTTTTGACATTTTCTCATTTTTTCGGCTTCCTAATTATAGAACCAATATATTTGTTTAAGAATATTAGAGAAGAGTAAAATCTCTTCTTAAATGGCAATTTTCATGAAAAAAATTGGAGCAGTTTTTACGAAAATAGCGATTAAGCGTTACTGTAAATGCGAAATTTGTAGCTCATTTCCACAAAACATTTTTGGGTTTTCGAAAATCTTCAGCGGAAGTCATTTAAAGCACTTTCACTCACAAATGTAATAATGTATAAGAATAGCTGCAAATGTGTATGTTAACCATGTGAGAGGTTTTTAAAAAAATTACATTTGTGTATTAATATTTGTGTTAATAATCATATTAAACAATGCAATTAAGCACAATCCGTACGAAAAATTGTGAAGAAAAAAATTGGAGTTGTTTTAAAGAAAATGGCATTAAAACGTTTCTGGAAATGTGGAATTTTGAACTTGTTTTCACAGACACGTTTTGAGTTTATGTAAAAACTTTATAAGACATTATTTAAAGCACATTTTCTCGTAAATGAAATAATGTGAACAATCGCTGAAAATGTAAATAATAACAAATTGAGAGTGTAGTCAAAAATTATATTTTTGAATTTTTAAAAAACACAAAAGGATAGACTACAATGGCGTTTATGTCATCACGTAGAGTTCATTTAACATAATTCTTATCAAAAGTTTAAAGAAAAAATTTGGAGCCGTTTTTGAAATATTATTATTATTATTATTATTATTATTATTATTATTATTATTATTATTATTATTTTACTTTCTCGCACTTACTAACGTCAGAAGAGAAAGTCTTATTGCCGGACCCTGGCAAGGAAAAAGTGGATAAATCCAGTTGCTAAATATAGAACAAAATATGTGGTGTAGCCATAATTTATGTTATGTGGGTTCTTAGTATTGAAAAATCGATTGACGGCAAAACGTGTGTCTGTCTGTCAGTCCGACTGTGCACAACGTTAGCGCATAAACCGTTCAGCCGATTTTCTACAAAATTGATATTCCTCAATTGTTCTAGCTGATGTCGCGGCCCTGGAATTTGAAACCGATATTTTAATTTTGGGGGGTACACTACATGAAGCTTCTGAGACATACTCAAAAAGTTTTAAAACTACAAAATTGGGGATAGAGATTTTTCTCAGACAAAGTCTGTTGTACGAAATTAGCTCTTCAAAAAAGGTCAGGATAAATTTTTGAAAAAATGAATAGTGTTTGCGTATTTTGCGATTGAAATTCACAAAAAAGTCTTGAAAACCGCTCCAAATTTTTCTTTAAATTTCATCTACATGTGTATTGAGAAACGATAAGAAATATGGCCCTAGACTTATTTTCGGGTATTGTTTTTTTTATTATTTTTTTTGCACGCAATATTTCGCGAAAACTACTAATATTTCAAAAAAAGGTACATGACGTCAATGAACGAACTAATTAATAAGAAAAAATTTCATTTGATAAAAAAATTCAGTTTTGTATTTATAGGAAGACAAAATATTCCAATCGTTTCAAATTTTTGAAAATTCAGAATTTAAAGTGAAAATCGGAGCTATGCCACCTTTATAAATGTATTTAATTCTATCCTTACAAAAATTGAAAGAAACTAGTGGTGCTACTGAGGGCCACAGACTTTCTCGTACTAGTTAGTTTTCTAATTTTTTCTTTAGTCTGGGCTAGGTTTATGGTGTTGCCCAACCCCTTGACAGTTGCCATATATCGCCGCCCAAAATATATTTTTTATTTTTTCAATTTTTCGGTCTTCTAATAGTAGAATTGAAATATTACTTTAAGAATATTATAGACGTGTAAAACTTCGTCCTATATGGAAATTTTCGTAGAACATTTTCGAGCCGCTTTTAAGAAAGTATTTTTTAAGCATTACTGTAAATGTGAACCATTGAAGCTGTTCGACTTATTACATTTGGTGTTAACTATTTTATGTTTTTGTTACGAGTTGCATGACGAATGTGTCGCCATCTATAACCGAGAGTTCATTGGCTCAACTAAAACGTTCTGCGCCGTTGCTGTTTTATTCAGTCTAGCTCGATCAGTCGATCGGTACACATCGTGTCGGGATATTTGAGTTTGTAATTTATCGAATAAAGCATTGTTCAACTTGAAATCGTGTTTCATCATTGGAGTGATCCACAATTAAGCGCTGAACCTCTAACAGGTTATGAAGCCCAGCGACGCCGAGTGAAAACAAAGATATCAAGTCGAGACGTGCACGCGTAGTCGAGCGTGAGACGCCATGATGAACGCAGGCAATATTTCGAGGATCGAGCTACTCAACAAAAATAATTTCGACACCTGGAAATTGCAAATGCAGGCTGTCCTAATCAAAAACGATTTGTGGGAATTTGTTTCCGGCGCAAACGTAAAGCCCGAACCAGGTGAAGGAAATGATGCCGCTATACAAGCCTGGAAAAAAGGTGATTCAAAAGCGAGATCGGACATTATTTTGTCCATCTCACCGAACGAGCTGAAACAGGTAAAGAACTGTGTAACATCAAAAGACATGTGGACGAAGCTGCAGGAAACCTACCAGTCACAAGGACCGGCCAGGAAAGCCACGCTTCTGAAGAGATTAACTCTACACAAAATGGCGGACGGCGGCGACATCCGAGACCACATGAACGAGTTCTTCGACACTGTAGATAAGCTAGCAGACATGGTCATCGAAGTACACCCTGATCAACAAGCTATTATGCTTTTATATAGTTTACCGGTAAGTTTCGAAAACTTTCGATGCGCCATCGAGTCACGAGATACTTTGCCTACACCCGAGGCATTGCGTGCAAAAATTATCGAGGAAAGTGAAGCACGAAAAAACGACACCATTCGAGACGCGCCGAACGCCATGTTTGCTCGCAAAAGTTATTCGCGAAATCAACCGAAAAATGCCGGAAGCGACCGAAGACATACTGAAAACGATAAAGATAAGTCGGACGAAACAAAAATTAAAAAGGAAAATCACGCAAAAATTCGGTGCAACTTGTGCAAGAGGTTAGGACACAAAAAGGCAGACTGTTGGTACAATAATAAAAATAAACCATCTGCAAAATTGTCTGAAAACGTCGGCTTTTATACAACCGAAGCTACGGCACATGCCGCGTCTGATTCCACGATCTCGAAATGGTGCCTCGATAGTGGTGCAACAACACATTTGTGTAATGACGTACAAAGGTTCGCAAACATGGACACATCGAAGCGCGGCACGCTGAATCTAGCGACAGACTTATCAACAGAAATAAAAGGAAAAGGAACAGTACATTTTTCGACGAATGTGGCAGGAAATAGGAAAGGTATCTCTCTCAACGACACCTCCTGTGTTCCCGATCTGAGGGCGAATCTTCTCTCAGTCGCAAAAATCACAGATCACAATTTCGAAGTTCTCTTCAAAAAGAGTGGTGCGTATGTGATGGACGCAGATGGTCGTATCGAGTTATACGCGAACAGAATCGGGGACCTTTATTTCGTACACGAGCAGACAGAGGTCGCGAGTGCCGTTTCATCCGAGAATAAACGCGAAGTAATTTCACCCGAACTGTTACACAAACGACTTGGACATTTAAACGCAAAAGACATTTCGAACGCAATACGTGCTGACGCGATTACCGGATTTCGTCTCAAGGACCCGACGGCAAAGTTGGACTGTGACACATGTCTGAAAGGAAAATTCACCAGGACGCCATTCCCGAAGGCATCATCACGAAAGACCGAGTTGCTGGAATTAATACATACGGATGTGTGTGGGCCTATGCGGAAGGAATCCTTGGGAGGAGCCAAGTATTACGTTGAGTTTATCGACGACGCCACCAGATGGTGCGAGGTTCGCTTTCCGAAGTTCAAAGCGGATGTGTTCAAGGCAACGACGGAGTACATCGCTTTAATCGAAAAACAAAAGGGTAAGAATGTTAAAACATTGCAGTCAGACAATGGACGTGAATATTTTAACCAAGAATTCGACGAATATTTAAAGAAACACGGCATCACCAGAAGACTCACCGTACCGCACAACCCTGAACAAAACGGTATAGCGGAGAGAAAGAATCGGACACTCATCGAAGCGGCTAGATGTCTACTCCTGGACTCGGGATTACCACTCATGTTCTGGGCTGAAGCAGTGAACACTGCAAATTATTTGCGGAACCGTTAACCCACGTCAAGCCTAAATGGACGAACGCCGTATGAAGCTTGGACCGGCAGAGCGCCCAACTTATCCTATTTGAAGATATTCGGCAGTGCAGTGACGTATCTCGACCGAGATCCAGGACAAGGAAAATTCGATCAGCGCGGGAAAGAAGGAATTTTTCTTGGCTACGCAGAAGAATCTAAAGCTTTTCGAATCTGGTCGACCGAAAAGAAAAAGGTTATTGTGAGTCGAGATGTGAAGTTTCATGAAGTTGCAGTTAAATTCGAAGAAAAACACAGCGGGAGAATTGAGATTTCCTCGGAAATGACCAACGGAAGAGTAGGACAACGTTTCGTCGATTTCGATCACGGTCCAAATGAAATGATGGAAGATGAAATCCCAGAGTCAGATTTGGATAACTCATTGGGTAGTGATTTTCACGGTGTCGATGTTCCCCCATTAACTGATGAGGATGAAGATTACAACGACGAAGAGGAAGTTCTTCCACAACACAATCGTGAAGACGAGGTTTTACAACCAGTTGAAGAAGAAGATGAAGTAGCATTACGGGATACACCCGCTACATCACGAGGACGAGGTCGTCCAACGATTCTACGAACCGGACAGAGGGGAAGACCCAGAAAACTGTATCAACCTGGCACAACCGGAGAAGTAGATTTTGCTGAAAGTTCGTTTATATCTCAAATTCCGTTGGAAGATGCATTAAAGAGCCCTGAAGCAAGTGAATGGCACCAGGCCATAGCTACGGAAATGAAATCAATTATCAGGAACGGAACATGGACACTTAATGACCGACCAAAACAGGGGAAGATCATCGGTTCCCGCATGGCATTGCGCAATAAAGTAGGACCTGACGGCGAGATAGAGAAAAGGAAAGCAAGATTAGTCGCTCAAGGTTTTAGCCAGCAACCAGGGGTTCATTTTCAAGAAACCTTCGCGCCCGTTGCGAGGTTCGGCTCTATCCGCTTGATGATGTCCTTGGCCATTCGAAACGATATGAAAGTGAAACAATTTGACATAACAACGGCGTATTTAAATGGCGAATTGAATGAAGACATCTTGATGGAAGCACCCAAGTTTTACGAGGAAATCCTACAGAACGTGATTAGATCCGAGGGTTCTAACAGCATCGGCAAACAAGCTAAAGCCATGTTACGTACCTTTCGAGAGGGAAATCAAGTTTGTCTCCTTAAAAAGGCTCTGTACGGATTACGACAGGCAGGAAGAAGTTGGTACATCAAATTGAGCGAGGTGTTGAAGAAACTCGGTGCCTCTCCTACGATTTCGGATCCTTGCTTGTTTAAAATCGGTTCCGAGAAAGATGTCATGTTGATAGCAGTCTACGTGTATGACATTCTGGTCGCATCGAGAAACGAGAATGAAATCACAAAGTTCGGGAGACAATTGGCCAAGGAGTTCGAGGTCAAGGATCTTGGCGACGTGTCATATTGCCTGGGAGTGGAATTCATCAGAACTCGGGACGAGATCGCACTTTCTCAGCGTGGATACATCCAGGAGTTATTACAGAGGTTCAACATGATGGAATGTAAACCTGTTACCACGCCGATGGACTCTGGAACTAAATTGGTAAAAACATCAGGTGTCAAAGAAGAAGATCAACAGCTCCCTTATCGCGAGTTAGTCGATGCACTCACCTACCTGTCCACGATGACCCGCCCCGATATCGCATTTGCAGTAAGAAATTTGAGTCAATTTAATAACTGCTGTAGTACTGAACACTGGAAAGGCGCCAAACGGGTACTAAGGTACCTGAAAGGAACTAGCAATCTGGGACTCGTTTACAAGTCTAAAAGCGGAAATCTCGAAGGATTTGTTGATGCAGATTGGGGAAACAACATCGAAGACCGAAAATCATACTCAGGCTATTTATTTTCATTGGGTGGAAGTGCCATTTCGTGGGATTCAAGGAAGCAGAAAACAGTGGCATTATCCACCACGGAGGCCGAGTACATGGCTGCATCCGAGTGTGCTAAAGAGGCTGTGTACTTGCAAAAATTCGTCAGAGAGCTAGGGTTCAAGGATCTCGCCGAGATAGTTATATACTGCGACAACAAGAGTGCACTTTCCTTGGCAGAAAATCCGACTTTTCACAATCGGAGCAAGCACATTGCGATTCGTCACCATTTTGTACGAGATTTGCTGAAGAATAAAATACTGTCACTGAAATATGTATCTACTGAAAATCAGATAGCAGACTTTCTCACCAAAGGACTCACGAAAAAGAAACATCAATGGTGTACAGAGAAGACTGGACTGAAGTCGATTGATTGCTAACTGAGAATAGCTGTATTATTTTTCTTTTGTGTTTCTTTTTTGATTTTTTTTTGGTCGCCCTACAACTCGAGGGGAAGTATTCGACTTATTACATTTGGTGTTAACTATTTTATGTTTTTGTTACGAGTTGCATGACGAATGTGTCTCCATCTATAACCGAGAGTTCTTTGGCTCAACTAGAACGTTCTGCGCCGTTGCTGTTTTATTCAGTCTAGCTCGATCAGTCGATCGGTACACATCGTGTCGAGATATTTGAGTTTGTAATTTATCGAATAAAGCATTGTTCAACTTGAAATCGTGTTTCATCATTGGAGTGATCCAAAATTAAGCGCTGAACCTCTAAGAGAAGCTCTTTTTCATAAAAAATTGTGAGTTTTCGAAAAACTTTATTGGAAGTCACTTGAAACACTTCTACTCACAAATTCAATAACGTATACAAATAGCTGGAAATGTGTGAATTAACGGCCTGAGAGATATTAAAAAATACATTTGTGTAATTTTTGAAAAAACAAAAGAATACAGCAAAATTAATTTTATGAAGCCTTTAACAGTGCAATTAGCACTAACCGTACGAAAAGACTGAAAAAAATTGGAGCCCTTTTTGAAAAAATGGCATTTGAGGATTTCTGAAATTGAGAAATTTTGACCCCTTTTCACAGAAATTTTTTGAATTTTCGAGAAACTTTATAAGACGTCATTTAAAGCACATTTACTTGTAAATGCAATACTGTGAACAAATGACCGCCAATGTAAATACTAACGTTGTGAGAGACATGTGAAAAAATACATTTTTGTATGTATGTGAAATATAAAAAAATAACAAAATCCAGTTTTCTTAAACAACGCTCCAAATTTTTTCTATAACGTTTTGTTATAGTGCTAAATGTACTTTATGAGATGACATAAACGCCATATTGCTCTATAATTCAGTTTGTTTTTTATTTATAAAAATGTATTTTTTTTTACTTTTCCTTCACGTCGTTAATATATACATTAACGGTGATTTGTTTCGATTATTGTGTTTATGAGTACTTGTGCTACGAATGATGTCTTCTGTTTAAACGTTTTCTGTGAAAACGAGCTCAAAATTCCGTGATTTCAGAAATGCTCAAATGCCATTTTCTTAAAAAGGGTTCCAAATTTTTTCTTCAAACTTTTTGTGCTGATGGTGATAATTTATGAAGGCACTGTTTACCATGATATAAAAGCCGTTTTTCTGAATTATTTTGCTTTTTGAAAAATTATACAAAAGTAATTGTTTTGAAATATCTCTCACGCCATGAATATGAACATTTCCAACGATTTGTATATATTATTTCATTTGTGAGTGGATGTGCTACAAATGACTTCCAATGAAGTTTCTGGAGAATTCAAAATTGAAGAGGTGGATTCCAAAAACAAAAAAACCAAAGTCAAAAACTTTTTTTTTAGCAAAAGTGTTATTTATATCTTTAAATATATGCTGTGCACGTTTTGGAGAAACTCACAGTTTTCTCTCTCAATAACTTCTTGACTAAGTACGTTTTGAAAATATTTTATTTTCAATCACATATCATTAGATCCATCAAATTGATCATTAGGGAAAATTTCGAAGTAAAAAAAAATGACTTGGTGAGATTTGGAAGCCAGCTCTTCAATTCTTCTGTGAAAATTGCTTAAGATTTCGTTTTTACACTAACGTATAAACGACATTTTAAAAAAAGGTTCCAATTTTTAAATGAAAATTTCCATAGAGGACTAAGTTTTACTCTTTTTTAATACTCGTATTCTTAAAATAATATTTCAGTTCTACCATTAAGAAACCGACAAAAATTGAGAAAATTAAAAAAAAAAATGTATTTTGCGCGGCGATTGATAGCAGCTGGCAAGAGTATGGGGCAAGACCGAAAAGCTAGCCCAAACCAAAGATTAGAAAACTAACCAGTACGAGAAAGTCTATGCCATTATGTAATACTATGCCATTATGGAATACTATGTAAAACCTGTAGTTTGACACTTTAATATAATTTTAGATGTGGATTAGGGGCCGTCCATAAATTACGTGAGACGATTTTTTGACTCCCCCTCCCCCTTGGTGAGATTTCGAGAGATTTGGCTCGACTACCTCCCCTATTCTAATCTCACGTAAGATTTTTCAAAATCCGTATTTTTAGTACGTTAATTTATGATTTTAGATACGTTAATTTGTGATTGATTGAAATGCAAATTATGATTTATTTAAAAAACATAATTTGCTTAATTATATTTATTTAGGACTAGATATGACAAGTGTTTAGAAAACAGTGACTGAATTTCAATGAATATTATTGCACTTGTAAAAACAGTGCATAATCCATGGTAATTCAGTCCTCGGGGACTCATGTGCTGTCTCATGAGTGACTATTGGAACATGTCTATATGATTTTTGGCAAAAAAAAAAAAATACGTGATATTTGCGGAGACCCCCTCCCCCACGTAAGAGTAGGTGAGATTCGCCTTGACCCCCTCTCCCCCTACAGGCCTCACGTAATTTATGGATGGCCCCTTACCTACAATGACTAATTGTTTTCTACTATTACTTATACTTGCTACTATTGTCTTCCTACTGTTTGACTGCGATATTCTTTATGCATATTCACTTTATATTATTCACAAATGCTTTGTATATGCTTTTCTTTATTATAATTACATGTAATCTGCACGCTCTGTATTCTACTTTACTACATACAAGAATTATTCCAGGTCTGATTACAAACAGGATTTCCTGAATCACACCATTTTGTGAAAATGCAAATATTGTTATCTTTGCATATTTGTTCAAATAAAGCTTATGTATAATTCGAATAATACAATACAGTTGGCCAAATACAAAGTTTCTAAATCATTTTGCGTCTGTGTCATAAATGTATTATTTGCTTACATCTGCAATGTAGCCTAGCATAAATAGAATATCCGCTTACATTTTTTATTAATGTAACAAACTTTTGTAAAAAATGTCCAAACTTTTTAATGTGTTCTTGTTGTATAAAGAGCTAAGAATTGACCATATTCCAATTTCTTTTTTTTGAAATTCACTCGTCGAAAATTCGTTTAATACTGATTCAACACACGAAACTATTTTCACAGATAAGAATCAGTGAACACTATAAAGTTTGCTCCGAAAGTCTGTGAACCTGGTGTATAGTGTGCCATGTTCGTAGGTTAGAATTGCATTGGCCTTCACAAGACTTGCTAGGCGACGCATATACAAGACCGAGTGGTCGCACAGAGGCTGAACTGGTGGTCTACCTAGAAATGAGCTTAGATTGTAGGGAAGAGCTGAAACGATAATGAATTTAAATTGGATAACATTTATTAAACTTTCCATTAATATTTGACACTTGTATTTAAATAAAGGTTTGTTAGCGCGTGTGTATACCACCAGGAAATATTAATTTCAATTCTTATGATTTTTTGAATATTTAGCACCATAATAAATTGTTAAATTGCAGTAATATGCGAATGATTCGATGCGATGCGTAAAATGGAAAATTTCCGTATTATTTTCGAGAAGCATTGACAGATTACATGAAAATAATTCTCTATTCTTGAATCCCCGTAGAAAATTTTTTAAGTTGCAGATATGGGTGGGCGATGAAATCTGTTTATCCCCTCGTATATTCCAGAACAGTGGCCAGGGTAAGGTCACGGGGCTTAAGCCCGTCCTGAAATTAAAAAAGTCTAGTAACTCGTATTGAAAATTTGGAACCAAATTAACATTATATAAAAATCAAACGAAAAAAGTGCGGGTTTCACATTCGCTATAGGAGCAAATACGTCGAAAGTCCGTAAAAGAGTTTTGAGAAATATTACGTGATAAGTCTCCGTCATTGGTTTAGTTGGTCCTTCTAATAGTGAATTCAATAATGATTCAGAACAAAAGTTACGAGTGTAATAAATGAAAATATCTATCTAATATAACGAATTTCACTTTTATTAGAAGTAAACAACAGTCCTGCTGAGAAGGTCAAAGCACAGCACACACCGGGCTATTCACAGAGAAAAAATCTCCTCCCTTTTCATATTGATATTCCGTTCTATTGTATTCATTGAAAAGAGCGAAATTTTCAAAAAATCAGAGCCGTAAAATAGCTTCTTGAACTTACAATTAGATCTACTCCACCGATGACTTGTGTGTTAAGCGGTATATAACGGCGGGAACATGTTTTCATGCAATACTGATATTTATAATTATAACACACATCATAAAAATCATGTTTATCAAGTGTCAACAACTCATTACCAGAAATCCACATACAATACATGTACGTTACTTTTCAACGAGTTGCCAGATGACATTAAACAATTGACGTCGGTTCACAAATTTAAGTCGAAAGTAAAATCTTTTCTGCTGCATAACTGTTTCCATATAATTAGAAACTATACTGATCATCGAAAAGAAAAAATAATGTTTATTTTAACAAAACAGTGATATGTAATGAATTAGTTTACATTTGCATTGTATATTTTTTTAAACACGTAATATGCTTGAAACAAATAATGTACTTCAGCTTCCGGGTCAATGACCCTCATCTCGATCAGGTTTTTGACCAGTTTCGTTGATCCATTGAGCAAATGCTGAAATGGCCCCTTGTTTTGCTTCTGGACATAAATGTAGTTTCACTATGCGCACGTTTTATTGAACTCTCCTCTTGTAATGGTAGGAGTAGAGGCAAGAGCGAGTTTCTATTTTGTTAGCAACGCAGAAAAATAAAATCTGCAGTTCGTTTGCAAATAAGTTTACTATAACTTGGGAACGAAAATGTCTAGTTTTTCATATATTGGTATTCTCGCACTTTTTTAATTTTTTAATATTTTTTTAATATTTAAACAAAATTACTTTTCCTCATCTTTTAACTATTTATAGTAAAAATGATAGGAAGGGATTCTGGAACTCAATGAAATGTGCGCAGATGATCTTCTCCCCCATACGTCACATACAGGTTTTACTGCTTTTTTGAGTAAATAAATCTAAAGCATTTAATAACTATAATTTTTATAATATCTTATGCAGATGCGTTCTTTTTCTGTGTGCTATATATTTGCAATTTGTTCATTATACAAATAATATATTGTAGGTAGAATCACAAATCTTCCATTGTTCATCCATTGTTTAAAGAAGGCAATAAGTGATGATCCCTCTTACAAAGTATGTGAACTCTTAAAGATAAATTGAGAAAAAATGTGTTCTCTTAGTATCAATATTTTTAATGACGTAAGATGTTTTAAATCGCGTAGCGATCATGATCAGAGCTGAAAATACATCCAAAAAATTGCTGATGGTGATCGCTACGCAACCGAAAAGATTATTATTCAAAATAGTGATAACAAGAGAACACTTTTTTTCTCAATTTGTGAACAGGTATCAACCTCACAGAAATATATTAATAACTCTACGGAACTACTTGAATGCATAGAATAATTTACATCTAGTGGTACTTTAGTCTTTTTGCATCCAGCCTGTTATTAAAATGTTCTATGTCAGTTGATGCTGGTGTCAATCTTGTTTTCTGCTCATATTTGAAGCTTCTAATTTTTAGTTTTGCTTCTGTTGATATTTTTAAATTAAAAATCTTTTTATGAGTATTCAAAGTATTCTAAAGCGGCCGGTCCGGGTGGCCGAGATCGCTAAGGCAGTAGTGCCGTAGCGATCTCGGACCGAAGGGTCGCGGGTTCGAGTCCCGCCTCGGGCATGGTTGTATTGTGTTCGTCCTTTCACCTCCTATCATCATCATATATCATATCATCCCCACGTGGGTTGGCGTCAGGAAGGGCATCCGGCCGTAAAACTTTCGCCAAAACCAGAAAAACAGCGACCCCTTAAAGGGAAAAAGCTGAAGAAGAAAAAAAAAAACAAAAAAAAAAAAAAAAACAAAGTATTCTAAAGCGCATTCATTTACCAGAGAATGCAATAAGATAATGTGAAAAATGACTAAGTATTACCAAGGCTCGTGCAGGACTATAAACATGTAGGAAACTAAACAAGATTTACAAGATCGGGCCATAATGTTTGGAACATTTTTAGAATATTTATTAAACGCTTGATAAACTGGTCTCTTTAGTTTAGAGCGTTACAGCTGGTAATGACTAGTGTATGTATGTCACTCAGTTCCGCCACCTAATTTCATGGTCAAGGTTTACTGAAGAATTCGCGTGATTATCACGTTCACGTAAGTGTCAGTGACCTCCAAGAATATTGCTACCGACCGCAGGCGCTCCCAACGGCTCGAGCGCGAACCGTCTTGCGTTCCCTCGGCCGCCAGGGTGCGCGTCAGGCGCGCCGCGCATGCGCGAGAGCACCCAGTCGAGCAGCCGGCGGGTGAGCAGGGCGGGCGGCTGCGGGGGCCGGATGAGTGAGTGCCAGGCCAGGTGAGTGCTGTGCGGGAGTGAGAGAGGAGCGAGTGTCGTCCGACGGTCCGCGCGAGCCCGGCGAAGTATCGGCGCCGGTGCCCAGGCGGGGGCAAATGCACGGGCGGCCCTGGACGAGTAGGAGTGCCGCACGCCGCTGCTGAGGCCCAACCCGCGAGAAGCGCGCGCGGCAGCCGCAGCGAGGCCGACCTGCGACCACGAGCATCAGAGACAGCAGGCACAGCAGCATGGCCGGTGCGGACGGCGGCGTGAGCAGGCGCGCGCGGAGGCCGGCGCCGCTGCGATGGATGGCGCTGTGCGCCCTCGCGGCCCTGCTGCCCGCGCTCGCCCACGGCGGAGACATCTGCGCCAACGTGCGGTACTCCTACGAGAAGGGCTTGGGATCCGGCTCCATGCCCAAGGACACCCTCAAAGGTGAGTCCGGCCGCTGTGCGTCTTTTTATTCGCCTTGCATTCCCGGGAAGGCCCCTTGAATCGAGCGGCACCCCTGCTGTAACAGCCAAACACAATCCAGCCGCGTTTACGGTCACTACTTCTGTTTAGGAAACCCGCAAGCGATGAGTAGAGCCGTCACGAATCAGATGCGTGTTCTCTTTTGGCCCGTGTTTGCATCCATTCCCCATGTCTCGTTGCGTGCGCGCGGGACGCGAATCGCGGACGCCTGCGCGGCGCCAGCGCTGTCGCCGCGGCCCCCTCGCTGCATTCGGCGGCGCGGCGCTCGTGCGTCTGCGCGTGTGTGCGTGCGAGCGTGAGTGCGTGCGCGTGGGCGCCCCGATCGCGGCGCGCGCCTCCGTCGCCGCCGCTGCCTGCGTGATATCGACGGCTCGCGGCCGCCCGCCCCGCCCCGCCCCGCCCGCCGACCGGCGCGCATCAGCTGTGAGGGAGCCGCGCGTGCACGGGGCGCCTTCCCTCCCCTCCCCCTCCCCGGCGCGATTCTCAATGGATGCTTTGTCGGAGGCTGCCTGTCGATTTCGCTTTCGGACGTCAGAGACAGAACTAAATCTTTCGTGAGCAATGGGAGTTAAAAAAAGGCAATCTCGGCCTGCCGTAATTTAATTTCCGATGGCCATTATTGTATGGCGCATAGAAAAATCAGTTAATGAATGAACACGTTTGGGATAAACATTCACATTTAAATTTGTATAAATTCAGTTTTGTGTATGAAATCTGATCGGTTTTGGTACTCTAATTTTCACCCCTGTACTACTGAGGTTCTTAGGCTGCGTAGTGCGTTAAAATACATCTAAACAAACAAACGTTTTTATGTGTTAACTAATAATTCGTTGTGTTTGTATTGATTTTGTCACGAAATTGCACAATTAAATTGATAATCGTAATACCTATATTTGCAATTTTGTATTTACAATTACGTTGTATTTGTATTCTTTGAAGAGTCGCATGCTTTTATACAATACTATATTAAAATTTATAGTATAATATTGTACATTTCTTAACTTTCATTCTCTACTCTCTACAGGTTAGAAAAATGCAGATACGTTTGACGTTTATAGCCATGCGTAATTCATATCCTTGATGTTGATGCAAAATTTGACCAAAGTGCACTAGCAATTTTGTAATAGTGTATTTGTATTTTGTAGTATTATGAATTTGGATTTGATATAAATATTATGTAAATTAATTATTATCTAAGAAATAACAAAGAGGCCTGTGATGTTGGACGGTTGATCATGTCATCGTATTATGTTTCACTTTTCCTTGACTTTTAAATATTTCAAGGGTTTGCGGCAGTGACAAGATAAGCCTCAAGATAAGTAAGGCAAGCCGCTTTTTATACTTATTATCTCGATTTTGAGAGCGTGGCTTTTTATGTTACTGTATGTTGTTCATAGTCATGAAGAACGGGGCAGTAACAAGATGTGACAGACCAAAATCGATATTAACCTTTACGAATAGCGGAGGACTTGCTGGGGCTAGTGTGGCATACCTACTTTTGCTCCAAGCTCTACTTCATGTTGTCTTTGATAGATTTAACTGTATTATTTTCCCATTGTCATTATTCATAATTCAAAATTTCATAAAGCATCGTATTCTTCATTTTGTAGCACATTCTATGTCTTTGTCTCAATTGTTTTGTGTTTGTTCTCCTGACACCAGTTTCTTTGATATCTCTCTTAATTGCGTGATAGAGCAATTTGAAATTGGTGCCTTGTGACATTTAATATTTGTTCTCTCGCCCAAACATTTTAAAAGATCAACATTAGGCGCCCAAAATAACTATTTTAGGAGGCAACGATTTGAATATTCCACTTTCTTTGTTGAATCAAGATTTATTCGGTTCGATCTTTGCAAATGTAGCCCCTGCCAGAAAAATGGAATAGAAAATTGTATTTTTAATTTTATTTCTTTCACGAAATCTCACCAAGAGAAGAGTTGTTTAGGAGATATGTCACTACTTCACACTTTTACGTCTTCCCCCGCACTTGCATAAAATTCATCTTCAAATAAGTTCATAGTATTCGAAGTTAGTACCTAGTAAATGCGATATATGCCAGCTAATACTAGCAGTCTCCTTTCTCTAATTCGCAGAAATGCAGCCTGCGTGTTTCGAGATTCACGTGCCAGGAATGCTTCGGTGTTTTATATCTACATGGTTACAGAAGGTTTATTGTTATTTTCTATGGTTCCGTTCTTCCACGCTCGAGCCAGGAATTCATGTCACGAATGGGCTGGATTATAAAATTCTTTTTTTGTGAGAGGGTGAAACAGTAAGATACGACCTGCTGAAATGCCGTGGCAAAGGGTACAGCGAGGTAAAATTTAGAGTTATCGAGTGCACGGGGAGCCGAGTGGAAGCGGGAGAAGACTAATAATTCTGTTTTCTTTTGATTTATTATTTCTAATGCGCGATAGGACGAAGAGTCAAACTGTTTTTCCACTTATTCTATCATTCATCTCGTTCTATCATTCCACGGGAATCTGAGGCTTTTTGTGTGCTTTTCTGGAGAAAAGTCCCATTTTGAATAAGATTTTAATGCAATTCTCCAGAAAGGTTTGATGGGTTTGTCAATAATTAATTATTTTTATGTTGATTAGTTGAGGTGTTTTGTCCAAGCTTTTTAACAGATCTGCAAGGATTTGTAAGTATCTTGACGGAGTACATGGTCAGGCGGTGAAGTATATGTCTACAGAGTGACCCCTTCCCCCGATCATGGGGCTCATGGACTTGTAAGCGCCAGTATTGACTTTTCTGTCGAATGTAGGGATTTGTTTCGGAAGAATACGAAAGTTCGAGCTAAACTTACATCTTACAACTAGTATAAATCATCTTAAATGAAGAATGGCCCTTAGACTGCATTTCAAGGGTTGTTATCCACATTCCTACTTTTTTACTTTCTCGGTACGTTCCATCCCAACGTACATCATTTCCTCGCTCATGGATGAAGAAAGATGGTATATCACTTGTGGATCACGTTTTTCGTTTTCCATCTCTCTACTTTCTCTCCCACCGCGGACCCGATAACAGTTCTCCTTTGCGCCTCCTTTAACGCATCCGTTTCCTCCGATCCCTTCGCTTTCCCTCGTTTATTTTTCCCGGGTCTGCGGCGGGCGGGGCGGTCGTCTCCCATTCATGATGGATGGGGCGGAGAGGCGAGGCTCCTCCTGGGCGGGGAGGAATGCAAGGGCGGCGGCGGCGGCGGCTCAGCTCTCCTGCGCGAGCGAGGGACGGAACAGCCAGCCAGCCAGCCAGCCAGCGCGCTGCGTACAGCTCCGCATTGACCACCAAACAAGATTTAAAAAATGTTTCGGAAACAAAAATATTCTTGACAGTGACTTTTTAATGCCTGGCACCATAGATGTGGTGCCCAACTGACGTGATATTTTGGTATAAATATTTGTTTAATTTGTGGTGAATTTAAAATTTAATTTTTGATTTATAGGGTTTTAAAATGTACCAAGGAAATTAGTAAAAAACTAAATTTTTTAATATGTCGTTGGGGGGGGGGGAGGGTCAAGCTTCGTGAGCCCGCCCTCTTCCCCTTGGGTGCACACCCTGATCCGGATCACATCCTGATTGGGTGTTGTCCCTGATAATTCCTAACTTCGGTTGAGAACGTGTGTAGACAGGTGAATTGACGAGTATACCTGAAGAAATACTTGTTCCGTGTTATGCTTTTTTTTAATTTTTTTTTATTTTTACAAAAGTACTGGTACATATTGTTAAACTGACATTTGTGTTTGATATTCATTTCCGACATTTTTATTTCATTATTTTTGTGTTATAAATATTCAGTGCGATTTCAGCGAAGTTGCAAAAATGATTTGATTTCCAATTCCAAAATGCTGACGTATGGAAAGACTGTAGGCAAAAATTAGCTTCTAATCCTTTATCCAGGCAGCAGCTAGTATTTAAAAAGGCAGTGTATGACTTGCTCTTTCGCATTCCAGTTCATGACCTTATGTCTTTGGAAATGATTGGTGTAACTTAAGGAAATATTTACATAATTCCCCAATATTCTTCATAAATTATAGTACATTACTGACAATAAACATCAAGAAATCCCGTTAATGCATGTGCTGGGGAATGATTAATGGTAATTGTTGTGAGTATACCAAACGTTATTAGTTGAAAAGTTTCTCGCTCGTGAAGCGTTAGATATTCTGGGTCATGTAAATCTTTAAAACTGTTTTAAAAGAGCTCTAATTTCACGTTCAATTTAAACAACAAATTTTTGTATTGACATAATTTACTAAATCGTTGGGAAATTAGTTACCATCTCGCGGAGAACTGAGAATGCGATATGTTTATTTTTATTGTTCGAATCATTTATTTCAAAGTTATGGGTGATTAAGATAAAGGAATCATTTGCTTTATTGATATACAGGCTATGGCTCACATTAGGTGAATATCTTAAAAATGAAATATAGGAGGTGAAATAGGAGACCCCTGAGATAATAAACTGTGAGAGCTTTTATGCCCTACATGTCCCAAGAGAGGTGACCGGTATTTCCAGAAGAGCCCCTTTACAAGAAATCCTACCTGCACGTTCAGGTGCGAACATTACTTGCTTGGCTGCATTCCTCCATAAAACGTCATGTAGTATCCTGTCCAGCCTGCCTGGTTTCCTCTTTGCCCTTCAGCAGTGATCGTAAAGGAACCGGCGTGAAGGAAGGTCATGAAAGGGCTTCTTAAAAAGGGATGCTTGTTTTACAGAGAAATAAAAAATGAATTGATGATGAGAAATATACACTTACTGTTATGAATTCAGTTACTGAGCCTTTTGGCGTAACGTTGAGTGGTGAATCATGCTGATGCCTAGGTTATAACGGTGGTGAAGCAATGGTGAACTGAGGGGGAGATAAAACGGGAGAACTCAGGCAGAGATAACCTGCCGCGATCCCTTTCTTTCACTGCCAATTCCACATCGATCGAACGGGATTTGAATCCGGGTTTTCAGAAATAAAGAGCGATGGCTGCTGCTCTACAGAACACCTTTCAGTGATACATGAACCAGCTTACTTCTTCAGGGACTTCGATCCAACTACCTTCGTGATCTGCGATCCCCTTGAAACGATCCTAGTGTTTTCTCGATATTGGGATCTTCAGTGACAAAGCACGATTCTTCGTCATTTCCTTTACAAATAAAAGTATTTCTGAGGATATCTTCACATTGTGAGCAACTCTTCTGGGCATTTAAGAGATGGAAGAGGAATGCCTCAGAATCATGTTACAAACTTTAAGGGCCTACATACGTGGCGATAATGATACATTTTTTAGCAAAGAACATTTAGTGGGAATGTAATGATGTGGTGGGAACTCCATTGTATTCGTATATCTATGTGAGATATGCTCCTGATTGTTAGACAACCCGTAAGCACAGATGTCATGCAGGTACGTCCCCTCAACTGCGACAGATCGTGACCTGCCGAACATCTGTGCCTAAAATTCAGGGGCAAATGTCACATGTGTAACGTCTTTGTAAGCAATATCCCACTACATGTTCATTGGCTAAAAATTAACATTTTCGATCCTTCTGCAGGCACTAGAATTTTGAAACATTTAATATGTGACATTCTGTATTTTATAGCGGCACAGTCCAATTCCCAACCAGCTACGAGTTAGTGGAGGTTCTCGACGATGTTTTAAATGTTCAAAAAGTTTATATTTGGTCCAGTAACTTGGGTTTGACTCAGATTTCGACAAACTTTATACGAGGGCGGTGAGAACACGTAGAAATATTTCACGTTGGTTTCGCAAATGCTGACGAAGTTGCGGGGGGCGGTGATACTTCCTATTATTTTGGTCATTTCGCCAAGCGGAGAATGTTCTTATGAAACCAGTTGCATTTATGTAGTTAGGATGGAAGAAAGTTCATTGCAAATCTATTTGAATAAATATTACTTTCACGGATTATTCTTTGATTAAGAATGCGAATTATACATATTACATATACTGGGAAACGTGTTGCTAAAGAAAAGCGTGGGTTATTTGATTATTCGGCACTTGAGAGCTATCTTCGATATGGATGCTCTCTATTTGAATTTCTCTATCGAAGAAATCATAATTATAAAATCTCTGTTTTTCGATAAGATTTGTCAATTAATGTCGTAAATCTGGCAAAATTTAGTGACGATATCGGAAGAAACTAAATCCCCCGTGAGTGTACTAGTCTAACTCTACTACACTCCCTGACCTGACACTTTCGGCGATGATCAACGGTTTTAGAACCTGTCAAAATAATCGTCCACTGCCCTGGACGAAACACACTGCATGAGGCAAAAATTTTCGAACGGGTGTAGAACGGGCACATGTATCCTCGATGACTTGGAGCTGGTGAAAAAATGACAGTGACTTGTGACATACGAGTGTGGTAGTTCCAATCCCTTCAACCCGTTACCTTCTTTCGAGCGATCTTCTCCTTCGTGGATGTTTTGTCTGTCTTCGCAGTGCGAAGTAAATGTCCGCATTATCCATTCCTTCCTTAAGATCAATGAAGAAAAGTACCCGTGCTTGCCTGGACCTGCATGTCTGAAAGTAGGCATTTAAAGGTCGCGGGCAAGTTAACTACTTTTCTAGACTTGCGGGTACTTCGTCCAGAGCAACTGGCGCGAGGTTTAAACACAAGGGTGGCACATTGGATTCCGGGGTGGCGGTACGACACTGAAGGATACCTGGCCCTGGATAGTCTTTTGGAAATGTCCGTTTAGAGTTATTGCGCAAAATTAAGCAATATTAATTTCCACTTTCTCTACTAAGCATATAAATTATATTTTAAAATAAAATACACCGGAATTCAAATTGTCAGAGGAAAATCAAATTAAACATTTTGAATCGTAAACTACTTGGTATCATAAATTCTCGGCTATCCGGGAGACGCCGCGTCGTTGGCTGGGGTGCCGACGTTTCGCCTGACATATCGCAGGCTTCCTCAGGGCAGTGAGGGCTTCCTCAGGGCAGTCAGGAAGCCTGCGATATGTCAGGCGAAACGTCGGCACCCCAGCCAACGACGCGGCGTCTCCCGGATAGCCGAGAATTCATGGATTCGAGCCGCGGAAGCTTACGTATACTACTTGGTATCATATTTGCGTTTACTTGAGAGAGCAATAATTGCAGTGAATTCTTATGTTTAGAGTTATTCTTATGTTTAGAGCGGCCGTAAGAGAGACAATGTCAATTATTTCATATTATTGCTATACATCAAATAACATAATGATTTAATATAACAACATAAAAGCAACCAAACAATTCGTCATTCAAATATATTCTTGCCCCTTCGAGCAAGTAACTCGTGCGGGCGCAGTTTGACATGCCTGACTTAAAGTATATCTTCAGCGGCGGAATGCGCCTTAACATTGGAGACGTCGCGGCATGGGGTTGTGCTGCCCTGCCCGCGGGAGGCGCTGCGCCCCTGCCCCTCCGCGGGCCAATCGGTACCGCGCCAACCGGCCGCTCTTCTACCCGCTGCCCGGAGTGCACATGCAAAGCGACGGTGTGGCCAAAATGATTAACATTCATTGCATTTCTTGCGTTGGGTTTAATCTTCATCGAGGGCGCTTTGTGGCTAGCCACCGGAAATATTTTGAGATTAAGAGATGTTTTAATGCGCTTACGTTCTGCTTCTGATTAACCGATTAGATGTCTTGGATTATGACTTGTTTTGTTAATGTAGCTGAAGTAGCGTTTGATTGCTCACTATAAAGAATGAGCAAAACTGGTTTCCGGGAAGGCTTGTCGTTACGCTGTGCGAAAGATAAGTGATGAGGTACAAAGTATGCACTTAGTGTTGAAAGTATGCCAATACTAATTTATGGACTTGACATTCTGCATTCTTTTCCGTTTATTTCAATTGTATCTCTGAATTGTGTGGTCATTATTCAGAAATTTCGTAATTTTTTTTTTCAGAACATTTGTTTGTTAGCAATGTTGTTGTTCAATACATGTTAAATTCATCAAATAATAGGCTTTAAAAATTGTGTGCCTAATAATTTAATACCACAGATCAATGTTTAATGTTATGTGCTGTTTGAATTGTAACGGCAAGTATTTGCCTAATGGTTTATGTATACTGTGATCCAACAATTCGGTGGGTTATGTATTCGATTTACTATTTGTTGATCCAAAGTCACTTGGGTTGCTAAAATTGAGAGAGTGAATTCTGAAAGCGATTTTTGTTCCTTCCTCTGAGACATCTGCACTACTACCCGTCTGGTAAATAATTGAGGGATTGCATTTTGATTCATGGGGATTTTCCAGTTGATTCTGCAAGATGTTCTGCTTACAGGAAATATCAAGAAACCCTAATAGAGTGCTAATTTTCAGTGTATTCTCAAAGCTAATCATTAGTGTGCCTATGCTTGCATTAGCAATTGAGTCGTTAATCGATACAATTAGGTCATCGTTTCGCGTTTTAAAAGGCGAACACAATCATCCAGCGTATTTAATGCTGGTAGTGTTTCGCCCAGTATTGGGAAAGAACAAATATGAAAGGATCTCATTTCAAATTCCGAAAGTGTCCTTGACTGTCTGATTAGTCGTGTCAGCACTTCAACTACTACATCGCTTGGAGAACCTACTCACGGGGCAAATGGAGAGACACGTCAAGTTCTTGTTCTCGTGGTTAGTCCTGGGTAATAACATCAAGAGCACACCAAACACCCTTATTCAAAGCGACTTCGGAATTCGACCAGGTCACCGCGCTATTTACGCACTTCACGTCTCAAAAGATTTTCTTTTTCTTTTATTTTTACGGAAAGGGGGAAAAAAAAGCAACGCATGCCTCTGAAAGGCGGTGTTCTCCGCGCGTCAAACAGCGTCACGGCGGTGGAGTCACGGCAGGCTCCATCGTCGTCCGGGAGCAGGTGCCGAGGAGGTGCGGGCGAAATTTGAGCACCGGAAATAAACAAAAGAGCGCCGAGTCGGAATATTCAACAGGAGCCTCTTCCCCCTCCCCCTCCGGGAGGTGGCCGGAACGCCGTGCGGCGCGGCGCGACGCGACGCGCGGAAGGGACAAAAGAAGTGCGCGAGGCGCTGGCAAGCGACGGCGAGACGGTCAGAAAGGGGCGTTCTGCAAAGGAGCGCGGAGCAGCGCAAGTAGGAAAAACAAAACAAGGATCAAGGCGGATTCTGGCCGAGAATAAGTAATGGAGGAAGGCTTTTTTTAATTATTTTCTTCCTCTTCGGCATTATTGCCTTTGAGGGATTTCGCTTGCTAAAGAATCTGAAGCGAACGTTTCGTTTGAATGGTTTATAAAGAAGAGTCGGGTAACAACGATGCGGAGAAGCACCTGGCAAATATCAACTACTGTCAAAGAATTAACCCTACCAATGTTTTATAATATAATGTTGGGGCGGAATATTTATGAATAAAGCTGTCAGGCGGAGAATAAATTCGCGAAATTACGCTTTCAATTGGCAATCTTTTACAGACGGTTGCTCCTACAAATTATCTTTTAAGAAAGCCATTGTTTGTATTTATATGGTAGCCAAACATATTTCTTTAGTGTGATTAATTGGGCTGTATTTACAAACAAATTAAATGGATTTGTCTACACAGACAGCAATTAGTCTGTAGTGTAGTAAGTTTTCATTCTCATATTAGGAGGATGTTCGTCTTTTTGTAGTATTGATAAGGACGGAAGAAAATATACGCAAGCGGGAACTTCACGGAAACGTCCTCAAGACGTTGAAAAGTAGGAAACCATCATTTAAATTGCATATGAAGCAAACACAAAGTTAAAAACTTTGACCAGTTTTCCAGAATCGGAAATCGAACTCTTATACCGGAGAGTTTAATCTGCGAGCGTTAACATCTCCGAGAGAATTACGGATGGTCACGCTAATCTCTCCTGTGTAGCAATCGGTTCAAACACCAACCCGAAATTTGGCGGTAAACGCCGTGGGCCCTCGCGCCTCGCACCATCAATTTGGCGCGACCTCCAAGGCGAGGGCGCGACGCGGCGCGGCGCGCCACGCTCCCGCGCCGACCGCAAACATCCGCTGACCAAGCGCCATTACGTGCTGCGTGCTCCCGCGCGCGCCTGCAGCCCGGCGGGGGCGATGGAGGGGGTGGCGGTGGCAACGGCGATGGATGGGCTGGCGATGGCATCGGGGGAGTTGTCGGTGGCAGCGGCAGCGGCAGTGTCGGCGGTGAAGATGGCGATGGCGGTAGCGAGGGCAAGGGCGGCGTCGGCGTGGGAGGCGGAGGCGGTGGCGGCAGTGATGGCGTCGGAGGCGGTGGAGGTGGTGGTAACGATGGCGGTGGAGGCGGCGATGGCGTCGGGGGCGGCGATGGTGATGGTGATAGCGAGGGCAAGGGCTGAGTCGGCGTGGGAGGCAGTGGCGGTGGCGACAGTGATGGCGGCGTCGGAGGCGATGGAGGTGGTGGTGACGATGGCGGTAGCGGCGACGATGGCGTCGAATGCGGAGGCGGATGTGCCGGTGGCAGCAATGGAGATGGTGGCGGTGGTGGAGGCGGCGGCGGCCGCTGCGCTGTCGAAGCGTGCGCGCGCGCGTTTCACGATCAATTAATCTCAATTAGGAGGCGCCGGGGCCGCGAGCAGATAAGGCCACGCGTTGGTTGGCGGAGGCGGCACCGGCGCCAGCCCGCGGCGGCGTCACGGCGCCGCCTGGCGAACGCTCGCTTGTCGGGAGCGCGTGGCGCCGGTTGCCGGATGCGCGAGATGATGCGAAAGCTTCTTGCATCTGCTCGTGTGTGTGTGTGTAAGTGCCTGAATGCGGGGTAGATTCTGAGGCGCAGTTGTGGGTTTTTCAGGATGCATGGATATATATATATATATATATATATATATATATATATATATGTATATATATATATATATATATATGTGTGTGTGTGTGTGTGTGTGTGCGTGCGTGCGTGCGTGCGCGCGCGTGTGTGTGCGTGTGCGTGTGTGTGTGTCCCCGTACATGTATACATACTCGTAAGCTTCCTAACAATTTTTACTCAATATTTAAAATTTTTATATCTGATGTTCGTAATTCTAATTGCTATAATTACATTGTTATTGATATAATCGAAATTGTAGTTTTACTTATAGTTCGCTACAGACGATTTTTCTAGTATAGTTTAGATATTTTTCTTTGTTGAGCAGCTGGGCATATTTTGGGCACATTTGCATATTTGTGTATTTGCAGCGTTATAAGCGTATTAGAATTTTCATGAAAATAGTGAGAGAATCCTTTTCTTTAACGGTTCATGAATCTGCGAAATGGGACTGGACAGCAAGTAGAATGTTTTAACTCACCGGCTTCGTTCGGCGTTAAAATCAAGTGCGAGAGCTCCTTTTTCCCTCTTGAAATAATATTTTGCCATTCTACTTTTCATCTCGGGAGTTTCAAGGACTACTCCTGAAGGACTTCTTTAAGTGATGCAGAGCAGAACAAGTCGACGCTCAGATTGCTCTGCGGGAGATTAGAGGAAGACTTGAATGCAATCAGACGAAGATTCCATTGCGCATCGAGTAAAAAAAAGCGAGGTCACATTTCCTCTGTATTTCGTATGGACGAATTGCTGTTTTTGTAACTCTAGAATGCAAGCTGCTCCTTGGAAATCTCTCGTTGAGATGAGAGGCCACTGAATGGAATAACAGCGGGCGACACGACTTCTCCGAATTGCGCTTGCATGGACGCGACGTTCCCTTGTTCAGCGGAAGTGTTCTGCTGTCCTGAGAATGTCTTCCGCAGTCACGCGACGAATCCTATTCCGAGATTCAGATCTGGAGTTCATGGAGAATACATTTATTTTGTTTCACTACTTTAGTCAAACTAAATTATTTTATTATTTTTGCTGTAACTTGTGTGTTATTGATATGTAAGTAAATCCCTGTTACATATAGTTTTTAATTATATTTTCTCCTGTTTTATCTGCACATATTTACGAAGTAAATAAGATTTTTCTTTTTTACAAATTTTTCGAAGATTGAATTACTTCAATCATATAACTATTTTTCTTGGTGATAGTTGAAAGAGAGGAATCTCACAAAAACACATTATAATAAAGATACGTTTCCAGGAGTATTGTATTTCTGAAAGAGATTGAAGTTAATTATAAAATCTTTGTCTACGTTGCTGTTTTGCCTTTGTTTCATCTCTCCCACGGTAGTTTGGTTTTAAATTATTTGAATCTTCAAATAGCTTAGGTTTTTACTATTTCGTGATGGTGGAACTTGTTGGTCTCCTTCGGAGATACCAGATCAGCGGACTTACTTGCAACGCAGCAATAAATGCGATCTGAATGCGAATAATGACGGCATGGCGTCGGCTAGCTGCGGTTGGAGAGTTCACGATTTGGACACGAGGAGGCGATTTCCGGCGAGTGCTTATTTCGCCCAGCGATGTAATTGTGGAAACGATCCGGTGCACCGCGAACGTTGCAAGCGCGCGGGGCCTGCAGCGGCGGCGGTGGCCTTGATTTCCTCCCCGGCGACGCTGCGGTCGGACGTCGCTCACGAAATTCACCGCGAAGCGCTGCGTTTGGGAATGAACTGTGCATCCGCTGTTAAGCTTCATTCCGCTCCATCGGCTGCCCGTCAATGCGGCGCTGGCAGATCTGCGCGAGTCACGACTAAGCCTCGGTTACAGCGGTATGCAGCGCGTCCTTCAGGGTCGGCTGCGCCGCTGGTGGCGAAATCGAATCTCGCGGGATAGCCGTGGACAATCGGTGTCTCCTTTAGTTTGAAAGTTATTTTTTTCTTGTTATTTAAGGTCGCATCAACATCTAGGCCATTAGCGACCACTATTGCATTTAACTGTATGATAACTGTGAAGATGACATGATATGGTGATGATACGGGGTGAAAGGACGAACCCAAATACAACTATGCCCGAAGCAGGACTCGAACCCTCGGTCCAAGATCGCTACGGCACTACTGCTTTAATGATCTCGGCCTTCCGGACTGGCGAAAGCGATCTTTGTTTTTGTAGATTCTAAAATAATAATTTTAAATGGAGAAACGAAATTTTATAAGATAAATGATATTAATTTATGATAGTTATTAAACACTTGATGAATTTCAACGTTTTTGTGGAAATAAAACACTCATCCTGCTTTTGTATCGACGATGATCGCAGTGTGTTAATGTCTCTTAATGGAACTATTGCTACTAAAACGTGTAACAAGTGGTTTTACTTAATTGAATATTCATAAAGCAAACACGCACATTATTGTGCTATATTTTGCTATTTTTAATGCTATCCCATTGTAGCCAAATTGTATTAAATCGATAGCAATATACGATTTCCTTTTTGGGACTGCACATCAAATTTGTCTACATCTTCTAAAACAATGCCAATAAATAATGTCACACAACAAAGCATTTAATTATATATTGGTTTCTCTAGAGAACATTTTGACTTTTGTAGAAATGAGCTATTGTTCTGTTATACAGAAAATTTACTTTCAGACAATGTATTATGACGACATTTCTGAGAATAGTTCAAACATCCTGTTGTCGCTGGGAATGCCAAGTGGTCAACTCTTATACTCGTAGTTTTCTTTCAGTATGAAATATTTTCTATTGAATTTAAATTTGACGATCATACGGGTCAACTTTGGGAAAGCTTTCTTCCTTCAAACTCTGAAGAGCTGCGCTCTTTATGGAAATATGCGCGAGTCGAGCGACCCGAGGCGAGGGGCGATGAGGCAAGGCGTTCTGCGTTCGCGCCCATTGAGGCGTACACTGGTCCGAAACGGACGAGAGGCGTTCGTCAAGAAAAAGTCAACGGACAGAGACACAGCAGATGAGAGGTGGTTTAGAGATAATGCCCGTTCAGAAAGGCGTTAATTACTGGATAAAATATTAAACTTTTGAATATGAGCTTGATTATACTGCTGTAGGAATGATGGTTGACAATGAAAAATTCGTAAAACAAATATTGCATTTCTGCGATGAACCACACACCAAAAGATTATTCAAAATGAAATTAAGCGTTTCCTATGAAAGAGGTGTATCGCTTCAATTGTCGTTCAGGGGTCTCCCACCATGCAAACCCAGGATGATAATAAACCGAAACTCTGTGGCAAGTTCATGATAATCAGATCAAATAACACAAAATACAAACACTGTTTTGCATTTTATTTTTCTTTAGGCCTGGAATATTTTTCTTATTTCCTCGATTCGAAATGCTACATCACAGAAACCAGGAAATCCCGGAAGAATCCTCTATCCCGCGCGTTTCTGGCGTCGTGCCGGTGCACTGTGGGGCGCCCGCTCGTCGCGTCGCCCCCCCCTCTGCCGGCGCCTTGGGCGTCGCGGCGGAAGCGCTAACGACGCATTGTCCCGGCCATCCTCCGCCCCCGCCACGCTCCCGCACGCCCCCTGCCCCGCCCCCGGGAGGACGAGGTGTCGCACTGCGCACGAAGCTCTCGCAGCCAATGAATTCCTTTGCTCCGCTCAATGAGTTCACGATCGCCATCACACTTCAAAAAATATATCCATACTGCCGTTTTCTGAAAATATTAAGTTTCAATTAAAACGTAAACAATCAGGTATTATAATTAAGTTTCATTGGAATGTATTAAAATAAGAGGCTGGTCCAATATAACCATTGACAAAAGTATACTTTGATGGTATTTACTAGGCTGTCTGGGTGACGCCGCGTCCATGGCGAAGGTGCCGACGTTTCGGTCGCCATTCTGCGACCTTCCTCAGGGCGTAATGGGCACTGCCTCCGGCCGCGGAAGCCTACGCCCTTACTTTGATGGTGTCTCCCCATTTGAATGCTTCCCAAGAGAAATAGGGTGGTATTCATGAGACTTGAATATATTAACTCATGATGTACTTTTATTGACAGTAAATGTGCGTGGGAAAAGTTCGATGAGGTCAAATGTGATCGTCGTGACTTACGGTTAAGGAGAGCGAAGTCACTTCATGCTTATTGAGGGTATTTCGAGGTGGAGGGGGTCAGAAGACAAATGGAAAGGTAGTTGTTTTCAACTAAAATTAATGTTAATCCCCTTTCAGTTGTTAAGTGGTAATTTGCTGCGCAATTGCAGAGTGCTTGTGCCCACTTCGATATCCGCAGCTTCCGCATCGTTTCCGATTTGCATCCGTCCGCGATCGCAGGCGAGCGATCTCCTTTACCCGAGTGGGCGGGTTCAAACCCGATGGAAGCCGTGGATTTTTAAGGGCGAAAAAATCCTTCGTACGCATTCCTTCGGAGGGGAAGTAAAGCCGGCTGTCCCATGTTAGTAGATTTACTTGCATATAAAAGATCCTCAAGCCTAAACGACGCATCTGAGCTAAATTCAAAATCGCCTGTTTCTCGCCCAAGAAATAGCTCCTTTCTCTTCTGGTTGGTGAAAGAAGCGTAGCGAAATTTGTGTGGTCAGACAGAAGAGCGGGCCTGATGGCCCGAGTCTCGCCACGTAAAATAAGGCATTATTTAATTCAGTTCAGTTCCTTTCCGTCGCTGACACTTGCTTTCTACTCCCTCCTCGACGGGCGCCCGTTCTTCCTCCACAGCCCGTTCTTCCTCCCCCCCCCCCCCCCGCCGCCAGACGCGAAATCGTCTCGTGCGACATTTTGCCGACCTCGCAATATTCAGAGGAGTATCCCACATTACTCCACGTCGCGCCTGATTGATATTTACAAGCATGTCAACTTTTATGGTCATTAGTTCCACCAGTGTAGTGAATGTTTTAATGCTCGGAAATGGTGGTATTCCTCCCCCTCTGGGTGATGAGATCCGGCGCCGAATTACACTTCGCTTTGCAGTGAATTCCCTACCTCTTGTATCTCCCCAGCGGGGCACCGCCCCAGCAGGAACAAACTGTTAGCTCCTGCTTGGTCTGTCCACTTCAGGTAGTGCAGTGCATGGAATTGTAAATGTGTGTAAAGAGGAGCGACCCAGAAGACAAAGGAAATATCGCATGCTGACTGTGGCCCGTTTGTTAGGGTACTGCTCGTGCACTCGCCTGTGATTGATTGAAGAAACATCAGAAAACCACCCATCAGAGCAGGCTTCTGCCGATACGAATTCTACCTAGTTGATGTCAAAATTCCACCTGCGTCGAAACTTGGACCGTAGGACCTCCCTCATTGAAATGGGCTTTTCAGTCGCGCTTGTTGCGTTGTCTTGGAGGACACTTGCCCGCGTGGTGAAGAAACGCTGTCTCCACATCCTCGTTTCTGTCTCCACACCCCTGTTCGTTTCACCTTTATTTGCTATTCCCTATCTCAACACCAATTTCCGTTCCCGTAGTCATATTGCATCACTTCGACGTCCGTTGTAGGATTGAGAACTTCAGTGTTTACACTGCAGAGGATGTCATTATTCACCCCTCCCCCTTAGCATCTCTGTCTTCCTCTATTTTCTCTCGTCCTATAGAATGGTAGTGAAAGCAGTTGTTGGTGAGATAAGAGGAAATTAAATTATTATATTCGTCATAGGAATCCAAACAAACTTGAAGTTCCACAACTAAAATTCGCATATAAATAAATACTCATTAAGGATCATGAGTGTTTTTATGTACAATATAATCTTCATAAAATTGAGATTAGAGTCATTCTAAAACAATGCCGTTTTGCTGTCATGGGCAAGAAACTTCGTGTATATCTGTTTTCTTCTTTTACTACCATTACTATGTCTTGATACTGTTTTCCAATAATAATTGCTTTACCAGCATTTCATTAAAAGTGGTAACATACATACAAAATCTACATTTTTTTTAAATGTTTACCTTCATAGATATAGCGAACTGACATTTTTAGGAAACCTTTTTTTTTTGTTTATTTTAAGGTGGGGTCGGTGAACAGTTGAAGCTCACTGAATTTTTTTGCCCCTAGTCGGCACCGAAACTTCGTCTAGATGCCCTCGACCTTGCCTGTATGCCTCCGAATGGCGACGCAACCGCCTCCGGCACGTCGCGATGCCGCGGGCGCGTCGTTTATGTTTTTCACGACTTCCTCATCCTTTCAAAGGCCGCCTCTGCGTGCGTAAACAAGATAGTGCACGGTGTCGTTCGTCCATTGAATGTACCGGAAGCGCGACGCAACGCAACCAGATGTTTTCCGGCCGATGGCCCCTGGGGTGGACCCCTAGCGGTGTGCATGGCGCTCACGATCTGCGGGTTACAACCCCATTGTTGTGGTCTGCCGGGAGCATGTAATTATCGTTAGTGTCTCTGTATATGTAGGCGCGGCTATGGACTCGGCGCGTGCTCATTGATTTTAACTTTCTTTGTCGTTGGGGGGTGTTGTATTGTGGACGTACATCCATCATCCATTAACACCCATTATGCCCCTGTGATGGCACATTCATGTCTCCGGACGGGTATTATATTGCCTGAAGTTGAACATCAAAGTGTCGAAAGAACATATCTAATTCCTCATGTACTAGCGTTGACGTGGGCTTTTAATTTTTTCATTGTCACTAGCGAGACAATTGTTAGGGAACACGTTAGTTGAAGATCATATATATCTTTCCAGAGTAAATAAGAGAAGTTTCGGATTCTTTATTTCAAGTTTAATTTTCATCTTCGTTAATTTTTCGTTAAAACATCACTCAGTACTTCTATTAATTGTTTCTGCCAGACTTATTTAAAGCCTTGAAACTGGTATTGAATTACATTCGTATTCTTCTCCACGCGTTCTGATAATTGCTCATCAAAAAGAATTTGCATTCCTTTTAAAGCGGCCTCCCATCCCCCACTGAATCCAACGCTGTGAAGAGCAGCTCTGAGTAACGTTGTAGGTCACGCCGTGTCCGTTCATACCGAGCGAGCTCTCATGTAGACTCTGCGGATCACGTAGATTGCCTCGATTGTCCGTAACTACCTCGGCAGGGTTTTTACCGTGAAAGCCGCCCGTAGATGGAGAATAAAGCTTTCAAGCGCGGGATGAACCCACGCGCCTGCACAAAAGTCTGAAAGGCCTCCTCGGGGACCGCCAGCCCCAGAGCACCTCCACCCCCACCCCGTCTGCCCCGTAGCCACTCCCTCCCCGCTAGTTTCATCGCTCACGCGGCCTCCGTCCCGGCCTCCGTCCTCCGGCTGCGTGTCTGGCCTCCCTCTCGCACCACCGCCCCATCGTTCTCGCTGCCCGCCACTCTCGCAATCTCCATTGATTTCGCCGTCTTTCTCCATCTCCCTCACTTCTGCTGTGTGGTCCCTCGTCGGCTCGCCAGCCTGTGCCGCCCCCGCCGCGGGCCATCTCCATCTCACGCCCCGCTCGTGTCCGCCGCCTCCTTCGGCCTTCGCTCTCCGTCCACCCTCGTCGTAGTAGCCCCCTCCCTCCCGCCCCGCGACCCTCCGCAGTGTTTCATTCAGCGGACGGGCGAGAGCGCGCGCGACGCGTCGTCCCCGTGTTGGTAATTCTCTTTACCCGCGCGTTCATCATAATGCCGGGTTATTACGGCGGCGGTGGATGGCGGCGGGCGCGCGGGGTGCGGAGGGACGGGGCGGACCGCTCCGTGGCCAATTAGGATTTTACGGCGCGATTAGGCGAGTCTTCGCGCGCCGTTGTTTTTCTGCGGCCGCCGACGCACCCGCCCCGCCCCTCCTCTCCCCGCTACGCCCTGGCGCTGCCCCGCCCTCTAGGGGTCTCTCCGCCCTGCTCCCCGGTCCCTCGTGGCGACGCGAGACGAAATCGGTTCGTTTCGAACGGAACCTATCGCGAGCTTTGGATTTGAAACAAGCTCTACCAATATTCTAATGATTTTCGGTTAGCTATTTCCGTCCGTCGTGTTGCCACCTTTCTTATGACAATTTCCCGCGTTCGTTTTCAATATTCTCCACTTTCGTCGGACGCGTGACGTTCTTATTTCGCTTTCTTTGTTCCTCAACCGTGCCGTTGCTGTGCTGCGTTTTCTGACGTTACGGTTTGCGACACAAATTGTCGTCTCCTCTACGTGGTAGAACCTTGCGGTGTCATTTACCATTCGACACATATAATCCTTGTCCGTCGTCCTGGTGCTTGCCTTTCTCCGTTGCAAAGCCAGCCAGTTCTTCGTAGTGGAAACACCGAGCCCTTTATTCGGCAAATTCTCGCAGGTCGCTGACGGTGAGTGAATGATTCGAGAAGGACTCAAGAGGGCGAGACCCCAGGAACCGAAGGCCTTTGGGGAGATCGAAAGGGAAGGTGGCGTGATGGGATGATTGCTGTAAAATTGGAGTTAAGTGGGGGGGATGCGCTCCATTGTGAACCGAAATAACTACTGCCTTACTGGATAGTTCGAGTAAGTACCGTCATTGCCAGTAAAAAATTAAATTCAAGATAACATATGATTCTGAATTTTGAGAAGCATTTAAATACATGTGAACGACTTCTAGCATAGATATATTTATATAAATACTAACAATAAGAATAAATAAAGTCGAGTTCGCACTCTCTTGCTTTCTTACATTTGCTCAAAACCTTCCTTGTTGAATCTTCTGTCTCAAGTCAAATAATAAATTCATTGAGGATTTGTGTAAAAATAGCCCATCCCCTTGAATAATTGAATCAGTTTATTGATTGGCCTTTAAATCAATAGCAACATCGTGAGAATTCAGGAATGACCTGTTTCGTGCTGTGAAGCACTAAATTTTGAAGCAATTCGTGTGAGTTGCGGAAGATACAAAGGAGCAACAAAAGAGAGAATGGTATTTGTTTTAACAAATATTTCTGTCCCATTTGCACAAGTCTAAAAAAAATGCTCTCTGAAATGGATTCTTTGATGTTCAGTTCGAGCGCCATTTAGTATCCTTATTTGATCCTTAACGGCATTTTAAAAAAAATATCTAGTATAAATGTTCGACAACTTAGTTCATGTAGATTGAATGCACAGACATTTATTATCTCATTTGTTTGAAAGTTTTTAAATGTTAATACCGCAATTTAGAATTCTTTATATGAAAGATAATTATTTGATATTGGCTTAATGAGATGTGTTCGTAGTATTTTTATTCTAAATTCTAAGTATTGTTATCATTTTGCATCCAGTCGTATTCATTCATGCCTGATATCTTCTAGTGAGCGAAGTATATGACTAAAGTTTATTTTTTTAATCTGATCAGTTCTTATTTCTGAGATTTTTAAGCGTTGTTCAGAAACCAGTGAGCCTAATTAAATACGAAATAAACAATAAACCAATAAATTACGAAAACTGTAGTTCTCTTGCCGCGACCTGCTCAGATTTCTGACGTCCCCATTACGACTGAAGAAATCGCATTGAAACGCCATGATGTGTAATTTACATTGGTAAAATCTTCGAAAGGTCGTAATGTCGAACGAGAAAAAAACAAACTATATACCTATTATAAAATTACAAAAGGCCATAAAAACCTATCAGATATTTATTTTTGTCACTTGATTCTTGTGTAGTACTCGAGTACCATGCGTCCGCCCGTTTGTCCCTTACGGTTAGACCACTTCCGGTCCACCAGTTAAGACAAACGGGATGCCGTTCAACGCGTCTCAGTGTTCTGATGCGGTACTCATAATTCTCTTTGCGAATCCATCCAACAAATTACAGAAATTTCTCTTGAAGAGGTTTTTTGTTTTGTTTTTAACCATCTAAAAAGGCTTTTGAGTGATTCTCGGCACCTACCTCATTGATCAGTAACTCTTTCGATGCCTCTTGACAAGACATATCAATTGGCACAATTCTTACCCGATTCATTCGAAGTTATTCTGGAAGGTGTTTTTGACGGTATCAATGCACCTTGACTACATTGGTGAAACGCTGTCAATTGCAGTTCTCTGTTTCCGGTCTTTACATGTTCCGATACCACTTGGATCATCATATTGACGATAAGTAAACCTAATTGTATAATGAAAAAAAAAATTAAACGAGTATTTTAATCGATACTTTTTCTTGTAACTTTCTGTGAACGAGACGGGCAACTCTTAATGTATTTAAAATTTATTATTATTATTATTATTATTATTATTATTATTATTATTATTATTATTAATTTATTTGGTAAGCACAAATAAAACGTTTTGCATTAACACTCCGCCGGAGCCGCCCCGCTACGCTTATGAAAGAGCGTTTGTGCGGCGTCGCGCCCCGCTGCTGTAGGGCGGTGGCGTGCGGCGCGCTGTGTCCGAGCGATGCTGCCCGGGCGCCGTGTGTCCCCCGCCGTCCTTGGGATTCCGCCCCGCCTCGTGGCGGCTGCCGGCCGGCCGGCCGGCGGGGGCTTGGCGTAATGCATTCATGGACTTCGATCGGCCGGGCTGCGCTCGGTGAGTCACGGCGAGCCTTCGGCACCCTCCTCCTGCACCCCACCCCCGTCACCTTCACCTTTTCCAGCACCCCACCCCCGCCGCCTACACTGCACCTCGGCCGGGAACAACGCCTCCATCTCGAATTCCATCTCGGAACGTCGACGAAACCAACGCCAGCGCAGACTCCCAACATCCACCTGTACCAGTGCGTATTCCAACACCTCCTAGATCATCACCAATGCAAAGAGCAACGCGAACTCCAGCGCCATCCTTCTTTATTGAAGCTTGAAGAGTGATGAGCGATCGTATTTATAAGACGTGCTGAAAGCGCTGATACTCCAGCAGTAGCCATTCAGAATTCAGACTCACAAGTTGCATACTACCACATAATCTGTTACTCTCAAGCACTCGTGTCATTAAATGATGGGCAAATGTGTGATTAAATAACAAGAAACTGCAACAATTCGTATGTAGTTACGTTTTTTATTTTCAACTATTCCTTCATTCAAAGCGGAGGAATATCTAGAAACTTGAAGACACGCTCTTGTTCACTGATCCGAATGAGTTTTGCGTATTGTTGTGACGACGGCATCGGAAACTAGCGTGACCAAAACGCAAGTGTGTGCTTCACTGCGTCCAGATACTACACGAAACAAAATGGCCCGCCTTCCCCCGTGGAGCCGCATTTGCCGTCATCGCCTCGCACTTCAACGCGTTTCGTCGGCCGCCGCTGCCGAGGGAGGAGACGGGCCCCGGCGCGCGGGGAGCTTTTACGACGCGGCCCGCCACTCGCCTCCACACCGCACGCCCGCCCCGCCCGCGCCCGCACCGCGCGCCGCGCGGACGGTATGGCACAGTAACCCGGTTCTCCAAGCCACCCTCCCCCACAAGGGATGCCTAATTCACACTATATCGTAGGTGCACAAAAAGAATAGCTCGCCTCAAAACTCGTGTTTTTGTTAACTGAAGAAATGCGATTCGAAAATGGTACATGTTTACTAGTAAATGTTTCATTAAGGTGGTTCCCACAGCTGGTGGAGTGTAAAATGTCTTTAACTACGAAATAAACGGCGTTGTTCATGATAAAATCATTATCCTACAAAATGATATTATTATTATTATTGTTATTATCATTATTATTTATTTATTTACTTTTTCTGTGCGCCGACGATATCTTTGAGCTTGTCAACCACCTGTATTCAGAGGATATTCATGTCGCTAACATGTGATCGGATCTAGTCGGAAAGGGTTCCACAATCACGGGGATGAATTATTGATGTTTTGCCGACTGTCTCGTGGATGACATTTTTTGGGCGGTCAAATGTGGGTTGCCACATTTGTAGACGAAAATCACGCATTATTCTCCTTTTATATAAAGGAAAACAAAAACATAAAAGTTACGTGCGTAAATTTATGAGCAGCTGACATTTTCGACATTGACTATGATCACAACTTCCGATTTTGCTGGCATACCACGAAAATTTTACATTATCCAAATTACATAATTTAAGTCTCGAGGTCTGAGAGGAGATTCCTTATACATGCATTTCCGTGTCAATGCTACGTTTCATTGTTGATTGCGTAATCTGGTGTAATCTATAAACTTATTTACAGCTATACTCGATTTTTTGTTTTGAATCTTCTTGTTTCAGTCTCATAACACATAGTAATGACAACATCGTGTCAGTCTTGTCTGATGTAGCACTCACCAGATACGTTTCACTGCTTCACACGTCGAAAGGAATGCTCCGATATCTATCTGCATAGCTTGCATTGATTTGGCGTCTGGCGGGAAGGCCGTTTGTCAGCCGGCGCTGGGAACTGGAGTGACCGCTGCCAGGCACGACCAGTCGCCGCCTGACGTGAAAGAGAGGACAGAAGCTGCAATGTCACGGAGCGACAGGAAATTACACGTTCGGAACGCCTAAGGACGGCGCCGAAAACGAAAGTCACTCCCGTGAGAGAGCGCTGGCAGCTGCGAAGAAAGGCGGATTACGTCAGTAAACTTGTGCCTTAATGCACTTCGCGCGTTATGCCTTTGCGGCCCAAAATTTGCGCTTCCGTTCGCTTGACCCTCGGGTTATTTTGAATGAAGCTTTTGCGCAAGACAATTTGGAAAGAAGAAAACGAACGAGGCTGTTGGAGGCGGTAATAGTCCGAATTTAGCAACCTCCAAATACCGTTGTCGATGCGTGTGAACAACACGTGTTGGCGACTTGCTCGGGACGGGCTGGAAGCTGCGGTATGCTGACGGAACGAGCGAGCGAAGCCAATCGTCGCTCCGCGTGGCTGAAACCGCTCCTAAAAAGACGGCGGCGGCGGGGCTGCGGGCTGCCTAAAGCCACCGCCACCGTGGTCGCCGCCGCCGCCGGTGCTCGAGGTCAGCAACGCCGATTCGGGGCCCTGGAATGCGGGCCCGGTGTCTCGCCCAATCGCGCGCTCGCCGCCGCCCGCCGCCCACTGCCTCGCCCCCCCCCCCCCCACCGCTCCCCGCTGCACTCTTAACCCGCTCCCGCCGCACCGCGCCGCGCCGTCCGGTTCTAATAAGAGTGAAAAGGTGCGCGCGCGGGAGATGCTATTATAATAGCGAAGCCCGGGCCAGACCGGATGCCACTGGGGATAAAGTCTCGACGTTGAAGCGCTTAATGCAGGGTATTATCAAATATTTATTTTCGTGATGAAAATATGGTGGGAACAGTTGAGAGTTTATTCTTACCCTTCGCTTGATAGTTTTCTGCTTGTTTGAATGTTCCTTTCATTCGCTTTACTGTATTCGCTAATGAACCGCAAGAATGAAGAGCATGGTTTAAAGAAAGGTTAAAAAAAATAAGTGTTTGTTTTTAAATTCTATAGTATGTTCAAACTGCAGGTCAGAAAGGCATGAGTTCTGAGCGTCGTATTGCGCGTTCCAGTTTAATCCATTAGTAATTACCTGTAAATTTCTGCAATGAGCTCACTTTGGTTGAAATATTGTGAAAAGTGTCGGCTTTCAGGATCTTACCATTTCAATCTCTGAAACCTAAAAATAGTACTTCATTTCCCTCTTGTGCTCGTCCATGGAAGTTTAGAATGTCCAATGGTGTGGAAGAGGTCTAACTCTGTTACCTACTGTGCAGTGAGGTCGTTTAGTCTCAATTTCTCTGTGCTTGCTGGAAAGGAATGTCCACCCTCAGACGACTGGAAATTCTATACGAAACGGGACACTGCTGCCACCGGCCCCTGCCGAAAGAGGGGTTCGTGGAAGGGGTGAGCCGATTAAGACAGATTATACTGCACAGGTAGAATTCTTGTGGGACTCTACCACGCGGTAAAGCACCCTCTGCTTCACAAGGGGGTGGGGAGAGGGGGGAGGAAGGGTGAGCGAAGGTGGCATTCGGCCAACAAGAGGTACCTTTCGAGCTACGAGAGTTTCGATGGCGAGATGAAAGGTGTGATGTGGCACTTAAACACGGTTTCGTTCGAGGATCTGGAACGAGGGGTTTTAAGAAAAACGAAAGGGAAGGAAACTGAACTGCATTGAGCTGTCGGGAGAATGGAGAAGCGTGGCTCATCGTTGCTGTTCAGTCATTTCTAGTTCCGCTAGCGCGTTTAAGAAGGAAGTTCGTTCATGACATCTCTTCACATTATTTAATTCTAAAAGAAGCATATGTAAGGAATACATTAAGGGAGGGATAGCAGGTGCCAGATTCATCGCCAGGTGAGCACTCGTATACACTGCGATGTTATGACAGTACGGTGAAACGTTTTGGAAGATACATAATTTGTGCGTTAAATTCAATATTTTGTACGTCTGTACTACAATATGAAAACTTTGGACATGAAGACACGTAAACGGTACGACATTACTAAAGAAAGAAGTCATTATGTTCTATGCATCTATGATTTACGGATTATTAATTGATTATAAATGTTTTGATATATTTTCAAATTGTTGAAAACAAAAGGAAAGTTTTTCTAATTTTTGGAGTGTAAAACATACACTTATGACCTTTTAAAACGAAGAAATGTGCTTACATGATTGTATGTAACAGTTAACGCATCAAATACATTTATAATTGTAGTTTGCTGCGTGGGTAGTTGCTGTGTTTGTGGGCTGAAGATATTCTAAATGTCTGAGCTTCGTGCGGGGAGTAGCGCCGGGTTTCAACTTGGAATCCCCGGCTCAGGGGCCCCGCTGTGGAGCTCCGGCCGTCGCGTCGGGCGGCTGGGGCTTTCTGAGAGTTCTCTTCGCCGCAACGCGAGCATTGACCGTTGCCACTCGACCCGGCGCGACCTGCAGGACTTCGCGCCCACACACGCGCACTCGCCTCGCGCCTCGCTTCCCGCGCGTATCGTTTGCTTCCACTCGTACCCCGTGTACATGCTCTCAATCCCTCCTTCTGTCTTCCTCCTCACTCTCTCACTCTCACTCTGCTCCCACTTGTCCCTCTATCTCTCAATATCTCTCCCTCCCTTTCTCTCTGTCAATCTTACTCTCTCCCCCTCTCACCGTTCCTTCTCTTTCTCCCTCTCAATCTCATTTACGCTCCTTCCCTCTTTCCTCCCTCGCCCTTTCCCTCTCTCTCTCTCTCTCTCTCTCTCTCTCTCTCTCTCTCTCGCTCGCTCGCTCGCTCGCTCGCTCGTTCGCGCGCGCGCTCACTGGCGCACTCATAGTCGCATGAGCTCACGCGCAAAATCACTCTACCAAAATTAAAATTTCACTCTTTTCCGCTCGTGTAGCCTGTCTGTGCTATTTATTCTTTCAGTTACCTCGTGACGTCTGCTCCATGATGCAGCTTTGCACACGTGTTGCCGCGTCGACCGCTCCCTTCAGGCCATCGGTGTCATCTGCGTCCGGCGGTCGCTCAATTCACTTTGAGCATCTGACGGCTCCCTTGCCTCTCTTTTTCTACAATTTACAAAGCCTTTCCTTCCATTTCTTTTGTCGGAATGCATTATATTTCGAAGTATCTGTTTTTATTAATATGATTCAAAAACATACATATGAAAGTAAAGCTTCAGGTAAACATTATTTAACAATTTTGAAGGCTCTTTATTGCATCGTTAGAAACTAAATTGTCGGTTTCAGTGAAACTTTCATTCATTTTCGCACTAGGAGGCTGTGAAGTGTGTAGTGGGATTGAGCCCAGTGGAGCACCTCTTTTTATTCTTTGGTATCCTTGGGGATATTAGAATGGAATGTACCAGGAGCGTCTGTGGTCTCCAGTAAGGTGAACAAGAAAGTCCATCCAGTGCGACGTATAATGCTCCACGAGTTGGGCCGCGCGTGTGCCCGATCCGCTCTCACGCTCGCCCGTGCCGCACCGCTCCGCGCCGGCGGGGGCGGCGGCGTCCAGCGCAGTGGCGGCGGCGGCGGCGGCGAACAATGCCGGCCGCGACCCCGTCGCCGCAGACTCAGCCTCAGCCCTAGCTCCCAGCCCCGCCCCGCCCCGCCCCGCCCCGCTCCAGCCCCTGTGGCTGTCCCCGCCCCCGCCGACGTTCCGTCCCGTCCCCGCCGCCGCCGCCGCCGTTCGGCATGGGTGGCCCGCGACCCGCGGCAGACGAAGGCCATCGCGATCGCTCCGGGCCGCAGCAAGCGCCAGACCGCCGACCCACCGGCAGACGGGCTGCACGACCGGGGAGGCGGGGTCTAAGCTGTCGGGTGTAGATGGTAAATATGACAGAGGAACAAAATGCCAACGATATTTGTAAGATCATTGAGAAATTGATTTCGTCGTGAATCAAAGGCATTTTCAAAACAGATCAAGGACAAAATAGATCAAAGGCAACAAATCATATTACCGTTCTTCGTAATCGTTTCTTGACCTGAATGTCCTAATATTTTCTTCTTAAACAGCCCTTAACTCCGTTTTTAACTCTTGGAGCGCATATTCTATCTGAGCCACCAATAAAAGAGTCGTATTTCGAACCGAAGTCCAAACGCTTTTGAAATTCCTCAACCTTGAGTTAATCATTGTTTTTTGCGAAAGCCATTCAAATCACCTTTCAGTACCGCTAAGTTGTACGCTAGGTTGTAACGCTACGTTGTAGTATGTTGTAAATTGATAGTCTATGATTTTTACATTCATAAATTCCATATCGCTTGTGTGTCAACAGCGAGATATTGTTTTGGAATAAACCTTCTTGTCCACTCTTCCCTCCGAATGAAATTTCCTTGTTTCAAGTAACCAGAATTCATGTAAATAAATTGCCTATTACGCCAAATCAAGAAACAGTTTGTGTTTACTGGAACCTGTTCATTAAATATTTCTAATGTACTGCTCTTAATCTAAACCATCTTAATTTTCTTTAATACATATTTGGGTATGTAAATGAAGTCAGTGAGAATGTTGCATTGTTGAAGATAATACCTAGAATGTTTTTTAAATTATATTCGTGTGTAAAATGTACGTAGTGTTATAGTAATTGTCATCGTTCTTCGGTATGATAATAATAAGAATAGAAACTAACTCTTTCGCCTCGCCGTAGAAAAAGCTTTGTCTTAAAAGAATAAGTGTTCTGAAAGATATACAACATAATGACGTGTCAGTAGATTTAGCATGTAGAGATTGGTTGTAAACCTTTCCAAGTTGTTTTTAGAAAATTCAATGAATGTACATCATCACATTACCATTCACCGAATATTCTTATCCATATATACGAATTGAAATTCCAGGTACTATACATTATTCAACGGGTAGGTTTCTCGATGTTAATAGATGTACTAGGTCGTATCTCTTGTAGGTAGTATATTGACCTAGTGCTGGTGAACACCGATATTTTTACATTGTCAAAAATGATTTCTGCAGCCTTGTACTAAACATACACCTTGCTCTTGAAGATATGCGGCTCTATCGCAAATGTTCAAAGGAAATAAGATAATGATTTCGTTGAGTAATAGCTGGCACAATATTATAATGTTTGGATCAGAGTGGGGATATGTTTTCAGGTTTTAAATATATTCGAGAAACTTCCGTAGGGTTTTAATGAGAAATTGGGCTTTAAACATTTCAGAAACATATATATCACTTCTCTAAAGTCGTTATGTGAGGTTTCTTAAAATTGGTCTACCAAGGTTTCTTTTTTTTCGTAAAATAAGAAAACGCGTGCCCTGAACCATCTCTGTTGCGTTTTTGTTGGACGCTTTCCAAAGCCCTCAGTAATAAAAGACGATAGAAAGATGGCACTCGGCTGTTGAGATGAGGGGAATGCAGTGGGATGAGGATGCTGGGCACAACGAACTAGGCAATCGTGGAAACGAAGCCAACTTTTGTGTCTTATGGAGTCCGTTCGATTTTCCGAACCGCCGAAAGCCGCTTTTAGCAGAGGCACGCGAACGTCGCTCCCTCTGAGTCACGAACAGATGTGCTCGAAATGAATCACCTGGAATGTCTGAACTTCGGAGAAGAATGCAGGACCAACGTGCTTTAGGGATTGAAATTCGGGAACTTGTTTTCTGATCTTTCGGAATTTCAGGTGGCGAATTTTACGCGCGGGAACACGTGTTACTTTCTTTGGTTGGCGTTGATGGCGCTTCTCTTTGAACGCGAGAAACAGCTGAACGATTCTTGTAACGGTGATGTACCTAATATTTTTTTGTTTGATGAACATTAAGTAAGTTATGGTAAATAATTGTCATTGTTGGTATAGTCTCGACAGTAAATTGAGATGTAACATGACATATTTTACATTGAACGACATGATACGAGGGGACGTAATTAAATGAAAAGAAGAGATCGAAAGAACGAGGAATGAGTGACTAAAAATGGAAATCTTGACCGACAAACCGGTTGCTCACTAGCGTAGGATGGCCATACGATGGATTGATGCTTGAAACAGGCTTTCTGCTTAATCCTCTTTAGTTGATCACGATGAGGTAACATGAATAGAACACGTCAGTCCTCGCTGCCATCCCCGACAAGGCTACTCCATTATAGGATTTCCTTTGTGGCGAAACATCCCTGAAAGCCGGGAAAAAACTTGAGAGAACCTACGGCTTTGATGCCGCGATGAGTGTCTCTTCCTACTCTGAAATACAATAGTTTCGTACTGTGCTCCTCTACTTCTCAGCTTCAGTAACCAACATTTATTCAAACAACGTTGTAACATCAGATATTGTTGTGAACATCATCAATGATGTAGGTGAGAAGTCCACGCCTTATTTAAATAAGGGATTTTCTAACAGACGGTGTGTTTTTTATATCAAGATGTTTTTGACCAGATATTTCTAGAAAGCAATGGATGGACAAAACCGATCGATTATCCTTGCAATGACAGATATATCCTATGTCAGAAACGAGAGCAATACTCCGAATTCTACTTTTGGAGACCAATTATGCATCTTCCCCGAGGCTAAAAAGGTCTGTATTACATTTACCGTTTTGAAACGATTCACCATTAATCCATAGCATTGATATCCAATGGAGACAATGTGCTTTCGAGGTTGAGACAATGGAATTTTGCCGACATGGTGACGCTGCATTCTACCTGTGGTTACGAACGTTTCAGTCGTCATTCTTCGGCCTTCTTCAGCGCTAACTTTATTTCTCCCGTCAAGATCCCATTTCATTTCAATATCCAATTTGTCTACAGAACCACTCACCGCCACATCGCATACCGCTCTTTTACCGGCTTGCACAAGTACGGATCGGATTCTTGTTCTTTTCCGTCCGATTTCTGTGGGAGTGGCCGGGGCGTGCGCGGGTCGGTGCGTAGCCGCACGGGCACATTCCGCGCACTGCCTGCGAGCGCGCCCGCCGCCGTCGCCGCGGAAAGTTGGAACCCCCATAAATTCCGGCGCCGGATTCGGGGGCGGGGGCGGACCGGTCCGAACGGGGCCCGGCCGCGGGGACGGCGCCCGCCAAGGGAGGGGAGCGGCCTGCGGCGGGCCGCGGAGGAGACGGCGCCCGGGCGGCGGCGCACGTGGCGCGCGGGGAGGCGGAGACGGTGAAACGCTTGGGCGCCGTCGCTTGAAATGGCGGAGCTTGGACCGGGGGGCAGTGCGAATGAATGGGAACAATGAATGGTTATGTATATAATGAAAATAGTATGAATGATGTGTGAATGTAGAGAAAAAGAAAAAAATATCTCACCCGTAAAATAACAATTTTTGTAGAATTATAGTATTAACAAAACTGATCTTAATGTAAGTTAGTAATGCCAAAGTGCAAGTAAATAAACTTTAGGACTAGAATGTAAAACTTAGCTGTAAGAAAAAGCCCCTCCTCTAGCTGCTTAAACTGCAAGGCAGTAGTATAATGTACATAATTTAAAGAAAATAAATTCCCCGTCTCCATAGGTTTACTGTGGAGGGGACAAAAGAAAAAAGACCGCGGGGGCAGGGAGTCGAAAAACGTCTTAATTTTATAATTGTCGTCGATTGAAATATTCACTACAATTTACGAAATTTTTTTGTGTCACTTTCTCCCAACTTTAAACAACTGTACAATCAGATTTTAATCGACGATGCGCGTTGTGGATTTATCAGTTTCTTTTTCCTTCTGAAAGGTGTGACCTGTTTTACTGAATTATTTTATTTCCTGGGTTCAATTCCTTCAGGATTGGGCATTAGATTGTTGGCGGGCTCTCTTTTTTACTGAGGTGTAATTTTGTAGTCCACGCATATGCGTACTTCGTTATTATATTGAAGCACAGCATTAATAATAGGGTTTTGGTTTCTGTGTCACGACTTTCCATTAACGCATCTCGCATTTGATTGCCCTTTCAAGAATTCTATCATAAAAGCTTTTTTTAATAGCACCGGAAATAGTGAAGTAACATAATTACATAAATTAATAGTAGTTAAGAACAGAGATAGAAAGTCAGAATGATCGCGATGGGAAAGGAAAGGCAAGCAAGTTTTAAAGGATTTGTGAGCGGTCTGGTAAGATGTCGAGGCAAATGGGTTCAGAAAGAATACAGTATAACTCTTTAGAATACGAGCAAATTTACTTTTATTAAGGACTTTCAGCACAGCCTACCATACAGCATTCGACAGCAGTATCGACCATCTGTTCACACGCAGATTAAGATTAGCATGCGCAGATGCTCTTAAGTGATATAGAGTGGACGAGATATTGTTGTCGATTCCTGTACACTAAGCCATGTTAAAAGTCCCGTTTATCACAAATCTAAACCAACCCCTCGAAGTCCCAATCTCAAGTGTTAATCTGACGCCTGTTTCTTGCTGGTTCATGGATATGAACAGAGGCGTGGATGTGGTTCCTGTGCGGTTCCCTTCTCGGCCCTCGGACGCTGACGGCGGGTGGTGTGGTAGCCTGACGCGCAGAGTTACTTTATGTCGGCTTCGTTGAGACCAGTGTCGCCATTCGTTTCCTTTGAGCTGTAAGCTGGTTTGTTTGGTTGTATACGTTTGTCGCCTACTGCCTTATTTCAGCCACGAAGTGTCGCCTTCTCTTTGAGGTCTTGTGTATTTGGCATTTTTACTTTCCCCTCGAGTGATTTTAGCTTTCTTATTCTTTTTTACTCTTTATAGAACAAAATTTGGTTTGGTAAAAGTGTTAGAAAAAATAAATATATTGTATTTTATTATTACGTATTAAAGTACGTGTTGCAGTTATAATTATATTTTAATTTTCTTAGGATATGGGCGGAAAAATAGATTGTTGAAATATAAATCATTATCCTTTTTAGGTTGGGTTTGAAGTTCTGTGGATGGTGGTCATTTATCCATTTAATAAACTACAAACAAATAAACAAAAAGTAAATAAATTTGCTTAAACTTAAGTTTTGATTGTTCATTTGTTTAAAGATGTTGCTTAGAAGGGTTAGTCGTTGATTCGAGTTTCCATTTCTCCACCGTTGTAGGAGATTCGAAGGAAGTGTTTCCGGAAGTGTGGGGCAGCCGTTGGTTGGGGCGGGGAAGGCCAGCGCTGGGACGAGGTCCAGGAAAATTGAAGAAGCGAGAGGCCGTAAAAGGGAGGCGCATCGCGGTCGCATTTCAGCTCCTGGAAGTTAAATTGGCGGGCGCGCGGTGGAAGCCCCGGCGCAGTCGGTTCGCGGGCGCCTTGCAGGTCTTCGCCCGCGTCTCCGCCCCCGCCCCCGCCCCGCCCCCGCCCCGCGTCCCCGCACAGGCCGGCCGCTTTCTGGAAAACCGAGGAAAATCAGGCACTTTCATTGCTTTCCAAAAGTTGGCAAAAATCAGGGAATTTCAGGAAAAATCGTTAGAAGTGAGGAAAAATTGTGAGATTGTTATAAAACTAGATATTCTTTAAAAAATGTGCAGCATTGGTTTTTTCTCAATTGGTATTTGTTGAGTTTTTTTATTTGTGCTTTATCGCGGCGAAATCAGACAGCTGGCAAATTAGTTTCAGCCTTGCTTTTACTTTTACTTCTACAAATCATACGACTGAAAAATGCAATATATGTTCTTAATAAAAAGAGAGAAAACTCAGAGAAATTTGTTTCAAGAAAAGAGTGGCTGCCCTTCCACCTCTTTCCAATTTCAGCACTGCCCATTCCACTAGGTATAAGGCATCGATGTCGATGTTTTCATATCATCGGTAGTTTTGTAGAAACATTGCTGAAGTGAAGGCGATGTTTCTAACGTCGATGTTCTTGCGTTTGCGATGTTTTGTGTGTAAACGAAAAAATCCACTACAATTTAGTATAAGTTAAAATGTATTTGGCAGTTGGGGCCGGTAGTCTGACCCCATGCCTGGGCCTAAATTCCCATGCTTGGGGGTAAGAACTACATTCGGCGAATATGCCCTTCTCCCAAAAGCTTCGTGTACGACACTACCTTCGTTTGCATTTTAATCATTTTCATCTTCTTTTGTCTCTGCCTGCCTGCTTCACATCCTTTATCTTCGCCCCAGCTCCGTTTCCGCTTTTGCCTCTCCTTTCACTCTGTCTTCGCCCTTCTTCTGCATCTGCCTGACTCACCTCTTCTACAGATACACTGTTCCGTTTTTACCTATATCGTCTCCCCTGCCCAGATATTTTCCATTCTTCACTGATTACGCGATGTCTTCGAGTTCATTCCTACATCTCTTTGTATATTATATTCTCCGTGACTTACATCTTTCACAACTCTTTACCATAGTACCGTTCCGTCGTGTTCTTCTGAAAATTCATTTCAATCGAAGTATTACGTTTAAAATTGTACAAACATGAGAGAAAAATCTACATTTAAAATGGACGAACCCCCCTTTTTGATGGCGATTTTTTCTCCGCAAGCCCTTCTTGCGAGCTTCCCCGGTCCGCGCGCGCCGGGCGGCGTGCCGCTTCCTTCCACGCGCATCGCTTCCGCAGGCGGCGCGAGGCGTCAGCGCGCTCGCGCACGGCGGCTGCGGGGGGAGGCGCAGTTGGAACGCGGCCAAGCGTCTGAAATAAACGCGGGAAGCAACAGCAACAATCGGGCGCGATGACTGCGACCCATGACCCCGCCGCCTGCCCGCCTTGCCGCCCACGCGCGCGCGTGCACGCCGCGCCCTGCCCGCTTGCGCCGCCACGCCAGCCGGACGAGTGGCACAGATATTTTTGTAAGACGGGGCCCCTTTGACAGCTACTGCTTGGACATTGCTGGCAGTATAACTACAAATTATGTCCATGCGCTCCTTTTGTCAGTGCGTTCGTTTGCTTCTTTGTTAACGGCTTCATCTTTATCACTTGCCGTGTCGTCACCCTTCTTGGAGTAATTCCTGTATAGCTAGGAGCAATCGTTGCCACTGTCTCTGCAGCGACCGAGAGGTCCGAGGGTTCCAGTCCCAACGGTGGCGAATTTTGCACCCTATCTAAATTGCGAGGGCGAATTCAGCTCCTGCCTGGAGGATAATTCTAGTGGCTGGCTGCTCTAATCAGTACTTTTCGTGGTTTTTCATATCAACACCAGGTAATGCTCAAGCAGTACTCCACCAACCGGGCCAACAACTGCGCGCGATCTTTTCTTCCTCTCTTTTTTGTCCTATCCTCAACCCTATCCTATTCTTACACACATTTACACTTTCACATACATGCACTACATTACTACAAATTGTCGGGAGACCTGATGTGAGCTTAAAGCGTGCCGGCTAGGGCGGTACCTCGGTGAGAAATTTCTGGAAAGGAAAATTTCTACAACTCGGCGCCATATCTCACCGTCGGCTAGGGGAGGAACACAAAAAACATTCGCCACACTAACGGGAATAATGACCTTAGCAGTAGGCGTGCCCAGAATCAATCAATAGAAAAAGAGCCACCCACCCCTTCCAGATTTGTGCCGATGTTGTTTGCTGCTTTGCGTGTTCTTTGTTTCGTCTCTGGATCTTCAGGACGAATGCCTTCAGGTCCACTCTCCCTTCATTGTTTTCACCGTTTGTCTCTCCTCTCACCTGTTTATCCGCCACTTATCTACATCTTTTCAGCCGCTTCTGTGTGTGAAGTTCCGAAATCTAGATGCTCCCGTAATCCGCTGCTCCGTCTGCCTAGTTTGACCCTCCCTGCCCCCGTACTGCGCACGGCTGCCTCCGCTCGCCCATGTGTTTCATGAACTATTCTGTCGTGTCTTTCCACTCCCAATCGCATTTGACCAAAGATCGCCTCTGCTGTGAGTCCCTTCCCCCCGGTCTTTCCGAATCCCATAGAGTGGCGGAGGAGCGGGGAGCCAGCGGTTGCGGCTGCAATCTCTCTTCTCCGCTCCGTCTCCCCCACTCGCCCCTTGCTTGAGGCGTTTATTTCCGGTATCAGGCCGACTTGTATCTCGGGTCGCGCCCCCGGGCCATCCACTGGCCAATGAAGCGATGATAGCGCGCGCTCCATTGCGCTGTCATTTATCCGTCGGACGGGCTGCGTCCGTAATGGAATTTTTACGGTCTGCTGTTGAAGAAGTTGTGTAAACAATTAACCCTGAGCAGTTGATACGTGTGCCCCAGACTTATTGTCCTTTTACGGCATGACAAATGATGACTGTGCTTGCCGTCATTTTGTCAAGTTATTAATAAATCCACGTAAATTATTCAAATTTCTATAATATGATCCAAGTACTTGAAAATATTTTTGGGTGAGTTTATTATACGAAATGCATTACCTGTATGAATACTTACGTTTTATATTGAACAAGTCCCAATGAATGTTTCATTTGCCTTTTAATTCGGTTTACTTTCATTGGACAGTTAATTCAGCAATTTTCTTAGGGTTTTGTTTCAGAAGATGGGAATATCTGAGTAGCTCGTTAACTCTTTGTTTTGAATTTGTTTCGAGTAATGATCCTTCGTTTGTATGCTCCTACTTCTCTCGACAGTGGCAACTGCAGAGGCGATCTGTTTGGTCAACCTGGCAGCGGCGCGCGCCAGAAGGTTCCCGTCCATATGAAAGGTTGATTGTGAGATGGGTTTCGGAGTAACAACATGAGGGATGCCGGAGGAAAGCCGTGGCAGCACGTGTTGACACGTGGGCGCAATGTTTGGAGTTTGTGTTTGGCCGCCAGTACGTAACTCTTCTCTGACGAACGACTTCCTGACTTGATCTGACGTATACGGCGGTGTCGCGACCCGAGTTTGAGATAGCGGGTTGCGTTCAATCGCTCATACGCTCGCGCAGAGAAAGTGCTGCGACACGCGGAGTGGTGCAACCTCCTGTCATTACAGGCACTGCGTAATGGTGCCCAGAGTAGGAGAATACCGTTTATCGTTTCCGTTGATTTGTTTTGCTATTGTAGCCGCAATTTCTAGCCAATGTACGTTGTTTAAACGTAATTTTTCACAAGTATATTACTCCTACGTTGAGCGTTTTGCATGTTTATGGTTTTTAAGGACGATGGGGGAGCTGGCCTAACACACAACCCTCCTCCCTTATCCGTAATTGGGATCGGCAAAGGCGGCTGCTGGGGTACTCGATCCTCCCAGTGAAGGATAGTTGAGAAGGCCGAGACGTTCATTTGAAGGTCGTAGAGCCTTAGAAGAAGATATGGCTCCTAAAGTGTTCTATTTAAATTACTACCCCTGTTTTTGCTATTATTATTATTATTATTATTATTATCATTATCATTATTATTATTTTTTGTTAAATGCTTGAATTAGGTGAATGTAATTTGTATTCACAGAATACAGAATATTCATGAATTCTAGAATTACTAATCATGTGAAAAATGAACTTTATATCTGTGCAAAGGAGACTCACATTCATTTCTGTTGATAGTTTAATAAATGCTCTCCAATATTTCGTCGTGAAGGATGGGATAATCATTTTATATTTATGTATAATCACATTTTAATATTAATACAGAAGGCTCCCACCAAATCCGTTTTTGCTGCTTCCTTAACTTCTCTGAAAAAATGGTTTAAATATGCTCTTAAAATATAAAGAATAAAAACAATAAATAGTTTGTCTATAATTATAAATAATTATCAGTGCTTATTCTTTGTTTCAGGTAAGCTGAGAGGGAGATAGTCTCTTGGAATGACGCAAGAATATGCTATGTACGTATCAATAAATTTTACATTCATTTTTGCAATATTTATTTTTTATTACGATAATTCAAAATGAATTGAATGGAAAGAAGGTGTGACAGACTTTTAAGTGAAACGCGTAGTTTCTCTATTGTACGGATCGATTTTGATGTGTCCCTCTTCTGAGATAAAATGTTACACTGATATGTAACACACGTAAAAAACTTTCAATTTGGTTATAAGAGGATTAACTCTTCTAAAAGAAAACAGAATCTTCGAATTAGCTTCTATTTGTTAGGTAGTTACAGCTTTGCTTGGATGTTGCCCTATGTTCTTGTTTAGAATAATTTTAAAATTATTTCCCCTTTTTTTGTGCAAAAAAGGGCATTGTTTCGAAAATCGTGAATTATGTCACTTCATTACTGACATGTGGATTGCGAGATAAAGAAAGTGCTCTTGAAGAAAAAAACACTTATCAACAGTAGCTGCGTCGAAAAGTTGCTACCATTCAAGATTTTGGCCTTGTAAAGATAAGAACTGTTTCCTGATGACATGTTGATTTATATTACTGTGGATTGTTTACTTGTGCGATTGTGTCATTCTTGTCTTACGATTCGTCGAAAATTATCTTCCTTTACGATTTCTTTGGCACTTTCATCACACTTCCGTGTTTTTCAGTCTTCTGGGTTTATGAATAGCGAAAAACTGAAAATATTTCATTTTAACACGCCATTTTGCGTTTCAATATTTTAATGCTTCTTATGGTAAGAACATTTTTATCTTATTTGGAAGACACCCATTTGCAATAACTGCCGTTATATCTAACATCGATGCAATAACTAACGTCATATCTAGATTACTACTGTTACATTCGTTCTTAATGACAACTCTGTTTCTCCGCAGTTTTTAGAATACAAATTTGCGAAAATATACACGTAAGAACTAAAAACATAGTAGTGACTGGAAATAGTTAGAAAATAAAATCAATTTTGTAGCTTTAAATAAACTTTAGGAAAGAAATTTAAATGTTAGTAAGAACTTAGTTTTTCTTATATTCGGAGACACTATATCTTCCAAATTTCTTTTCCACACGAATTATTAGTAATATTTTATACATTTTAGTATATCTAATCATTTGACAACTCATACATCGTTGATAATTTTGGATTACTGGGGTGGGAAAAGCTTTTTGTTATCCCTGCACAGGCAGGTTAGATCTGTTCGAAGCAGTGGCAACCACTTGTCGATTGGTGCGGTGATTTTCCGCGCGCCCGCCACGTGTGGCGACCTCGCCACGTGCGGCACGTGGCGGCTTCATTGCTGACTCCACAGCCGCCCCGCCCACCTCGCTGCGGTGCTTGACAGTGCTTGAGAAACGAGAGGCGCTCCTTCAGCCCTCCAAAGAAAAGATTTTAGAGAAGAGGGATACAGGAGACATGTTGCAGGCTGAAGAAAGCGTTCGTTGACCAAAGGTAGAGCTCTTGATCAGGATATGGGTGTGACAGAGTGCAGTGACCAGAATTACGTAACTCATGCGTAGGAGGATCTGTTGTGATAATGGATCCTTGAGGGGCTTTTTTACGGGGAAGGTGGGTGGGGTTGAGACTGCCCGTGGCGGTGCCCGCGGTGCCGCTCCGCCCCGCTGCCCTACGTGTGACACTACGTGTGCCCTACGTGGGCCGGGGCACTGGTCGGTGCGCGCGCGGGAGGGCGGGAGACGCTGACGTCAGCGTTACACAACGGTGGCGCCACGCAGCCCTGCCGTGCCGTGCTGCCCTGTCCGCCCACCCGCGCCGCAGCCGCACCTCCGCTCGCATCGCTGCTCGTGGTCGCATCAGTTTCCGCGGATGATGCAGATGCAGCAGTATAGCTCTGAAGAAGGCCACAGCAAGATGGCCGAAACGTCAGCACAATTGATTGAGACGCGGCTCATCCCGGATAGCCAAGAATGCACGTTGGAGTGTATTTACTTGTAGGCACAATACCCCCCATTAATGCTATATTTCACGAACTTGTCATGAAATGTCATCTAATGCTGAGTAAACGTTGAGGTTAGTGTCTGCAGTTACATAAATTCTTCACTTATATATTTGGTGCCGATTATACAAACGGTACATGAACTTTGCACTGCAGTGCGATGTGTGTCATGCTGTCAACGCTGCTGTAGTCGCGAAGCCAGGTGCATCTTTCAGGAATTTGCTTGGCATCACCGCTGAGCCCTTTCTGTACCGCTGTCCTGCGCTGTAATATTTGCAGCCATTCCCCCCCTCGTCACCTCCCCCTGACTTTTCTCATATCCTTCCTCCCTGCCTCGTGGCATCGGGAGCTTTCCCTCATTTATTCATACACAGCGACACTGGGGCGTCGGTGCGTTTTTACGGGTAATTCGGCCACTGCTCTTAACAGCGTTTTGTTGTTCATGTGCTGTTTTTTAAATTAAACAGTTATTAGCATTGCAGGCGGAAATGAAAACAGATTTTGGAGATTTGTCGTTGCTAGTTTTATTGTATATGGTTTTTAATGCACTTGATTAATAAATCATATATGTGTAGTTGGTCAAATAATTTACACATTTGGAAAACAAGTCTATTTCTCTTTATATTTCGTTGATTTAGTTTTTTACGGTTACCATTGTGGTTGGAATTAGCTTTTAGATGACGACAGAATTGTGTAAAGAATTTCTTCGAATGAAAATCAAGTGCAAACTATTTAGTCAGATTACATAAAATTTCTCAGGTGAAATAGATAACATTGAAAATATGATTTTTGTGCAGTGAATACGTATTATTATATTTAATTCTCAAATATTCAATAAAATTTAAAGTTTGGTCTTTACCTTTGTCTTTCATAAAATCGGATTGAAAATTGTGGTAATTGTTGAAAAATAAATGTTTCAAAGTAAAGAAGTGTATTAATAATCGCAAGAACCCTAAACCTGAATGTATTAGCGGACAAAGAACTGAGGGGGACAACATTAATTGTCATATTGTCATGTTGTCAGTTTATCCTTCAAGAAAGTTTATCTCTAAAGAAACTATATTCTAACGTTAAATTTTTTATTAGATATTAAAAACAATTTTTATATTATATTTCTATTCTCTTCAATTGTGATGCTCAAGATACCTATTTGTTCATATTATATAAACGGGAAATAGAGTAAATGTATCCATGAGAGCTGTTGAAAATAATGTAAAATATTAAGTAAGGCAACATATATCTCCTCGGAGGTTCGTCCAGTGGCTTTCAATATACGTTGTGAAATAATTGAGATATGGCCTGGGTACTATAGTGTTTAAAGAAATCCTGTAATGATATTTCATCGACGAGGTAGTTCATGAATCTAATTCCAGGAATTTATAAATCGTTGTATATGTCGTTTTATTTTATGTTGCGCGGCGAACAATTGTTGCGTGGTGAGGTTCAGGCCATCAGGCCTGCTCTTCTGCCTTTTGCTACTAGCAGCGAAAGAAGGTAACGCTCGGCCGACGAAACGGGCAATTAAAATGTAGTTCAGGGCATTCTTTGAGGCTTGATGATCTTTTACATGCAGAATATCTACCACAAGGGACGGCCAACTTTACATCTCCGAAGTAAGCGGTACGAAGGACTTTTTCACCCCTTAAGAATCGACTGCTTCGATCATATTTGATCCTGCGTACTTGGGTATGTCATTTCGTTTCGCTACCCGTTGCACCTCCGAAGCCGAGCTCCGAGCCGCTGTGTCACCGATGTCGGTAACTTGCTCCTCCCTGCGCCGCTGGCCCAGTCCCCCGTGACGCTGGTGCGGGGGCGCAAGGCCTTTGTGAGGTCGTGCGCGCCAAAGCGCCGCCCCGCCGCGTCAAGCGGAGCTGAAGCCCGGCCGGCGGCAGCACGCGCGAAAGGCCGGACGCACGCTCAAATGCCAGCAGGCGCTCGGAGTGCAGCTCCGACCTGCGCTGCGGGAGCGGCCCGCCTGCGCCGGTGCCTTTCGTAAACCAGCTTTCAAGACGGGGTTTCATCGTGATGCATGTGCATTGGGGATGAATTACATTTTTTTTTGAATACCCACATTCGAACTCGGACCTTCAGTAGATTTTCCACACTACCCATGAGCGGGATAGTATTGAACCACTACTGTCTGGAGAAGAATTCTAGTGGCCGACTGCTCTGTTCGGTATTGTTTCTTTGTTTCTCTGACGATTACCTGGCGAATGCCGGAGCAGTGCCCTAACAAACAGGGAGTGAATGTCTCCTGCCTCTTTTTTGTCATATCCTAACCCCTTACTCACATTTACTCTTATATGCACTACACTACCACACTGTCGACAGACAGTTGGAAAGCATAGGACTTGTCTTCCTAAGGAGTGATGCGGTGAGGAAGATACGTGAAGGAGGGGGGGGGGCGTGTTGATCGGTGCCTCATCTGACGTCCCAGCGGGAGAGGAACCCCGCCATCTCGCGGATGAACTACACTTACGGGAATGAACTAAGTACTTGTCGAGCCCGAAAATAATAAATACGTGGTCATTACTACCTACGCTGTGGAAGCAACCTGTCTCCGCGAGCGCCTTTCATAGATAAAACCAGGTTTTACCCGTGATGTCTATGGTGAAGAACGGTCGGACGGCGCTTTACTGATTTTTTTTAATCCATCATCGACCATCAAGCCACCATCCATCGTCATCGAACTGGAGCCAACTATCTGCCTGTTCCCAAATTATTTTGTAATATGGTATGAATTTATAGTATGGTTTATCTGTCAGCCTTAAAAAGGGTTGACACCTGCGGCGGCAAATTCATGCATTTCAATAGTGGGCTCTGCCCCGCGACAGACATAAGATGATTTCACCTTGAGATTATAATTCTATGACAAGTCATGACATTCTGTATAATCATTCGTATCAAAACTCATTGACTCCCAGGGACACCAATAATCAGTTCCCTGCACGGGTTCGCTACCAGGGAAATGGCGAAAGAGAAATTGTTTCATTTATCTCGTATAAACATTCATAGCATAGATATTAATGAAAATTAAACTCGATGTTCATTTCGCTTGGTAAAATATAATTTCAGTTCTGTATTCATCCGCCTACTTCAGTGCGCCTTCGTTTCTGTCTTTACTTTTATATCTCTTTCCTGCTGCCATTTTCTGTTCCTTTCTCCATGCCCGTCATTCCGTTCCTCGTCTTAACTCCACGCCCTCCAATTTATAATTTATTAGCGGCATTTCATTGACGTTTTAACTATTTACGGCTCTTTTAAAGTACACCATAACATTTTCCTTGTCCGGGCAATCCCAAAGCCATTTCCCCGAGCGCCATTCTGCCTAGCGTGGGCTGCCCGGAAAGGCGCAACCGTTGGGGCGCGGGGCTGGACGGAGCGCGGGGCGGGGCGTAGGGCGGGGCGCGGGGCGGGACGTGGCGCGGGGCGGGGCGGGACGCGCCCTCCGCGTATCGGCGCGTGACAGCTCGCGCGCCGCCGACTTTTGCGGCGCGTCGATAACGCTGCGTTTCCGCGTCATCGGGTTAAGAGCGTCGTAACGCGCCGGCGATCGCGCGCTGCTCAATAAAGACGTAAAGTCGACCGACGAGCGCTGTTCATCGCAGGTCGTTGCGTCCGGCGGTGCGCGTAGTAACCAAGTTCCCGAGTGCAACCGTAATGCGCTTTACTGCGCAGCTCGTACTCGTGCGATTTACAGCGCGCGAGCGATGTGGCTGGAAGATGGCTGCGCGAAGTGCCAGCGGCGATCCGCTGAATGCCAGCGCAATTGGAGGTTGTCGTCTCGCCGTGGGTGCAGACGAACGAGGGATTATTTAGGAAGCCGTCTGTGGAGCAATTTCATTGTTTTTGCGCAACTGTCAATGCTGGACGCATTTTCTTATCTCAATTACGAAGGCAATAATGATTTTTTCTTGATACAAAACGAATAGTATATACAATTTATAATGGCAATAATGGATTTTTTCTTGATAGAAAACGAATAGTATATACAATTTATAATGGCAATAATGGATTTTTCCTCATAGAAAATGAATAGTATATGCAATTTATAATGGCAATAATGGATTTTTTCCTGATAGAAAATGAATAGTATATACAATTTATAATGGCAATAATGGATTTTTTCCTGATAGAATATGAATAGTATATACATTTTATAATGGCAATAATGGATTTTTTCCTGATAGAAAATGAATAGTATATACAATTTATAAAGAATTATACACTTGTTGAGAAACCAACAGAATAGGGACTAAGTGAAACATTCGCAAAGTTTCTGAAACAGTAAATAAAATGGGCGTTTGACATTTAAATGTTGTCCATCGCAAAATCGAAACACGGAAAAGTAAATTGCAACGTGAAAGTTACGAAAATGCCGCGTTTCGAGTGAAGAAAACACCGAATGCGTGATCTGCTTTGTGCTGGGCGAGCGACCCAGGCGAGAGCCGCAGTCGTCGCCGCGCGTCGGCGGTCGCTGCCGCGAAGCCAGAAAGAGCGCGCTCGCCCACAGCCCTCGCCTCCGCAGCGTTCGCGCTCCTTTCCGAGAAGGCGACGGCAGCAACCGCCCGCAGCGCCTCGCGGCCTCTGGACCCGCTCGGGGCCCCTCAGCCTCGCTCCTACGGATTTAAATAAATTCCGCTGAACACCAAACTATTCGCTATAGTGTAGTGTGTGCGCTGTGGAGTATAGTGTGTGTGTGTTGCCAGTGTCTGGATACAGAGACTAGCATAACCTGTGCGACCGCAGCCATTTAATACCCCCTCACTCGGTAATCCCCGCCGGCAGCGTACAGGGGTTGGGAAGAAATGATAACAATTGAAAGCATTACATAAGACTGTTCTCCATTGCAAAAGAACTGGCTACGTCATTTATCGGAGGAGGGAGAAATGTTTACTGTTACTTTTGTTTCAACACATTAGCAAGTTATACTCTCAGTCCGGTTTCAACATTATTTATATCTATCAGACTACTATCGTTGCATAAAATGAAGTTGGTGGGTCTGGCGGGAGTTCCCTGTCCATAAGAACGAGGTGAGAACCATTAAATCGTAATTATAAACTTTTCTCCTGATGTTTTATTTTGTATTTGCATGATGCAATGCTGGAGTCAAATCGGCTAAATATGGTGAAAGAATTTATACATATTTTTTCAAACTCTGAAGAAAGTACATGTAATATTATATATATTTAAGTGTCAAAAAATACATATCTTCTTGCATTCTATTAAATTTATTCTCAAAAGTCGGATGGAAACGCAGACTTTGTGGACTGAGTCCAGGCACGGAACAAAGTTGTGTTATTATTATTATTATTATTATTATTATTATTATTATTATTATTATACCTCGTGTTCCCTATATTGCAGTTGTGGTGGACAAGGTTCTCTTTGTTAAAAATAAATATTGGACCACGCTTGTATTTTCTCCTATCTCATTTCTCTTCTTTGCCACTTCCAGATTTACCTCCTCGTTACCTCTTTTCCTTCGGTTCCCTTCCCAAGCTGTGCGAAAATGACTCACAGAAGGCTCAGTAGAGGTCATCTGGTAAACATCCTTGCCACTCAGGTGCTAAATAAAAAATACTCTAGAGGTGAGCATTTACTTCATCTTGATCCACATCCAGCGGTACGGTAAAAGCGAGACCCACCGACCCATAAACGTCAACTGCAAATAAGGCAAACGGCCCTGAGACCGTATGTATGCTTTCCAAACACACCGTTATCTGTAAATTTCTGCTTCCGGTGACCGTTAAATGAAAGGTTGTGGAAGATGTTGCGTTTTCAACATTCATCTAGCGGGAAACCCTTGGAAATGTTTGACGTTGATCCAAAAATAATACATCCCCGGAACGGGTCATTCTCTGAGCATTGACTTATTTCCGTTTCATTCCAAGTTTCATCTTTTTTAAAAAAAAATTGCCTTTCAACTCGTCAGACACAACAGAAGAGTTTATTGACGCATTTGCCACTTAACTCGGGTATATTTCTCTTCCCCCAAACCCTATAGTGTCCATAGCAATATGCATTACTAGTGCTCCCCTGCGTTGGAAATAACAATTTCCGGCTGCAAAAACAATGGGCCGGCGGCCATCTGCGGTCGCTAGTTTGAGCGCCGCGAAAGCCACCTAGGTTTTCCGAGAAGCAATTTCCCGGGCCGCGGGACGTGCCGCCACAAAGCGAGCAGCAAAACGCTTCCGCGGCCGGCCGCTGCCCGGGACGGCGCGCGCGCACTCCGCGTGTGTGGGCCTCGCGGCCGACAGCGCTCGCCGTGTGGGCGGACACGCACTGCTCCAGTCGCCGGCGAAGGCGGACGAAGAGTTCAAGCAATATACAAGCCCAATATGAAAATTCTTTAACGAGCATGAAAAGCGTTGTGAGAGGGATTTTCTACCACATTTACTGAACTTCGTGACATCTGTAGGTTTTATAATTAAATATGATCTTACATAATCTATGTATTTTAACGTTTCGAGATTTTTTATAGTTTTAATGTTGCTCTGATGTTTTCTAGTTTCTGGGAAATCATGATTAGGACCAAATTTTTATTGATGAAACGTCTTGTTCATATTGTTTGAGAAATAAAGATTTTGTAAATGTTTGCAAAAGTGAAGAATCGTATTTCAAAATTGTCTGTAGTTTTTGTATTCAATGAACATTTAGTATGAAGATGACATTATTGAAACTTAACGATTTGATGACGCATTTTCGCACGATGAAATAAATAGAAAATGAATGAAAGTGTAAGTTTAATTACTGCAGTCTGCCTATCTTCAGTTTGCGAAATATTATCACCATGCACCGTCCATTGACTTCCCCCACATCCCTTTCGGCAAAGTTTTTCTCCAACGACATTGGCATACGAGCCTTGTTCCGCTCGTGAAATGTGTGGGCTGCTGCTCTGTTCCGCGCCGCCGCCGACAGCGCGCTCGGCGTGTGTAGATACGAGGCGTCCGCGAGAACAATCGCCGGCGTGACTGACAAATGAATGGCCGCGCTCCGTCGCCACGCGCACGCCGCGCCCTACTGACCGCCGCGAGAACGAACGAACGAATGAACAAACGAACGAACGCGCGTGGTTCGCACATTGCCTTATTGCAGCACGCGTGCATGCGCCGATTGCCCTTTTTCCGCGAGCTTCGATGAAATATTATTGCGTGATGTAATTTCGTCGAGTATGTAGCGCTTGCTTTTTTTTAACGACGTAATTATTCGTGTGCTTAGGATTTAGGTGTGGAAATGAAACAAGCCATCGAGTTGTCATCGAATTATGACTGAACTAAGTAAGCTTTGTGTGCGTTTCCTCCTTCCTTATCTCTCGTAGAACCCTTAAAATGGAATATTAGTAGTTTAAACGTGTTTTATCTGTGTTGTTACAGCTAAAAAACGTTAGCTAAACTAGGATATGATATACTTCTTGTCATTGGAAGTGTCTAAATAACGTCAGCTCATTTACACTGCTCATTACCATTTTCGTGCCCACGATGTGATGAATATTTCTTGTTATACGGGCGTGTATTGTGAGTAATGATGTTTTCGTGATATGTTGTATATTTATCACATTAAATTTATTTAAATATCAATATTGACTTTACCGAAAAAAAATTCATACTGATTTTATTTTTAAATTCAACGTATGAACGCTACGAGCAAAATCATTAAATTGATGAAGGTAACCTTTTTTGTGGCGTCCATTGCAATTTTGATTTTTGTACAGTGTTTAGTAGGTATAGGTTTTTGCTGTGATATTTAGCTCTTGGTGTATTGAATAGAATTCGCTAAAGTTCTTTTCTCGCAAGATCTGGTTATAGTAGCTTCACTACTTTCTCGAAGAAGTGTGATAAATCGTAGAGTAGGATCTCTAAAAAGTTAAGAAACCCGATCGTTCATTCTATAAAACAACAATAGTATCCGAAGAAAAACGCGATTCCCGGGAGAGGAAGTATTAAACCGAGAAGAAACAAAGCAACGTAAAGAAAAAAATTCACATTGCAGGAAGCTGGTAATAAAATCTTTATTGCTGAGGATTCGCACGATACCTGTAATTGCTCTGAGGTTTTGTTCGACCTTTCGTTTGTCGAACGTGCATAATAATAAATCAAACACGAATGCTAGACGCAGACTTGCGTTTGTAGAAGAATATGTAAAGAATACCTAAAAACAGTCTGCCATCGTGAGAACAAGGAAGACCGGCGTCTCAAACGAAGATCAGTCGCCGCTGGGAAGATCCGCTTCGAGTGGTAAATGCTCAGTGCAGTGCAAACTGATCTGCTTTTGTGGCGACGTCCGACGAGATTCGTGTCTGCGCCAAGGCTCACTGTGCGGAACGGCCAGGCACAAGAAACGCGAACAGCGAATGGGAACGGATTTAAGATGTTTTTTGTCTCTGTAAAAGCTCTTCGAGACGCTCAGATTCACACTCATCCAAGCAGAATAGATTTTGTTGAACCCAGTTTGTCGAATGTAGACTCATGTTGATTACCCGAGTTTGATTTCTACTGAGTTTATAAAGGAACATTGAGGTTAGATTTCTCTCTTTAGTATTCGCTCTTATGACGATCATTGTTATAACACATGATTTTCCTCGTTTTATGGGTTGAATTCAAATGCAAATTAAATCTTAAACTGCCCACCGACTTAGCGTAATATTTGTGCTTTAAATTGACGAATGTTTTACTTCAACCCAAGACCGGATAAGATTTAGAGGGACCTGTTTTGGAATAGCCAATTATTACCAATTTCATTGTGAACTCCGTATTTCACTTGAAGGTTTTTGAACGACATTCTCTCTTCAGTTCTTTCCGGAAACACAGCATCTCAACGTTAACGAACGGTACATCGTAGTTTAAAAATATTTTAATATATGTTCATTTTGCGTTCGATTGTATATTTCTCCTTAGTTGCTTACATCTTCGTGTGTCCCTTCGCTCTATCAACATCAGTATCTTTTCTTTTCGCGTACTTTCATGCTGATCTTTTTTCCCCTCACAGCTCCTAACATTTCCTTCCGTTTGTACTTGTACTCACATTTGCTTCTTCGTTCTCCCATGTGAACCGCTCCTTCGCAGACATCGTAGTTTCCTCTGCGTGCTCCGTAGCTTCATCTTCCTCCTCGGGCCCTCGCCCTCGCCGTCGCCCTCGCCCCTCGCGCGTCGCCCGCGCCACGGGGAGAATCGATCGCTCACGGAGGGCGAGGGCGAGGGCGAGCCGGCGAGTCGCGGCGCCGGAGCTCGTCGGCGCGGCGGGGCGACGCGTAGACCTCTTTGTACGCGGCCACCGCCGCCGCTGCCGCCGCTGCGTCGATAGGAGCTTGACGCACGGCGCTGCCGAAAGAGGGCATATTCTTAGAGCAAAGAAGTACTCTTCAGTCTGTGAATTTCAGTCTGTCTCCGTGCAATCAGATGACGAGTGCCGCGAAAGTTGGATAAAATAAGGAAATACAAGAGAGTGATATGATCAATGCTTATAGTACTAGTAATATATTTTACGAAATGTTTTTAAAATGTACTAAATACGTGGTTAATATTTGATGTTTCCGTTTTCGACAATTTGATGTTGAAGTGATATATCGTGTTTTTTTTTTTCAATTTTACTTATTGTATGTGTAGCATATTATTTCGAAAGTAAGTATAATTGAAACAAATATCTATTACTCGCAGGTTTTCTTCAATTGATCTACGTTTCATTAAAATAATGGACTAATTATTATTGTATTATGTGTATTTGTAGAGTCCAACACGAATCTACTTTTCATTACAGATATTCAATAATTCATTTTTCACTGTAGTTACAGATTGTTATAATAAGGTAGTATAGGATTTAATAAAAAATATAAAATGAAGGCTATAAAAGTAAAAACGCATATTCTTAAAATATCCAAAATTATATGTATTTATTGTTATAGTATTGCGAACATAACGTGCATGTGAATATTTTCGGAGACTTTAGAAGCGGTAGCTTGTTCTTGAGAGGAATGCAAAATTATTGCGGAATTACATGCAATATAAATTAAAAATACCCAATTAAATATATTTCCCGTGTGTTTTCCTTTCATGTTTCCTCTTATTTACGCTTCATCACGCTTTGGCATCTAGGTATTTCGAAAAGTGTTACACACACCCCAGACTGTTGTCTCTTTCATCAGCGTAGAAATTGCCCGTCACTTGTGCTATACGTAAGTCGACTTAATGATGGTTGCGTGTTTTGCGTGACTGCATACGTTCTCGCGAATGAGAAAATTGCATTACAATTTATTCTCTTCGAATAAGAGGAACTGCACTCAGAGTTCGTTAACATCAAGCGAAGCTCTGCCTGCCTATTGATTTAATTTGAAGATTAGAAATCAGAGATGTCATTGACACTTCGACGAAACCCCTACTTCTCTAGAATTTAGAAGTTTATGAAATTATACGAAAGAAGTACAGAGAGACTCAGATCACCAAATAAACAGTATAAAAAGTCGTTTGCCGTGAATTTGTAAAATATCGCACGAGATGGTAAACGAATTCGTATGCAGCTGCAGATACTATTTGTTTTCGCACCCATGTTGAACCGTAAGTGTGTTTCTGTACGTGTACTATAGACGTAAACATTATGCGGGAACTTGGGTTGTTAGATCACTGTAGTGCAAGTTCTGTGTAAAATATCACTCAAACGAAATTGATTTCGTGCTTCAGTGGGTTTGAAATCCAAGGCTCTAGCTGTATTGGTGAACACTTCCTTTACCTTGAGCACAGGTCGGAATTGAGAAGTTAAGTCGTTCGACGAGCATTGCATTAGCTGAAGTTGATAAGGAACTTATGCAAATTTCCTGAGTGAGTGTGTGAATATTGATTCCCGCCGTGTCAACGACCTAGGTTATTGGTTCCGTGGGAGTAGTGAGAGGTGGTGGTGTTCCTCTTCCACTGGAGCGTGAGGTCCGGGGCCGAGCTAACTATCTGATTGTGGGTTTTCGCCCCTCCAGGCAAGTCTCTCAGCCCAACACCTCCCCACGCAGGACATGCGCTTTTCGTTTCGCCCAGATGTCTCCGCGCGCCGCGTGATTCTTCTGAGCTGCGTCCAGCGGCCACCGGGTGCCCCGCCGCTCCGCCGCGCAACCACTGTCAATCAAGCGACCGCGGGCGCATCGGTGCTGCGGCTTCGGGCGATTGATTCGCGTGCCACCCCCTCCCTTGCCCCCCCCCCCCTTTCCACCCTCGCCACGCTGCGCCCTTGCGGATTACTCCGTGTCACTACCGAGCGCACCTGCAAGTGACTGATGACCGACCTGCTCACTTGGCCTTGCGTTAACGTCCTGCGGCATGCATTGCGGTATTGTCGAGAGGAAAATCGACATCAAAGGGTTTGTTTCTTTATTGTGGTGATGGTGTACACGAATTATTCCTTCATTTGACGTTTCTTTTGGGTGAAGCGCTTCATAGAGTTGTAACCGAACCAGCTGTATTTGAATTTCAAACAGAGTTAATTCAGTCAATTGGGATATTCCACTAACTGTTGCCGAGATAATACAATTTTAAAAATCATTTGAAGTCGATGCAATTAGCCGAATTATTCAATGAAGTTCGTTTCGGATTTGAATTGCATGTTGACAGGTCTTGTGTTTTTTAAATTAATCCATTTTACAAATTCTACCGGCTATAAAATAGAACAACTTGCTGTCTGGAACGGATTATCATTTTACGACGTCTCTATATGTCAACCGTGCCAACACATATTCACAAGTTTGCACAGCATAAAATGAAAATGGAAACATTTCATTTATTGAAAATGCATTTTGTGTAAAACTGTTTCCAAAATTATAGTTCAAACTGTTTATAACGCAAGCGGTGGAAGCCGAAATAAAGATAATTGAAAGGTATAAAATTCATTTTATAGAATTGGGAACTATTATCAACATGAGCTCCTTTGAAAACAATGTGTTCATGCATTCAATGCATTCTGTTTACAGCAAACCCGAGTTGCAGAAGTTTACGACAAAGGCTCGTTCCGGGCGATCGCACGGTTTACTGCGTCTGGTCTCGAGTCGATTGATCGCTTAGAATTTTCGGGCGCGTTAACTGCTAAGGTCATTAGTCCCGTAACTATAGTGCGTATTTTTATCGTCGGAAATGGTGTCGATCTTCCCCAGATGGATGGCGAGATCCGGCGCCAACCCACACGCCCGCTTGCTGTATTTTCCCCTAACTGCTGTATCCCACCTGCGGGGTACCGCCCCTGCCGGGACAAGTTTTAAGCTTCCGACTGGTCTCCAGGCATGTGTGGTAGTGCTGGTACATGCAAGTGGAAGTGTGGAAGTAAAGTGGTGGGGATAGGACAAGGAAGAGGAAGGAAAGAACGCACAAAGTCCATGGCCCGTTTTTAGGGTACTGCTACAACATTCGTCTGGTGTTGACAAGAGAAATCACGAAAAACTAGCAATCAGTACAGCCGGCCGCTAGAATTCTCTTCCAGACAGTGACTGAGATCGACCTGGCTGGTGTCAAATATCCTGCCCCTGTCGCGACTTGTAGGACCTCCCAGTCAGAGGTACTGCAGTGACATCAACGGATGCCCTGAGCCACCTTCGGTGGACGAGTCGAGTCGACGCGACGCGGCGGCGCCTCGGAGGCCGTTGCTATCGGAGCGTGTGCCGTCTCCCCTCAGGTCGACATCTGTAGTACATTGTTCCCAGCGCTCCCTGCGCGGAGGTGTTTGCTTCCGTCGGCCGCTCGAATTCGGGCTCTGCCCCCTCCCCCGCCTCGCCCCGCGTCGCCCCGCGCAGCGCCGGATATTTGTTTTGGTAATGAAATCTGCGTGCGGCCGCCCGCAGCCGCCGCGACTGTTTTCGAAGCAGGGCGCCCCGCCGGTCCCCGTGCGCCCACCCAGCCACTCGTTCACCCCCACCCCCTTTCACGCCCCTCAGCCACTTTTACCTTTTAACCGCGTCCCCTTCGACCTTTTCCTCTCCATCCCAACCACAGAGCATATTTTTCTCCCTTGCTGCAGTCTCTCTCTAACCTTCGTTTTCTTGGTATTCTATCTACGTATTTGTGTAAATTATGCATCCATTTTAAGTTACATTTGCTCTTTCTGTCCGCAATGGCACGAGATCGTTCAATACGTATACTGCTCTCTAAAAGCTACACTGATACAGTTCAGACTGCATGTTCCTTTGTTGCTGTTGTTCTGCTGCCGTTTCCGATCTGTTAAAATCTCATGATAATATTACCTGTGTACTAATAATCTTCCCCCTCTGCCTTGCTCGCAGTTGATGCTAGTTTCCACCTGCTCGCTCATTGATTATGCTCGTTCGCTCACATCGTGCTAGTCGTGTACTTCCATCATGACTATTCACTCCTGGGCATCTTATTTGCATATCCGCCACACTGCCATCTCGAGTACTGCCTGTCAACTTCCACGGGATCCTTGCTACCTCGCGCTCGCTTGTTCCGCGTCGTTCACCCTTCCGAACTGTCATTAAATCTCCCGACCGCCTACGCCCTCGCTTCGCCCGTCTCACCCTCCGCTCTCCCACTGGCGGTCGTCGCCCGCTCTCCGCGCCCTCCCGCCTGTTCGTCTGTCGTTTGGAAACACGAAAGGGGAAATGCTCGCTCGAATGAGTTCCGTTCTGCAGGTAAACCCTCGTTCTAAGGAATCTAATCGCACAATATAAGCATTTCGTATTAAAATGTTGATTGTGGTGCTATATAAGTGGAGATTTCTGTTGAAGTTTCCAACACATTTTGGGCACATAATTATACAACAAAACACATTTTTATGCAAATGCTCTGCCGTCAGTTTTTAAAATTTATTATAAAAACAATGAAAATGTTCGTTTCCTATTTTCCTTTCTCTTTGACATGAAAGTGCGTTTTCGTCTAATTTAATCATCACCGCATTTTATTTTAAGTTAATCACATCTTGAAAGACGTTGCCTATAGAACTGATATGTGAAACGTTCTCTGTCGTGATGTCGGTTTTCCTGTACGCTCCTTCAGAGGTGTTTGTTTCATGTCTGGTAGCTGTGAACATATTTTCTGCGGAATCGTGTAAGACATGTGTTTAATTTGTTCAGCATGTAGAATAATCGATATCCAAGCTAAAACCACGCTTTTTTTGTCACTGCATCAACCACGACGGCGTGGTGAATTTTTGTCGTGACTTCTCTCTATAAAAGAGTTGTGTTGACTTCCTCGGTTCCTTGGACGAGGCCCGTAGCGTGGATCATTAACTGTTTTTGTGGCCTTTGCTGTTTCCTCTACGTCTGCAAAATGAACAATCAACGACGAGCGCGGAAGGCTTTTCCATCACCTTACCCGTCAGCGGCACGTACGCCTTGCGCTATTTTGAACGTCATTTACTGTTTTGCGAGAATTGGATTCGATACTAGTCTGCTGAGACCACAGCAATCCAATTTTTCTTTGTAATTAATCGCCGAGATAGCGCGAACAAAGTACACGAAATTGCAATTAGCTCGTAAACGGTTTATGCGGTATGCTCTTAACACTTCCATCGAAGAGAACGAACTTTGGAGTGAATGACCTAATTTCGAGTGTTCGATAAATAGCATCATGAGGGCGTTTCCGGGTCCGTATCGTTCGTTCTTCGTTTTTAAATTTTCCGGCGATATCGGTTGCGACTAATGGGCGTGCCGTCGATGAAACGGAATTTGAAGGGCTTGAAATGCGGGATAAACGAAGAATGGCGGGAAGCCGCCGAGCGGAAGATTAGCGCGGCCGGGCGGGCGTGCTGCGCGGGACGGCGCGCGCGAAACGGAGCGAGGTGGAATCGGCGGCGAGGCGGCGCCGGCGAACATCGATTGAGCGCGCGGCAGCGGCGGCCATTCCGGAGGACCCGCGGCCGCCGCCGCCGCCGAGGACGTGCGAACGTGCGCGCGCCCGCTCCGCGCGGATAACCGCAGCCGCCGCGCTGGCCCGGCCTCTCGGCGCCCTTGCCTTGGCGCCGTGCGGCGTTGGCAGAACGGCACCCAGCCACCTCGGGGCTGGAGGGAGGCGGAGGCGATGCTACTCTTTCCCTATTGCCCCTTCACAGGAGCCCTGTGGAGACGTAACTCTTTGGTCTACCTAATTTCAATGAAAATATTTATTAAAATTTTTCCTTACAAGTAATTATTGCAATTTTTTTAAAAAAAATAATTGGTAATATTTTCTTATTCACGCGACATTCATACTTTTTTACTTGTATATACAAAACAGTTAATTCATTTCTTTCATTGTCGGTGCATGTCATGTTTCTTCACTGTTTACTGTGTCCTGCCAACACGGACACTCGTACGAGTACTCATTAGTCCCGATTTGCTCGCTTCCTTGTGAGGAGCGATCTTGGAGTTGAACCGAACCCGCGCAAGCGCACGGCCGCACTGCCGTCTCGGAAGCGTCTCTTGAGTAGCACACGTTCAGTAAAACTCCGACATCGTACGTCAAAAGCAAGCGTTTATAGCGGGTCTTAGGGATTTCATTGTTTTCTATTTCTTCTATTCTAATGTATTGAACAATCGTACCTCGTGATTTTTCCTGCTATTTCTAAAGCCACAGTTTAAGATGGGTAGTTCCTATTGGCCGGTGTGTGCAATACATTGATCTTCACCCATTTCCGAATTACGTTTGTATCAAATTTGAGTAGTTCCTCTGTTATGTTAAGCGATCTCAGCTAACGCCGAAAATCGATATTCTCATGAACACGTACATCGGCTAGCGAAGAAACCACATGAATAGTTTAATGTGGAAATTGTTTGAGTGAAAGCTCCAGATAAGCAAAATTGCTCATCTTTTTAAAGACGAAAATATACAGAGGGAATAATCTAGCTTGCTTTAAGTTTAAACGGTCTCGAGATTTGGCTCCATTACCCGCTGTTGCCCTCTTGTTGCTACCGTCGCTTCCGGCTTGAAGGCGCCCGCCGGCTCCAACCCCATCGCCGCGGCCGACGCTCGAATTCCCATTAATCCAGCGACCGCGGCGGCGGCGGCAGCGCCGGTGCATGTCAAAGGCACATTTCCCTGAGCCGGCGCCGCCGCCGCCGCCGCGCAGCCCGGCGCCCCGGCTGTGATTATGTGGCGACGGTGGCGGCGTCGAGGGCAGCGGTCGATGGCCGCTCCGACAGCGGCGGATGTCGATGTTGGAGGTCGATATCAGAACATCTCGAAAGCCACAACCACCACCATCACCTCCGTCATTGGGTCGAAGCAGTGTCGGTGGCGTCTGCAGAAGCCGTAGCCGCCGACCCCGCCAGCTCCACCTGCCGCCGTCCCTCCCCGCTTCCGCATTTCCCGTTCAGCGTCAGCATTGTCACCAGGTGCGGTCGTGCCTCGCCCGCGTTCTCTGGCGCGTTCTATTTAAGCTTCTCTGGAACCTCGCCCTCTCCACAACCACTTCCACGATATCTACGCTACTGGCTTCGTCAGCGCTGTGTGCTTCCTCTAACTCTTCGCATTTAGAGCTCTTGTCTTTATTCACACCGTTTACCTCACTTTATCTTCACTTTAGCATTTCGCTCCCCTCCTTCCTCTCTCTTCTTTCTACGACTCCTTTTCCCCTCCCCGCCTCTCTCTGTCTGTGTCCCTCTCTCTCTCTCTCTCTCTCTCTCTCTCTCTCTCTCTCTCCTCTGTGTGAGTCTTTTTCCAGCCACTGCGCAGTCCACACTCGGCTCTCCCATGCCTACCTCCTCCGCACCATTCGTCCGGAGCGTTCGCCCCCGCCGCCTACTCTGTCTCCTCCCTGAGGGGTTACCTCACGTTCTTCCCGCTGTCTCTGGCCGCATCTGCTCTGCCTCCGCTCCGCCTCGGCCGCCTCCTCATCCGCCGCCTGCGACGCACGCGCCCCCCGCCGGTGATTGTGGCAATATCCGCGGCGGGGCGGGGGCGGCGCGGCCCCCCGGTCTTATCTCGCCGCCATTAGGGATATTAATACCGCGCTTACGCGCCGCGCCCGCGCGCCCCCGCCCCGCCCCCGCCCCCGCCTGCACCTGCGCCCGCTGCGGCGAGAGCGGAAGACGACGCACGGATATCCACGAGGACGAGGATGTGGAAGACAATGAGGTGAAGGGGGCGAGTGATGAAGAGGATGTAGTGAGGAGACAAAGGAAGCGGAGTTGAATGTGGAGTGAATGTGGGGATGTACAATACTATGCGAATTGAAAGTACGGGGGTGCAGCTATGTGAATGGGCTGGAAATGACGGTACGTAGCCCGGATGCCGGCTGAAATACATTCCTAGGGATCTGGTTGCTGGTGGGTGCACCTAGAATGCCCATTTATTTCTCTACGTCAAAACGTGAAATCGGCACAAAATGGCTTTTGATTGCATGCCCAGGTCTCAAAGGGACATGAAGTGATACGTATTCTCTATGACGTGCGGTCCACAGCACTGACTTATCTTTGAGTGCTAACATTGATGTTTTTCGAGTTAATCTCTATGGGTTATTAGAGACATATTTTAATCGTGTACATTCATATCATTAGAATTTTCTCCTTTCCGCTATTCTGTAATGCACAGATTTTAAGAAAAGATGCTACTTTTCTGCTATCTCACCTCTGATGACAAGAAGAGGAGACATGTAAGTTTTGTATTAGAAGATGCAGGACGCATGCGAGGACAGGAGTGATGCTCAGAAACCTAAAGGGAGATGGTGTGCAGCTTCGTTGGACTGCGTGCGGTGGGAACGTTGGCGGCCCTGGAAGTCTGTTTAGCCAGCGATTATGCGGAAGATCAAGGAGCTTAGAACTCCCAGCTCATGGAAGGCAGGGTCTTACATATGCAGAACCGGAGCTATTTAGTATACGTCTTGGTATACAGCTTCATCTTATGAAAGCGTTCGAACAATGTCTAATTTTCAAATATGGAATAAATTAGCAGACTATCCTGTTTAATAGAAAAATAGTAGTTTCAGGGGGGAAATGCTGTTACCAAGGCACAGGGTTATAGTGCAGAATGTATGTCTAATATAAACGAATTATTTTCGGGGGCAACATATACAGCCAGAAAAAGTGTGTAGAGATATTATTTTAATCAGAAGTACCAACTCAGGAATAAAGATTTTGCAAAGGCACGTTGCAATGAACTCAGCGCTAATAACTAACATGTATTAAATAAGTATGAGATGCAATAACAGTTATTCCAATGGGAGACTTTGTTTTATGACCCAGCAGTGTTTCAATGAACTCGTAGTTCATTGAACCCTCAGGAGCTCCTCGACCTCTACTCTACGTCGTGACTATAAAACTAAAGTCGCAAGCAATGCTAGGGGTCAGCACTTGTGCCTTCAGTAAATTGCGGAACAGCGCAGCGGACACGGCTCTCTGACCGTCGAGGAGCACCAACGACTCGTGTTCGTATTCTTATTTGATGTTTTGAATTGCTCGCCTGCATGGAATGTCCATTCTCAACGACCACCCGCGCCAGTGTCTCGTGTATACCCTCGGCGAATGGGGCCCCGAATCAATTGGCGAACAAACCCTCAAAAATTTAGTAAGAAGAATAAAATGTTCTAGAACAAAGCTGAAAATTGATGTACAATTTGCTCGTATGGATGCCAGAATATCAAATTTCTATTTTTATTTTTTTATTGAATTCGGATTAGAATTTTAATTAAAATTCTAATCACCGCGCGATCGTTCTGCAGCAATGCTTTCACAAACATGAAACTTGAAATCGACACAGTCGGAGAAGCACTCAACACAAAACGAAGGATAGAAATATAATGAAGAAAAGTTATCCTGAAGCGAAGTAACACTTATTTGGTTTAATTTAAAAACAACAGTAATTATTAATAGTTGTTCATAATTTACGATAATATGATTTGTCATCTTGGTGGAACTTTGGAGTTTGATAGAGCCTTATTCAGTTCTGTAACAACCTATAATTTTTGAAAGCTAGAATCAACCGATACTTCTCTTTTTTCGTGTCGCTAAACAATACTGTAGTAAGTATGGTAAATAGCGCACTGGCAGTCGGAAGAGTGCACGATTCTCTGCTCTACAAAGTGCCCGCGGCGTACGGCGGGCAGTCTCGTTGTTTGGATATTTATAATTACAACGTGCTTTGGCCAGTATCACGACCATCCTGCAAATGTGTAATAGCACCTTTGACAGGTATGAAACAAGGGATTGAAAGCCAGTTGTCGAGCAAGGCTCGCTGAGAGAGAAGAAGAGAGAGAAACTGAGAGAGAAACAGACATACGCTTACAGACAGGGGAATGATAAAGAAAACCCGAAATATGAAGAAGTTAAGTACGAAATAAAGAAATGAAGTAAAATATCGAAATTATTTGAAGCACATAGGTATAAATAAAAAGATACGACCTTTTCATGTTTCGTTTAAATGTTAATTTTTGTTTCACAATTTAGAACACGAAAGATTAGCAAATGCCATAACGTGTGACAGAATTATTATTGCCATTTATTGAAACTTCTTGGAACTGAGAGTGAAAATACTCTCTTCTTAACTTAAAATCATCTATATTTTTTCTCAAAGGTCAGATACCATTATTTACATACGAACAGCAACAAAAAAATAACATTAACCAATAACTACATTTACAACAAAACTAGTTTATTAATTTGGGGTGGAATTTTGCGATCGCGTGTACTGCATGAAGCACATTTATACATTTTTATACGAAATTGAAACAGCTTTTCTCTCCTTAGACTCGATTTTCACGCTTCCTTTTGACGAACGATTTGGGGAGTTTTTGCGCATGCGCGCCTGCGTTGAACGGCTCTGCCATCCCAGAAGCGCGTTCGCTAAGGAGTGCGCGTGCGCGCGTTTGCTGCGACTTGGGAGACCGTTCCTCAAAAGGAAGCGTGAAAATCGGGTTTTGGGGCACGGTGGCGGTGGATTGGCGTTAGGGCTAGTAGGCCTCCTTCACTCTCAAACACTGAATAGAGTCTCACTGCGTCAAACGCATCAACTACTCTACACAAAAACATTTACACTTACGTGCACTATTATTGTATTTGTATTTAGTCATTTTATGTTCCGAAAAGGGCGATTGGTCTCGGCGCTGTGAGATCCCTGGGTTCCTAGTCTGTTACCCAACCAGGAACGTGTGATGTCTCGAACTCGCTTAACCTTTGTGACTTCATGTAGTTAATGATTTCGGCTAGCGACGCCGGTATCGCGGCCGTGGCCTTCATCACAGCACTTGCCTGGATGACCGAGGGAAACCACGAAAACTCCGATCAGGATAGCCGGCACGAGGATTGAACCCGGGCCTCCCGAATGCGAAGTCGGCTCGCTAGGCCCTGAGCCACTTCGCTCGGTACATGTACTATACTGCCATACATATTGATAGAACAGCCGGAGCTGAGAGCTTGTGCCGGTTGTAGCGATGAAATCCTGAGAAGATGGCTGGAGGGGGTAACTCCGCGGGCCGACGAATAACTCGGCGCGGGATCTCACGTTCTAACGGTGGAGGAACACCGCCACCCTCAGTTACATAACAAGCACTACATTTTAGGAACCATTCCGATCGTTGTGGACGCGCCGGAAACACCAAACCCTACTCTGTCCGGTTCTCCAGGGCGCAAAGCGCCGGCGCGACAGTGGCAGTCGGCTGCGCAGTCTTCTTAGCCTTTTTGTTGGGGTACTTTTCATTGCTGTGTGCGCGGGCGGCGGCGCCGCGGGGCGCGCCGAGCTGGTGCACGCGGCTCGGGTCATATTGCGGTTTGTTTTGCGTTCGATGCCGTTTCAGCGGCCGGAAGCGCGTTAATGGCGGCGGCGCTCGTCCGGCGGGAACGCCCCGCGCGTGTGGCGAACGCTGCATATAGCCGCGCTTAATGAGACGTTATGTTTTATTACTCGCTTCTACGGGCTACGCTCTGCCCTTAAATGTCCGGGTGAAATTGTTCTCACCGTATAAAGCAATGGCGGGGGGGGGGGGGGGGGGGGCATTGGATGGCGTAGCCCGATGATTGTGGGCGGTAAGAACGCAAGTTGAGCGTGTCTTGTTTCTTCAACTCGCCTGCCCTTTATTTCTCCCGAGTCTGCAGTTTGTGCATGTGGTATGGTGATATGATTGGTGTGATGCAGTCGAATATAATGAGATTGAACACACTTCTAATATACAATGATGATAAGATCTATGCGTTTCTAAATACAAGCAGGATTCACATTGTTTGAATATTCATCAAGATCTGAACTTCTCAAAAGATGAACTTCGGGCCACTTTTCAAATTACTTTGCATCTGAATTTCTCGAAACCGTTCTTTCATGAAAAGCTTGTCGGGAGCGATTGTCTATCGAGCTCTTTTGTCCGAAACATTTGAAGAGGTCCTGCATAATCCACAAGTGATTGGAAGAGCAGAAATGCCGGCGCTATTAGGTTTATCAATTCATCTGTCGGAACGGCTCCGAAGGTTCCGAGGGGAGAAATCGACGGGGTAAGAATAACAGCGTTCGATGCGGACAAGAGCGCTTTCCGACTGACGTATTAAAAAGTATCGATTCGCTCTGGCGCGCCGTGCGGCGCCGCGCCTGGGTGCCTCCGTGCTCCCTCTCGCTGTCGCGAAGGAGCTGCGCTCCCCTCGCCGCCGCCCCCGCCCCCCGCCGCCGCGCTCGCGGCTTCCCTCTGGAGCACGCGGCCCACTCGCTACAGGCGCCGCCGCCGCCGCCAGTCCTCGCGGCGGCTCCGATGACTTTCAGCAGTTGGCTCAGCTCTCGGGGCAATGTAGTCGGTTCATTGATTCATTCATTCGTGTTCCCTGGCGCGCCAGATGTTATAATCATTACTATCTTATGTCTGATGCATGTTTGTAACACGTGCGGTCCTAGTGTTCTTCCTCAGCTGGATGGTGAGATCCAGCGCCGACATACATGTCAGTTTGCGAGGTTTTCCCATCCAGGTACATCTTCCTTAAACGGAACAGCGCTTCAACGGGGACACGTTTTTAAGCTCCCAACTCATTTCTCGACATTCGGGGAAGTGTAGAGAATTTAAATGTGTGTGTGTGTAAGGGGTAAGGAAGAGAAATGAAAGATCGCGCGCGGTCTGTGGCTCGTTTGTTAGGATACTGCCCCGGCAATCGCCTGTTGTTGATCTGAAAAACTAAGGGAAAACGTTCGATCAAACCGATCGCTAGAATTCTCCTCCAGACAGCAGCTGAATTCGATCTAGCGATCTAGTTAGATTTGAAAATCCTCCCACCGTCGAAACTCGAACTGTAGGACTTCCCCTGGGATGTGATATCAGTTGACATCCTGAGACGTGCCAACCGGTCCAAAACAGTCTGCGTCCATTGTGAAGATCAAGACGTTGTATAATGTTAGAAGAAAAAGATCGAAAGAAAAAGGGGGAAAATGGATGAAAAATTCAAGGAGAACTATTTTCGAGAAGTCCACAATTGTACGTTCTTGTTTTAGCGTTGAGGTCAACTAGGGAGAATCTGTAGCAATAACAAATGATAAGATTTAGAATTTTGAAATATGTTTACAATATGGAGGAAACAAATGGAATGAACCCTGGCCAAACAGAATTTTTTCGGAAGATCCCGTCAGCGCCTAGAGTGGAGCCTCAGTAACAACAAACGTCCAGTGAGGTCGATTTCGTCTATAATCATGGACATCAAGCATGGTTTTCTTATTTCTTAAATTCACATCATTTATGCACATGTGCTACCGCTCGATCTCAGTGTTTTCGATTATAGTATGTTGTGTATGCACTATAATTTTGCATATCATAACATAATTGATAAATTTAGCAATAATGTTTGCTCAAGAACTACGTAACAGTTTTTTAAAATTTTTTATCTGTCTGTGGCTCAAACATTCAATTCAATAATGTAGTTTCTAATAGTTTGTACCCCAAATGAAGTTCACATTTGGTGAAAAAGTATGTGGTATTAACATCAGTATTTGAGTATACCATCGTTGTTATCAATCTTAAGTTAATTTTATTAAGAAATTGATTCAAAAATCTCCTCATCCTATGCACCCTTCATTTCCTGAAACTAGTATAAGCCTCATCCTCTACACAAGCCCATTTTTTGGCGCATAGAAACGTACAATTTGATTATATCTGACAGCGTAATACAATTACGCAAACAGCGCTCTCTGTACTAGGCACCCCAGCGCAGTGCATCGTGTGCTTCCTCCATAGAGCCGGCGCCGGGGGGAGTCTCTGTTGTGGGGCAAATGGAGGCGGACGCGGGCGCGCTTCCACACGCTGCGTCACTGCTCCCCGCGGCCCACCCCGCCCCGCCCCGCCCCGCCCCGCCCCGCGCCCCGCCCCCGCCGTGCACCGAGCACCGAGACCGCCCATCCCGCCGCCTCCATTACTCATTCCGGCTCGCTGCGAGAGGGGGGGAGCAGGTGGGCATTTCCCATCAGCGTGCAGTAATTCGTGTCGGGACTCTGATTACAGTGATCCATGCCACATAATCGTGTGGCTGTAACGCGCGGTCACTCGACGGTGTGCGTACGCGTGTGCGGGAGTGAGAGCGTGTGTGTCGGCTTACGCGCCGTTGCTAGTATTGTTGCAACGAAGTTCGGTAAATTAATCTCGACGTGTAAATTGTTCCCAAATGGCATTCAAGAATCCCTATGCGGCACGTAGCTCTTCCATTACTTTTCCGCGGAATAAAGAGGAGGAAACGAGGTGTTTTATAAGTGGCGTGTTGTATTACTTGATGTTTATCACGTCTGCGAGATTTTTACTGTGAGTAAAAGTGCGCTTTAGAATTAGCGGCTTCCTTAAGATCTTTGATGTTAAGCAAAGTTACGGCCGGTCAGTATAGCCTTTTAAGGACCGGCAGGGAACCAGTCGTAGTGATGGCACTTAACAAGTTATAGAAGGGGATGCGCGAACGGGCTGTTAGCGGAGGTGGTTTCAGGGGCCGAGTGAACAGCGCTACTGCGATCGGCTGCGAATTCCTCCCGCACTCTTCCTGCTTTCAAATGTCAATGTTTCTAACTGTAAAGGAAAATGACATTGGTGTGAAGAACACACATCTGAAATTCAACATCGCATAGAATATAATAATGTTCATAATATAATACTTTTTTAAATTAAGTAGAGATTAGGATATTGGAAAAGGTTTCAAAATGACTATATTGAGAAACTTTCTACATAAGCGAATGTTAACATATTAGTGGCGATATTAAAGCCGGCCTTAGCGGTATCTGCTCTTTGGCACGGTTATGGGTTCGAATAACGGATAATATGTATCATGGCTGTTGTTTTGTTACGTTTGTGGCGTGGAAGGCAAATGCAAACCTCCACGTATTCCGTAAGTTGCAAGCACTTGTTATAAGACAGGATGAGTCAAGTGTATGTTCTCTACAAATTGGACACCAACTTCTTGTTGGAAATTGTTTCCCACGGCGAAAGGAAAATAATCGTATTGAATAATAATATTGTATCATAATTGAATAATTTTTATCAATAATATAACTGTATTTTCGAAAAACGCTTCTAATAAATTGTTCTTTTATTTGCGAGGGACGATCCGGAGAAGATTTGTTTTACATGTGATATTCATTAATCCAACTTTATGAGAAATTACATAATTTTGGGACTTAAAATATTGGTGATCTTTGCGCGAGATATACATGGGGGACACCCAAACACCCAAGTTATACACAGTCATGGAAGTTATTTAAATTCTCGAGTTTTGTATGCCTGACTTAGAAATATACAAATTGTATGAAACAAGATTTTCCATACACAGTGCAAGTGAAATAAAAACGTTTAATATTCATCATACGTGTAAGGAAGAGCATTAAAGCTAGTGGTCCTTGCAATTTGCTTGTTTAACGTTAAACGTTTTGCGTCCATGGGAACGATCTGAGCGTCTCTCTGCACATCCTTTCCACTTTTCCACTGCTTCTGCATTCAGTTGCGCATCCTCATGTGCGCCGCGACTCAACTATTTCACCCGGCCCTCGCGCGCGTGTTTGACGCCTCCGCGCGGCGCGGCGTCCATCAAGCCGCGTCTCGCGCATAAATATTTATGGCTCTCATCGCGCCCCGGCGCCCGCCCTCCGGCGGCCGACGACGCCCCGCGCCGCCCCCGCGCCGCCTCCGCTCGGGCATCGAACCGGAAACAGCTGGCGGGCGCGCCCTCGCGCACATGCGCATCTTCCTTCCGTCTTTCCGGTGGGTGAGGGAGTGGGCTTTGATCCCGGGCGAACCAGCTGCTGGAGTCTTTAGTCCCGAAAGTATAGTGTATGTTTGTTCTGGACGTGGAATATTGTATTGATGGAACAGAAATGCGATGTGGACCTACCAGCGGGATTTCCCTTCTGCCCGCATCTCCCCCAGCGGAGCACGCTGAAGTCGGGACGAGCTCTGAACTACCGACTTGTGTGGTAGTGGACTGCTTGCAAGTGCAAGTCGCTGTGCCAAGGTAGTGTAGAGGATGGAGATGAGGAAGCAAAGTGCGTGCGGTCCATACCCTTCTGTTAAGGTTCTGCTCCGGCTCTTGCCTGATTGTGATTGGAGAAAACTACCGATCAATGCAGCTGGTCGGAAGAATTCGCTTGCTGCCAGTGATTGAAGTCAGGCCAGATACGTACTCGTTGCTAACGAAACTCGTTGCTCTCGAAGCCGTCTTTCCGGACAATAATTATACGTATGGTATACTATAAAGCTGACATAAACGTATATGTTCAATGGATGAGATGACGGAGTTGACAGTACATTTTCAAAAGTAATTAAATTGCAGTATCTATTTATGGCGCTGATAGTCATATCATAATTTATATGTATTTAAACTAACCTTCTTACTGTTGGGTAAACTGTTATTAATGGTTTTCACGTACGAATACTTTTTAATAAAAAATGACTAATAAGTTCATTTACACCGTGCTACATTTATATACTCCCGTTGCTATCTAGCACTGTGTGTAACCAATTTTCGTTGGATGAATTGGGTGAAATGTATCGCGTGAATATTTTAGTTTCAGCAGATACTATAATGGGAGACGGGTAATGGGCCGAATCACCACGCCAATCGTCAATGCATTTACATAATTCCTATCATCAACATGTGAATAATTTTAATGCAAGCCGAATGTGCTACTCTAAGGCTGGAAATGAGGATCGTAATGAAATTTCCAATCGCATAGCAATAACATAGTGTGTTTGAAATACATTTAGGTTATAATATATCAATATATATCAATAGAGAATTCATTTGAAATTGTTAATAATTGTGAAAATACAAAAGAGACATTAGGATAGCCATCATTTCTGTATTTTTTTGTAAGCCAAAGGAAAAACGAATCTTTTGTGAATTCAGAGCTGTTTGGTTTGTAAGCCCTTCCCGGTACTTTCTGTACACATTCTGTAGCTCTGTGAAAGTGTGTAAGGCATAAAGATAATAATGCTTGTGTGGGGGAAAATTCAAACATCTGCCTTTTGGATATGTGTATTGAAGATGATCATTACGTTGTTTCGATCCCTTCACATTACATATTTATACTAATATAAAATAATATTTATATTGCTTACAATGTAAAGGGTCGCAAGTGACAAATACAAGTACTATCATGTGTTAATTTTACTCTTGTCCATTTGACTGGCCATGTGTACATTTACTCACCCGCATTTGGGTGTCCATTTACAAGGATTGGCGGGGAAAATGCTCTTCTCTGAAGCAGCGAGGCCCTCTCTCGCCGCCGCAAAATCTGGAAGATCGCGATTTGATGTTGTGAATGAACGTAAGAAACGTCGGAAGGGAGAAAAAGGCGGTTCGACGCCCTGCGGCGGCGGGCTCAGGTCGTCAGCCTCCGACGCGCGGCGTCCTGCTCCGGCGTCTTGCTCCGGCGGCCGCCGCGCCGCGCCGCGACCGCACCGCCGCGGCCTTTTGAAGCCCAAAAGGAAGCGAACGGCGGCGGCGGCGGCGTGACGCGCATTCGATTGGATGAATTATAGGCGTGCGGCGCCTTTCGTAAGCGGAGGGTCAACAAGGTCCCCGCCACCGCCGCCGCCGCCGCCGCCGCCGCCGCCGCGCGGCGCCTCACGACCGCTGCCCGCCGACGCCACGCACGCGCTCGTCCGCGATGGGCCGCCGACCGTCCCTCGTGCGTCTGGCGGCGCATGTGGCTCGGGGGGGGGGGTGTACTGACCTCGTTGCCGCTGGTTGATTGACTCGTTATTTGGTGTTTCCGGGCGCGGCAACTACTAAGGTCATTAGTGGTGTAAGTGTAGTGAATGGTATATCCAAGGAGGTGAAGGTATTCCGCCCCGTTGGCCTGTGAGATCCGGTGCCGACCTACATGTGGCTTCCGGAGTTCTCCTCTAGGTATCTCTCCCTGCAGGGCGACAAGCTCAAAGTTTCCAACTGGTCTCACGGCAAATTACATATACATGTGTGTGTGCGCGCGCGCGCGCGCGTGTGTGTGTGTGTGTGTGTAAGACGAGAGGAGGAGGCAAGGATGGTAAGAAATATCGCGCACAGTCCTTGACTACTTTTTAGGATATTGTTCCGGCATTCGCATGGTATTGATTGAAAACAACGGAAAACTATCGATTATACTAGATTTCTCTTCCAGGCAACGGCTGAATTCTATTTTTGTAGGTAGTGGCGAAAATCCGTCATCGTCTCGACCCGAATTGTAGGCCCTCCCCGACCTCCAGTGGCAACAGTTGTTGCCTTGATCTCAAGCGGGCATTGTTGCTGTCTCGTCGGTTGCGACGTCAGCAGAGCTCTCAGATTGATGGTTAGGTTCCTATTGATTGCGACGTCCGATTTTCGGCACCAGCTAAATAACTTGTTCAGACCAGAGATGTATAAAGATTGACGGCTCTGATCAGCGATTTCTTGGGCTTCCTCAGTTAATATCGGGCGTTTGGCAAAGCTGTTTCTCGACAAGTGGTTATCGCATGCGACACTTCCACCATTCTGTTTCCACATTCGTCGATCCACTGTTCTTGATGTAGTGACCATCTTCCATTCCCACTGACTTGAGTAACACTGTCTCGGACAATTAAGAGAAAACGAATAAAATGTACATTTCCCAATTAATGTACTGTTAAGATTGCATTGTTAAGATTAGTGTTTTGTTGGTTTGATGGAAGTGTGATACACAGTGACCCGAATCGTAGTTATTTCGTTTAAACACGTATCAATCGATTTGGGTGTCCATTCATGCCTGCTGAAGCAAAAATGAACATTGATCATTAAAATTGTGAAAGATGATATTGGTTATTGAGCAATCATTACTAGATGTGGAAATTAATGTCTGATAACCGTATTCAGATCCTTTATCGATGGGAGATTGTATATTTTGAATCATGAACTTGTTTCCTTGTGTACGAAGAAATTAAAAGGGAGATTGTTGAACGTTATGTAAAAAGGCAACATTAGAAATAAAGGGCAGCATAAATATACACTCAATGTTTATTGCTTGTTGCTATGTTGTAATGGGTGAAATAATGCGGCAACAGAGAAGTGTTCGTAAAAATAAACTTCATTTCAAACCATAAAATGAAGACAATTGTGAATATTAAAAGATTGGATTAGTGAAGTATGCTAGAAAAGGGAGTGTGAATTCTTCCAGATAGCTGATGGTTACAATGAGTCGGAGTTATGAATATTTAATTTTTTAACGTCAAAAACAGTTAAAAACTTTGTGACGAACTATGGGGAGAAGTGCATTATGTGCATGGTTACCAATATTGTAATGGAAGTATTTAAATGAGGTTAGACAGCGTGCTAGACACGAGTTACTGAAGAGAACTGAATGGAATGTACAAGAGGGATAGGTCTGCCCTCACGATATTCAATGAATGATAACAAGTGAACGGTAGTGATAATAACTTGGAAACAAACAATGAACGTAAGAGAAAAGAGAAATTAATGAGGAAATGACCGCATGGACTACGACCTACAACGAAAGAGAGAACACGATCAGCAAACGACAGAAAGGCGACTGAATGAACGAATAAAATTTACGAATACTAACGAATAACAATTATGAATACTAACTAACGAATAACAACTACGAATACTAACGAAAAACACCTAAGAAAACTAACGAATTTAATCAAGAATACTAATTAACGAATAAGAACTAAGAATAACTGAACGCAGGGGGAGCGATCGAAGGGGCTGTGAATTGGAAGAAATCCGGCGTGGCCGAGGGGAGGTGCAGTGGCGAGGCGGGAGCGGTTCGGCTGACGGCCGCCGCCGGCGCGGGACTTCGCCCGGTCGCGCACCCGCACGACCTCTTGCGTCCGCGCGCTCATTCATCGATCTTCCTCGCTGTTATCGACTGGGGAGTCTATTGACTGTAACTCGTTTGACAGACCGTCTATTGGAAATACGATAACGCTCCCGAGGACTACAATTTATATTTGCACTTGGTAATGACAGCTTCTGACTTCGTGGCCAAGAGAGGCTGTAACTGCTTATTATTTCTTGATACTTAATACGCGCGTCACAATACAAGTCATGCATACAATTTAGTTTTTTTACCTCATTTTTTTGTGTTTATTTATTCAAGGTCGTATCAACAGCTAGGCAATTAGAGATCACTATGGTTTAACAATATGGTTAACAGTATGATGTGATATGGTGATGATAGGGCGAAAGAACGAACACAAATACAACCATGACCGAGGTGGGACTCAAACCCGCGATCCTTCAGTCCGAGATCGCTACGGCGCTACTGCCTTAACGATCTCGGCCATTCGGACGACTGTACCTCATTGCTTTATTTTTTGATTTTATTTCCTAAAAAAACAACACAACATGTATATAAACTCATGTTGTGTTGTTTTTTAAGACCACATTTATCTTCCCGTGTGTTCCCGACATACTGATATTCTTTTCCAACCATGACAAAGTCCTCTAACGTCGTTATTTTGATAACATTTGCGACGATAAAAGGCGGTAGCGTAGTTTTTTAGTCTGATATGCTCGTGAGATCAAGGAATATTATTTAAGATGCGAACATACAAGTAGCTTGAGCGAAAAATACTTCCGCTTTTTCTTGAAATTCATTACATTTCTTTTCACGTTCATCTCGTCATCTCGATATTTTTCCTCCTTTTCTTCCACCTCCATCGTCATTTTTTCTCCTTATTCTTTTTTATTTGTCTAATCGTTTCCTTCCCTCTTTTTACCCCCTTCCCCCTTTCCCTTCAACTTGTTTCTTTTCGCCCCCAGATCGAGATGACCATGATGGTGATGGTGATGGTGGTGGTGGTGGTGGTGGTGGTGGTGGTGGTGGTGGTGGTGGTGATAATACGGATGGGGTGAATGACGGAGTAATACTGGAATAAGAGGTAGGCCACATGTTCCGAGTATCCGGTTTGTTCTCTACAAATTCCATTTGGATCGAACGGGAACTTAATCCCAGTTCTTGGGCTGGAAGTCGAGCAGTCTTGCAGATACACTATGAATCACCCTATTCCCGCGTTTACTTTTCTTAAGGTTTTCTGGTTACATGGAAGAGTTACTATTTCAAATAGTAATTGAAAATTTCTCGCGATGCTTCTGGAAAATTGGTAGGTACGTATTTCCAGTCCAGGAAGCATGTCACTGCAATAATTAAACGTATTCAAACTGTGTCCTCTGGACTTCCTGGAAGACCGTCTCAATGGAAGGAAATGGAGCGAACAATAGAAGCAGTTCAGCGCTCGCGTTCGTCGAAAGAAAGGGCAAAAAAACATTGTAATATTTACGTTACGTGTCTGAAAGATACGCTGTTCATTGGAACGAAGGAAAACAATGTTTTGTTTATGGGACAACCAGATCTTCAAAACAATTCAACGTATTGGAGTAAACGTTTTGTGAATCGTTTAATTGTTTTCCCCTACAACGATGAAAACGTACGCAAGGGAGAGAAGGCCTAAAGAGGAATGTGAAATGGAATGAGGACACAGAAAGGAAGCAGGAACGGAGAACAATATGCAATTATAAATATTAAAATGTTGGGTGTGGAAATGTGAACGAAATGTGTCTTAAAATGCCTAGATAGCCGACATTTGTATACCGGGCCTTGAAAAGACTCCATTAGTTGTTTATTGCATTATACTCGTGATTTAAAAAAACAGAATTAATTTAAAAAGGTGTAATCCAATATCATAAAACACGTGTTAGTAACAGATGAACGGTGCATGAGTTACAACAGCGTGCTTCACAAATAAATAATTCACATCCTTCCAATCATTATGTAACCTAGAAATTGTATACCGAAATAAGTTACGATCATCTGTTCTATACAACGAAAAATCGCGTGGAATTGTTGATTGTTTTAATGAAATATATTTGCATAATGTCTGTGCGTACAACGAAATTATCTCGTAATGAAATGTCTTTCGCCGGCGTCCCCGCTCGTCCGCTCGCCGGCCGCAAGATTGCACTGCGGCAGCTGCCGCGTAAGTGTTGGCGGCGGAGCGCGGTGCTTAGCCGCTCAAGAGGCTCTCCGCCCGCCTCCTCGGCGGATCTTCCGCGCCGTGGAGTGGGCGGCGGCGAAGAAGACCGCAACACCAGCTGCTTAGAAAGGCGGGCGCTGGCGGGCGGAGCGGCCACGAGGAGAGAACCGACGAACGAGGAGAAAGCGAAAGGAAATGAGGGACTAAACGAACTGATGGGGAATTAGTAAGAGTAGGTGTGTACGAGTTGACGACCGAAGAGCTAATTTTGTTGAAAGAAGAAGACATGTAACGAGAGAAAAGGAAATTAATTCATGGAAAATGAAACCATGCGAAGGACAACGAAGAGAACAATCACGTTGACGAATGTATTGAGAAACGAATGGGCGGGACAACATGACTGACAGACGAGCTCATGGGTTTTTTGATTGATTGATTAGTGATTTCGAGCGCGTCAACTGCTAAGGTTGACGTCCTGTAAGTGTAGTACATGTTTTCCTCGGGAGGTGGCGATGACCTTCCCCGCGCTCGATGGTGAGAACCGGCGCCGACCAACCGTCGGATAGCGGGGTTTTCTCCAGCCAGTATCTTCCACCAGCAGGGCAAGCCCGCTGCCACCGGCATTCGTGGTTGTGCAGCGCATGCATATGTAAGTGTGTGTTAGTAGGAGGTGAGGATAGGACAAGGAAGAGGAAGGAAAGTTTGCACGCGGTCCGTGTCTCGTTTTTGACCATATTACTCTGGCATTCGCCTGGTATTGATAAGAGAAACTTCGGAGAACTACCAATCAGAGCAGCTGGCTTCTACAGTTCTCCTCCAGACAGCGACTGAAAATCCTGCCACCTCCGGGACTGGAACCTAAGACCTTCCGGTCAGAGGCACTGTAATGACATCAATTGATGCTCTAAGCCACCTGTTAGGCCCAAAGACAAACGTGCGGTAATCTGCAGACGAATTCGTGAATGTTAGAACAAATGAATTATGGCAATAAAGTCGATGTGAACGCCCGAACGGCGGGCAGGAGAAGCTGCTGAAGAAGACAAAACGAACTACGATGTTGCTTGAGGCGGGTGGGCGTTTGTAGACGAGTGACGGTGGTGGCGGGAGCAACCTCCGCTGCAACAGCAGCAGCCCTCTGGGGCCCGTGTTATCGCCGCCGGAACAAATTCGGGCGCGCCGATAAGGAAGCGGGCCTGTGGCGCGGGTGCGCCGGGGCGCGCGCCCCTCTTCGACGGAAGCCCCGCTGGCGCCCGCCCACCTCCTGCCCGGCACCGGCAACAGCGCCGCCGCTGGCGCCTCCCGGCGCGGCCCCGCCCCGCTGTCTGCTCTCGTCAGCAGGGGGCTTCCATTTTCATTTTCCGGGATTGCCGGCCGCGCTGGCCGCCTTCGCCCGGGGGCCCGGGTTTCCGAGCCCAAGGGGGAGGAGCCCTTCTCCTGTTTGGTTTCTGTCTGAAATCCTTCCAAGCGTACTCATCTTTCGCAGTTTTGCCAACTCAGTTTTGAAACAATAAAACATTATTATTATTATTATTATTATTATTATTATTATTATTATTATTATTACTACTTCGTCTCGTTGCTAGCTCTTGGTAAGCGTGCTCCCTTTCCATTACGCGGCCCCTGGTTCGATTCCCGGTCGAACCAAGACTATAGTTTGCGTATTCCTTACCCATGGCCCGCTAGCCCATGGCCGCGAGGCAGAGACGTCGCCGATAGGCCTGAGCCCGTTCACGGGCTGTCGCGCCAAGTACATACATACATTACTACTTCCTTACCTTCACAGCTTTCTAGTTTTTTGGTAATTACGCAGATACAAAATCAAATCATGATAACCTATGTATAAACTAGTGGCCTGCAGCCGCAAAAATACTGCTGAACAAAACCACGCAAAATGGTTTTCCAGAAAGTATATACATTGCTCTAGAAGAAAATAAATCTTATAACAATTCTTTACATACCAAGAATATCAAAAAAGTTGCTGTTCCATTGCGCGTGAATAGCAAATATTTAACGTCGGTCAGCCTTTTCGTAGGAGCCTTGTTGTGAGCGTGATGTCAACTGCGTCGTAAGCTGTGAAGCTACGCGCTGATTATGATAATGAAGTTGCTTCGCGCAGTATGACGAAAGAGGAATAATACAATCTAATACTTGTGTTTATCATTCAAAATCGAAACAGTATTATTGTTTTGGGATGTGTCCCGAGTTCCTGGGCATCTAACGTAACCATATACACCTATAATGGACCGGTGGCTGCATAGATTCTGCGCACATTGGAAATGAGTTATATGAAACTTTCAGTAAATAAACCAACACATAATAGTATTACATTTAGGATAATATATTCGCGCACAATTTACATGAGGTATACGAGTAAACATATTTCTCAGAATACGAAATGTTGTTATTATTATCATCATTATCATTGCAGTTTTGACGAATTATGTAATAACTGAAACACGATCATCCACATTGAAGAAATAGTTTCATGTGGAATTGTACTTGTTAATTGAATGAAGAACTAAACTTTTCTTTGAAGTTTCCTTTGCTGCACGGTATGGTGTTTATTCGTAATATTGGTTTCTGTTGTGTACCAGTATTCGAATTTAGAATGTTTTTCTTATCGCTGTTGACTTTTGAGAACACCGAATCCCATAATTGATTGATACATTCATGAATGAAGAAAAGTACTTGCTCTGTGATAACGTAGAATAGAATAGGAAGCATATTCTGAACGTATCTGAGTGAAGTGTTTTCTCGATTTTATTTGAAAATGCTTAGTCAAGAATTTAAGATAGTGGTTTATTTGTTCTAGATGTGAATTTGTTAACCTTTGTTTGAGTAACCTACAATGTATTTGTGCATGTCTGCATAAAGATGTACAACACACTAAACTATATTTTCTTTCTGTGCAGGTGAGTCACTGAAACGAAAACCATTGGGTGCTGTCAGGAAACATCCTGACAATTTTCACTGCAACACGGCTGGATTGGTATGTTTAGCTAGAATTGTAGTGCATTTTCTCCGTTACCTGACGAATTACTTTGAATTTTCTAGAAGTAAACGCAAATACTTTTGATTCAGAAGAAACATTGTAATTTTTGAATAAGAAAAGCTACAATGAAGATTTGCGCTTTTCATGATTAATTTGATTCACTTTATATATATATATATATATATATATATATATATATATATATATATAGTTAGTGCACTAAAAATTACCAGCACTCGACCGTTTAGTGTTTTTGCAATCAATGACGCAACAAATAAATGAAATTTTCACTAACAGTTGCCGTAAAATGTTTCAATAGCATTTCCATTATGTTTTATTATTGTTCTGCTGAATGCTACGGAAATAAAATTATAAAATAGAATTTTAGCGAATGCATATTTGATGTTTGTAAGAGTTTTTTTAACTAAATGAAAAAGCAGACGTGGCTTAAAAGTAGGAAAAAAAGATAATTTATGAAAATTTAAAAACGCGGTAAATTAGAATGTTTATTTCAGTTCAATACTCTATGGATAATAAATAACTGCTGTTTCTTATGAACAAATCTGTGTACAATTTGCAAAGATTGGGGTATAAATAAATTCATAATATTTAAACCAGTGAAGATGGAAACGCTTATACTACCCCTGTGCGGTACTAGAAAAGTTATTCAAATAGTAACAGGATTTCTGCATGAGAGGAACGAGAGCAATCATTTCTACAGCCTAAACAAAACACCAGTGCCAAAGAAAAAACACATAAAAGGCATAATGCAAGTTATAGTGCCGTCCACGAGTATTTTGATTTGACGACACATTTTTCTATGCCATCATAAAAGTACTTTCTTTTTGAAATAGAAATAAAACTAGAGAAAAGTGACTGATAGGGAAGCATTGATGGCACTGGTGTACGTGATGGAGGGGCGAACAAGAGAGGCAGGAGCAATGGCCACGGCGCAAGTGACTGCAGCCTCATTAACCTTTATGCCCAGCGTGCTCCCAGGCGACCAGTGAGGCATCACACGAAGACGTTCATTTTTAGCCCGCCATGGTCTCACTTCCTTTTCCTGCGCCTTTTCCCATATTTACGTAATTTTTTTTTCATTTTTATCTTTTTTAAGAATGGGATCATAAAATACGAATATTTGTTTAAGAGGGATGTATTCTCAATCTAGAAGTTCAAGTATGAGATGCAAGTAAATGTTTGCTTCTTAATTTAAATTTCTGAATGCATTAGATGTTTGCTTTTCAGTAAATTGTTATACGTTTTTCAATGACCCTAAAAGTAAATCAAAGTCTGGCTGTCAATAAATAGAGGACCTGATAGATAACATTTTGGTTTGTTATTTCACAATTGCTGAAAATTTCAAGTATTTCCTTGGTGTATTGTATTTAATTGATATGTTGAAGAAGTGACCCGCGTGTACTGCATCAAATGTGCTTAGGAATAAACCATATTTCACTCTCTATTATGTTATCTTTTCCCTCTAGTATGTACGTGAATATCGTTCGTTTGTATGTGGCGATAATATTGGCAGGACTGATTGTTATGAGTTGACAAAACGTGAGCAATAATTGTTCAGTACTTCAGTAAGAAAAGGAAGCCAAGATAAGAGTCGTAGAGGTAGTCTATTAATCAGTCTTTCTCTGCCAAGCATTAGTACCGCGTACGAGTATTAATCACATCTTTGAAAAATGACGGTACCATAAATGACTAATGCAATATTGGAAGAGAAGAAGGTGTTTACTTTTGTAAAACTCATTCGTGAAGGTTATAATACCGTAAAAATCAGCGAAAATATTTGTGATGGATTAATTTCAATATTATCATAAGAGAATTTTATCAAAATTAACTTTCCGGTTCTTGAACTAAGATGAATGAAAATGATATGAGTAATACTCTATCTTTTCTAATACTTTGAACTTTGTGTGGTATGAATTATATTTTCAATGATCTCATTCCCTTCAAAGAGAATAGAAGTGTAAATATTTAAACTTATTCCTTGATTTTTGAACAAAACGAATTTTTCCTACCATTACGAGCCAATGGGCTTCCGTTTCCAAGTGCCCGCAGCTTGTACGCTGCGGTGGCGCGTCGACTCGCGTCGTGCGCTGCGGGTGCGGGTGACGTGTCGCGGGCGGGGGAGGAAAGGTCTCGGCGAGACGCCGTCGCCGCCGCCGCGGCGCAGCGTCGTAAAGGCAGCGCCGCTTTACGCGCGTTTGAGTGCGTGCGCGCGCACGGCGCAGCAGTCACAACAACCAGGTGATTAACCGCTGCCGCACGAGCTCTCTACCGGCTCCTCGGTTTCGCTCAGAGCCAGCATTGCCGCGGACTCTGCAGCGACTCTGAAGGGACGTTCCGGAGGTGGCAGATTTTCGGCACTACCTCGTAGCTTTAATGCTTTGTCCAATACAGCCATTGTCGGGAGTTGTATTAAAGCTGCCAGCCGCCAGTTTTCCGTAATTTTTTTTTTTTCGATCAGTTATCAGGCGTTTGCGGGAGCAATACCCTTGCAAACGGGCCACCGTCTTGCGCGCGATCTTTCCTTCTCCATACTTCACCCCTCCTCACCCCTTACACACACACTTACACTACATTATCACGTGGAACCAATTGAAAGCTTATACCTACTTCCCACTGAGACTGCGCCGTTGGGGACGGTAAATGCCTGGAAGTAGAAACCCCGCCAGCCAACGTGTAGGGCAACGTCGGATCTCACTTTCTGGAGAGGAATAACCTCATCTCCCGGAATTCAACATGCCTTGGACTTGTGGGAGTAATGATCACAGCAGTCCACGGTGGCGAAAACACTAAATAATCTCTCTTCGATTTGTTCGTGAGATACCCTCAAAATTCATCCACTTCCGGCGTCCGTTTACTACCATCAGAAACCAAGCGAATCGAAAGAAATAGGAAAATGAAAATTTAAACCCAGATATACTATCTATTTATTAAAAAGATCATTAAAAATGATAATAGTTAATGAAATAGAACGAAGAGCGGTTGAACACTATCAGAACTTGGAAATGAATGCGAACGACGCGCTGTACTATAGACGCATTTTTAGAGCTCATTCATTATTTCATCAAGTATTTCTGTTATCACATTCCCGTGAGTGGCTAATAGGCAGCGTACTAGCATCTAGTGTCGCGATCTCGGGTTCGATGCCCGGTCGGGGCAAAAATAGAGTTGCAGCTTTCCTTTAAAAGTCCAGTTTCCGTAGGTGTGTGGCGAAGAGAAGGTCAGGGAGGCGGAGTTTGCTAGTTATGGTGAAGGGAATACGTCATGTACGCCGCATGTCTCCTTGCCTCCCCCCCCGGAAATGTGGGAATTAATCTATTAGGCCCAGGCATGGGGGACACCGTTAGCTAGCCGGCGAAGTCGGACAATCGATCCAAAATGCCGAATACAGGTACATACATACTCCTGTAATCACTATAGTTTGTGAAGTTGAGGTCTTTTGTTGCAAGTGTCTTCGCAGCTTTTGTGGTCGATGCTTGTTGTCGAAGGAGAGCTTTTTAAAAAGAGTAAATTTATAGTCTCGAATTGAATTAATTTATCTCAATCTAGTTTATTATAGTGGTATATGTAGAACATGAAGTGACAAAAATTTTAATGCTTTCTTATCGTCAATTTTTAATAAATGTATGATCATATTTTAAACAAGTTCTCAACTGTACATTGTATATATAGGTTCAGAATAATTAATCATGGAGTGTCGACTAAATTAAATTATTTTAATAGATCAATATCTCGTTGTACGATGTTCTTCGATAAGAAAAATTTCGTGCATTAAGCAATGCAGCCTCTCAGATAAATATTATATTCAGTTCCGTGCAGCGTTGAATGTCATGTACAGTGTATTATTGCAATGAAAGAAAAATATACTTTACCCTCTTTGCATTGTTACCTTGCAGGATGATATCAGAAATGGTTTCGACAGCAGAATACACGTGGATATTGTTTACAGTTGTGTTCACTTGCCTTTCTGCATGTCAAAGACACAAAGAAATACCGACGAGTGAACTAAAGCATAAAGTAAAACGGTTTTGTGGAGATTTCATTCTCTGTCAATCACTCAATTCAATTCTATTTGAATACTGACGTAGCGAATGGCGATGATCGCTGCAATAGATTCATTGTTTAGGTCGTATTGTTACGGTTCTGTTTCATTTACTTTTCTTTCTTCTACATGTTAGTCACGCTTCTAGAACATAGGTTTCAAATTCCCATGGTAAATGCTTTGGGAACGTGAAACTTTCCTGATGGAGAAGCAGGTGGGAGAATGTAACAAATAATAATAATAATAATAATAATAATAATAATAATATACCTTTCTCCTCACAAAATTGTTCTAAAAGCCCAAAAGTCAGTCATTCTTTATACATGCCGGATAATTCGCATCTCTGTCGAGAACCCTCCCCAGAAAAATAATAATATAATAATAATAATAATAATAATATAATAATAATGAACTTTTATGCTGGACTATAAATTAATTTTATTCGTGGCCCACGAAACAAGATGATTCGTTTAGTTCGTTGACTGGGTGCGCAGCCAGCGCTTCCATCTCCCTTTCTTCGTTAACCGTTCTCGACTTCAACTCGAGTGAACCCCTTCTTCCGCCGCCCTGCCCTGCGGAGGCGGCGAAGCAGGAGCGCGGAGCGAACGCCGTCTGCGGGGCGGGGCGGGGCGGGGCGCCGCGCCGCGCCGCGCCGCGCTGCGGCGGCGGCGCGCTGCTCGGCAGTAAAGCGGTTTACAGCCCGCGCCAGACGCGGTGCGTGCGTGCGTGCGCCAGCGAGCGAGGGCGCGTGTTTGCACGAGCGTAGTACGTGAACCCGCCTCAAACGATGTAACTCCGCCCCGCAGATCTGTTGCAGCCGCCGCCGCCGACGCCACTGCTTGTCGCTAACGCGGTGGGTCTAACTGCGGTTACCGGAGATCGCAGGCCAAGCGTGATGGCTCATGTTCTTGCAAGGCCTCCGGGAGAAATCTCGGACTTCAAGAAAGAAGTGCCGAGAGGTCCTCGGTGTGACTGTCGGGGATGCGCATTACTACGCTACTTTTTTTGAAATTCATAAAGAAAATGTCGACCATTTTCCTTGCAGTCGAAACGCTTTACTTTGTTCTCGAACAATATCTAATTTGTTTACGCAAACCGACACCCTGTTTGATGAATTCATAAATCATTCTAGTGAGTTAATGTACCCTTGATGTGTAAAAAATTCTAAAATATGTAATTGATTTTCTGAACTTATTTAAAGGATTGTTTTTAACACAAAACACAAGTTTTCAACACTCAACGCTGGACTGGATTGTGTCTGGACACTCTACATGGAACATACAGAATATTACCTGCGTAATATATATTTGTTCTTTTTAAAGTTTTAACGAATTTAACTTCACATGCAAATAGAAAATTCGTGCCAGAGCCAGAAGTACCACATCCAATTGCTACACCGAAAACTCCTCTGTAAACGAGATACGGTTAAGCGGTCCATTTAGGATCCCCGCGGTCCAATGTGTCCCAGTGGCTGCAGCGCTGCCTCTCTCGTTCCCCGCGAGGCAAGTGCTGTTGCTGGCGGCGGCGGCATCTTATTTGCTTAGAAGCTGCCGGGCTTCTTTTTCTACTCGCGTTAACTATAGACTTTTTTACGAATTGAGCAGTGGCGCTGCTGCGATTCCAAACAGCAGAGCCTCGGTCTTTATTTGTTTGTGCTGTTTTTGTTTGCTGTCTTCAAACGGCGTTTGGAAGTAGCGTGCAGGGCAGGTAGGATCCTTTCATATAATTAAAGTTAAATTTTTATATTGTCTTGAGTAAATATAGTAATCACATATATTAGGGAAGTTCTCTCTTGCAAGGCACAATTGCAGGGTGGAGCTCTCTTCAATTTCTCATGAAGGAAACTGCGAGTTGGTTTGTTTGGTTTCCGTATACTGTATTACGAGAGTATGTATTTGAAATTTTGAATAGTTTTACAGGTACTCACCTTGTATGATAGCTTTAGAATATTAAACAACTCTAGAGGTTTCTATTGACGATAGTAATATGAGTGATAATTTTAATAATGTTTTTATCAGGTTTAGAGTTACATACATTAAATTTGTGATGTAAGAGCCAAATAATTCATGGGTTCATTAAGACCAATACAAATTATTTATGTAACACCAAAGAAAAGTTTTGTGGCTACGTGACTAATAACAAAAAAGGAATAAATTTCGTAGTTGAACATCATGTGGCGATGGATCATGATTATATTCTTAAATCACCAATGCATAAAATGCCGATGGATTACGATCAGTTTTAGAGAGAAGACTCATAGAAGAATGCTGCTATTCAAATGAAACATACCATACACACACTATAATTTTCCTTCTAGGACAAGTACTACATTTTGAAGAGATTTATTCAAACGGCCTCCGCGTAACCCTTATCGCTATTTACAGTATCGCCTCTCGGCTAATCGCATCTGGAACAACCATCGGATCTCTCACCGGCGACATTCAACGGCTGCTCGCTGGACTCCACCCGAGCGGTTGCTCGGAATCTCCTCTTTATTTTCTCCTGCAGTGGCCCCGAAGCGGCCTACGACCGTCGCGAATTTCCGCCGAGGTCGCGATCGGAGATCACGGCGGGGGCGGGGGTGGGGGGGGGGGGCGAGGGCGCGGCGCGCTCGTCACTTTTTATCGCGCGTCGAAAATCGAAATCGCGCCTGGGGCGGTCGGCGAGCGCTGGCGAGGGCGAGGGCGAGGAGGAGGGCGAGGGCGGACCGCAGCTCCGCACCGCGTCACGCCGCGCCGCGCCGCTGCGCCGGCGATGGAAATGGAATCTGCAGCCGGAGGATCCTCCAAAATAAGCCCCTAGCTCACAGTAAAGCCACGCCACGCCCCCCCTCTCCGCTGCGATCCACTCACGTGCTCGCCTTCCTGCGTCACCTGCATCTCCATCTCGCCATTATTACATACTGCCTCCCCGGCCCGGCTCAGCTCAACTCGGCTCTGCCCCGCCCGCTTTCGCGCATGCTGCCGGCAAGTTCGGCTTCACCACTACTTGTTCACCCACGTGCGATGTTGTTTTCCTCCCTCCTACCCACGTTGCCGCCCCCCTCTCTTTGCCTGCATTCTTTACAATCCAACACTTGGCTCTTTCGTCATAACTATTGTATCCGACTCATCGTTACTACTGATACTCTCCCCGTCCTCCTACCTTATACCTGCTCATCTTACTCCTCCACTCTTCCCGCTGCCCGTCCCATCACCTCCATCACCCCACCCCATTTCTTCCGTCATCCTACCTCCGGACCCATCCCGCTCCGCCCCGTTCCCTCGGCCTCGCTTCTCCCCGCCTCTCTCTGCCCCGCCCCTTTTCCATCTCCCAGCGCCCCACCTGGCTCCGGCGCGCGGGGCCCGCCCGCCCGCTCGGCGCTCGCAGCGCGTCGCGTGGCGGGAGAAGCGCTTATGGGCCGCCGCCGAGAGCGCTCTAAAAGCCGGCCCGAGCTGTAAAGATGGCCCGGCTTACGGTTATAGCGCGAAAGTGAAAATCTCTGGCCGTCGCGTAAATAACGGACAAGCGTTGGGGGTGTATTCGTAGCCCGAGCGCTTGCTCGCCCCGTTCCTCCGCCGGCCCCGCCCCCCGCCCGCGCGTCGCTCGGGCAGCCCGCGCCGCGCATACGGAATGGAGGCGAGAGAGGTGCGAAAGTAATTAATTCCGCGTCGTTAATTTGAAATTTAAATTTTGGTTATGTCTCGATGTGAATCAAAGAACATAGTAAAATATTTTAAGAGTGATAGAAATTCCCATCATATCCCTCTAGAATATTTTGCTTCTGGATTCCAGAAAATTAAAGGCCATTTCAATGAAAAAGCACTTTTGAAAACTTTTTTAGGTAAAAGCTGCGGATCGATGTTGAAAACTATGCCATGTCTCATATGGTTGTTGATGCGGCGATCATAAAGCTGTTTTTCGCTGCCCATTGGTTGTCGTCTGCTTCTTCATATATGTATGATTTTCATTCGGTACAATGTTTGCAAATGCGAGAGTGTTTATTAAGGAATAGTGAAGGGTAAAATTTAAACAACGTGGTAAGAGAATGGAACACTAATAAAATCAGATGATATTGTTTTTCTAAATTTCGTGTTTCCGTCGATTTTCTGCAATTTATATTTTTTTTTCATTTTTGTAGACTATTTCTCTTTTTTCTTTACTTATATATGGTTCCCCTGGAAACTAATTTTTTAATTTACTAGTTCCATTACTATTTCAAGTGATCTTATTTCGATATTTCTTAATATGGGTTTTAATAAAACTGTTATTTAGAAACATATTTTGATTAATATTTTTAGTGTGAGTAAGAAAATATAAGTCCCAGTTTTTGACTCATTTCTAGAAGTGGAATATATATGTTTCTCCTGTTTTAGAATAATACATTGTGTACACATTGATTGGTGAGTCGGATACTCAGAGAATACAAAGAATTACTATAAGATCTTGGAATTTAAAGAGTTCTCGTCAATAAATGCCAGAATCCATTATTGTACTTCGATATTTGGATAGAAACCCACTTCCTGACAACTCTACCCAGATATAATTCACCATTTCCATCGAAGAGCTCTTTTGTTATGGTCTTTTATTATGACCCGTTAGGTACGGAGGTAATTTAAAAAATGGTAACATACTTCCAAACACTTAACATACTTCCTAGAAACGGCTCTATGTGTTCACGAAGTCCAATATGCTCATCATGAAAGAAATCCTTTGAAAATCTCATGTACAGTCGATTGCGATCCTGTAACGTACGCTCCAAACGTGCTTTGCCTTTAATTTTAAATGCCTGTGGATTTTATTATTGATTTTTAAACCGGCGTGCATCATTTTGATTGTGTACTATTTTTGACGAGGAGTACATACTACATTCCGAAGTGTTCCCACACCTTTCTCTTCGAAACAGGGTTCTTCCTTACAAGTTTTCACAATATTAGTATCGAGGAGAAATACCATTCTCGCTCAAAACGTTTTAAATCCAGAGGTGTTATCTATAAGATTCAGTTTCCCGTTCGCCTTCCTTGGCTCCCATATCAGCTTTCTTCACTTTTTTCTTCTTCGATATTCCGTTGCCAGATCCATGCTGTCGACCTATGAATAGCATATCAATTTTAGATATGCATGTATTCAAGAGTGATTGATGAACCCGAAGGCCGAGTTTAGTTCGTTCGAATGCCGATTCACACTGAATTTATGTGATCATGAATGTATATTGCGAATGTCCTCGAAGCGACATTTATTAGGTGAACTTCATTATTGCGGATGAAGGGCTTACAGATTGCGATACATTGAGGTCCATTTCTTATTCAGTCGTTCAAGGAATACAAATCACACACACACCACACACACATACACACACACGAAGAAAAGTAACCTGTTCCCCGTAGCATCAATTTTCTCTGGATTTTTATTATTCATTTATAATTTATTGGATTTATATTAAAATATACTTTGGAAGTTAACAATATGGACTGGAAGATTCGTACCTGTTTCTCCGAGTTCTCTTGTTAAATTGCCACCACATCACTCTTTCTGAAAATGACAAATGGTCCCCTGAAGTTTGCGACAAGAGAAGCCGATTCTTCAGTTCCTTGCGGAGCAGTTTCTCAATAATAATTCACGGAATTAATAATTTATTCTGCAGGACACCACACAGTATATTCAAGTAAAGTAATTTAACAGAAGTCATGATCGAACATTTCTAATGGCAATGAGCTTTAGCAGAAGTGAAAATGGAAACCTCTGCCTTTACTGTGAAGTGTCGAGGAAAATCCGTGATTATTTCACAGTATTGAATACGTTCCATAATAAATATTCTCAGATTTATTTTCAGAGCTTTGAGAAATTTTCAGGTATGTCAGACCTTTCATGAACAGCCAATTTTGTCGGTCATGATTTCGCATAGAATAATTAACAATAATAAAAGGGGGAAATTGAACGGTAAAAGAAAACTGTAACTCACGCTTGCGACCAAACGATTGAAGTAATGTACATTTTATTACGTAATGTACATTATTTTGTGTTATTTCCATCAACAAAAGTTGTAGAAATTGTCATAGTTTGTTTATATTTAAAATAAATATAATTAAAATAGAATAATTATTCTGATTAGGCAAGATAGACGTTATTTCAGGAGCTCGCAAGGGGGAAAAGTTCCAGAAATGCTGATTCAGTTAGCAGGTGTTCTTCCGATAAGCCATATGATGCTCTATTGGCTTATGCGCTTTTGCCCACTCATCTTTTGCTCGTCCTCCGCGTACGTTCCGAGAACCCCCCTCCCCCCCCCCCCACACACACACGTACACGTGAGGCGACCCGTGCACTACCGCCCCCCCTTGGCCGTCACGTCCCAGAGTCATTTGCGGAATCAAGTGCGGCAGCGCGTTAATCTGCGGGCGAGTGGGCCAGCGTCGCCGTCAAACGCCATCAGCGGCGGATAGCCGGCCTCGCGCCGGTGCGTCAGCGGGCGTTCCTCGAACGTTTCGCTTAAGTGCGCCGGCGGGCGGTGGGAGGGACTGCGCGTTAGGTTTGGACCAGAGGAGCGTAACTAGTGATGGTGGAATTTAGCACTTTAAATTTTAAAATATCGCATTTTGAAGACAAGGCAATAGTATTTTGTAGCATTATAAAAATTAAGATTTACCATTTTATAGCATTTGTTGAGAAAATTATTATTTAGATTCTCTTTGAGATAAAAAAAAATGTTTGCTGCTTTTTACATTTTCTCTGTAAAATCAGGAAATAAGGGAAATTTAATATTTCGTCATTTGAGGAACTTCAACAAATACAAAAGCGTAAGAAGTAACTCGTGCGCAGGGGCGTAGGGCCTTCATCTTCTTCCCGAGTCCTTCTCTGCACAGGGGTCTAAAGCAGCTGGGACTCCTTCAGATGACCCTGAGCACTCAGGCTATCGGGATCTGATTTTTTAATTGTTCTTATTATGTTGTTACTTTGTTATTTCAGTTAAATCTTAATTATAAATTAAAAAACATGGCCAGTCTTAAATTGAATGTTTTCAAACATCGATGTGTTGTCGGTGTCGCACCCCTGGTTAGCGAACACGAAGGAAACCCAGAAATGAAATTTAGCCATTACATTGCACATTTACGACCATTTTTTACTTTGTTCTTGTTTTCGCGTTTTGAGATCGATATCGCATTGTATTTCAGATTGAAACCCTTCATAAGTATACTGCACTGACCATCAAAAGCATCGCATTGAAGGCCACAGAAATCTAAAATAATAAAGGAAATGTGTTACAAATCTTGTGAGAATCTAAGTTTTCTCTTTTTCTTAGATTTTGTTGTGATTTGTAGAATCGTTTAACCCACATGTGGTGGAATAGTTTAACTGATTTTCTTAAGTAAAAGAATGTTTTGACCATTCCTCTCAAAAGGACCGGCACTCCCCAGTGTTCTTCTGCGTTTTGCTAGATACAATGTTTCACCACTTCAGTGACGGACGCCAAATAACTATCATAATTATTGCAACACCGCAAAAGTTACTAAGATTGATTTTCACACGATACTTACATACGCGTTTTGACAATACTGACAATACATTAATTGATAACTTACTGTGCAATGTTTAGTAAACCATTATATCGAGAAGCAGCGTCAAACATTCTCGAGCTTTCTTTGAGTAAATACGGTAGTCAGAAGATGAGCTGTAATTTCCGACGTTTGTTTAAATATTATTCTGTTTGACGCCCGCGGGACACAGAAAACACATTGGCGGGCCGCGAGGGTTGTGCACAGCAGGTTTAGACTGCTCTCCCCCTATCGCCTCTCCATCACTATCTCTACTACCATTTCCTCCTGTTATTGTTTTCACAATCCTCTGCCATCCCGGCAACCGACAATGGGATTTATTTGCTGACATTGCGGTACCTCTTCTCTAATAGAAAAGTGGTGGTTTTCAGTCAACAAGTAAATTGGGCGTGCTAGCAGGTAAACATACACGACCCTGCGAGTCACCACTTGCTCACATGCTATGGAGGTTGCAAGGAAAACAGAATTTGTTCAGACAGCAAGGAGGTTGCAAGGAAAACAGACGATCGGCGGACTCCGTTCAAGATGTAACAATACTTTTGTATATTATTGTCATTATATGTCTCGGGTCCTTTCGCCAGGGTTTTTTCACGTAATTATGATCACCTTATACTAAATTTAATGGCAGCATGTATATCGCGTAATGCAGTTTCATTATGTAGCAGAGTTGAATTGCACGTTACGTTTTGTTTTACCCTAATTTGGAAGTGACATCGTTTTCGGTTAATTTTCATTTACTAATTTTATAGTTGGTGTGCAATTATAGCTTTAGCCGCTTTGGCAAACAGCGCTTTTCCATTACAACACTTTGGCCTCCGGCCGGCATTATCTTAAATTTCGACGCGCTCCCTGCCCCCGTTGCCGTCGCCATCGCCCGCGTTCCTGGAACGGGCGGGCCGGGGGCGCGGCGCAGCGGCGGCGCCGCGCAGCCGGGTCGAACCGCGGCCTCCTGGAAGCGCGCGGCGGCGGTCACGGCCGCGTCGACGGACCGGCCATCGATCCGAGGGGGCCGTGACGCTGGCGGGAGCGGGGGCAGGGGAGGCCCGACCGGCGAGAGCCGGCCGCCCGCCCACCCGCCCGCCCGCCTGGCTCCGATTGAGTGCTGTTTTGTTTCGGGCGGCCCACGGCCCTGCCCCGCGCCGGCCCTCGCGCGGCCCTCGCTGGGCCAGTAGGCTCCCGGGCGGAATAACCTCTTCTCGGCCTCGGCTCGCCTAAAGGGGGGATGCCGCTTGCGGCACGTAGCGTTTTTGGAAGCACTTTTTCTCTTTCGTTCCTTCCCATCCTTCGAAATGGGTTCTGGAATAATCAAAGTGAGTTTTCATAGTAAGTGATTTCATTCACTTACAGTTCAGAGGTTGCAGAAACCACCCAGAAAAATGTTGAATTCAAAGATCCGTATTATCCTCACCGTATTATTAATATGCACAAGACAATTTACTGAAGACATTATTGATTTATTTACTTATTAAATCGTATTAACAGTCCTCTTCGAGATTTATTCTTCACCCAACACCATAGTCAACTGTCTGGACGTATCTGCTTTTTCTCAAACCAATGGACACGTTTTTTGTGCAATATTTTAAAAAGAATAACAGATATATCTCTGGAAAATACGTAACATATTCTAAGTTGTCATCACGTAATTGTACGAGTGTCATTCATGTGCACGTACTTTTAATTTTTCTGCGTTGCTTTGTGCGCAAGCCGTTAAATATGATAATTTTTATTCTTTGTGCATTCGCCATGCGTGTACTCAAATTTACTGTTTTAATACAAGGGGAATGGAAAACTCTGAGCATGTATACTTTTTGTGCATTTGTCTTTGCTGCCGCATACACTCTACAGCCGTAAATTTCAATTTTTTAATCTGCATGTCTCGCGAGTTCTCACGCCGCAGTTTTCGCGCTCTTGACTGCCAGAGAACATGCAGCGGGTTGCCCTGTCTCCTTTTATTCCGCGCTTTCCCTCTCCTCCCTTCTCCTCGATTTCTGACTGGAGCTCAGTTGGCGTTTTTTTCTCGTCAAGTATTTATCGCAAGAGGTTCCTCATGGCAGGGAATGTAAAAGTTCCGGGCAGGAGGATATGGAAGACTGCCAGCGTCTGTAGAAAATAGAAGTTGTAAAGTATTGCGATACGAAAATTGCTATGCGGAGGAAAGTATAATTGTAAATATAATGTGCAAGAAGCTAGTGTGATTATAAGAAAAAAGGAAAAGAAAAATATCTTTGTGTGGAATCTAATTATTGTTAATTCGGATTTTCTAATCACTTTACATAATTACTTCCACGTGCTAACATATTTTCATGATCTTCATTATTATTGCAATTTGTATTTAACGGGAGATCACTATATCCAAAGTTTCCTCTATTTCATTGGGCAAACTCATTAAGAAATCAACTTTTCCGATATCATTTGTTGAAATGTTTATTATAATTTATTGTTTTAGGAGGGACCGTGATAAAAAAATCTAGATACCCAGCATTCCTTCTTTTAAACTTTAATCTAAATCCAAACAACAAAGTATGTCTCCCCTTTCGCAAGTTCTTGTACAACAAACGAGTACTTTATTTCGCAAACCGTAGTCGTAATGGCTTGCGGAAGCGCGCAATAGCTAGCGGGCTTATCATTCCGCTGCCCCGGCGCCCACTCCGCGCGGCCTCCGGCTAATTTCGCCGCCCCGCCTACTCGCGCGCCACCGCCGCCCCACGCCGCGCCGCCAAATGTCTTAATCGCCCCCATCTGGGCTAATCGCGAACGCGGCGTCGTACGGGGGCGGGGCGTGGTGGAGCGGCGCGGAGGACGCCATGACCACGGCCACGGCCTCCTCTGCTAACTCAGCCCCCCTAACTCCCGTGCTCGTGGCTCCGCCCCCGCTTCCATCCCGTCCTCCCCTCGCCTTCGCTGCCGCCCCCGCACTCGTCTTCATCTCGTCTCCGCTCCCCGCTCCCGCCCCGCAGCCGCCTCGGCTCGCGGCCCCGCTCAGGCGATGGGTCTCGTTTAGGATCCTTTCTGGTGCGCCCACCCCCCCGGCGGGGCAGGACGCTCTAATTGAAAATGCTTTTGCTGCCCGTGTAATTGTTTTTAGAAAGTTGATGCAAATAGAAAGTGTCTGCGAAGGGTACTTCTTAGGGAATATGGCGGCCATTAGCACTCAACCCATAATAAATACATATTACCGTGAACGGGTGTGGGTAAGCGCAAATTCTACACAAGTATCTAATTTACGCATCGCAATCCCAAAGCTTTCCTCTTTCCATCCAACTTTGCGAGCCGATATTTTTCTGCCAGTGCAAATACAACTGAGGAAGCTAGTTACTGCAATAAATTACCTTTTTCGTTAGGAAGTTGTCAAAAACAGTAATAATTTTTTTTACTTATTAATATACGTTTCTTTTTACTGCAGTTTTTGCGTTCTACCAGTATTGCAATGTAGACTGTCAAATGTCCAGTATTTTAGGAATGTTTGAGAGAAAGGGAATAATATTTTGGTACGAACATAGAAACAGTTTCTGCAGAACCTTCGTCATCCGTTTATAGCCATCTTGACGTTAATGCACAACAGTTATGGCACAAATATCTTCTCGTTTTACAAGTTTGTTTTGGACGATCTAAAAGAATAACTTCCATGTATGTGTACTGCAGATGTATTTTATTGAGGGTCGTCTGATATGTTTTATTTTCGTCCGTATGTCTGGAATGATGAAGTGTCCATTTGCAACCGTGGTGAAACTTCAAACATTTAAACTTCGCCCACAATTTAGTGCCTTTTAGCGGAGGCGGCGGAGCGTGGCGCTGCCGTGGCACCTCGTTTACTCTTGGGAGGCGGGCGCGGGTGGGCGTGTATGGCGGTAGTAGGCGACGCTGGGTGGCCAGGGCGCGAAGAGCTGCCGCGCGGCGCCTGGCCCTGCCGTGCCCTGCCGTGCCGTGCCGTGCCGCGCCGCCGCCGCCGCCGCTGACGGCGACGCCTCGGGGCCTGCGAGCGTTCGTCCGCGGGTCGTATACACGTCGGCGCCTCCCTAACTCCTCGCTGCTGCTGCTGCTGTAGCCGCGCGCGCGTTTTTGCCGCTCGCCCCAGGCCACGCGGCGCGGCGCGGCGCTCCGTGCTTTTAATTTTGTTAACAGCCGCCGGCGCTGGGAGCGAGCCCCGCGGGCGCTGCACGCTCCTGGCGCCGAAGGACGACCCCCGGGCCCCGCTCCGTTGAGGGAGGAGGTCCGGCTTCTCCAAGCCTCTCTCTTCCCCGTTTCTCCTCATCGTTCTTTCCACAAAGACAGAACTCGGCTCCTCTCTTCAACTTTGACCTTCTATTCAGTTCTCTTCTTTTCAATAATTTTCTCGTTTCTTCAACTCTCTTCGCGTTTCTTCAATTTCCTTATCTACTGTACTCTTTCGTTGAATTATTTTTGTCTTTCCTATTCACTTCAGGTAATTTTTCTTCTCAGTTGTTCTCTTTTCTACTTTAATCCCCCTTTACTTTTTCTCCCCTCTTCTCTTCAGTTGTCCTTTTCCTCATATCATCTAGAGAAAAAAAGAAATTAGTCAGAAATAAGCTCCAGAACTTATCTTTTATTGCTCATTATTTCATTTCATCGTTATATTTCCCAATTAATTTCGTCCTTTTCTTCGAATATTTCATTTTTCTTTCAGTTTTCTACTATTTCCCCCCCCCCCCCATTTTGGTCATACGTCACCTGCGCAAGGTCTTGCATATGAGAATTACTTTGTTTTTGACTTCATATTTCATCTTTCCTCCACGGTCGACGAAACCTCCTTCGCTACCTCGTTTTCTTTCCCTCTCTTCCTTCACCTTGCCACCCCAGCTCGCGGGCATCCGCCTCTGCTGCCGACGAATGTTTACGGAGCCCACCCCGCCCCTCCTCACCCTCACGCCCCACACGCGCCAGGACCGATGCGCCCCGGCGGACGCCCGCGCCTGCAGTGGAGTCCCTGGGAAAAATACGAGAGCGCCGCCCCGCCTCTCCTCACGCCGCCCCGCGAGCCCTCCTTGCGGCCTGCAGATAGTACATGAAATATTATTTTGTCGGGCGAGTCGACGGCGATGAGAAAATACTGGACATATTACGAGGAAAGAGCTCTCCGTCCCGAATTTCATTTTGGGATTTTGGACTGTGGAGTGCGCGTGGGTCAATTTGAAGACGTGTGCTTCTCTTCTGTGGGTGATTGGCGGTGTCATGACCAATTGTGGAGCAGATCAATGAAATGCCAGTTGCAAACGTCAGTTGTTTTCCACATGGTTGAACGCCGAGATGGCAAGTATTGACTCTTGTAAATGATACCTGACCTCCAAAGTCTCAATCTGTCTGCTGCTGATATCCCATTTAAAAAAAACGTGTGCGTTGGCTGCAGTGCTGGACTGCTTCTCGAAGAGGACATCGTTCACAAATCTCTGGGTGTGATGTTTTCAAATAAAACCTGACAAGTTGAACGGTCCAGACGTTTACTTGGATTACTGCTTGGAATGAATCGAAAACCCGAAACCAATTTCCTAATCGCGTATTTGTGAGTCCATGAACTTACTACTTTTAGATCAGCCTTGATGTGATATTCACTTCTCTGTAACTCTCTCCTTTCGTTCTTCAAGCCAAAATTCCTGTTTATTTCTTGTTATAACATTGTTCTGCCAGTGTGCGGCATGATTCTGTTTCAGGTCGGATGGTGTATTACGTACCTTAAAATGTTGCAAATTATGACTCATTTGAGGTGCTGAAGATTGTTGATGATTCAGGTCGATGCACGATCTCACGGACGAATACTCGTGCCGCAATTATTACACTTACGTTTTGCCATTGATTTCAAGGAAGAGCAGCACATCGATCCAATTTTTGAAACTGCGCATCCAAGAAAAGTTTGAACACTTCTGTTCCAATTTTCAATGAATGAGCGTAGTATTGGCATGTTAGAAAACATTTGAATATTACACCCTATGATAACATTTTGTGGTTTTTTGACTTTCTGTTTTTGAAAAGAGCTTGGCGATTGGCGTTTCTTTATGTTTGATTTCATTGAGCATATTTTCAAGACACAATGGGAATCAAATTTCCTTTGTATATTTTTTAATTGATGCGAATGAAATAACAAGTGAAACATTAAGTAAATATTTGTTGAGTAAAATACTTCGTTATCTTCCAAAATTGATCTATTTACTTTGCAAACAGTCTTGAGTAATGAGATATCATTTCTCTTTAGCACCCAAATACAAGATAATTCAGTTAGGCCTGCGCTTTCGCTAGAAAAAAATATTCAGAAAACGATCTAACTCTTTCTTAAAACTAGAAAAGTGACACTGTTATCAAGGCGTGATCCGCGATGCAGCGACTAGGGCGCAAATTTTCTTCTCTCAGTACTAAGGGCTTCAGACCTCTCCATTACGAATTGACGGTTCGAGATACTGCCAGAAGTTTCTCCCATGAGAATATAGAGTGTCATGTATCAACACGTGTCAATACAATGTTGGTAGTCGGGTTATTAAAAAAAGCTTTTACCATTTCTATCTCCTATTGTTCAAAACAGTACTTCTTCTGGATATATTTTCAGTTTTATAATGTTTTTTTATATTACACAGTGGTATTTTCCATTGTAAATATTATAGTCAATTTTCGTTGGTAAAACTGCTGATACCTTTCCTTTCGCCTTTGTAGTATATGAATTTGCAAAGAGTATACAAACTGATGTAATTTACTTAGAGAAAAAATGGTATCTTTTATTGTTTGTTTTTTGTTGAAGGATATTATTAAATCTACAATGTTTTACGTCAAACAAAAAGATGGATAATTGGTTTGTAGATTCTGCTTTGTTCGTACTTTAGTAAAATAATATATTTTGCACAATGAAAATGTTAGATTTGCTAATGTAATAAAAAGCTGTTTTGTCGAAACAATTAATTTTAATATTGACCTATTGAATGTATATCGTAACTAAATTAGAGTTTTAAATCTCTTTAATTGTTGTTTGTAAGCATTCGTAATTTAATTATTGCGTGTAATATTGACATTAAAGTTCGTATCTCTTTTATTTTCAATTTAATTAATAAACCAAATTTGTACAAGTGTATAAAGGTTGATTAAATCAATTATTGACATCTCTGGTCGTAATAATTATTACACGCTAGGAAGTTTGGTTACAGCCCTGGCAGTGCAGTCTGTTATGATGGTATTAGCACTGCATTAAATCTATTAGTACTGGATTGAATCCGGCGAAGGACGTGGTAATTTCATTGTGTGCACGACAAACCATTTCATCACTCATCATTACATCATATCATCGCGCGTCTTATCATCGCAATCTGTTAACAGACCACATATTAATGTACTTGGCAATGTATTTGTCTTCATCAATATTAATGATGTTTTACAAAATTAACTATATGCCATTAAAAAACTATGCTCGTGTGACAGTCATGCTTTACTCTAATTTAAACAAAGTGTTGTATACTATTTTTAAAAAAAATTAAAACTAATTTAGGAATTTGAAGTGCTGTTTTTATTGCTTCTTGGCAGTAAAAAATAAGTACTTCAAATTCCTAAATTAGTTTTATATTTTAAAAAAAGTATTTTTTGCACAGTTATTGTATTGTAAAATTGATTTCGTGAATGTCCAAATAGTAAATCTGACATACAACTTGAGGTAGTACATAAACAGAAAAATTGGAAAAAACATTTAATTTTTACTTGAATCTTGTAGCATGTAGCCCTTCTCTGTTAGTACAACTTATAGTTTAAAAAAAAGCTTTAAGAAAGAATGACGAATCGTAATAAGCTTAGAAATATATATTTTTATTTTTCATAATTTTAACTTTACACCGGCTGCGATAGCGTATGCGATAGCGATAGCGTATAGGTCCACATCTTAACACATCTTCGTTGTCCGGAAGTTCTAGCTTGGAGGTAAGTCAGTGGTGGCAGGAATTTTGACTCCAACTAAATACCTGGTTCGAAGCTTTCTGTATCCGGGATGAACCTTCCTGAGAGCGGTTGTCAGTCGTCTCCCAACCAATTCGAGGCGAATTCCGAATACTATACCGAATACTATTAAAGAACCTTTCCTCCTTCTTTCCATTCTTAGAACCGAGATTTAGACCGATCCTCTATTCTCATACGGCTCATCCCACACTTCAAGTGAATTTCCGATAAACGTTGGAGATTTTAGAAACAGTTGGGTCTCTCGTGTTCCTAAATTTCTCTCGAAATGGGAAACCGAAATAATAAAAAATATTAATAATTGTTATAATAATAACAATAATACCAACGCTATTAATAAAATTTATTAATAATAATTTTAATTTTAAAATAGCGCTTTGTTGATGATTGAAAACTATGCACTCTTATCTTTTAACACCAGCGCCGAAGATCCAAAATTCTTTAGACCCTGATGGCGTCTTCTCTCGGAGCGGATCGCTCGTGAGATGTGACGCGCCGCCGCCTCCTTCCGCTCCTCCGCCGCGCGGCCTCTGCTCCTGGGCCTGCTCCAGGACGGCGCCGCGCCGCCCGCCTCGCCCCGCCCGGCCGCTTAGAGCGCGGAAGTTCCGGTAATTTGGCGTATCGCTCTCGCCCGTTCTCTTCCTCTCGTACTTCCACGGCCCCATTGTGTTCCTCAATTTACGATTCCATGTAATTATCGAACTCGTCCGCGGGAGCAGATGCCGTTAGCCGAGAGTTATTTGCACGCGCTGGCGCGACCGAAAGAGAAACAGCCGACGCTGGTTTCGGTGGCGGCGCGGCGGTCCTGCGTCGAGATTGAATGTTGTGCGGCGTACACCTGGCAGTGGCCGCGGGCGCGCGCTTCCATTCTCGTGGTTTATCTACCGTTTGTTCCGCGTAATGAGCGATAATGTGGGAAAGGTACTACATATTTCACGGGTGCACCCCCAACTATCGCATTTCGATTCGGCCGGCGGCGGCGTTGCGTTATGTGCGGCATACGCCGAACTGAAATTCGTTCGCGCGCCTACAACACGCACGCACTCCCACGCTCGTTCACTCAGTCACTCGTTTAATTACTCTGTGGCTCATTCGAACTCTCGCTCAATCACATACACCCTCGCTCAAACCCGTCCATTTATTCGTGCAATGCTGGCTTTCCCCTTGCCCTGGGGACACGGGATTATTTAATTTCAGTACGAACCAATGCAGGGTCTTTCTGACTCGAAGAAGCCTCGAATAGCATCCCTCGAATTAATCGTGGATTATGTATATTTACGGATATTGCGCGTAGACATTTCAATATATTTCAAAAAGTTATCTGTCAGTTTCTACAGGAGGCGTAACACTATGCTTTAGGCTGCAGAACATATCTTAAATAGTGTTTTAATGCGTTATAGACAGCAATTGAAGCATTTTGTTAATTCCAAAAATAACGTAATGTCGTAAAAACATAGTTGTTTATTTATATGTACGTGCCTGTTATTTGTTTGTTGTTTTTGATTGTGGATTGCAGGGTGCATTATTATTTGTTTTACTTAAAAACCAGATTTTGTAGACTGTTAAAACTTTCTTTTCATTTGGTGTCCCGCAAGGACATATTTCTGGTGACTCACGTTCTTTAAATTCGGGGACGTGAGAGCCCGAGGGGAGAGGAGAATGCGCGTGGAAAGGCCCGCATCTGCCCCCTCACACCACCGCGCCCATTCACTTGCGTGAATCGCGGGAGGGGCGAGGGCGACGACGAAGGCAGGGTCCTTCCAAGACGTGAATGGGCGGCGGGGCGGAGCGGGGACGCACGGGTGCTGAGCGGGCGGCGGCGGCGGCGGCGGCCTCCCCAGGGGCGCCCCTCGGGCGGCGGCGGCGGCGGCGCCGGGGGCGGGTCCGGCATCGATTGGTTCCCCGAAGCCGGGCACCGCGCTGTCTGCCCCCGGCGCCGCACGCAGCACGCCGCCCCCTCGACGCCGCACCGCCCCCGCCCCTCCCCCGCCCCCGCCCCCGCCCCCGCCGCTGCCACCCCCGCCGCCCGGGGCGACGACCCCGCGGCGCCGAATCTCGCCCGGCCGCGCCGCACCTCGCGCCTGTGACACGACGTGATGCGACGCCCCCGCGCGCGCCGGCCAAGGGTAGATTGATGCGTAAGCACGTGCTTAAGGCCTGCGCAGGACGGGAGTCCTACACTTTTTAACAAAATATAATGTGAGAAAAATATCTCTCGCACAAAACTATTCTCCAAAATTATTTCATATTACATTTCTATGTATTCTCATATGTATTCTATGTATTCTCATCGTCTCTGAGGGCAAATGGCAGATCGGTGCTTTAATTATGCCGGTGGGAATGGGGCCGTGATGTGACCTTTTAGCGGTCATCACCTTTGAGCTCTTGCTCAAATCCGTTTCACAATGTGTGCGGTTCGTGCGTGTACTTCCACAACGTAGCTCTACTCATTTGCGCTCCTATTGTTCATCAGTATGAGGACGGCGCTAGCGGCGAAAGTGACGAACGACCCGGTCACGCGATGACAGAGGTTCATTTCGTCGCCACAGGCCATGATGCCCACACGTACGAGCTATTTACCTCTCAAGTGTCGTGCAGTAGCAACGGTGTTCGCAAATTTACGTAAAAACATTTGAGACAGGCGGCCTACGCGAATAATACGGGGTGCGTCGAACATCATTATTTCATTACTCACGACACTGTTCCGTTTACTGATACTGCGCATACTCTTACAATAAAGAAAATATTAAGACAAACTTTTGTGAACTTTAAAATAACGAAACTAGAACAGGTGTTACTTAACTAGCATATTTTGGGTTTCTTTTTTGTTTTTTAGTTGCGCTCGTGGCGGTAGGTCCCCAGCATTCACGTTTTTCAAACAGTCGTAAACGATTGCGTTGAAATGTGGGCCGGCTTTCACCTCCTGCGACTGTGTCTTATCTTCCCGCGTTCGGGTTTAATGCAATTAACGTGCCCACAAAGCGGTATCTTAATTAAAATTCGTAAAGAAGAAAATCCTTGCAGTGTTCGTTACAATAACTGGATGTTGGCTCCAAAAGCTCGTTATGTCAGCAGAAGTGTCTCGTGAAGATGAACTCGAGCTGATTAAGCGAGGTGAATGTTAAACGTGAATTAGTAATTCCAAAAAGAGAAGGGAAGAACTTGATGATTCAAATGATAACATCCATAAAAATAACTACAATTTCCCATTCAAACTTATGCTGCTCTTTATATTAGTAGTATTTTAGTATTATTAGAGATAAATAGTCAAATGTAGATCATGAAACATGATTATTCTCATTGTAGCTCAGGGGAGAAAATTCATTAATCATAACATTTTATTTTTTATTTTTTCTTCACTCGTACTATTTTATTGCTTGTAAATGAAGCTAATACTCATACAAACATGTGTATACTTGGGTAGCACTTCAACGTAAAGAAAAATCCTCATTGTGTTATGTTGAACGAAACTTGAAGTATAAAGGAACAATTTCTGCGGCTTACTTGACTGGTCGCACACAACAACGTCCTATTTCTCTTCTGTGTAATGGGATTTCGGCCCCTCGTTCACTGTGTGCGCGCGCGGATTGTAGTGCTGTATATTGCTGGTGCTTCATTTTCTCACTATTTATGTTTGCGTAATTTAAATATAATTTTGCGAAATAGTATAGTTATGGAAATTTTTAAAGGAGATATTTCACATCTGTACTAATACATCATTGTAACGATCCTATATAATGTTGTTCGCCAGTGATGTGCATAATTCAGTACTGGGAAACACACAGAATAAAATAGAATTGTTATCAATAAATTACTTCTCAAAAACATTCTTAATAAACCTAACATTTATGAATTGTTTTATTAGTCGATCAGTACTTTTTTGTATCAAAAATTAATGTGATGCATTTCTTTGGGGGTTTCTGCTATCAGTGATCTGGGCCTTGGGATTTAAAACATAGTACGAAAGACTTCAGAACAAGGAGCGTGAAAAACCCCGCTGAGCATATGGCTTGAATCTAGAGCTCGGAATTATGTTTGGGTAATTCCACGCCAACTCCACATTGCATCACACCAACCCATCTCAGATCGAAAAATTAAAGTTATTTTCTTATTTCTTATGCCAAGATAAGCCCAAATTTAAATTTTCAACCATTTCCGATGTAAATAGCGTTTGTGAGAACAATTATCGATTTTTCGCGATTTTCAAGCATTTTACAGCATCTTTTTATAATTATCCATTATTTCGATATTTTTTAATGAAAAAATATGTTTAAACTACTATTTTTATAGGAAATTTTCCGCAGAATTCGAATCTGTTAATGAAAATATTGAATTTTTTTTCTTAATATGACAAAAATTGAAATTTATGATTTTTATTACTTTATTTTCAAAAATTAATTTTAGTATTACAGTACAATTAAAAAGTTAGTTTCTTATGCTTAAAGTACGTGAAAATAAGTGTACATTACGGTACAGGAAAAAAATTTTTGGGGAAATAGTGTTTAAAAGAGTTAAACGCAAGAAATACAATAAAATCTCTTTTCTAAATGTATTTTATCATTTTTAAATAACCTGTTAGTATTTTCTACTACTTTTAGACTGTTTGGATGACTTCGGTGGTGTAAAACAGTTTTTAATAAAATGTGCGTCCTGAACTTTTTTGGGAAATACGTTTTACATGAGTTAAAATTTTAAAAAATCGTGAAAAATTAATCGATTTTTATCGTTATATCGGAAGAAAATACCTTTCTTCATGATACTGTACGAAATTGAAAGAAATACTCATTACGCCATAGAAAAAGTAAAAAAATGTTGGAGAATAGGGGCCTATGAACGTATTAAACATTTAAATTATACATGGCTATGTTCAGAATCTGGCGCGTGATCGCAAGCTAATTTCAAATATAGGGGCCCTGAGCAGTGTTTCTAACTGCAGGAATGTGTACTGTGTGTGTCTCACTAATCTTAATCAAACAGAAGGAGACGTGAATGGAGGGGCGTTCCCGTAGTTAGAAACACTGGCCCTGAGCCCTGAGTGCTGTGCTTGCTTAACTATTTCAGCGATGGATGTCCAGGACAATACAAAAATTGTTATAACTTATTACATCTCTGTAGACATACAAAATTGTATAGTATTGATGCTACCTGGACATTTTTTGCTACCTCTCATGGGAAAACGGAGAACGATGGAGTGGGTGCAACTGTTAAGAGAGAGGCAACAAAAGAAAGCTTGCGTAGACGTCGTCAAAATCAAATCACAGATATTGACAAATTATTAGAATTTTGTAAAGCACATATTAAAAACATCCATTGTGAAATTATTAGAAAAGCTGAAGTCGATGAAAATCGGAATCGAAACAAAACTGAAAAAGTATTTACAATTCCGGGTACTCGCAATTTGCATGAATTTGTACCTTACTCTGAGCATATTATTCAATGTAAAACAATAAGTACTCAAGAACACTGTTCTTTGGTGTTTGATTTAATTAATAACAAGAAAATGAAATAAGAAAATAAAAGATTAATTTTAATAATTTTATAAATAACAATGTTTTATTATTCAACTAAAAATTGTAATAAATGAAAACTTTTATCAAAAAGTTTTTAAGTGCCTATTTATAAATTTGTTTGTACTATTTATAATTTAATCTGCTTTAACAATAAAAATCGATTAATTTTTCACGATTTTTTAAAATTTTAACTCATGTAAAACGTATTTCCCAAAAAAGTTCAGGACGCACATTTTATTAAAAACTGTTTTACACCACCGAAGTCATCCAAACAGTCTAAAAGTAGTAGAAAATACTAACAGGTTATTTAAAAATGATAAAATACATTTAGAAAAGAGATTTTATTGTATTTCTTGCGTTTAACTCTTTTAAACACTATTTCCCCAAAAATTTTTTTCCTGTACCGTGATGTACACTTATTTTCACGTACTTTAAGCATAAGAAACTAACTTTTTAATTGTACTGTAATACTAAAATTAATTTTTGAAAATAAAGTAATAAAAATCATAAATTTCAATTTTTGTCATATTAAGAAAAAAAATTCAATATTTTCATTAACAGATTCGAATTCTGCGGAAAATTTCCTATAAAAATAGTAGTTTAAACATATTTTTTCATTAAAAAATATCGAAATAATGGATAATTATAAAAAGATGCTGTAAAATACTTGAAAATCGCGAAAAATCGATAATTGTTCTCACAAACGCTATTTACATCGGAAATAGTTGAAAATTTAAATTTGGGCTTATCTTGGCATAAGAAATAAGAAAATAACTTTAATTTTTCGATCTGAGATGGGTTGGTGTGATGCAATGTGGAGTTGGCGTGGAATTACCCGTTTATGAATTCTTGACCGTAACATGTTCTCAGTGGTTGGATGCCGTTACTAAAATACCCTTAGTTTTACTTTTACTTGTATTTGTAACTTTTCGATATTGTTACACGTGCACATGCTTTCCAAGTTGTTGTTTTTTTTCACTCAAACATGATTCTGATTATTTGGTCTAGAAAATACCTTTTCTGAGCATAAAACATGTCACCTTTTTCATGCGCTGCGATGCGTGTTCCGTTTTTCCCCCTCATTCCCAACTATAGCAGCCTGTGGAGTTGTGCGGGGAGAGAAAGTAGCAGTGTTTGAAAAGTGCAGCTTTTTAGAGATTGCGTGAAATAATTAGTATTTTGCAAGATATTAAAGATAAAGTACAGTAGTTTGGGATTATTATTAGTAATGTAGTTTTGGATTTTAGTGATTTTTTGGTCAGGGAACGTAGATATTGTGAACGTATCTATAACATTTCATGAATTACAAATCACTGAAATAAAAACAATAAAAGAATAGCCGCATTTTAAATTACTTACAAAAAGGGGGGAAATGTATAAAACCATTTCTTTATTCAGAGAGAAAATGTGAAATATTGCGGTAAGTGAGATTTCACGCATCAGATTCTCCCACCAGGAAAGCAAACAAAAGTGTGGAAAAAGTAAACGAAAGCCGGACTTTGTTTCATATTGATTTATACGTGTTAACACTATGTATCTATTGTTGGGTGAATGCTGGCTTGGAAACGGCGGGAAAATGGCTCCGCGGTCCGTACTCCTCTCTCCAAGTGCCATTGGGCTGCCCTGCGTGCGCGGGGTGGCGCTGCGGTGGCGGCGGTGGCCGAGACGGAGCAGGACGTGCTCGGGTTGCAGGCGGGGGCCGGCTGCGGCTACAGCGACGCACGGCGGAGGGTGGCTGTGGCGGGGGCGCGGGTGCGGCGGCGCTGGGAACACCCACGGCGCATGACGGCCGTAAACGTCTGCGTGCGCAGCCGGACGGCAGCGGAAGGCGGCGGCGGCGGCGTCGCGGAGCCGACTGACGGTGTTCGATGACGGTGGGCGGTCGCGCAAGCACCGCCCGTATATACAGGTTGAACAAGTACAGGCACTAAAGGGACTTTTTCTCCGTCTGGGAAACAATCGGGCATTGTGCGCTCTGCAGCGGATATACGGCGCTGAGAAATGTTCCTTTGCGGTCAGGTGCGTCGCGCAGTTGATTGAAAAAGTGGGAATGTGTGTATTTAAACTTTTGCTGTACATTGAGTAAGAAAATAAATAATGTTGCTGGCCTTCCTGTTGGTTTCCTAAAATGTTTGTAAGCATCTTCTCTTTACCTTCAACTGCGTGGGAAAATATTATTTTTCCGACATGTGGCTCGTGAGACGTCGAAATGGGTAAAGGTGTCTCGCCCAAAAATCAAATTGGGGCAATCGATCGTATTCGTCAGGGCGTGTAAATTTCTTACAGAGTTACATGTACTAGTAATATAAAATCAACCAACTGCTGTCTGAACGGCACATATTAATTCAGTATCGCTATGTGTTTCTGAGACTCGTCTTTCGAAGCACTTTTGAGTTCAGTTCGTGGCATTTTGGATCACCATTTTGACTCTGAATGAAGGCAGAAAATTTAATACGTTTCTAGTCATTTTTGATTAAATGAATAGTTTTTTCATAAACATAGTTCGGTGTACGGTAGTTTTGTCACGTTAGTGTATTAACGGATCTTAAAAGGAACGAAAACGCACTATTTGTCTGCTGTGCATGTTAAACACCGACCCCTCGTCCGTGGTTTCCGTCCCCGTCTGCGAAAAGAATCCCTTTCGCAACGTCGGCGGAGGCGGGGCGTTGCGGGGGCGGTGGTAGAGGCAAGACGTGGGCGGGGGCGGTTGAGGAGGCAAGATGTGGGCGGGGGCGGTGGTGGAGGCGGGCGTTGCGGGGGCGGAGGCAAGGCGTGTGCGGGGGCGGTGGTGGTGGCAAAACGTGTGCGGGGGCGGTGGTGGAGGTAAGACGTGGGCGGTGGCGGTGGCGGAGGCAAGACGTGGGCGGGGGGCGGAGGAGGCGAGGCCCGCTGGGACGCCGCGCACCGGACATTGGCTGCGCTCCATCGGGGAGGTCGCGGCGATTGGCTTCCTGCGATAACAGCGGCGCTGAGGGCCGCTGTTGAGAGAATTACATTTTCACGTAACACGGCCCGTTCGAGGATACTGCGAGGAGCAACAGGAGTTCACTTGCGGGCAAGAAAAGGATACGCTGGGGATCTCCATTATTGATTTTTGAATTCCCTTAAAGCTTGGCGGGCTGATTCTTCTCCGTACTGCCTATGCCTATCAGCGCCAATTAAAATATAAAGCGGAGATTTCTGTGGAAGGAAAAACACTTTGCATGAAACAACAAAGAATAATTATCGAAAAAATGGCTACATATCCGAAACTCTGCACACATCCTCATTTCAAGTTTCTGTGTCGAGTGAAATTCAAAATCATATTAAAACATAATTGTGATGACAAATTTCTCATATCCAGTGTAATTCCCATTAAACAATGCTGTTTTAAAACAAAAATAGTATGGAATTCAAAAGAGCGATGAGAAATTAAAGCACTTGGGAAATGTGTGTCTAATGACGTATTTTCTTTATATATTGGAAATTTAGTTGGTCAATGAATGGTTTTATTATTTTTTAAATTTTTCTATCCATTCCATTTCGGTCCCTGTTTGAATGCTTTTAACTACACCTATTCAACTTTTACATTTCAGGTCCACGAAAATTAGAGAACAGTGGAAGAGAAGTAATTAATCTGGTACCGAAATTAATAAACCGCGAGACAGGTGGCCCTTTGTTCAGCGCCCTGTCTTTCAAGACAGATGAATTGTTCGCGCGTCCACACGCCGCGCCGCCCTTGCCCGCTCACCTGCCCTCCGCTTGCGTCGGAATGAACCACGCCCCTTCGTGACTCGGAGCACGCGTTCTATTTTTACGGCCGTTAATGCCATCTGGAAATAACTGAGGTTCTTTGCCCCCGGAATGCCGGCAGTTAATGCGCGTGCTCTTCCGGGGGGAAAACGGTGTTCGGTCAGTTGCATTTGAATGCTTCCCTCGCAGGGAGACGTGTCGAAATGACGAACGAAACCTTGCGGTCCGCGAGCGGACAGCGACGGGTAATTTATTTGCTCTCACTAGTGTCCGGAAAAATATGTAGCATGAAGTGGCAGATTAACATAAATACGGGGTGACAACGGTGACAATATGTACAAATATGTAAATCAGATGTAATAAGTAATATCAGAAAATAAACACATTCAGTACACGTATACTGCACAAGTTACCTTTAAAATAATTTACAGAAAAAAATGTTCACAATTCAGATTTAATTAATAAAATCTTTATTAAACTAATTTTAAAAATAAAATTTGCTTGGTCTACCGAATTTATGTTTTTGAAGAGTACATTTTTATCTTTGGCGACAATGAGAGTCATCGTACAAACGTGGGAAACTCAATGACCAGCAAACAATCATTTTAGCATTATTTTCGAAGAACTACACGTCTGCGACAATCAGTATTTCTCGGAACTTGCGATTAAAGTTTTAAAAAAAACGGAAGTCATTGATACACACCTAAAGGTAATATTCTCAGCGCTGTTGTGCACTTGTCGCGGCATAAACTAGGGCAGGGCAGACGGAGGTTAAAATACACAGAGCGCATACGTCGGCCGCGTCTTCCTGTGTGGCACCTCAGGTCATCAGGGTGGAAGTCTGAATTTGCATGAGAAAAAAGTGACGATTATTAAATAGACATTTTATATTATTTGATAATTTTTATTTACATTTATTGATTAATTTAATTTTTGACAATTAATCAAGTATTTTGGGGGAAATAATTCAAAAGAAAATTGTCAACAAAATATGTGATATTGTACAAAATACTCATAATGAAATATTTGAATGTTGTGACATCATTGCAACTATTCACCAAGTTCACAATTCTGAGAACTTTTTAAATAAAATTTTACCATTTTACCATTTGATGTGACATGGTAAGTAATTGGTAATTCGTTCAAAAATAGCATCACCAATTTCAACTTGCGTAATCTCATGTTCAATTTTGGTTGTCGATATCCGACCAGGAGAGAAAAGTATTAAAACACATCTTAGGGTGGAATATATTAATATTTGATTTTTGTTTATAGTGTGCCTTAGGTTAGACATTGTCATGCGATGATTACTAGTTCCTACGGAGTATAATTGTATTATATTTAACGAAATTAACGAAAAAGTTTCGTCAACGTAATAGTTCCTACATTTCCGTAAACTTAATAGTTTGGTGCCATGAATCTTTGCAACGGATACTTAAATTAATTTAGTGAATATAGTTTAAATGAAGTGCAATTATTTAACACTGTGTTACGAAATAAAGTTTGTGGCTCATTATTTGTATGTTTTCATATATTTGTTTTACTTTAAACGTACGACCAGTTTCTTTTAAGAGTGACACCGACGAGCTCAATTATTTAAGAGCTTTCGTGAGCATTGGCATATTTGCGAGATAGAAACTACTGAACAATCTTTATGAAATGAATCGATCGACACCGAATAGCAATTTTTATACGATGGAATTGGATATTGTGCAGCGAGAGTGTCGGTTTTTAGTGAGTTGTGAATGAAATAATGACTGGAAGACTGCGCCATTTGTAGTGGATTTACATATCCTTTATCAGACTTTTGCTGCTTCCACTTGTTTTCGTTACAGTATAATGAATAATTTGAGCCATCGTTTGAGGACAGAGTTTCCCTTTCGTTTTACTTATATCCCTTACTCATACATTCTCTTTGGATGGCAAATTTGGAGCCATTATTCAGAGAATATGAGGAGGCCTAAAAGCGTGTTTCAAGGTTTTTCTATATGTACTCGAGCATCAGTGCATTAATTATGTAATTGTAAAGCCATAGATAATTTTGTCGACAACCACGATTTTTAGAAGAAACGGAACATGTCAGTATTGTTGACTTGCATATTATATCTACAAGTATGGGACAGAATATTCTAGGGTGGATGAATACGAAGAGTTGAACTTGTTAAACATGCATTCTTTGGGCGTAGCGAAGTTTCTTCGAAGAACTCAAATGAAAAGAAAAAAACTGTTTCGTAGAAGGGTCTAAATGACAGGTAACGACGCCAGTGGCCAAATGAGCTCGCTTTGTGATGAGCTGCGCCCGCCAGGTGCTGCCTAAGACGTCAGTTGACCCTAGGGCTTTGCGTTCGCAGCAGCTTCTCTGCCAGCCGCCGATTATCACATGGATGCCTGCCCCAACCACAACGTAAACTCCAGGGATTACCGAACTTTTTGTGTGCAAAATCACATAAACTCTTTTGATTTATTCCGTCTGGCAAAAAGAAGACGTTCTGTACTGCTTCATTCCTTTTTTGCGCCGGATGAAAAATGTGGACGTGGTGCAACTGGTTTGCAAGCAAGGCGCTCCAGATGCTTTCGGGCGAATGACAAGTTACGATATGTGTTGTTTACATTAACTAAGTTTTCTAAGTGTTGGCGAGAGATTAAGCACACACTTTTTTGTATGAGAAAAATTTGTTGCTTTTGTTTTTCCTTGAAAACATATGAAGGTTGATGACCTAATCTTTTGTTGTTGTTGTATCGCTACTCAAACTATGTATGTGCTTTGGCGTCCGAAGATCATAATAGAAGAAAAACGACGAAGTGTGAATTCGGTGTTTTTGTAAATAGATTCTCGAATGATAACGTTCACTATGTTTCCTTTTACATGCGCTATTAAATTGATTTTCAGGAAAGAATTATGTTGAAAGATTTTTGTAAGAGCAGCTTCTTTGAGGATGATTTTATTTATTGATCGTTAATTTCCTCGAGCAATTTCCTCGATTAATAAGCAATTTTGCTGATTTTCGTATTGAAAACTGACGGCTAATGAAGAGAGCTTGTGCTCAGTTATTTCCAAAACCACCAAGAATAAAGATAAGGCCAAATGTAGTTGCTGATTCTAAGTGCTGGTTTTAATGAACGTTCAGAAGCTTATAAAAGGATTACTGGGATACGGCTAGACGTCAGACAACACACATATGAACTCTTGATTTGCATTTCTCACACTTGGACATTACATTAAAATTTTGTTCGCGCTCACAAGCGTTAATCAAGAAATATTGGGAGATATGTCGGAAGACTCTCCACCGGCTGCGGTCCACCAATTCTTTGAACCCCTGGCAAAGCAGGGGCGCATCTGAGCCAGAGTAATCTCGGGGGGCGCGTTGTGAAGCAAATGAAGCCGCCGACGCGACGTCACCTCCAGCATCTGCGCCCGACGGCGCGGTGGCGTTGCCCGCGGTGGCTCTCGCGAACACCAGCGACGGCGGCGGCGAAAGCGGCGTCTGGTCGGCGGGCGCCGAGGTTCGTCCGCCGCCGGGCGCGGCGCGGCGCCTCGCGCCGCCCCGCCCCGCGCCGCCCCGCGCCGCCCCGCGCCGCCCCGCGCCGCCCCGCGCCGCCCCGCGCCGCCCCGCGCCGCCCCGCGCCGCCCCGCGCCCGCCCACCCGCCGGCCGGCCCGCCCGCCCGTCCGCGCGGCGCCTGTGTTTTGCTCGGGAGGCATTGACCTAGTGCTCGCGCCCGCGCCGCCTCGCCCGCCGCCGCCGCCCCCGCCCCGATCGTTAATGCGGGTGGGGCCCGCCGCCGCCGCTGCTGTCCTTGGCGCCGCCCTAAGACGCCTCCGCGACGCCCAATCCGCCGGCAGCAGCTCCGTGCGTCTCGACGCTCGTCTTCGCGTCGATCAGTGCTTTCCAACCTTGCTGTCTTTAGAAAACGCTCGCGACTGCACGACACGTTGATTTCGATTATGACTGTTGTTGTTTGTTGCTAAATTTTTGTTTTCGCGAATTTCAAATCTCAGTTGTACGTTATGTTAGAAGTTCCAGGTCTCTTCAAAATACACGATTAAATATTCTACCTTAAGTTCAAATATTCAGAGTGTTTTTTTCTTTGAACGTGTAATATGTGCATCAAATTCGCATCGTTAGAGGTAGAATGTGCTCTTCACGATGCTTTATTAGCTGATAAAATTGTAAACATCATTAGGCGAAAATTTGTAGAGGTGTTACCTTTGGTTTATTACCTATCAAGCCCGTTATTTGTGTAGTAGGCTGTTTTTCATTCAATACTTTTCGTAAAACCTAATAAGAAATAATCAATAATAAGAAATATATTTTCTTTGAATAAGAGTAGATATACATCGTAGCTTCAACTTATTTGTTTTCATTGTTCTTAACGAACGACGGTCTGTTAAAATCCTTAACAATTGCCGAGGATAATAATGACTTTACATTCCTCTGGTAAGATCGTGTTCATTTAACAGTTTTGCGAAAATATATTTTATAAACCCAAGACGATGATTTGTGTAATCTTTTAACTACAAGTTGGTTGAATCTTTTTTCGTTTTATAGACAGATAATAATGAAATGAGATAGCTCCATCTACACGAGAATAAACTACAGTGCTACAATGTACTCACTCAACATTGTATCAAATGTATATAAAGATTTTATAACTGGCTAAAATATACTTGCCAAGTTGAGCGTTAAAAGAAGCTGTATGTATACATTTCTTGGCAAGCAATAGTAGATTTCTGAAGATAATTTGCTGGGGAATTAATTAGAATGCTTGAAAGAAAAAAAATATTTGAAAAATGACATTTTCCTGATCTAATTAAGGCAGCTACTCTCTCGTCTTAGACGATTTACAAATCAATTTCGCAGTAACATTAAGGAAGTAATTAATGTGTTTGTCTGTTATTGCAAAGTATATTTCATTTGTTATTGCAAGAAAATTACTACCTATTACGTTTGTACACGCTTATTTATATCTTGTTTAATTTCCTTCAATCGTTTTTGTTATCTCTTGGTTCATATCTTTTTTTCCCTTTATTCATAATGAGTATTTTTGTACAGGAAATGGCTTTCATCTTTCAACGATCTAGTCAATATAGTGAAAAGACTCTTTCGATTAACTTCAACTTCAAGAACTCTCTGGAGAAAAATATTACATTTGCTTGGATTTTCACTACCTCGTTGTAAGAGAACAGAAGATTCTGAAGAAAGTTCTAAACATGTGCGGACTCTGAGGGGATTGATTTTGTTTTATGATGAAGGTAGTAAGTTATTTAATGCATTAAATTGGAAAATTGAAACTCATCTTAATTGTACGTCGTTTGCATTCCTACATGGATATGTAGAAGGACTGTAAATAGAACGAGAACGATCATTCCTATTCACATAAATGGTCTTGTTCTTCATTTTATATATGCACTCACTATCACCCTCCCCGCTCCTCTTCCCTTTATTTTCCTTGTTTTGCAATGTAGTAGGACTGACTCCCCCTTCCTCTTCCTCCCCCTCTCTCTCTACTTCTTTGCATGTATGCTGTACGTGCTGGCGATATCCGTTGAAGATTGCTATCTTGTATTACAGTTTTACGTTACATATCTCCTGATCTGCGAATTCTTCCTGATAACTGCACAGTCAGTAGACGCAGGTAAAGAATCGTGTTGGTCACATTATATTTGGAAAAAAAAGAAAAAAAGAAAAAAAATGGGCGGTTTTATTTTTTTCTGTCAAATAGCATATAAAAGAGAAGGAATAGAACACGAAAAAATAAAACTTTTTCGTCGCACTTTCCTTTATACAATTGCAAGAAATGAGAGGTTGTTCTAGATAGTCGATTCCCTTTCTTCGGTGAAAGAGTAGTGGACTACCATTTGCAACGAATCCAATTTACAGTAAATCGTCCCAACTTTCGGCAGGCAAGTATTGACGAGGTTCTTGACCTCCGTGTAAGAGGCCACATAGAGCATCGTGTATCAGAATCTTCCCTTCCGAGCCCGCACTTCTTGGCGTTCGAGAATCTTCCGCCGCCTTCCTGGGCTCGCCCCTCCCGCCGGTGCAGAAGATTCTTCTTCCTCCCCCCGAGCTCGAACGCGATTAATAGTAGAGTGCGGCCGGGCGCATGGCCTACCGTCACGCGATTGATCAAAACTTCACTACTCTGCGGAGCCTCCCCCTCCCGTGGCCGGATGGGAATTCCCTCTCGTTCGCTTTATCTGCTGTACATGGTGTTCTTGCCGCTCTGCCCCTGGAGGGTTGGAGGGAGGGGACTGAGGAGGTCGATGCACCACCGATCGTGCCGAGCGACTGCAGTGCACAGTTTGCAATGATCTGACCCTTCCGGGGTTCGATGTTCTTCAATTCTCGAGTCGGTCCCAAGAAATTGTATTCCTAGAATATTCGGGGTATCTCTCGTCGACGTTTACACATAAAATCGTACTTGCTGGCTCATCACGAGACATTATTTGTATTAACAGTTCATAATGGAGTGAAAATGTGATATTTCATAAATAAGTAGTTATAATCGCATTCTCTCGAGAATTATTGACGAAGTTTAAAATAATTCAAGCTTAACTGACTAATGTGAATGCCATTTACAGAGAATGTGAGATAACAAATAAGCGAGAAGTAAGTAATTTTCATATTATTTAATAACAAATTTTAATGTTTTCTTGAAAAGTACACATAAGTAATGTCAAAAAATTGTAATTCTGTTTCGGACATAATTTTCTGAAACACCATAAAAGGCGTTTCCAATTGTCTCATGTTGACAAGCGTTGTGTACGGGAAGTTTCCGGTGAATGGGTAGTTACATCGCAGAAGGATCTATAAACAGAATTCCCGGAAATGTTTGTGAAGGTGAATGTCCAACCCGGCTGCCAAATTTCTGGTTGTGGCACGAGTTGTATCTAGGGTTGCATCTAGAATATTAGCAAATTTTTTTTAAAAATCAATTTTATTTTGAATAAGATGGAAATTTCTAAGCAATACTTGTGTAAATTCACATTTTCACTCAACATAAGAATAAAATAATTAAAAAGATATTTTAGAAAGGAAATATATATTTTAAAATGGGTTAATTTGTGCACAAATTTTAATAATTAGTATGAAATTTAAATGAAAACAAAAGTTTTCTGTGGGAAACATAATTTCTGTTAATACCTATTATTGATTCACACACAGCTGAAAAAACTTATGTGTTAATCGAACTCTCGCAGGAAGGTACAATAATCACAAGGCTAAGTTTTGATTATAAAATTTGCTATAATTGGCTAAATAGTTGGTCTATTTAAATCTTATCTAACTGATTGTTAAATATAAAAATACGTGTTTTACATGTATTAACGAAAGTAAAAATTTGTTATGTTTTTTTTGTTTTTTGTTTTAGGTAAGCTGAGAAAACTTGGTAAATGATACAACTGTATTCAACGTCCGTATGTATCAATTAATTTTACATCCATAACAATGTGCAACGTTTTTTATGCATGCTGATTATTCCGAGATTCAGTAAATGATTAAAACAGGAAAGTTTTATGAGAAAAAAGTTAATAAGTACGTGTATGTTGCAAAAATGAGTTTGATATTGTTATTTCACTTATGAATCATGTTTTAAGTATAGACCACAGAACACACTAGCATTGTAAAATATTGTTGTTTTTTTTTTTAAAAATTGTTGTAAGACAGCGCCATAAATTGTACAATTAAAATTTTCGAGTTTGCTCGATTGGAATCTTTCTTTAAAACACTCTACAATATTCATACAATTATGCGATAATATAGTAAATAAATTCGTACTGAAAAAATACTCGTAATTTTGAGTACTTTTACCTTATTTACGACATACATCTACTCAATCCATTTGACATGCGATTAAGCAATGTTTTTGAAATATCCATTGTATATATTGCGATTCAATCTTTTTTTTCCTACGAAACTACTGCGAACATAGCAGGGGCATCGACATCTGATGTATTTCAAATTAACGAATCCCAACCTCCTGACAACATCTGATTTATCTCTTTTGAGTATACAGGAAACCCATGTTTTTTCCTCCGCATTCGAAAATCCGTCGCGCGCGATTCCGCGCCTCCTTGGCTGCGCACGGGCCGCGCGCAGTGCGTGCTTGGCAGGCGGCGCATCCGCGCGTCCTGTCCGCGGGAATCGTGCGACTGCCTGCCTGCCTGCCTGCCGCGCCGCCGCCGCGCCGCCGCCTTGCCTTGTGCCAGGCCCGCCCGCCAGAAACGCACTCCGCGGCAAACGAGGGAATTAGGAGCTAATTGAAACATGAAGTTCCTAATCCTTAGTTCCCATATTATTTGCATTATATATTTATTTTTATTTATTATCATGGCTTTATCACTAGAGATTGAAACGATATTAAATCACAATTTCTGAAGAGCCCATATTACGAGATTTTATGAATTGTACGAACATCTGGAACTTAGTACATAACGTGCACATCCGAACAAACTCTAGTAAATTACGCCCGTATTTTCCTTTTCCAACATGCCGCTGTGCGCGAAACACGGTTTCTCGGGCTTGTTTTCCGTGTGCGAAACATTTCATTCTCTCGTTGTAACTAATAGTGTAAGAAACACTACGAAGCGTGTGCGAAACATAGCGTAACATTTTTCGCACATAGCATGTTACAAAAATAGTACACCTGCGCGAGGTGATTTGCGCGGTAGTCTTTTGTCGCTCGAACGAATGCTCGGGAAAAAAGTCGCCTCGTGCGCGACTAGAGGATGCATTTTTTAATTGAGAAAAAATGATTAAGTAGTTACGCGAAGGAAGTAAATCAAGATACGTTGTATCTGTAGTTTGTGGTAAAATTCATTGGAATTTTTGTGTTGTCTGAACTCAAGGGTATTTATGTTAATCGTCGACTTGAAAATGTACGAGCGAAACGTCTCTAAATGGCTGAATCTCAATTGGTGATTTCCTTGCTAAGTTCTCTTAACCTAAGTTGCATCGCAAGTGCAACGTTTTGAATCTCCACTCATTATTCAGAGCATTCCTCACACGTCCCATTTACCCATTTGCTTTCGATATTTGTGGAAAAAAGAAAAAAAAAAACACTGTCGCGCCGCGCTGCGTTCGCCGCTTCCATTCATCCGCTCCGCTCGCGAGGTCCCGGACCGGGAGGGGGGGGCAGAGTCTCAGGTGGGCGGCAGCTGCGCCCGGCCGCGCCCAGCGCTCTGCAGTCTTTTCACTCGACCCAAACCAAACCATCGTGTTACCATTTTCGTTCTCGTTCTCCTCAGATTTGAATTTCCGTTTTTCTATTATTTTTTTTTCTGTTTTCAAACCAGTTTTAACTAGTACAAAGCGGTAGAGTGTTTTTTACTCGTGTTATTCGCATTCAAAGAGAAAGTTGGAGATTGTTCGGTATGCATAGAAACTTCAACAAAAGAGTAGTTTGAAAACATAGTATTTTGGACGTGTGCTAATTCTCGGCGCGTAATTTGCTAGAGTTTGTTTGAATGTGCACGTTGTGTACTAAGTTCCAGATGTTCGTACAATTCATAAAATCTCGTAATATGGGCTCTTCACTAATTGTGATTTAATATCGTTTTAACCTCTAGAGATAAAGCCGTGATAATAAATAAAAATAAATATATAATGCAAATAAAATGGGAACTAAGGATTAGGAACTTCATGTTTCCATTAGCTCCTAATTCCCAGAACTTCTTTTCCTTACCAGGAAACGACGACGACATCGCATATTGAGCGCCATTTCGTTCTTTTCAAGAAAGTTGCGTTGGTTTTTTCAACTGTTCTATTTGGGTTCGACCCTCCACGGGCGCTCCTTTTCTTGCGTGACCTGGGGGTGGAGGGGGGCAGGAGAGGGCGCGGGTGCTCAGGTGCGGCCGCAGCTGCCGCCGGCTGCTGTGCCTCGCCGCTGCGGTGCCTTCAGCGCCGCAGCTCCCCTGCGGCTGTTCGTCCCCAGTGTTGCAAGTTTCCTCATTCTGTGGCTGTTCAAAGTGACGATTATGAGCAGTCTTGTAGTTTCGTTTCTACACGTACAAAAGAATTATGGATTAAAAAAAAACTTTTTGATGGAAATTACTTAGGTGTCAGACATTTGTAGTCTAACTTTTTTTTGTAATGAAAATATAATAGAGAGTTATAGAGAAACTTTAGAATTTGTAGTAATCGGAGCAAACTAATATTTGCGGATACCTTCCGTGTAAAGAACTGCGTTAACGCTGTAAAAACGAAATGATTTCTTGCGATCTGTCTCATTTCGCTGAACCCCTTGTTCTTTTAGGGATCAACGCTTGGACGAATGTTAACTAAACGTACGTACTCATATACGAGTGTTCTGATCCGTTTACATTCAATAGTTTGTGTATTCTCTTCATTAAATCTTTTATTCTGAATTGGTTTCTATTTTTTTACCTGAGACGCGCCACAAATATTCACAAGTTTTCACAAACTGTATTCACATTTGGAGCGTACAAGTTTGTAGAGAGTGAATACTGAAAAAACACCTCGATCGTTGGGGAAACACGTTAATGACAGGATGCGCACTGCCTGGGCTGACAGTGGTATCGATTGAATTTTCTCTCGACGTTCTCAAATTAGGCCTTCCTTCCGCACCACATTTAAAAAGCATTTCCCATCAATCGCCTTGTTACTTACTCGTCCTTTGCGAGGACGGAAACTACTGTGAGTGACGTCCTTCCGCCCCCCCCCCCACCACCACCACCCCGCCAGCCCCTCACGTCCCTCGTCACCCACGCCGTGCCGCCTCGCCATCCCTGCCACCACAATGCCACTGCCTCCTCTCCGTCGCACGTCACCCCGCCCTTGCAAGGGCCTCGCCCCGGGCGAAGGGCGCCGCTGTGGAGAGGCACATCTCGCCGCTCGGGGGCGCGGATTTGCAGGGCGAGGGCGAGGGCGAGGGCGAGTGCACATGGGCTCAGGAAAGAAGGCGCGGAGCGTGCGTGGGGGACTTGATGGAGATCTCGAGCCTCGGAGGAGCTATTTTCCAGGTACCTTCTGTACTCCATGTTGAGGTTTGGAATATTCTATTGCATGTTTGTTTCAATTTATTCATATCTTTTAACTCGTGTCAGTCATATTTACTATCTGAACTTATGTATTAATGATGTGAGCCTACGCGATCTGATTGTTCGTACTATGGACAGTGAGAAATTATTAGTTAATTTTTGTTAATCAGTTTGAGTTAGATGCATCGCATAGCGCATAGCGCGCATCTCAAACGAATTCATTGTTATCCTGACTTTTGTTGTTGAAAAATTTCTAGATGAACTACTGATGTTTCCAGAATTCAGTCACACATTCATAACTAGAAATCATAGAATATACTGTGCGTTTTCCTTTTAGAAAAACATAGATATTTTCCAGTGCAATTGAAATAATACCTGGTTTGGGTTCTTGTTTGTAGTAAATTACTTTTCACTTTAATACTTGCATTTCTTTACCACTTTTCTCATATTAAATACAAGAAGTATGCTTTTGTGCGTTATAAATTGTGTGCTCCTCTAAATTCCGTTTTGTATGGCGATCAGCAGTGTGTTAATGTTCATACTTGGCTCGTTCATACTTACAAAGTTCATTCTACTTACTACCAGAACAAAGTGCCAGCAGAAACAAGTGATTCAGAATTGTAGTACCTAGCACTGATTTCACTTAGCAAAAAATGCTTGCGTCACGTGTCTGATGACATGTTTGGCCTCGCACCAAGTAGTCTAAGACGCGCCTTGAGAGCGGAGTAGCCTTATATTTGTATCACGGCAGTGCGGCGCTGTGCGCGTCGCGCCGCGTCGCGTCGCGCGCCTGTCGAGCGAGGTGCCCCCGGCGATAAAAAGCCCAGATAAACAAAAGAGGCGCGCGGAGCGGGGCGGCGGCGGCGGCGGCGGCGGCAGCGACGCGGAAGGACTGCGCTCGCTCCCTCACCCGCTCACCAGCCCGCTCGCTCGCTCGCTCGCTCGCTCGCCTGCCCTGCGCCGCCCGTAACTCGGTTAGGAATTAAGCGGGGCGCTGGGCCGGATAAAAAGGGGCCCCCGCCCCGCTGCTCTCGCCACCGCCGCCGCGGCCCCCTCCTCGCCTCTCCGTTCGCGGTTCATTCCACTGCGCTACTGTGCTCCCTACCTTCCCGCCGTCCTTCCCCACTTCGCCTCCCCGACCCTGCTGCCTGCTCCCCGTGCGTGCATCCGCGTCCCTCTCGCTCCCGCCCTCTCCTGGAGCCCCTGCGATCCACCCTCTGTCGCTCAGGCGACCCCTCACGTCAGGACACGTTTACCCCGTCCTGTCAGTCCCGGCCCCTCCGCCCGTCCCCTTTCGTTGCAACCGCCATGCCCCTTCACCCTGTCCTTGCTCCTTGCCACATGCTCCGACCCCCGTCTTGTACTTCAATTCTCCATCCACTTCATCCCTTTTCAACAATCCTGCTAGTTTCTGGATTCTCACTGACTTTCCGTTCATGCTCTTCACTATCGCTTCATTCGAATGCTGTATATTTTTCTCCTGTAATTTGGTTAACTTTTTCTTTGCACTCTCGCATCTATGCGATGTAACATATATATATATATCTTTCTCCAGTGCCATTATCACATCTGCCTCGCACTCGTGGCTCAATATCTTTGCCAAGTATATTTTCTTTCGTAACACCAACATTTATTTCCCATGCTTCATTCGTAAAACTCCTTCATTTGGTTCAACCGAGTCTACAAGGTCCACAGACCTTTATCAAACATACTTCGTTGTCCTCTTTCCATTCTCGTGCACATGCATGCCCTACACACTAACGACTAACCGCGAACATGGCTAGGGAGGCGAATAAATCTCTCCTCTCTTCACATATGCTTCTACTCCTATTGCAATATCTTTCACTTCCTGGGTTACGCATTCTCTCATTGTCCATTCCATTCTTCAACATGAATAGCAATCACGACTGATGCCCTATTCCCCTCTCTTCCTTTTTTCTCCTTTTCTTTTGCTTCCCTTATCTTTCCCTTCTCTTTTTTCATCTGTATTCAATGACAAATTAAACGCCAGCGTTTGCATTATATCTTCTTCGCCGCCGTTTTCCCCTTCTCGGGTTTCCCTTTCCCCTACGTCCTTCCCCGCCCACCGCCGCCTCCCCTCCCCTCGAGCTCCTCGGGTCTTCCCTCTCCCGCGGCGCCACCTCCGCTCGCAACGCGCCCCAGTGCGTAACACAGTTTACCCTGGCGGCGCTGCCACGACAGCGGCGGCGCGGGACGTAGGCCAGAGCGAGCGAGCGAGCACCCCTTTGCTGCCGCCACGGGCCGACGTATTGATTGAGGAGCGCGGGCGGGCGGCTGTCGGCGCGGACTGCCGGCGTCCTCTCTCCCGCCCCGCCCCGTCCCCGCCCCGCCCTTTCCCTCCCCGCCGAGCGACCGCCGCCGCCCCCGCCCCCGCCGACGCAAAGTGCGGGGTGGGCGACTGCGACCTCGGCGTTCGCCGAAGGGACCGCGCGCGCGCCGCTTTGCAAACAAGGGATTTCTTCAGTTTTCGCCTGAGGATTTCGGGGGAATTGCCGACCTGGCGAAGCTCGCTGGTGGATTTGACGTTTTTTTCTTCTCCTTCTGCTTCGATACGGAGGAAGGGAGCCACGCGGCTTTGTGATTTACTCGCGATCAGGTTCCGCGGTGTGGATGGGGAGGGAGCTTTCCGTGAATAAACGGTATCAAATGCATCATTTGCGGAAAGACCTTGAAACATACGTTTTTCCAACGAAAATTCGCGTTTATTGTGCTTGGTTTTAATAACAATTCACGGGGAGATTTTTATTGAAAAGGTTTGTGAGAGGTTTGTGAATGAAAATGGTACTGTCAGCCAGTACGGTCTTGGATATCTCGGCCTACCACGGTATCTTGTTAATATGTGGTCAGTTCAAATTTCAACGGAATGCGAATGTTGACGAACGGTAACCTATGTCGAATTCGAAAGGGAATTGATTCGAGATTTTAATTATTGAGAATTAACCTGTGGATTGTGAATTTCGATTGCACGTAATTTTGATCGGCGTGTGTAAAACTAAATTATAGGGTTAGAACTAAATTAGTAGTAGTTAATAGTTGTTAAAACTAAATTACTTAGTTAAGAACGAGTGACCACGCCAACAGTGTACAAAGAAAGTTTTCATGCAGAACCGCAGTTTATAATTTAGTTTTATACACGCCGATCGAAATTAAGTGCCATCGAAATTCACAATCCCAGGTTAATTCTAACTTATTAAAATTTCGAATCAATTCCCGTGCCAATTCTGGCACCAATTTCAGTAATGTAGTAGTGCTGCAGAATGCTAGCTCCCCCCTCCTCCACGCTCCTAATAGTTGAATTCAAATTTCACTTCATGTTATTGAAGAGTAAAACTTGGACTTAAATGCCCCTTCTCATTGAAAAGTGTAGCCTTTTGAGAAATTGTCCTTTGAACGTTTCTAAAAATGTGTAAATTTGTGCTCATTTTCACAGAAAGCTTTAAAAATTTCGAGAAACTTTAAGAGAAATGAAGCAGTGGAATTGGAAGCAATTGCACTTGCAATACCAATAATGATAAAACAAATACCGGTTTTGTAAATATTCGCAACGTGAGAGAGATAAAAAAATACACTTGTGTATTTTTTGATAAATTAGCCGAATACATCGTCCGTTAATATGAGATACCGTTTATGTCATGTTATTCAATGGATTTAACAGTATCCATTCAAAAAACATTAAAGAAAAAAATTTGGAGTTGTTTTGACGAAATCTTGTTTCTCATAGATAGCCCATGTTACAAAATTGTGTAAAAATGTACTAATATTTAAGATAACGTATATAGCATTAATGAAAAAAATAATTATACTGAACAAATTTCTTTTAAAGAAAAATTATCTTTCTTCAATATTGTATGTAGTTGTAGAAAATCGCTGAAAAATTGAACTTTTGCAATTTTTAAAATTTCAGAGGATTCAACGGAACTGATACTATGTATCATTTTATTTGCATTTTTTGTTCTATCAGATAAAAACGTTAAACAAAATTTGGAGCATTTTTTTAGAATATTTTGAAAATGTGGATGGTTCATGTAAAGTAAATCAAAATATCCGTTTCAAATTGAAGGAGCCGCTATATCAGCCAGGTAGTTGGGGGTATTTCAGTTTCGGCTGCGTAGGGCTTAGGCGCTTGTGTTATCACACGAACGAACAAACAAACAGAGAAACGTTTTGCCGTAAACCAATTATTCAGACTTTCTCGCATACTAATACGTAGTATAGAGGAAAGTAAAAATCAGGAAATATCATATTATTACAAAGTTGTGGTATTGGTACATTTAATAAAAACAAACGCAAATTATCTGTGTTGTGACGTGTTCTAATAACGTCACTTCAGAAATTGGCAAGTTCATATCTTCGAATGTTGATTCTTCCATATTCGACGATGATATATATTGTTTACGGCAACATCTTTCGGAAAATGAATTCCTATAATTTTATATTAGTCCATATATATTGTAATGAATACGTGTTTATTATGTTACCGGAAATCTAGTCAGTGGCTTTATAACATTCAATTCACGTGCCTTGTTGCGTTCAGTTGCAGGTCTAATTTTCGTGAGTTATTATCTCAGTGCACAGTGGTATTGCTATAATTTTCAAGAATAGACCATGAACGTTTGATAAAATTGAAAGCTTTTTGCGTGCTACACACGTGGACATGGGATAAATAGCAATTGTGTGGCAAAAGGCGTGACAGGAGTCAGTAAAAACTAGCTGTCCCGTCGAAATCGGTTCATATGATCTTTGTAACAACGGGCTTCACGGTTTTTTGTTTTTTCCCTATCACCTCCAACGCGAACGATAATGCTTAAATATACCCCACGCACCGCACCACGAGGTCACTGATACTTTGTATGTGCGTCGTGTGGTATCTATATAGCAGCAAATGAGCGGTGGGGACTTTTGTGTTTAGTAGGTTATAATGATTGTGTGGCTTTCTATGTCTTACCGTTTAGAAGGTAACGACATGCTGCTTGGAACCACATTAGCGTGAGTATTAGAATATTTTTGTTAAAACACGTAAATATATTCGAATATACTTTAAAATTGTAAAATCGTATTCACCCTAGAATAAAATAGGAAACTTGCGGGCTCCAACTCGCAAAATTGAGCAGAAATGTGAGCTTCGGATCTGGGTTACTGAAGACCTGAATGAACATGACTTAAAACTAATGTGCAATCAAATTGGTTGTTTCTATCGAGCGCGAGTAACCTAGGCTGTTGTGTAGTGAAACTACTCCGGGCCAGAATCGGAAAGATCGTGCTTTTCAACCCGCAGAGTTACTATCAAGCGGAACTTTATTGAATTCGCTCACATCTAAGAAAGTCCAGTTGTTTTTGGCAATTAGGAATCCTTCATGACATTCAGGTGGTCCGAAGTATAATAATATTCGAAGTTGGCAAAAATGATAAATGGCCAACTGTTAGGGAATCATAAAAGTGCGAGAGAATTTCGAGTTGTCTGGAATTGTCATGGAACAGTAAACAATTATTGCTTTCCGTTCCTATTTTGAGAGAACATATTTGAAGTAAAAATGGAAGTAGTGTGTTATTGAAAAAAAAGAAGCTTCGATATTTTCTTAGTGCATTCCCGTAACGAGCTACATCGTTCATTAAATTATCAGTGTTATATTTTCTTTCCACTCGAAACTCTGAACACCGGAACATGCGAGTTTTTGTCCCCAAAACACATACAAGTAAGATTGCAATAAATTTACATTCCTTCAGATTGATTATCTGTAAATGTTCAGGAAATATCGAAGAAACTTTACCGTTGGACGAGTAGTCCTTCACAAAACCCCGCTCGACACTTCCCCGGCGCCGAATCGTAGCCCATCAGACGCTCGCTGGAGACCGTGTGCTCCTTCTGGCCCATGAGTCCCTGTTCCGGGTGGGATTCTCCCATAAACATATATCAAATTATAATTTGTATGACATTTTTTTAAATAGACGTTAAAAAAAAGCTTATTCACAATGCGGACAGCTTATTCACTCCTTCGGACTGTAACGCGATCATATGTGGTAATAATTTTGAATAAACTGAGTAAAATTTAGCAAATGCTTTGTTCGAAAGACTGGGAGTATGTCCCCCCTTCTGGATCGGCCATTACTCGTCCCCCTCGCGGCGCACCACCATTTTGACACCCTGCGTCACCCCCCCCCCTTCCCGGGGGGAGGGGGGCTGGCTCGTCGAGGGCGCTCCGGGGCGCCGCGCCGCACAGCGCAGCGCTCCCGCTCGACCTCCGCCGCCGCCGCCCGCGATTTATCGCCCGCTTGTGTTTCTGAATGGGAAAATATCACGGAGATTAATGATGATGTTATTTATATCGGAAAGCCGTTTTCAATGGGGGTGAGATAAGTGCTGTCTAAATGCGAGCCATTCTCAACATTTTTGTTTCAGTGTTGTAAAAAATGGGCAAAGTTCTCGAACGAAATGAAAGCGATTCATTAAATTATAGAAAGATGGTCAGTATCAGAAATTATTACTTATATAATTGACGTATTTATGAAATTTGGGTAATTTTTGACGGCTAAGTTTAGACGATGCTGTTTGAGGTCAAGAGATTATACTCCTAGGATATTGATGCAACTCACGCCACTGATACGACCGTATCTACTGGTATATTCTAAAATGTTGGTAATTTCTGTCATGAGTGGCAATATTTTTAAGAATTAGTTGATGGAACCCCTCTCCTAGTTATCGCTTTCATCCAAAAATTATATTTTATTTCCCTTAACGACGCCGACGGGAAAGCACGCTATGTACGGCACAAGTTTCGTTGAAATTCGTTATCGTGTATCAGCTTCCTCTCCTGAATGGTTAACTCGAGGCTCAGAGCGTTTCTGGACGTCGGGCGCATTAATTCACTTAACTTGTTTGCCGTGTGTTGTCGCAAACTTCGTTTCCTCAACTCTGCGAAAATCCCGCGGCGGCGGCGGCGGCGACCGCCACGGGAGGAAGCTAACGGCGGAAGCCGCGCAAAATCTCGCGCAGAGACCGCACGCAGCGCAGCCGCGCGTTTGAAGCGCTGCACTGCGCAGCGACCGCCGCCGCCGCCGCCCCGCCGCCGTACACGAGCGACGCGCAGAAATAGGGTGTCGCTCTCTGCGAAAGGCCGATAGGTCTGAGTTCTCTCGATGTAGAGGGCCGCAAAGAGAAATGGTGTGGAGCCGTGTTTGTGGGAGGTGAGTGCTTTGGGAGGCTGCGATGTTTCTTGCGGTAACGGCTGGCGTTGCTGCTGTTTAATTGCGGTCGTCGCTTCGGCAAGGAAATGAGTCGTGGGAAACCCCTGGAATAAACTTCCTGCAAAACAATTTCGTGCCAAAGTTAATAAATAAATTTAATTTAATAATATTTGAGATATCGAAGTAAATACATTTTCAAATAAATACCTTTAAAATAATCGTCTTATCATCGCCTAAACAATAAGAATTATATAATGCCCTTCACTTTTCGGAAGGATAAGCTGGATGATTTCTTTTCTATGCAATTCACTGGTTGTCTGAGAACCGCTTTCCCACTAATGAACTCTTTAATAGAACGTATCTAGAAATCTCTGCTGGGATATAAATGACCCTTTTCCGAAGACTGCTTTACAAACGCGTCGTTGTTCTAAGTAGACAGATACTTGGGAGAAAGGGCGTCCACCGTTATCACTCTTCCATTCTTCCGTTGGCGTGAAAACTAAATCTGGAGAGCGGGGGTGGCACGGCACCTCCGTGCTGGATGCGAAGCACCGAAGAGGCGGTGTATGTGCGGGGCGACGTACAGCGAGGGCGGGCCACCGATAGCTCAGAGGCGACGGGTAGGCCGTAAGCAAGGCACTTCCGCGCGCTAGCGAGGCGGGGGCTGCGGCGGGGGGGGAGGGGGCGGGAGGGGTTGGCGCGGTGCGACACCGCGCGAACTAGGGCACGCCGCCGCCGCCGCCGCCGCCGCCGTCGTGACAGCGACGAGACAAAGCCGAGCTTCATTTCCGTTCCGCGATAGCACCAGCACAAGTTGCGGTTGCGCCGTCGCCTCCGCGTCTCGCCCGCGCCCGCGCTCGCACCGCCCCCCGCGCCCGCTCCGCGAGCATCAGTGACACACAGAGGATCTCCCTCGCAGAGAGGAGGTGTGGTTCCCGGCGCAGGGATGGATATGCTACGTATATGAAATCTAGCTACAGATAATGGTTAGAGCGAAAGGTAATCTTCGAAAGGATGTTGCTTATTCTTCTTTCTTTTAAGATTCATTAAATGGTTCTAAATGCCGACGAGGCGATTTCTAATTTTGTATTAACTGTTCCAGTTAAGATGCATTACATACAAGCAACAGAACACTTGAATAACTCTCCGAAAAAGAAAAAAAAACATTAAATCGAAATATCATTAATGTTGTTGTTGCGTTCAAGTCGAATTGACTCACATTTCAATAATGATATAATTTCTCTGCACTAAATTGTATTTGAAGTCGGCACACTTTTCTTTCAAAAAGCATTTCCTGATAGAATAATAAATTATCTTGAAGTGTCTGATTTAAAGTTTTGATTAAAGAATACGAATACACAAACTTTTATTTACTCTACAAGAGAAAAGTGAAATGAAAGTAGACGTTCGTACACAATTTAAAAATAAAATTTCATTAGTTTCTTTCATTACTTACTGCGAAACCTCCCTTATTGTGTTTTAATTTTGAACTGTTGTTGGTCGTAATAGCTCGCCGAATATTTCTTAACACTAAGCGTATAAATGTTACTACCCCCAACTAGAATAATTTAAGAATAAGATAGTGAGTGTTGTCTACGAAAGTTAATTAAATTGAGCTCCTACGTATTTACTGTGGAGTTTTTTTTTAAAACAATACTTTCTTTTTCTTCGTGCTGGTTGCGCACGTTGGCAACCTGGTATCGAGTGTCTTGTCCAATTTGTGCGGAGGATTGAGGAGGGCAAGAGTGGGGGTGGAGGTGGCGGTGGGGGCGGTGCACGTTGGCGCGTATCGCGCCGGCGCTCCATCGCTCACTCGAGGCACAGAGGCCGCTCTGTCTCTCCTCCCCCCCCCCCCCCTCCCACGTTCTGCCTCTCGGCACGACTCCGCTCTTGTTGAAACTGCATCTTCAAACTTCTGGTGCTCCGCTCGAGGCTAACGAACCTTCTTGGGTTTATTCGGCGTTCTACATCTCAACACCTCCGTTGAAGTTCTCGCTCTCAACTTTTTTTCATCTTCCCTTTATCTCACGAATTACATCTCTATTGCGGTTGCGTTCTTCTCTGTGCGTTTTTTTTCGGGGGGGGGGCGGAGCTGGCTATCATTCACACCTTTTCTTATTTCTTTTATGTTAGCTTACGTATCTCCACAGTTTTCTCCTTTTATACAGTTAGCGTAAATTATTTTTAAGTGCAATTTCTCGCCTTGTTGTGTACTTTCAATTTGTGTTGTTGTTTTTTTGGTGAAATATATCCATTAGTTTATATAAATTTATATACTACATCATTTGTGATAATATAAGGAATTGTAAACTTTACTTCTAGATAGTCTGCATACACAAATGGACTGGAACCACGGGATCAAAATTTGCCTTATCATTCTAACCCATCTCTTCAGCATAGTTGGTGTCTTAGCAGTTATTTCTATTTGTCCCATGAGTGATCTCCGAACAAGAAGGAAAATATCCCAAACTTGTGAGACTTGGGGCGTTGGCGCTTGGTTTGCGGTGTCCCCAGAAACTAGAGAGGGCGCTCCTGGCGCGTGCTTTGCCCTTTGGAGTTGGGCTTCGAGCTATCGACCGCGGCCCTTCCGAAGGGCGCCCGACCTCCGAGGGCGAACTTGTGGGTCGGGCGAGCGCCCCGGAGGCAGAGGGCGCCCGAGAAGTTGGAGGCGCCGCGTCGCGCCGGGAGAGTCGGCCGCCCTCCTCCGCCACCCACTGCCCGGCGATGACCGCTGCCCGCACACCTTGGCGGTGGGAGCGCGCGCCTAATGGAACTCGTCCTCTCTTGCGCCTGTGTGTGATTCTTTTGGATTCGTTTGGATACCCAAATCTTCTGTATCCTATTACCCCATTTCCATGCTTCTTTATTTCAATTCTTTACAGGTTTGAATGTAGAACATGTTTGTCGCCCACAAATCCATTATTTTAAATACGCCGTAATAAGATATTTCAAATTTATGTTGTTGTCACGGTCCGCATCTTGCAATTTTTTTCAGTAGAAGTTCATCTACTTTTTCCCAACCATGTATGTGTGGGTCTAGTTCTCTTTCTTTTACTATGTGAAAACCATTATATACTTTTTCCTGGGTTGCTTGCTTTATTAGTGTGTTTTACATCTCCAAACCACTCTAATTGTTTTTATTGAATGAAATCTTAAAACTGTCGTTTGTTGTTCTTCCTTGAAGAATGGTCGCGTACCTTATTTTATCCACTCTTGTATGTCTTGCTCCTCTCAAAAACATTAATTTTCACTGGTAGTATCTTATCCGTACTTTTATTTAATTTCAATGTACATACGTCATTATTACTATATTTTACTTTTCTTATTGCATTCAATCTACTAAACTTCCGTTCAATTCGAAGTACATCAGCCACTACTCATCTTATTTGCTGTCGATCCTCGACCTGTATCGAACTATTTTTTTTTTCCGCATTTCATATCGTTCGACTACTTTCATACAGCTGTGTTCACATTTTAACTATTGAAATAACTCTTTGCTTCCAAGTAGGTCTCTTCCTATAGAATACCTCTGCGTACCTCCTACCCTTCTCTTCTCACCACTGTCTCCTCCGGTGTTGCCACTTCGGCTGCTGCACCGCCCTTTCGCGTTTTGGCACTGTCGCGGGGGTTTTCCTGCGAGACAACTCGTCTCTTGTCATCCGAGCGTTGTTCTGCGAAGGAGTGCTTTATTTCGTGAACGACTCGAAACTTCTCCTCGGTATGAAACTGCAGTGCTCGTGGAGTTGATTAAATTTTGACCGAAGCACTTTGCTGGCGACCTACTTTCCCAAGGACTTCATGTTGTGTCTTCTTTGTTTGGTAGGCTCTGCAAACGAACCCCCTTGCCACGTGTTTAATGGATGATTTCTCAGCTATGTACATGAAAATAAAAGCAAATGGCATATTTAAATGTTGATAAAAATAGAGGTCTGTGTGTGTGAGAGGGAGAGACAGACAGACAGACAGACAGACAAAATCATAAAAAAATTAAGCGTAGATACACATAGCATGAAAACATTTTTACTTGTATTTACTAAATTAGTGAACTTCTGTGTAAAAACCTACTTTGGGTTTACAGCGACAACAACTGCATTGGTAGGCTTCAATAGCGATATTTGTATACACTGTGAGACACATCAGTGAAGGCCATGAGCTACCTCCTCGATAACTGATGTCGAAAATAACTGGTAAACGTGATACGTGATGTCGGAGAAAATATGGTTAACGTGGAAAGGCATGTGCCAGGTGTGCTTTATATCTAATCAAGTTTCCCTCTTCGGGAAGAGGCCGTAATAACAACCAATGAGAGCTTCATAAATCAATATTTTTCTCGTTTTGAATAGAAGGGTTTATCCCTGGCAAAAAAATGTTTTCCTTCTATATTAGGTTTCTTCTGGGATTACTCGAAATGAAAGATTCCCGTAATAGAGTGCGGGGGTCGAATCCGGACGGGTAACAGAACGTTCTTTGATATGCTGTATAGCGTCAAGTTTATGGCGAATGCCTTAGTTTGCCGGTATATGGCGAAGTTTGAGGTGAAACGCCGGGCAGCACATAATACAAACAAGCAAGGGAAAACATGATATTTTGCCTTTTCATCTTCCCAATGTGCCCTGGGACACCATGGAAGAAAGTACGTCTCTTGTCGTCCCCCAGTTACTGGCTTACTGCGGCCAGGAAGAGACGAACATCTGAAAATATTAGAAAATGACTGATAATAATAATAATAATAATAATAATAATAATAATAATTGTAAAAATAATAGTAACGAATCATATTAAGAAAGAGTAAAATGATAACGTTATCTAGTATAAAGCGTTCACATCTTTAATTTTCAATTTACTTGGAATCGGAACTGTCATATTCAGATCACACATGACCCATTTGTTTCCTCCCCGAGTAAGTGCAAAATTTATTTTTAATTTCGAGGTAAAAGAATTCTGTATTAATTTCGCAGCTGCGTTTCACAGATCGATGAGCACCACATATGGTCCCGTCGCCATAATTGATTCTCTTTCCCGGCATAATTAATTCTTGGTATTTGGAGGTTTAAAAAAAAATATTCCCAATTTGTGCCAATACGCGCTACTCCTGTGATTCCACGATAATGCCAGTAAAATGTTTGCTGATATAAATTTCGAACAATGAAACTAAGAATTTTGACTTAGTTCAATGTGTATTAGATGAAATCGAGATGTCATAAAACCTTTTTTAGTCCATGTTAATCTCATATTGTATGAATCGCGTTACTTCTAAAAGATTTTAATTGGGCGAAATCAATTTTTTACTACCAATCTTCTAAGCTTACCTTCCTTTGGAAGAGAAATTTGATAAAAACGCTAATCTAGAAAAAACTTCATGTGGTATTTTAATTTCTACTAAGAATTTCTAAAGGGCTTAGATACTAACATCCTGTTGTTGAAATTCCTAATTGCAATTTCCCTCTTTTGAGTACAAACGTCATATGACATCAGAGGACCCTAGAGCGAACACAGTTTATTTCGAAGAAATCCATTTAAATTTCATAGAGTGGGACTTTCGTAACGAACCTACCTGCTTGTGACGTACGTTATCTCTGCACTTGCGACTTCTCTGGCGGAGAATATGCTTGGATCGCGGGCGGGGGAGGCGCACGGGAAAGGCTGAAAAACGCGCGCGCAGCGATAAACAGAGCGGAAGCTGGCGGCGGAGGAGGAGGACAGGCGAAGAGTAATGAATGGACTCGTATGTTCCTCAGCGCGCCTGGTTCCCCTGCCCAGATTTATGCGCGATCGCAGTCAAAGCGGCGCATAAACCAAACAAACGAACGACGCGACGCGACGCGACGCAGGCCGCGCAGGCGCAGCGGTGGCGGCAGGAGCAACCGCCGCCGAGCCGCCCCGCCCCCGCGTAGGCCCTCCCTGCCTCTTCCGTTCGCCACGCCCCCGGTCGGCCGTTTGATGCCTTGGCTGGGTTTCGCACGGCGTTCTCAACATCCCACTAGTGCCGCACCCCCGACTCTCGTTCGTCGCTCGAAAGGAATCGTTTCGGGTGTCTTTGCTTCCGTCGTTTGTGTGCGCATTCGTATCTCTTTTCCGTTTTTTTCATTGAATTCCTCTGAGTTGGTGATGCTATCTTACGACGCTTTTTAGTTCTTTTTAAATTTTATTCTTTATTAATTTTTCGTTGCAATTTTTTTCGTTGGTGTGTATTCTTTCCCTTTTTTGCTGACGTCTTTCTTCTTTATTACAGCTATTTTATTCCCCTCTATTCCTTTGCTTCTTTATTCCTGATCTCATTTTTGTCAGTGACGGCTCTTTCCCTCCCTCCCGCAGCTCTCTTTCTCTTGTCTCGCGGTACACACCTTTTGGCAAGGGAGCACTTGTTTTAATAATTGGGGTTGTGAAGAAAGTATTTGGGCGTCACACCAAGACATTGGGTAGTTCGTAATTAAATTACCAGGTTTATTGGGTACCGACCGAAAAGATGCAGTCGTTAAAGAAATATTTTTTCTACTTGAGATTGCATTGTTTAACTTTTGAAATTGCGATTAAAATAGCACGATTTCATTCTTAGTCCTTATGCAGAAGCTTATCTCGAAATATTCTCATAACAACCCGTTTCTTGAATTATTTTCACGATTAGAAGCTTTCTGGATAATCTATCTTTACTGAATTCCGTGTATAGAGCTCACTCGCAACTCTTTCGAGTTCCATCAAAATACCTAAAACTTCCCAGAGACAAAACAGTGACACCCTTTCAATTTAATTACGAATAACATCGGAATACTAAAGGAGAGGAGACTTTCATTACTTCTATAGGTTCGTATTGTATTAATGCAGGTAATCGAAATTGGAATGTGTTAGCTAACTGCTCTAAACGGACGCACGGAGGTCTACAAGACAGCTCTTTACGATTACCATTTCAAGAAATATTATAGATTGTCTTTTATGATTGAAAATAATTAATTTCTGGAACTAATTTGTACCATTAGCTAGTGCTTTTTACGGTCGTCTAGGAAGATTCCTGGCTCTAATTTTCAGACGTCTGATGCTCAGTGCACACGGATATTCATTTCGCACACCTGAGGTCGGGCGGCGACGTAAGCGCTGCTGAAAAGACTGCGGAAGGAGGTGGGCGGGGCCCAACCGCATCTGCGGTTCTTCGGCGCATCAAAGCGACCCGAGGGAAGATGGCAAGATATAGCGCTGGGCGGTACAAGGATGATTGTAGAACGCACCTCTCCCTTCTGCGCGCTGGGGAGGGCGCCGCGAGACCAAAGACGGCGACGCCCTTTCCGCCTCGATTCCCTGCGTCAGGGCGTGCGTCGCGTTCGGTTCCCTCTGCGTTCTTTCCTTCCCGGCGACCCGCCCGCCGCAGGGCGACGCTCTCCCCGCCCCCTGGAAACCGCAAACCACGGCCCCCTCCGGGAGCGCCCCGCGCGACTTTTTTAATGGAGAAGGAGCAACCGCGTGTGGTCTGGTGAGTGCGGCCGGCTCCCCGCGCGTACTAGCTTTCACTCGAACAAATTTCCAGGCTCGGAAAGGAGAGCCGCCGGCCCCCAAGGGTGGAGCGTGGGACGCGACGCGACGCGACGGGCAGGGCGGGGCTCGGGAGCAGGGCTGCGGTGGCGTGAGTGAGCTTTGCTGGTGCTGGGACATCGAATTCTTTTCAAAGGAGGTGCCAATGTGTGGGACTCATTTGAGAACTTTTGTCGATGGGAATTATGAATTAAGTGAACCGAATGCATTCATGTTAAAATGTGTGACTTTATACAGGCGTATTCTGTTTACCTGCGGGTGTGACGTCAGCGTATGCTTTTTTGTATTAGGAGACAATTGCTTGACGTTGTTACTTCGGGTCAAGGATGGTTACGCCGATGAATTCTCCCCTTTGAATTGTTTGGAGACCTATTGGAATAAGGGACTATTGCGCAGATGTTCGTGGGTGCGACACCCGCTGTTCCTCTGCGCGCGTTGGTGGGAGATAAGGATTTGGGATTTGGAGGCCGACGGCCGTAATGGGAGAGGCGAGGGGGAGGGGGGGCCCGGGACGCACGCGTTCGGCAGCTGTGGGCGCCCCGCCGCCCTCCCTGCCGCCGCCAAATAAACAAGTGAACGTCGGCGGGCGCCAGCTGTCCCCGGAGGCACGCCGCCGCTGCCAGCGCCATGACTACTGCCATCACAACACTTTCACGGCAACTCCTCCTCCGCCTGTTTCTCATCTTCCTTCTCCATCTCCCGCTCATTCGTTTCTTTCTCGGACTCCACCGCTCTCTTCTTCATCACCATCATTTTCACTACATAACCGTTCCTGCTACCTTACAACCATCATCACCAGAGCAGTCACGACCATCAGCAGAGTTGGCACCATGACATCTATTTTCAACACTAATTACTGTTACCGCCTGCACTATTGCCCCCAGCTTCAAAGATACCGTCTCCGCCGCCGTCTGTGGTGCCGCCTCTCGTGCTGGCCCTGCGCCTGCAGCAGCCGCGACCTCTCCGCGATAGTTGGCGTCTCCTTTTAACGTAATCTTGTTAGAGGCACCAGATTATCTTTGTGACATCTAACGCGGCTTTATTAGAAGGAGCAGGCGCGGCGACGCCGGCGGCGTCTTCAGAAACGAACAGACTGTTTGCTCGCTTTTTCTTCTAGTTGTAGTCCTTACAAGCAGTGTTGATACATGAAGGATTTTCTTGGAAATTCGCCGTATGTGTACAACCCTTCCTTTCCTACGCGTGATGTCATGTTTGTTACTGTCGTAACAAACGAATGCACTGACGAACAGATGCCTCTCGGCTGCATAATGCGGAAACTCCCTGTAAAAGGGTTTAAACCAGAGCATCTTTAGTACAAAGAACGTTAAATTAACGAAGAGAAACGGGGCTAATAAGCTTAGAGGGTTGTGCGGCTGCATATCCGAGGCAAAAGCCAATTAAGAATGTCTTGAAATGTACAATCTTATCTACAATGCTTATAAGTACACCGCAATAAAATATTGCTTATCATTAACCCTACTTTAATATACTGCATGATGTTGCCTAATATTGGGATTGTATTCAAATACCAACGTTGGGAGAATAATGTCAAAAGATCTTGAACAGTTTTAGGAATATCACGTAAAACCGTAATAAAAAATAAATAAAAAATTGCTGATTATTTTAAAGAATTTGTATAACGATAAGTGTGATGGAAGTGATGGATTGAATTGAGGATATGTAAAAATTAGGAAGCTGAACGTCTGAAACTTTCGTCCAAATTAGATGTGCATATAATATACTGATACTTGGCAAATCAAAGCTTTCTGATGGGGAATATGTTGGAAAAAATACTAAAAAATGTTTTTTGTTGAAAAATGTAAGACATTGGCTATAATGCCTCTTGTATTTTGCGGGACTCTTTAGAGCACAGAAAATCAAATTCATCGCTGTGCGTAGTTGCTGTGGCAAAAGAAATCTTCCCAAATTTTGCTTGGCAGCTCCAGAGCACAATACAAACAGCTGCACAACTATACATCTGTAGTAGCGTGACAGCTATTTTGCAGCTTCAGTTGGAGCTTGTTTCTACCCTCAACTGAAATTAATATCTAAATACATGTGACCTCTCATATACGAGCGTATTCGCATTGAGAAAACGGTATGGTTTCGACACAGTGTTCTTCTGAAAGAGATGAGAAGAAATTAAAGTGAGGACTAAGCAAATGCTGCTTTCCTGGAAATCAAAAACTAACAATTGGAGTTAATTTCTGCTGCGTCTCTGTCGTGTACCAGCCAGTGCACCAATGGGTTTTTAGGCCCCGGAGATATCGTGACTGTCACATTTTTAGCTTTCCTTGAATGCATGCGACGGGTATCGGAATTAACGCCTGGTCGGTACCTCCAGAAAAAGTGTTCAACTTCTACATCTTCGGCCTACGAACCTTTGTTGGGCGCTTTCCCAGCTAGAAGCTACCATCTCTATCTGCATTTTCTCCGATGGCATCGATAAATCCGAATCCACGGAGAGTACCCCGAGAGGAAAGAACATTCGAGGGATGTGGTGGGGGCTCGAGGTCCCTCTTCCTTCCCCTCTCGAGTCCCCATTCACCCCCTTTATCACTAACAGCGTGGGTATCGAGCTGAGCAACCTGACGAGCATTCCCAATTCCCCGTCCGATCTTTCTTATATGGGACCCAAGCACCAAATCGCAATGTTTAGCCTTTCAAGTGGGACGTGGTGCCACTCGGCGTGGCCAGCGCGCGGGGAGACGTCTCTACCGCCGGCAGCAGAAGTCTCACCTCACCTCGCCTCGCCTCGTCACCCCGCCTCTTCTCCTCCTCCACGGCTTCCTCCGTGCTCCCGCAACGCGTGTATTGGTTTAGCTAACAGCGCGGAGGACCGCCACGACAAACAGATGCATTATTCATTCGTTCATTCGCAGCGGCCGGCGATAATTACGCTCCGCACGCGAGGAGGAGACGTCGGGTGTGGCGCGGAGAGGAGAGGGGCGTGGCGTGGCGGGGCGTTGGGAGGAGACGGAGCGGGAGCACGCGAGTGCGCGCGCCGGAAGGGGGTGGGGCAGGGAGAGAGGGGAAAGAGAGGGCAAGAAGCGTGCATCCTACAAATTCGCACGAGGACATTTATTCAGCATCCGTAAGTCTCATGAGGTGAGATGTTGATGAGCATGCTGACTTGTATATGTTTGTGTGTAAACCACTCTTTTTCCTAGTGGTTTTTATGCCAAACATTTTATGTACATGTAATACATTCCTTTCATTGCATTCTGTGTGTTCAGTTTCATCACCAAAGACAATGGTACGATATTTAAATGGTAGAACGTGCTGGTCCACATCAACAACACATTTGAAAAAATGTAGATTCTGTACCACAACTTTTTTAATTAATTAGTTCATTGAGTAAAACACAGTGAAGCCATCAAGTGTCCTTTAAATTAATGCTTATTTCATATGTTCTGTCAAAATAGTTTGTCATTCTTATTATTTACATTCATTACATTTCCATGACAAAATTGCCACTTGGGAGCCAGTAACTTCAAATTACAATCATGTACTGGTATCCACAAACTTAATTTCCATGCGCCATTATTGTCTACGAGGACATGAAACTTTCTTCACATGGCTCTTCATTGCAAAATGAAAGATATTTCTACCAGTGAATGGCTGTCGGGAATGTCAGAAGTGCCTCGCGCCGTGCGGCGCGGCACCGAGCTTGAGCCTGGAGAGAGGGTTCCGGTTCGATGCCCTTCGCTTCGGAGGGAGGGGCGTGGGGGGGGGAGCATCCCGTTTGGCGGCGCGAAAAAGGCATAAACGCGGGTGCGATGTTTCTCACATGAGCGCGCTCGTCAGCATGACGTGATGCGGAAATGATGGAAGTTTAAAATGTGTTTTGTGAAGCTCTCTGATTGGCTGTGGAGGGAATGAGAACCGTTTCATTGGTAAGCATCTGCTACTGGGATAACTGCGACGTAAACCAGGAGAGAACCTGAAAGGAAGAGCGTTGTGGGGGGTGCTGTATTTGAGTGATGTGTCTGTCTTCGGTAAATTTATTTACACACAACACCATAATGTAAAATTATTTGCTCGAACATGTATTTGTAATATTTTATCATGAATATGACACATGACATGCAATCCCTGTGTAAGAGGAATGGAATCGAGAGTTGCAGAAAATGCAACACTGCGGTGGACATGCTGCCTGGATTTCTAGGAAAACGCAATTTAGTTAGTCATCGTTTGAATGTATTTCAAAATGCAATTATGGTTAGAATATAACTCTGCGAGTTGAAATGCTGTAAAATGCTGCATTTGATTTATTCCTATTGATTTGAAAGTGATACTTCGATTCTTTCATAGATTGTTAAAGTGCACTTCCCATTTTATTTCATTAAACGCTTATGACGACGTTTGTACGTTTTTGAGAGTGATCAGTAGTTGTTTTTTCACGTTTTGGTGACTTTTAATCGCCTTACGTTTAGCAAATCGCATTCATGGTCTTTGTAGTCCGTCCCTAAATGTGAATCAGGAGCAACTGCCGTATCTGAATAAGGCTGGTTGCACCGAGGCATGCAAGCAAATGCTTTGTGATCAGCCGTGTAGCGTAGTTTATGAGTTCACGACCTCTAGTGGATTACCTTCGTTTTGAGAACGAGCAGTCTCTTGTGTTCCATTCTATTTCATGCGTTCATTGGTACTCGTTACAAATGAAACTCCATGAACCAAAGACTGCGTGCTCGTTGTAGGTTACATACGTGTCAATGTGATTCCGATTCAGCTACGCCTATTCTTTTCATTAGTTATGGCTTTCTACAAAAAGTGCACTTTTACAACGTGAATTTACATGTCGTGTGATGTCTGGAACTGCAAAGGAATTATTTCTTTTGTAGATCCAGACACAATGTACTCTAGGATGTAATGATTTTCGCTAGTGCACATGCGTTGTCCTGGTATACTACCTGGGGATGTTGTTAATGTACTGGTCCATATTGTATCGTAAACACTTCGAATCACCACTAATGGAAGTAATTGTACTGAAAGGTACAACAGTTATCCTTAATTAGCATTGCATATTCACTTACACGTAATATAGTAGTTACACTTTTTGGAGTATACCTCGAATTCGTATGTATGTGAATATTTTTGTCTTGTTTACTGTGGAGAGAATCTTATAGGTCGTCTTAATTGGTGTATCCGTGATGGGTTTAAAATGTATAACTTGTATATGTTTGCATTATGATGTGAAATGCGCATGTATTTTAAATGATATTTTACCTCATTTTACCACATTACCTTGTATTTACGTTGAATATCGTACCAGTTTTCAAATATATTCCGAATCAGAAGTAATGCCTGACTTTTTGTCCAGATAGTCCTTTGATCTGTGATGTGACAGTGACAATGAAATCATTTTCCGAATCGTTCCGCTGTGTTGAACAGAACCTTACATTCTTCTCGTGAAGTTACATTGCAGCCGTCACTAAACTGCGTCACTCGGTTCACCACACTGCAATCTTTTCCATGAAACTGAAGGAAGATTATGCAAGTTTCATTGACGTTTTTGCGGTAGCCGTATGTTTCAGCGTCAGTGAGCTGTAACTGAAAGCTCTTGGCGTTGCGGTCTCTGCCGATTCCCAGGCCGAGTTGTCAGTTATGGGCGTGGAAGATGCGACGGAACGAAAATGACGGGAAGAAGGGAAGTTGTGTATGAAGAGGAAACTGTTTGCTGAGTCAGCAACACTGAACGTATTAGTAGTAGATGCAGAGCAGTGGGCAGTCAGATTGTGACATTGCTGTATTCTTCGTGGAAGAGCACTTGTGTCCTGCTGATAAGCGACAATAATGCCACGTGAAGAAGTAGAAGTTATTTTGAATGCCTTTTAATAGAAGTAGAAGGTATACACAAGTCTAATGATCGTAAATAATTTTTAATATGAGAGAAATTACAAATGCATTACTTTAAAAATAGTTTAATAAAGTATATACATAGTATTAATATTGTATTTAGTACGTTTACGGAACACTAACAATTATATTGACTCGAAATGTAACTAAATTATAGTTAAATAATTATACGTTCACCGAGACTATTGAAATACTAATTTTCCTTTCACCACCTGTATAAAAACTACCACCAAGAATAACATATGCTATAAAATAAGTGAAATTCTGGATTTAAAAAATGAGCTATTTCATTTCATTTCTTTGAATTTTTTCATAAAACTCTATGGGTGCACCATATCCAATTCATGCAGTTAATTTTCGTAGACAAGCCAGTTGTTTTAAATCGAAACCGTTTTTTAAATCGCCGCTTCCCACCGAAGCGCACCGAAGGGATGACTCCGCCTAGACGGGGCGCGGGGCGCGGTCTGTCTCGGGGCAGGGGTGAGGACGGGTGGAGGAGGGGGGCAGTGCGTTGCGTCGCGTCGGGGGCGCTTGGAGAGCGCGAGGGGCGGCGGCGGCGACAATGGCGCAGAAGCACGCTATTGTGACCGGCGCGTCGACAACGACGGCCCTCGCTACCCGCCCCCCCCCCTTCCCCGCCCCGCCCCGCGACGCCACAATAGGCGCCCCGCACGCGCGCGCGTGTGGTGTCACGTCGGCCGCCCTCGGCGTTGTCGCCCCGGCCCATCGCCCGCCCGAGCGACCGACCGCTTCGCGCCCCGCGCCCCGCGCAGGACCGACCGCTCCGCGCCCCGCGCCTCTCGCTCACTCCTTGGAGTGAGGAGGAGCACCGCGCCGCACCGCGCCGCGCCACGAGAGGTGTGACGTGCTCTTCGGTCGGTGGGGCGCGGCTCGACACTGCTCTGTGGAAGGCGCGCGGTTTTTCATTTACCTGTGACAGACCGTGTGAGGTGTTCTGGAAGAGGGAAAAATGAAAATATCTTGTAGGGGCAAGATAATTAGCAATCCTCTTGGCGTTCAACTTATGATACCTGTAAAAGAAGTATTTTTTTGCAGTCATCATCGTTCTACTGTGGTTTATGAAAGGGTTAGATGCGTGTACACTCTAGTTGAAGTTAGTTAGTTGTTAATTTTTTATTCTACATTTCTTTTGCAAAAACTTGTTATTTGCGCAAATCTTAATAATTTTTCTCAATATCAGTTGCCAAGTTCAAAAACTTATAATTATAATCATGACTCAAATTACATTTTTTAAATGATATTATGTTAAGGCAGGGTCTGTTGCGTTTCGTTGGATAAAACATGAGTAGATATTGGGCGTTTGTACTTTTCATTCCAGTTTAAAGCCGCTTTCAAACAAAAAATATAGCTAGAAATTTTAATGCAAGCATGGAAATTTCTCGTCAGTAAGAGTAATCGTTTGTTTTTCTTTTGGCATTCTTTCCTGCTTTATCGTGATGTTAATCCAGACTTTATTACTCGTGACAGAAAGTTTATTCAATATAATCTGATTATTGTTCGTTATATAATACAAAATGTGTTTTTATTGTTATGGCGGTCATTTTTACTAATTATTTCTCGTAACCCGTTAATTTCCGAACATAGTGAGGATCATGTTAAGGTATCGTAGACTTGGAATATGATTTCGCATTTTGCTGTGAATAAACCCCCTCCTCCGCGGGGAAGACCTGAGAGAAGCTACGATGATTACAATAGTTAAAGCCTGCGATCAATCTTATCTCTAAGGAGGTCCGTCGAGCGGCGCGGCACGCCATAGCCAGATTAACTCGTTTTGCGGTGTTCTCAGGAGGCGGCACATGTGTTCTTGCGTTAGCCGAGCGATAGCGTCGTCCTTCGTTGCGTTTAGCGGCGCCCGCCGGCCGCCGTCGACGTGATTCATCATGTACGCGAACCGCTCTGACATTGAAGTGTTCCGACAGGAAATGCGATAGGGTGGAGGTGGCGTGAGGCCAAGTGGTGCGGTGCAGTGCAGGTACTGACGCCTCTATGCAAGCTTGTTGATGTCCAAGTTCGATAGGTGCCTCGGAACATGCAAAAACAAACGTCGATCGTGTCATGCCTCTTGTGTTCACTTCATTTTATGCCTTTTTTTATGTACTAGTTATTATTTAGTGTAACGGTTTCGGGTGGAACATATGCAACTCGTATTTGTTTTATTGTAAATTATATTCATGTACCTGTGGTAATTATTTGGATATTATATCTTGTGCGACTTATCATACTGATATTTAGAACGAGATTAATCCGCAGTGTATTGAAAGGTAGCTCAATTTCAACTTCGAAAATTGATATTGTTCTATATCAGTTGTTGCAAGTACGCGTGAAAATGTATTATTGATATCAGTATGAGCGTTCAGTTGACTTTTTTTATTAAATACAATTTATATTTCGATATCATAATTTGTTGGCAGCGGTTGAATACATTAGTTCGTTCACGTGAACGCGTTTCCTACATTTTAAATTAAATTTCTCGTCATTTCAATCAGCATTTCCCGTCGAGTTTCTGACAAGTATGACACATGACAGCAACGTGTTAAAAGCACTATTTAGTACTTTTTTAAGGTATTTTAAATTACATTTGTTAAGAGTTTTGCTTTTACAGAATTTAGTTTTTAAAATATCACATACGATATGTTGTGTTTTATGTAAATATATTTTTTATTGTTATTTAGTACAAATGCAAAACTTGTTTTTGACAATTTTATCTAAATTCAGGTGTTTGCGCTTAATTGACCAATCAAACGGGTAATATTACGCGATGTGGCAATTTTAAAAAGGAAATTATGATCTATTAATTTTTGTCTTGTTGCCATTGACTGAGAGTTAGTGAACTCGTTTGGAATCGTCCTCTGGGAAGCTATTTTCATAAATTTAAACAACACCCTTTCAATGAGGTGAACAACTGCCAAGAGTGTTAGAGAGTCTTTCGGTTTTGTCGGATATAGTCACGAGTATAGATATATTTTGTCTCGTTGTTTTTTATGTTTGTTATCAAACATGCTATGAGAGAGCAGAAGTGGATCTCCAGTTCTTTGCCCACGCGTTCATGATTGCATAAACACACTAATTTGTCCCGAGGACGGTGAATGTACGACACTAATAAGTAGATCTACAAATAAAAGATCAAACGTGTATTCAAACTTTATGAACTATTAAAAGTAAGAAATACTGTAAATTTCACGTAAGTCCGAGGAACACGTCAGAGAATTTGACAGCCTGAATTAGTTGGCCATCTCATTGACACGGAACAGAGACGCGGCGGCAGTAAAACAGGCGCTGCGTCGAGCGCGCTTTCGGCGAGGGTGGACCGGCGGGGCGGGGCTAGCCGGGGCGGGGCGGGGCGGGGCGTGGGCGATGGGCGAGGGCTGTCGCGGGAGCGATACGCCGAAGCAGGGGCCGCGTCGCCCTTGGAAGAGCCCCGTTTTACGAGGTCGTAATTGTGCCGCAGATTAAGGGCTTGTTTCCTTTACGAGGATTGCCATTGCTTTGTGATGTCGATAACGCCGCACTGTAGTTGACTGGGAAGCCCTTCTAGCCGCTGAGAGCAGCTTAAATTGGTCCTTAAGTGAAGGCTGTTCCGAACAACAGTCAGATCATGATAATAAATCGAGTAATGTTTGCATAACCACGGTGCTGTGTTTGGTGGATCTCCATATTTCCACAGGCAAGTTTACGTAGTAATAGTTCTGTGGTGTTAATTATTGGGTTTTGGAAGGTTATTTCAGAATTCTGTGATGTGTCGCAGTAGTTGATCTTATTTCTAATTGCGTAATATACACTTAAGCCCAGGGAATTATCACACACGAACACCTCGAATAGTCCCCCAATTGCAATGCAAATTAGTCCTATGTCTACAAGAAAATGGAACTTCTTACGGAGTTCTGTTGAAAGAAATTTAAATATATGAGGTAGAAGAAACTCGAGAGGAACATAAATATATGATTATAATACAAATGTGTAGTTTTACAGTTCGATGCCACACTTTCGTAAATGTATGTGTGCAAATAAGGCAATTGTACATGCCTTGCGTTTCCTTACTCATTACCCCTGAATGTTTCTGACTTGTACTTCCCGAACACTGCAACCACTGCGATGTCCGAAGAGGACTCGTTCATTTTGAGACAACGGCAACTACTCCTAGCAGGCCACGCCCACCGATCGCCTTCGCTTTTGTGTTTGCACAGTAGTATGCACGGCTATTCCCTTTGCTTATTCTTGTCTTTCTGAGAAACACGTCTTGCTAGCACTTCTGCCAGGCTTACGTTAGTTCAACACAGGCCACTCCACTAATATTTGCTCAAATCACAATATTTTTTTCCACAACCACGTTTCAAAGAGCAAATTTAGATTGTATAGCGATGCTCTCTGTTTCCTCGGAATTCTCCGATTGCCTTGCGAAAGCAAATGTATTAGATGTGTGAGAAATTATTGTCTTGTGTACACTGGAAGCTTCTTGTTATGCATAATAAAAATATTATTTCTGTTTTTTTCTTTTCAGGTAAATTTCTACGATTTATTTTCAAAGAGCGGCCGATTTCCAGGTCTGGTGTGGCAGAACGAGATCATCCGAATGCGGTGAGATTTTTTGTGTCGTAATTCTTAGATACTTGAAATTGTAGGGTTGGGCAATATTTAAAGAAAAATTGAATGTGAAATTGAAGTGTGTGAATAATGATAAAATAAAAGAAAGTTATAATTTGTGCCTTATATCTGTTTGTTTAATATTACACTTGAGTAAAGATATAAGTTAAAGAAATACTTTTAATAAAAATCGTTTATAAAAAAAATATAGTTTCAAGAGTAAGATTTTTCAGCTTCAGTATCATTTACATATTCAGTTACCATCTGGAATTGTAGTTCATCAAAGAGTGTATGAGTAAATTTATTTAGTTTCAAGCTTATTTCTATGTAATGACTTGAAACATTTACATACACTGTCGATATTTGTTTTCAGTAAAAACAAATATTGTTCCGGCCATTGTTCAAGATTTCTCTTGTATAGTTTACGACGATTTATGAGCAGCGTGTCCGTCTAGCGCCGCTCCGCGTCGTGTGTCCGCCCACGTCCTCCGGTCATACGCTGAAGGGCGTTTCCCTTTGAATACGTAATGGCGGGCACAGATTTCTCCGGGTGGCAACGGCTGGCCTGGTGACACAACAGGAAGAACTAGGCTCGGCGTAGTTGCGCCCCACGCAGTGACTTGCACGTTTGTGTATTAGGTTTATTCTGTGAACGTGATACGGGGCTTGAATGAGATCGTCCCGCCGCCCGCCCGCCCGCCCGCCTTCCGCTAATAAATGTATTTAGTGATGGATGGCAGCCTTCGGAACGCGCGAGGGACCGAGTACTGTTATTATGAAATCGACTTTCAAATTCCCTCCCCTCGCGCCGTAATTACATGATTTTTGTGCGCTCTCGAGGAGCAGACAAGTAAATGACGCGTGGTCGGCCGGCGCTGTTCGGGTCGCCCCACTGCCCCCCCCGTGCCCTTTGGCCCCCCACGGCCCGGCTGCTGCGTCGCGCACCGGAAGCGGAACCCGCGCGCCGCGCCGCGCCGCCCTCGGCCCTCCGTCGCCTCCCCGTCTCTCTTTCCATATGTTTCGTCAGGGCTGCCATCCCACCTCACAGCCTGAGGGGCAGAGCGTTCACGGAGAATCGAATGGCGTTGTATTAAGAAGAAAGTGTTTTGCTGGATCCTGTTATTTATTACGTTTTTTATTTGTTTACTGTTATCATCATTGCTATGCACCTCTTCTCCTTTAACTGTGTCCCTATCTTTTTTCTGGTATTGTTACCTGTGATCATTTATGTTCATGTTGTATATGGATCTTATTTCCGGTTATAAACTTGGGAATTCAATCTACATTACTTGTACGCCACTAATTAAAAACAAAGAACATACATTGATTACGAAGGAAGCAACATATGCCTCCAGAGAAACGAACGAATGGGTGGGAATGTAAGAACGCAAATCATTCAGGTCAAACAACCTACCAGAAATCCTTTTTCTCGCGTCCTTTTTCTTCCTTGGGGTTTCCCCTGCCCCGTCTTGTCTTCGTAAATATTTGGCCTCTCGCTTCTCAAGTCGTCATTTCATTGTCGATTTCCCTCCGTCGGGGCTCCCTTTGGCTTTCGGAGGAAGCGGGCGCTGCTCCCTGCGCGCCCGGTTGCAGGCGCTGGCGGCGGGAAGGGAGGGAAGGGCACAGCCAGCGGCGGAGAGGCAGGCTGGGGAGCGCGGGCCGGAAGCGGACCGCGCAGCATCCTGGGTGCTGCTGCTGCCACCGCAGCCGCTTCTCCACCGCCCCCTCCACCAGTGCTTCAACCACTATCACCACCACCACCACTCTGCCCTCTTCACCTCTGCCACTTCCGTTACTCCCATCTCCTCCGCCGACGACTTCCGTGTCGTCATTGTCAATCATCACTGCCGTATCCACCGCTCCCGCCTTCGCCCCGCCAGCCACCAGCTCCTCATCCACCATCTCTGCCAGGCACCACTAACGCCGCCCCGCTCCGCCCGGCCCCGCCCCTCTTCCGCCTCGCCACCCTTGCGCCCGCGTCCGCGCCCCGCTCATTCTCCCTCTGCCTCCCTCTGAGCGACAGCGCGGCGCTGGGTGGCGCGGAGGCGTCAGTGAATCATCGCCTCGGGCCATGATTGCCCCCCCTCGCCCCCCGCGGCGGCCGGAAAATTGCTTCCATAATCAGGCGGGAGGGGCGGTGGCGACCGGGGGGCGCGCCGAAATTTAAGGTTTCGTGGTCCGTAGTCGAAATACTCCGTGCAACGTCACTAGTATTCTTAATATATTCAGTAAATGCTACAATAAAAGCAATATTCTGACGTGTAGAATATAGAATAAAAATAACAATACATTTTTTAAATATATTATTTTAATAATATTTTATTAATGTTTATGCTTTAAAACAAAAAAATGCTCATAATTGAAAAAAGAATTCTTTTGTTTGATATGTTTACGTAGGGGCGGATTTGGATGACCCAAAACGTTGCCAAAAATGAGCAATAAAATGCTCTTAAATGCTTTACAAACGCCCTAAAAACAAACAAAAATGACGTAAAAAATTTATCAAAACCACTTCATATGAACATCTCAAGTTATTGGATATGTTACCGATGTAATCGAGGCATTTTCCTTTTGTTCAATTGATCTCAGCTCGCAAACATTTTTTTTTACTCTCATTTAAAATAAAATCTCTGCTTTTATTTGTCGCAAAATCAGCCGAACTGACAATGGCGCTGATGGGTGTCACAGGAACCTTAGCCTGTACTCATATCGACTGACAAGACATTAATGAGAGAAGAAATTGAATATTCTACTCAAATATTCTGAGGCGAACATTTGTTGAACCTCGTAAATATTGTTTGAAACAAGTATAATTGCAATGATATTACAATCTATAAAATCAGCGAAAAATACATTAAAAATGACTTAAAAAGGTAAACAATGAATTATTAGTCGAAATGGACGAAAAATGCAACAGCAAAAAAATTATAAAAATGCTTAATTTCATTTTGGCATAACTTAAAATGAATTTCTATACTAATCGGCATTGTTCTGAAGTGAAAAAAATGACATTTCATTAAAATTCGCCCCATAGAGATGACACATATAATTTTTTTTTTTTTTTTTTTTAATTTATTTCTACCTGCTCGGCATTTCTGCCTTTCATGGGTGTTCATTATACAATATTCTACACAGTAACATTTAGGGATGGACATCCGCATGCGTTTCCTCCTCTCTCAGGGGTCTGATGAAGCGTTGTACTTTGAGAAGAAACTGTGGATAACAGTTTTTGAAGTTATATGTGATAATTTTGAGGAGAGGGTGTAAGTGGGTGGAATTTTTGGAAAGTGGAAGATGGGTAGGTGATTTAAGGTGGACGAAGGGAGTCTTTAGGGAATCGTGATCTTATTCTTTTTGATGAACCATACGTTTTACCTAGCTTGAATATTGTTGTACTGCGCGATTGGGGAAGGGATGAGAAGAATTTATGAGTCATAAGATTTATATATTCGTTAATGGATGATATATTTAGTTCATTTTGGATTTGTATGTTGCTTATGAACCAAGGAGCTTTAATAATCTTTCTGAGAAATTTATTTTGTACTATTTCTATTTTATTTAGGTTTGTTTTTGCGGCGTTATTCCAGATCGCGCAGGCATATGTGAGGGTTGGTCTTATTATTGTTTTATAGATGATTAAGCCGCAGTCAGTGCTAAGTCCGGAATTTCTATTTATTATTGGATATAGTTTGGATATTTTTGCATAAGTTTTATCTGCTATAGATTTGATATGTTGTTTCCAGTTTAGTTTGGTGTCAAGTAGTACTCCTAAGTATTTTGCTGGTGTATTTCCACTCATCCATTCTATATTTGTGTTTTGGAAGCTGAGGAGGGGTGGTTGAGGAAGTTTGCGGAGTGTGAATATTTTTGCTTGAGTTATTCACACTCAACATATCATTCAACTATCATATCAACTATCTCACACTCTTCATATCAACTATCTCACACATATAATTTTATCTCCATTTTGGCTAAATGGGAAAAGTCAGGGCAACGATAATGATGGTGGGAAACCCTGTTGATTCGTCAGGCGCCAATAAATGGCAGCCGGCAGGGGGCCGGGCAAAACCGCAAGGCAGCCCCGACCAAAAAGAAAAAGAAACCTATTTATCCGCATATCACGATGTGTAGGTTAATCATAATTGCTGTGAATGAAGATGAGAATGAAACCACGTCAACGATTGTGGGGGCACATCAACGACGCTTGATGTGCCAATGGCATTTTAAGGATAGGGCCGAGGAATGCCTGGGAATGGACCGCTAGAGCGTTTTATGAAGAATCCCTTCCCGAATGTGCCCCTTGCTTCCTGCCCCCGCGCCCTCTCCGGCACCCTCTGGCGTCGCCTTCGCCCTCGCCCTCGCCCTCGCCCTCGCCCGCGCCTGCGCGCTCGTGCTCATTGCTCCGGAAATGAGTTCTTATAACTTACTTACGCTGCCCACTCCCTTACCCGCCCCTGCCCTGTGCGTGTGTGGAAGGGCCTTGTTGCTTCTCGTGTGAGGCACCTTGTTGTCCGAACAGTTTTGCTTGACTCGTGCCTCGCCTGCCGCGGAGGTCTTGTAAACCTGCGTTGCTTGATATACTGCAGCTGCAAACATTTATTCTGTACTTGAGAAATTTCGGTCGGCATCTGGGAAAGTGCGCCCACGCATTGTTCCTGTTTGTGTACTGTCAGTAGTAGGTTCTGTTCACAGTTATGATTCAATGTGTCTCAGAGTATTTGCTTTACTTGAGAATAATTTATTGTTGTGCTGAACAGCTCATAAATAATTATATTTATCATGTCCATGGCCACACGAGTGTAAAGGAAATACCTTTAGTGCCGAGATTTAAACAAGTTGCATAGTTGTTTCTTTCAAGTATGTTTATCATTTGTCACGTAGAACGGATACATTTTTAGATGTACTTAAGCAAACTGCAGTATTTGTCAAGAAGCAAGACATCTAGAGAGATGAATCATCATAAAGAGTTGCAGAATGAAATATTTTCGTAATTGCTTAAAATGCGATGGAATCGTTATAAATGTTGCTTGTGTTGCTAAGGAGGTCTTCGTTTGTAAAAGCTATAATTAGACAGATCAGTTTCTTTCCGAGTCTAAACATAAGCTTCTCGGGAAAGGAATGTGTTTCAGAAACAAGCTCAAACCTGAGCTATTTTCTTTACCTGAGATTGGGATTTGAGTGGGGCGTGTGTTCCGTTACAGCCGGTACCTGGCTTTTGTGGTAGCGAGAGCGCCAGTTCCCCGGCGCTGACAGGTGAAAGCGTCGCGTCTCCCGGTGGCAGATATTCGACAAAGTAGTCCCGAATCCGCTGCAAGCCGGTCACTCAGGGCAGGGTTCGCGCTGCTTACGGAGCAACGACCCGGGGGACGAGAGAAGAGCAAACCTCCCCCTCCCCATCCCACCCGAAAAAGGGAACGCGCCCCACAAAATGCCCCCGCCATTCCCCGTGTCGGATTGGGACGAGCTTTGGACCTCCAGGGAAATTTACAGCGCCCCGCCATCTGAAAAATAACAGCGGTGCGGGAAAATATTTGTTTAGAGCATACCGCGCGACGCGGGGCCCCGGGTGGAGGGCGGCTGTTAGCGGGCGCTCCTGCCATATTAATAAAGCGTCCTCTTGAATTAAGGCGACGCGCCTAACGCGCATGCACCCGCGTGTCACAGTTAGTGACGGTTCGATGCGGATTATGGGGGAGATGAGTGCTTGCATTATCTTCGCTTGCTTGGGTACGAGAAACAAAATGTGTGTTTCGGAGGAATACGCGATGACAGTTTGACAATAATCTGACGTACAAAACAGGAACTTCACTGTCTCATATGAGAAGTTGGAAGGTCCTGAAGGGAGGGTTTTTAAATTACATAATGTAAATTTTCATTTCCCATGGATTCATCTTTGGTCGTATTTCTGAAATAAAAGTTGGAACATTTCTTGAATGCCATACGAAATTAAGTTAATTTTATAAGTTTTTGTGGGATGTAGAACCAGATCCATCGAAATGTTTTTCTTTGGTCTTTGTGATTAGTACACACAAATTATGGTTTCGTACACCATATTATGTTGGCATGTTTCAAAACATGCCGTACCTTCATTTGAAAATGAAAATGTTGAATCAGATCCAGCCTAAATTAACAAAAAGATGGAACATCGAAACAGCAACAGTCATTTTTAGTAAGGAGGAGGTTCGAAATGTAACTAACTTCAACATTAATTAACATTTTCTATGTTAAACTTATTCCGGTCCATGCGTTTAAAAACAATGGATAGTTAAGAATTTTGAGATTCAGGTAACCACGACACTCTCAGCATTACCCCGGCGGAACGAGTGGACACTATTGTTTGGCGCATTTGATGGCATAATCTTGGCGTGAAGAGCCTCGACACGGGAATATTCTTGTAGGCAAAAGGGGCACGCTCCAGTGAAGTCCATAGGAATGTGTTGGACATGTTTCATTTTGATTGTGTAGGCCGTCGGAGATCCTGCTGGGAGCCAAGTTGCTAAACCGCGTCCGGAAGACCAGTTTCCCCTGCAAAAAAACACCCATAGCCGTTGCCGATGAGGCGGCAATTCGAAAAAAAAATTTAGTATTTACCAACGAACTTAAACAAGGGAGTTCCGATGAAAAATTGAAATATCTCGTGCGCCTTTACCCATAGTCTCAACAGATGCTGATCCAGAACATGACTAAAGGGAGGAAAAAAGTAAATATTAATTAGTTTCATTTGCAATTATTGTAATATATTGTGTGTAATATATAAATACTGAATAACAAAATATGAATCATAATTTTAATAATTTATTTTAAATGTTACACTCATGGTACAAAATCTGAGGGCGAAGCTAGTCTTCTGAAGCCTAGGGAAGCGCCCCTACAAACGTATTTCTAGATCCAAGAAAATGATGCATCTTGCTACGAAGTTTTATGAATCATGAACAATATTTCTTTCAATTTGTGTCTCGTTGAGGAAAATGTGTTCGGAGACTTACTTCAATGGTGAAAGGTAGAAGAAAAATCTAAGGATTTTGTGAATAATTTCTTTCTCATGTATCCAGAAGATATTTGCAAGAAAAAAAGTGCTGTTTTTTCCACAGTTGTTTACCAAAGGGGAAACAAATAGTGGAGATGTCATCTAATCTACGATCAAAGACATTTATGTAGCGCTGTAAAATGTTTCTCGATATTTGAAATTGAAAGGACTTGTTTTAAAAAATAAAACTTTTCAAGGTTTGTACTTTTGAATACTAAAAATATACTTTAGTTATAAATATTCCTGAATCTTCTTTCAGTGGTGCAGTCGCCCTTGTATTCAAACTTGGCACTGAAAGTTTTACGAATAAATAACGCAAGACGAATGAAAAAGAAAACAATAAATACTTTTCCAAGAATGTTCGAAACACTTTCCAAAACACACCGCTGAAGAAGTACAATTATTTATCTCTTAGGTGCCGGCGACTTGCGAGTCGTGACAGTCTAACCCCAGTTCTGAACGCAAACGCGGGAAATGTTTCATTCAAGAGCAGCGTTTGTTTCGCTTCGTTAAGAATGCGTGAAAACGGCAACGGCAAAGGCGGTGGCGTAGAGGTGGAGAGGGAGGCGTTGGCGAAGGCGAAGGCGGTGGCGGTGGCGGTAGCCGTAGCGGTAAGGGAGAGGGAGGCGGGTCGGAGGCGAAGGCGGCGGCGGAGGAGTCTGTGAGGGTGACGGTGGAGGGGGAGTGTCGGAGGTGGCGGCGGCAGTTATAGAGGAGATGGAGGCGGCGAAGTCGTAAGCGTCGCGCGCGGGGCCCGCGGCTGCCAACCTGCGTCGCCACCGGCCCCCTCCTGCGCCCCGCGTGCCGCCCTCCCGAGATGAATCGGCGGAAATGAAACGCTCGTTGTGCCCAAGCGCCCTCCAGAGGTGAAAAGGAATTACCATTTAAAAGCGGCGGCCGTTCTATTTTGCCGCGGCGTCGCGGCGGGTGCGGCGGTGGCGTTGGAGGCGGTGGGGTTGGGGGTGAGGGTGGCGGTGGCGACGGGTGCGGTTGTGGCTCAGCGGGCGGCGGCGGCGGCTAGAGAATGCGGTAAGAGAATGGAAGCGTGCAAAGGGCGTCTGTCGCGTGGGGGAAGAGGGGGCATGTGGGAGGAAAGGCTAGCGGAGACAAAATACAGTGGAAGTAGGTAAGACGTTGGGCGAGATGGCAACGGATGTGGCCGAACGAGGAAAGCGTACAAATGGATCTCGAACGTGTTTTGGGCGCGAGAGAAACTGTTCTGCAGGTGTATCGAGACAAAAAAGCGGAGAAGTGGTCCAAACGTTTTATCATTAACATATTCAAAAACACATTTCTTACAGTTTAAAAAAAAATTAATAATATTCAGTAGAGAAAAGTAATTGTACACAAACTATTGCATTCAAGAGTGTTGACTACAAAACTAGTAACTGAGTAACATAGTTTAATGCAAAGTAAAATTTTTGAATGAACCTGAGCTATGTTGGAAACTGTCGGTCGAGGAACTTTTATTTTATAAAATATTGGTGTTTAACAGGATAATTTATGATGGAGAGCTGCACCTGGGGCGGAAGACGTAATGCAATTACGAGGGGTAGTGTGACCAGGGAGGTGCGCGAAATAGAAGCGGGGCGGGCGAAGAGGGCGCGGCAGGAGGCGTGCGAGGGGAGGGGAGATTACGCTGAAGGAAGCCTGGCCAGCTGGCCCTGCGCTCGCTACGCCGCTAATCGGCCTCGTCAGGTGCCGTCTGGCCCACAGCTGTTGCCTCCGCCCGCCCGCCGTCCACCGCCCTCCGTGCGCAGCGCTTCAGGCGGCGGCAGCGCGAGTTGCATCCTCGAGTGCCGACCAACGACGGTCTCAGTATTTGCTGGCTGTGCGTCGAAGGCTGCCTGTGGAGGGCCACACTCCCAATACATTTCACCACAGGAAATGCAGATTAGCCTTTTATAGTATTTAGTGTAAATTCGATGCGGATTCGATGATGTAATAGTTAGCGTATCGGGCTGTTGTACCCAAGTATGCGGGTTCACACCCAATCGAATTCGTGGATTCTTAAGAGCGAAAAAATCCTTCGTACGCCTTCCTTCGAAGGGGAAGTAAAGCCGGCTCTCCTATGATGTAGATTTACTGCAAGTAAAATAAGCGTGAAGCCCTAAAGAAACCTCTGAGCTAAATTAAAATTGCCTGTTTCATCGCCCGAGAAACACCTTGTTTCACAACTAGAGAAGCATTGGTTAGTGAAAGGGGTGTAGCGAAATTTGCGTGGTATATTATGGCACCGACAGATGGCCCGAGTAAATAAGGCATTAACTAACTAACTGAATTATATTGTGCGAATTCAAAGGTATTCCGGTTAGCTCTCAAGTCTTACACAAAGGTTCTTGCCCAGACGAAGTGCAGGATTTGTAGGGCTGAAAATATATCCTGTTCACCTTGTTTCAGAAGAGAAGCGAAGCAGTGTCTGAAGCTTATATTCAGACGTCGGTGTTTTCAAATACCTCTTTGTACCACTATGACTTGACCACTTGTTCGCGAATGTTCTAGATCACCGAAGTAACGAAAAGAGAGTGGTATTGAGATCGGAAACACTTTAATGTCTTTCAGTAGATTATCATAGTTTAATATCTTACAACCCGTAATACTTTATTTCCGGCCAATTACCGTGGCACTACACGTAAAATGGGAGGCGATTACTTGAAAATTCTGCATTCAAAAGCTACTAGTATGTCCTGAATTCATTGATAGAATTTAATAATTTGCATGATATTATTGTCGTAAGGAAATATAAAATTAACACTTAGAGAAGAAGGTCTAGCTAGAACAAAGGAGAAAATAAGTCAGTGAATGTAGCATTACTAATTGAATTTGATTCTTTCAAATCCGTCTTAAATGTCTTGAAAATGCTTTGCATTTTGCTTTTCTTATTTTGAAGACATCTGTTTTTCTAACAACTGTTTTGAACAAATCATTGGTGTCGGTTATCGATCTTGAAATTAACTCCAATTCATAATAATGCTTTACGCAAAATGCAGTTGCTATTTACAAATTTGATATGGAGTTTCGTGTCAAGAATGGTCGTTCGAATTGTGGCAGAGGGATAATAAGGAATAGTCAAGAGGGGCTCGATCCCTGCTCTTTATTGAAAGAAGGCCAGGTGTGCGGAAGTATGCGACCTGAAAGAATTCTTAAGGCAGCAAAAACGCACCGAGGCGTATGGATTCAAAGGAAAGAAGCAGACAAAAACATCCAAGTTAGAGCAACATAATGGGCGAAAGTGCATTGTTCTTACAAATCATTGTTTTATACTCACCCTGTATGTGTTGTACTGAACATTGAAATGTATTATTCTCCAGAGTTTATTAAAATATTTTGAATGCGATAGGTTAACATGTATTTAAAGTAAAAATTTCGATATGTACATTTATTTAAAGAAACATGTATTTAAAGTAAAATGAGATAACTCGTGTTTAGAGTTTTGAGGGTGCGATACACAGAAATATTTTATGATACGAGGTTTTTGAAGCTTGAATTGTGTGAGGAAATAAGTAGAATTTTGTTTGACTTGCAAAATGTGAAAAATGTAACAACAAAAAATAAGGATAGATTTTTCAGTTTCGCATTACTATTTCTAAAGTACTTTAAATTTTAAAGCTCTGTGATGAAGAAATACGTCCATATCATTTCTTCATTTTCATACACTGACATACTTCTTTTAACACTTGATATTCAATTGAGTGTTTTAACATTGAAATGTCAATGTGGATGAGTATGAATTTTCATTTAAATCTTATATTAATAATCGCATAAATTATTTCTTACACCCATATTGTGAAGAGTATTTAGAATCTAGAATTATTTACAAAACTGCTTTTCGTAGCGAGTTCGATCTTGGGGGAAACTTGGTGATACGCGTTTCGTTGCCACTATAGTACTACACTGAAGATATCGAGAGGATAATTTAGATCACATAATGGATCGTAGTACAATGAAAAGTATGGGCCGATGTAACGTACAGAAGCGAGCGCGCTAACGACCAGGTCGAGAGCTATGTGTGCTTTGGACGAACAGCCGGGGGCCTCCGGCGCGGCCCCGTTCGCCTCCGCCCCCGCCGCCGTCGAGGCCGCCACAGCCCCGCTATCGCCGCAAATTAAAAGGAGCTCCCCTAATAAATGGGCGCCTCCTTGTGGAGATAGCCTCCACGCAGGTAGTGATGGGACGGCGAGAGGACAGTGAAAGTGGGGACAGGGGGTGGCAGCGGCGATGGCTGGAGGTGAGTGGCGGCGGCGCGGGGACGGCAGGGGCAGCGGTGTGAGCAGAGGCGGGGCGGGGGTGGTGTCTGCCCCACAGGAAGTTCTCAACGGAGGCGCGCGCCCGAGCAGCGCAGCCAGCGCGGCGACTCGTCGGCTTCCGACGCCAGGGGGGGGGGGGGGGGGGAGAGGCCCTCACTTAACGACCGCCCACACGTGTTGGGGAGGCCGCTTCCTATCTCCCATCTGCCGAACGAAGGTCGAGGACCGACAAAATTACGTGTTACCAGCAAACCTGGATAACGTTATCGTTGAAGACATTTTGCAAGTCTATTAGTCCATTTCCATGAATTTTGAAAGATATTTTTAGCGCGTTCCTGGTGAATAGAAAGAATTAAGATATTAAGTGACTATTTTTTATTCTTTTTGAGCAGTGATAAACTGTAGCCAATTTGAAGTTACCGTTATTAAAATGCTAATTTATTCGTAACAGTAAATATTTGTACCTACGATAACGATGACCTACTTTTGCGATGTTTTTTCACCCTTAAAAAATCGCATAATTACGACAAAAGAACATTTAACACTGTGAGCATATGGATTTTCATCTCTATGTACCTTTTTTTTTAATAATAGTATCATCATGAGTGCGTAGCGTCAGATTACAGCGTACATATTTGTTCTTAAACATTTTCCCTTTTCTCTCAGCTCTATTATTTCCACTGGGCGACACCAATCTTTGTGTATCTTTCCCAATTCCGTGTTCGTTTAATCGCGAAATTGGCTTGCGGCCTGCGCCTCTCACTTTGTGGCTTTGTGCCAGGCGCCCCGCTGACTAATCAGGGGGCGGCGGCTGTTGGCCGCAGTGTTTCTGCGGGCGAGCGCGCGGGCCCCGCCTCCTAAACGGCGGGTGGGCGGGGCGCCTTTCTTGGGACGCGGCGTGTTGTGATCTGCGTGACAGCGCTAATGTGCTGGTCGCTGATGCGCCTACCTGCGACGCTCCCTCTCCGCCAGAGGCCGGGAGCGTGGTCGCGAGGCAGGCCGGCGGCTTAGGGCCCAAATCCCCTCCCCGCGCCCCTCCCCCGCGCCGAGAAAATCTCTCCAGGCGGCCGAGAGGGTGACAATCGCCAGCACTCGAGTGGAGGAGCCGGAGGCGCCGCTGCGCCCCGCCCCGCCCCGCCCCGCCCCGCCCTGCCCCGCCGGCCCAGACAGCTGTGGCCAAGTTATCGTTTATTCTTCGATTATCGCTCCCCCTCCGGGCACTTTTCGGATGAAATAGTGTGGAAAGTCGGCGCTGTGTTTACCGATTTCCACGCATCCCTTCGCTCTCTTGTGAGCTCGTTCTCGAGGGGAGGTGTCTTTGTGTCTCTGTTTTCGTATGTCATTCGGGCGCCTATTCGCTTCTTCCGTCGCAGGAATGTGCTCATAGAAATTCTATTTATGCGTCGGTCTCGTGACGTACCATTCTCGCGTGTTTAAGGCAGTGTCTGGAGGTCGAAAGAACTGTTTTCATTGTCATGCTTATCACGTGTCCTGCCGTATTTGCCTAGCAATTGCGCTTTCTAAGAACATGTCTCTCATGGGTACCTAAGCATGCTATTCATATCCAATTGCTTTCCATTTTGAAGATAATGATGTGAATTAGTCGGACGGATACGTTATCATTTGGGAAAATCAACTGCTACCTGAGAACATAGAAACATTTTGTATAAGTTAATCGTTTCAATTTACATATTATTTTGTTATAATATTTGAAGCAATGTATTGTGAAATAATACTTTGATGAAAGAATATTGTAATGAATTTGATGAGAATTGAATAATTATAGCAGGTATAATTAAAATAATTTCTACATCAAAAATTAGGAAAAATGACTGCAATTAGGAAGAATCGTAAATAGAATGGTAAGCATGCAGATCTTTTTGCGTCGAATCCACATTCAAATGGCGACGTTTTTTCTCGATCTAATAGGTTTTTTATTACTCATGAGTAGTACTCATGACAATTACTCATGAGTAATAATTGGAAATAATTTTACCCACATTTAGTTCAGTCAATATTCTTTCATCAAAGTATTACAAAGTGAAACATTGGAAGGAGATAATATTTGTTTCTACATGTTCTAAAATATTATGTTTACATAAATAAAATTCATTATTTTACAGCTTTTCGAAATGGAAATTATTTATAATTAGACCAACCAGTTATTAATTGATTTTTGATTTAACAAATCTGCAGACGTACGCGTACGTGGTATTGTACGGAAGTGAACAAATTTTGCCTGAAATTTCTTGCTAACAAATATTGCAAAATGCTCGCTCTGCCTTTTTTTTAAGTAATTCAACTCAATACACTGAGAGGAAAAAGTAGGTTGGGATTGTGGAGCTCAGGAAACGTACGAGTACGTGGTACTTCTGGGGCTCTGGGCCCGAAGGCGCCGCGCATCCTGCGCGACACCGGCCGTGAGGCAAACAGTGACGCGCATCGGTCCCACCTCCGGAAAGGTCCGAAGCGCGTCGCCTTCTCCTTCCGCGCGCTGCCTCACGACACGCTTGCTGCCTTGTGCGAGCGAGCGGAGGCAGCCGAGCGTGAGGGGGAAGACTTGCCATCGGCCGAGGGACGCGCGGGGAACGCGACGCCGCGCCCCACCTGCCACGCCTCCCAATGGGCCCGAGCGCCACGGACACTTTGAGTCAAGTCAGTGCCGTGGCGAACAGTGAGTGTAGTGAAGTGAAGTGTGAATGAATGGGAAGAATGAATGGTTATGTATATAATGAAAATAGTATGAATGATGTGTGAATGTAGAAAAAATAATAATAATGTTCCAATACATAAAACAATTTACGTAGAATAAATAAATAGAATTACAATAATGATTTTAGTGTAAGTTAGAAATGCCAAAGTGCAATTAAGATAACTTTAAGTCTAGATTGTAAGTTAGTTGTAAGAAAAAGCCCCGCCTGTAGCTGCTTAAGCCGCAAGGCAGCAGCGTAATCTAAAAATATTTATGATAATAAATTCCCCTCCTTCACAGGGTTACTGTGGAGGGGACAAAAGAAAAAGGTACTTCTTCCTCAGATGCCACGCTCAAAACTAGGCTTTGACTTTCTAAAACAACAACACAAACAACAACAAAAGAAAAAACAAAATATTTTGGGAATGAACAAAATCATGAGGGTAGGTCAATAAGGCTCTTTTGTACAGTGCCAACGCTTCGTCGATTTATTTGATCAGCTTCAGGTCTATAAAACAAAAGATTTATACAAAATATTAAGTAGAAATGTAATTAACAGATATTTCGAAATTACTAGTTACATGCGAAAAACAAACAAATTAATGAAATAAATAAATAAGTAAATAATAATTTTGCACCTCTTTGAAATGGAACGTAGCCAGACCTGGGGCCGAGGAGCACCCTTGGCCTGGAGTGCTCGAGCGGTCAGCGCCGGGCGCGCGGGCACCTGAGGAGGCAGGGCGTGGCCGCGCGGCGCAGCGCACCGTTACCCATCAGTCATCCGAAGGCGGCGGACGCCTCTTCTGAGAAAAGCGCGCGCCGGGCGAGGCGGCCGGAAAAGGCGTCTTGATTTACTGCCACCGAGCTCGGCCGCCGCAGCCACTGACACCGCCACCTCCCCCGCCGCGCCTTAACCCATCAACCTGCACAGCGTCAAAGAGCCAACCACCACGGTTTATGGTCTGGTTTCTCCTAAAATTACTTCGGCGCCACCGCCTCTGAAGTACCTGGCAACCGGGTTCTTCAAATATTTTTGAGGAGATATTTGGGATTTTCTACCTTTTTTCCTCCCACTTCGGGCGTTCCGAATACAAGTGCGTTGATGATAGGTTCAGTGCAGAACTGTTCGAAGAGAGCAGATTGGCTGTTCAAAACGTGATAATCACGTGGCAGCTTTTGTGATATACTTATCCGTATGTGCTTTTATCTCATTGCAATGAGGTACTTGCGATGAGGCAATCGTTTAAAATCTTCTTAAATTGCTATCCCTGACTAAGAAACAAATAACTAATGCAGTTCAAATATTATAAAGTTTTATTATCAGAATGTCTTGTATCCAGAAGTAAATGTTAATTTTTCTTCTATAATATTTAGTATTTTGTTATCTTTATTTAGTCTTTTGAAAGCTTTAACTACATTACTTATGTCAAAAAGTAGTAGGCATGAAACTGGTAGACAAACACTATATTTTAAAGCAATGTAAAACATACGGCACTAAATTATGCTCAAGTTTTCTGTTTATTTCTTTGTATTACGTGAAGAGTCCTAAATACTCTTATTTTTCTCAAAGAAAACTGCTTTGATATATGTTATGAGAGAAGAATACCCAGTGATTTGAACATATTTTTAGTTTAAATAGGTTGAATAAAGGATGGCGGCGAGCAAGTCTAGACTTGTCTCTGGAGATTCTCTTCTGGAATCCTTGGAATGTCGGTTTGGGTTAACCACAGAATTCGTTGATGGGAGTTGCCGTCCTTCAGGAATTCTACTTTAGAGCGGAAACTGGTCGACCCCATAATTTTTGTTTAATAGTGGAGAATCTCCTCTTACATCATGATCAAAATTTATACCTTGCATTGCAGTCTATTAATGAATAAATTGGTATTTTTTTGTAACAATAATACATTTTTAAATAATTCAAATCTTTTTTCGACAGTAATATTTTCACAGTAAGTCATAGTTTTCTATTTGAGATTGAATGCGCTGTTCACATTTCAAGAATGAAGTTATAAATCCTTGTCTTAGAATGAATTGATGATTACTTTCTGACCAATATACTTGACATTTTGTTGGCAAATCTTCATTTCGTTCACTTGGGTAGCGTTTCAAATATTCAGGCTACTGCCATTTTTAGTGCTTTTATATATGAATGAAAGAAAGTGAATAGATCTTGTACTTTACTTCAAAGTGAAGTGTGAATTTATTTTATTTCAAATTTGACTTTGAATTATAATCTCTCGGACTCAAGGCGCAGGAAATTTACCGCATGTGTATTGGAAATATGTATGGTTACTTTGCGCAAACGCTGCACGTTATTTAAGGCCATTCATTAGTCGCGTATACACTTCTATAAATTACATGTTGTGTGAAGTATCTTAAGAAGCTGTTGTCTGCTGTAGCAGGTTGAAAACATTTCTTCGATTTTGACGTGAAGCATTGCAATTGAGGCAAATCCTATTTTGAAACTTGGAAGGTTATCCTACAGTTAGAAACAGAGACATAATTTGCAAGAGGTAACGAAAAAAATGGTAGTCCGACCTTGAATCACTATTGCTCTCCTTTCTTGATACTTTCCACGTAAGAGAACACAACTCATTCCTACGTGAGTGTATGTGAATGAACAAGTCTTACAGTTAACTTACTACTGTTGGCCAAGTGCGGAATTCCAATGAGTAAACTTGATTGAGACAAATACGCGCAACTGGCTTCTTTGGCCGAGACGCACAAAGCGCCCGCTGCCCCACCGGACTGCCAGTAAGTAAAACGCAGCTCGTAACTTGTCGCCGTACAAGGCGTAGGTTAGGAAATAATTAACGATTAGTATAATTTGGATGAGGGGTGCGGAGCTGAGCGGGGCGGCGGAAGAAGTGGGACGACGGCGGCGGCGGCGGCGGCGTCTTCATTAAGAGGCCAGGCGGGGCGTCGCCATCGTCTTTCGACATCCGGCGGCGCGTGCTCTGCGTGGTGATTGGAGGGGCGGTGGCGGAGGCGGAGGCGGAGGCGGGCGCCGCTGACCGGCGGGTGGGCGGGCGAGCGGGCGGGCGGGCGGGCGTCCCGCATTCCGCGAGCGATTAGCGCCGGCGAGCGCGCATCGCAGCCAGGCGACGCTACTCGCCGGCTGGACCTCTTCGTTTTTTCAATAATCCCTTCCACAGTGCTCCCGTGGAGACGAAAATTGATTAAATCCCTTTTGGGCCTTGTGCCACTGCCTTGCAGCTTGACGAGCTAGAAGTAGAGGTGTCCTAAATAAAGGAGCTAAAACTAACTTTTAGCGTGATCTCATTGTACGTATTAAAAAGTGTCCTCTTTGAGTGTAGCTAAATTGAAGCTAAAAAAAAACAACAACAACAAAAATTTAACACTGATTGATAATTCTCTTTTTTGGATGAGTTATGATTTTTTTCTTGTTTCCCTTTACACAAATTTACATTTGCTTCGACCGACAACGGCTTGTCCTTCCCATGCGTATCCTACATGGGTTGACGTGACCACTTTTCTGCACTCGCCATGCTCCGTTCAATGTTTTCTTTTCATTCTTGAACTGCATTTTCGTATTTTTATTTACTATGTAATCTCTCTCTCTCTCTCTCTCTCTCTCTCTCTCTCTCTCTCTCTCTCTCAGTATATTCTTTGTAACAAAAAACGTCATCTAGAATGGATGAATTTAAGTGTGGTTTGCTTGTCTTCTATATATTGACACATTCTCAAAATTAAATGAAAGTTCTATAGCCAACGTACTTGGTCCCGTGACTATCATGATAAAGATGTTTCATTGTATTATCTGTTCGTAGCAGATGCTTAGTACGTGCTACTACTTAGCATGTGTCTGATATCTTGAGTTCCCTATTGCTATGCCCTAAGCGCACATGTATAGGCGTTTTAAACATCTCGTCCAGAAAACCCATCTTACCGCTTTAATTTTGTGCACGGTGTATATTTTGCCTTTCTTGCCTTCCTCTTCTTTTTCAAATTATTTTGTACTATTCGTTTATATTGTATTATTAATTACCATACGTAATCCTCAATGCAATTTGAAATAAACAATTGAGTAACAATTAGTACATTCTTTCTTCAAGTCAGTTTCAACTCTTTGTATTAAAATTCAAGATATTTCACTGTGTACATTTTATTCTTGACACGCAGTTCAGTATGTTTAGGCTGCAGTTCATTGTTTCATGTCTCACGTTCCTTAACGTCATCTCATTTCCGGTGCACTTTGTTAGCGTCCTAAGATTGTGTGCGTTGAGCCCCTTGCGTCTCATTCCATCTTCCCAACACGCAAGTTCTCTGAGTCACATATTTATCGTTAAACTTTTCTCGCTCCATACTCAAAAAATAGTGCAGTTTATCTTTTTCTAAGCCGCAAACAGCATTTCTCACTTGATTCTTGTATCATACCCACAAATGATGTTCCGAATACTATAAAAAGCTTTCATATTCAATGAACCGTGTCTTTCGCCCTGTTTTCTATCTATAGCTTTCGATCGTGTGCAGAGAATCATATTTCCTTCGAGTTCGAACCTTATCGCTCCATCAGCTGTCCATTTTGGGTGCATTGGATGTGGAATCGCCCCGTCCTCCGGGGGTCCTCGGGGCGTTGGCTCCCCTCGCGGCGCCCCCGCCTGTGTGTGGCGGCCGAGGGGCGGGCGCCGGCCCTCGCAGGCGCAGCCTCGAGTTCCCAGCGGCAGTCGCCCGAAATGGGGAAAGCAAACTGAAGGGGCGTGGTGAGAACAGAAGCACGGGGGAAGAGGACGAGAGGAATATGTGCCGGAGGTTACTCGTCTTGTTCTCACGGAATGTCTCAGAGCTCCTCTAATACGATTACGAAGATACTTGGACGTGTTTGTATATTCTTTGTCCGTTGTCCTTTTGCCCGTTTAATGTTACGGAGGAATGTAAGTTTCTTGTTTTATTAACTGTCACGTCACGTGCAATCGTCGGACGCACCATTCATTCAAATACAGCCAGTTACGACGTGTGAAAAGCATGATATTACACTACGGATACAATGGGGCGTAAATATTAAAAACTGTTGCTAAGCGAAAACTTAACAGTGTGCATTGAAAGGAAACCACAATTTTAACTTATTAGGCGTCCGCGGAGGCAAAAGTAAATGAACATGTGTGTGTTTAGTATTTGGCAACAGCTTAGTCACGGCAATTACGCGCCCCCATTCGTCAGGCTGTCATTCTGCAGCGATGACTGGGCCGCGGCTGTCGCACGGAATCCCTCTGCGCGGCGGGCACGGGCGGAGCGGCCGGGCGCCAGCGCTCGCCACGTCTCCGCCGCCGCCGCCGCGGGCGATGGCGCGTCGCGTGCCTCATTTGTCTGCGTCGGGCGGGCGTTTAGGCGTCCGCTGGGACGCGGCGCCCCGCCCCTGCGCCTCCGCAGCTTCTCGGCGCTCTTGCCACGTCGCCGCTGAGCGACGCGCGACGCTCCGCTCGCGCCTCTGCCGCCAGAATTTCTAACTGCGGACTTTTCAGGACGCACTGTCGTATTTGTTTGCAAAGACACTTAATAAATTATAATGAACAAAAGTGGATGAAAATGGTGAAGGCGAAAAATATATTGTAATTTGGGATACTTCTGTGAATATTTCTTAAACGATATTCTTCGATCAATATTCAATTCCGAAAGCTTTTAGAATACAAACGTGTCGAAAATGCGAAGTATATAGTAGCAATCGGGTGGCGATTTTCCGAAGAATAAACATTGTGAATTTGTTTTGGTCAGTATTACTCTTTCAGTTAATTATAAACGGTCATTTTCCCGAAGAGATTGGGATAAAAGTTCTCTTTTTATATTATCAACCGCAAAGTATTTAATTATAAAGTAAGGTCTGTAATACCTATGTTGAGAATGTACGTGTCCTACAGTCCCGCATTCAAACGAAATACTTTTTTTTAAATTGAAGTCATCCATTTTTTCACGTATTCTAAATAATTTTTATTGGACAATCTACTATCATGAAATAACGTTTTGACAATGTTGGGAAGGTTAAGTTTTTGTCGGAGGGTAATTACAACCGCCGGTAATAATTTGCGATATTTTAAAACGATATTCATACGTATGTACTTTATTAAATTGCCAAAAGTATGTAACCGAATTACATTAAACTGAAAAACACTTTTAAGGCAGGTTCGTCGTCTGCTACGGCGTCGAAGTCACTAGAAGTCGTGGGACCTCTCAGCTTTCACCGCTCTCGGCTTGTGCGTCGGCGCCCGGGCCCGCCTCGCGCCTTTCCGTTCACCTGTCGCCCACGGCCGCTGTCGGCAGCTGCGGTCCCGTACCAACGCACATGGCGTTGCCTGCGATCCCCGACCTTCTGGAGATGGCTTTTGCACTGGTCTAAATATGCGGTATAACCGTTAAACAGTTTTGCTTGACTACATTGCAGATTAAAACGGTTTGGTTCCCTTGTAAGCGGCTTCTTCTTGCAGTCCTCAGTAGTTAGCGTTCTTGTGTTGAGGCCGAACCTACGATCACATAAGAAATGAAGTCTTCTGAATTGCAAATGAGTCGTTGTCAATGTGTTTGGCTTGGAGATACGATGACACCTGCTGTCGTCTTGCAGGGGGCTTTGAGTTTATGCAAACATTCTAGGCACAGTCGTCAACAATGGTTACATGTAACGCATACATTTGTAGGCAGCGTGTTGGACTTTCATGCAGTGCATGAGGTACATTAAATTTAATGTGCTGTGAGAAATAGTTCTAAATTTGTAATATCATTTTGTCAGATTCTCCATGTAAGACTTTAAAAGAAGCCACATTCTAATCAATTTGGAAACTTTCTCAATTGCTTGTTGTAATATTTCGTTTTCACAAATACCTCAAATCCAATTCACAAAAAAAAAACAACAAATGTTCATAGTACCTCGAATGGATGGCAGGCTGATCGTTTTATGTCGAAATTATGTTGAAAATTTTAATGTTTCATTCTACCGTGGCCCAGAAGTATCATTTACACATTTTAACTTACAAACAAAGGTGGAAGTTTATAAATTCTTGAGAGAATCCGGCCTTTAGGAAGACTGATTTGCTGTCACCTTATTGTAGCCAAAACATCCATTATATCTGTTAGGACCGTCAGATTCCGACCGAGTAGGCAGCCACTCCCTCCCCGGAGCCTGTCGCCTGGGCGGGCGAGGCGAGCGGGAAAGCAGGAGCGCGGCGGAGAAGAAAGGGCGCTGGGGGCGGGGAGCGGGACTCGGCGCCGGCTCGTCACACCGGTCACCGCAGCCTCCTCCGGCGGCGCCTACTGTGCCCGCTGCTCTATTGTCTCCGCCTCCGCCGCTCCTACTGCCTTGGGGAGCCTCTCTCTCTCGCTCTCCATCCCCGTGTGCTGCCGCCTGCTCGCGTCCGTCCCCGCCGCCGCCGCCGATGGCGGGTCGAGCGCGCGGGGGGTCCGCGGCTGAGGGGGACCAGGTAGGCGGCGGCGCGTATTTGTCACCCGGGCCCTAATGGGCGCGCCACTCCTGCATTCCGGCGTGAGGACTCAATCCGGCCTCTGGGCCCCGCCGGCGGCGCCCGGGCCCAGCGGCCGGCGCTATGCTCCAGCCTCTGGAGCGAGGTAAAAGCTGGAGGTGAAACGCTATCGAATTTTCTTGAGTTGGATTGAACCCAGTAAATAAGTGGATCCGATCCTTAAAGCCGTTCTCTTAAGTGTTACTGGAAAACACTTGATCGCGGTTTCCCTTCTCTAAGCACTCTACTTCCCTATATCTTTATTCAAGTCTTACTTTCGGATCTTACAAAATATAATTAAGCGGCCTTTTCCTTTCTTACCCTCTATAGTTTTGCAAATTTGTAATGAAAGTTGATGTTTTAAATTGATATACACTTATATTTAATTATTAAATAAAAACACTGTTGATTACTGGTTTTGAAACGGTGTTTAAGTTACATTTCATGAATGTTCTCTCATGCCAGATAAGAAATTCAGGTTATGAATTCCAAGGTGTTCCCCCCTTGTATCGTGCTTTGTATCTACATATTTGCTGACGTATCGTCGAGGCCCCTCTATAGAATACCTGGCGTAGGTGTTCCTCTCGGCAACAGTCTCGTGCATTCACGCGGACACAATCCCCACATACCAGCCGTCCCTTGTACAGGGCATCGTTCCGCCTCGTTTCTCATCCCGCATTGTGCGCTGCCCGAGAACTACCTGCACTTTCACTCCATCTTCCGGTTCCCTCTGAACGCCGGCGCCGCGATCCGCTTTTGTCGGGGGCGGCCGCTCTTCACTTCCACTCGGACCAAGGCCCTCCCCCCCCCCCTCCCCCTCCCCTCCACTCAAAGGCCCGCCCGCGCCCCACCTCTAGACTCTGGGGCGCCCCCGGTTGCCGAACGCCCCCGCACCGCTCCCGCCCCCTCTTCGATTTCTCCGTGTTTTCTTCCTCCATTTTCACCGTCGTCATCCCACCACTTTTCCATCATCCTCTTACGACTTTCTTTTGTTTTGTTGTATTTTTTGTTTTCAGTTTGTTATTCCTTCCGATTATTAATCTTTTCCAGCTCTTGTTCGTGTCCTACTCATTCGCCTCGTTGCTGTAATCCCAATATGTCTGTTGCCAGTGTCGGTTAAGTTCTTAATTTAATCTAAAAGATTTTCCTTTGTCATCTTGTCATCTGTTGCTTCTTTCTCCTCGTATAATCCGTGTAGTCTATCTACATCAGAGCTAACGCGTTAGCTTCTTTACCTGCCTTCTCCCTTGAATCATATTACGTTCCCTCATGAATACGTTTGTTGCTCATGCCCGATTCTACTTGGAACCATAACTTCCGTCGCCATTCATGGCAACTCCCATGCGCCTGTATCAAACCCCTCTCGCATCATTGCCGGTTCCCGTCTCTCGGCGGCACCCTCGCCCCCACCTGCGTGGAGGAGCCATAAGCCGCTTAACGCGCTCCTTCCGCCCTGTACGGCGCGGGGCGGCGTCGGGGCACGTGGCCGGGGCCAAGCGGCGCGCAGTGGACGAAACGGCACCAGAAGTCTGCGTCTCTTCCTTTCAATAGGCAAAACGTAAAATTTCTATCAATGCATTTGGTTATTTATGTGATGTGTAAATTTAACGAAAGGTCTAAGTATATTAATACAATAAATAATCTTTTTTCTTTAAATCTTGTTAACGATCAACGAGTATGTCTCGCATGTGACTCAAAATTCCAAAAGTCGTAAATGATTACTAAAGGAATATTGCATTGTTTCGTCCATTAATTAACAATTCCATCTAGAAAAGAACTTATCTTCATATTTATCTCCGATACATTACGAATTTTGAATTACTAGGCATTTTTTGAGTTTGTGGGATTTTTTAATGTTTTTTTCCGGGCGCAGTGTGCGGCGCATTCCTCCGGGCGCCAGCGGAGGCCGCGTCCCACGTCGCCGCCAGCCGGAGGGCAAACAAAGCGGCTGCGGCGGCCGCCCCGCCCCCGCCCCCGCCCCGCCCCTCTTCCTCACGCGCATTGTCGCCCGCGAGGCCTCCTGGACTCGTTCCCGGCACACGCCGCGGCGCCACTGTCGCTCACCGCCAACAAACTCGCCGCCGGTACCGCATTTGTATGCCTCCGAGTTCTTACTAATCCTGCGACACATCTCTTGTCCAGTACCACTAGTTATCTCCTGTGATCTTCTGAGTTACGGGAATGCATCCAAAGTAGATTTGAGTTGATTTTGGTTATTTTTTCAAATATCCCAACAGGGACGACTCTAAAACACAATTGTTACAATTCTACTATCCCAGTGCTAAATATAATTGTGTCAAGGTTTCCAGCGGTGCGCAGCCCCGGCTGAATAAGTTTCAGTCGCAATAAAACGGGAGCCTGCGTGACGAATTGGCGTGCTGCCATTCGATCCGCGGCCAGCGGTTTCCACGGATATACGGCTAGTGGGTGTTCTCGGTCAACGGAGGGCTCCCGTGTCGCCGCTGACGGACGGCTCCGCCAACGCCTTCCCCGCCTTCGTCCGGCACCTCGACGGCGGCGACCGCCACCTCCGCCTCGGGGTCCATTGTCGCCGCTCGCCGTCTGCCTGGGCCACCGCCCCGCCCCCGCCGCCGCCGCCGCCGCCGCCGCCGCCGCCGCCGCCGCCGCCGCCGGCGCGGCGCCTCCGTCACCGCCGACATTACGGGCAGTAACAGGCCGTAATGGCCGCTCGTGCGGGTTTTGTTGCCGGCGCCGCGTGAATGAAAGAACGCACTCCGCCGCCGCCGCCGCCCGTTTCCCCGCTGTTCCCTTTCTGTGACGGGGGGGGGGGGGGGGGGGGCGGAAAGCGTTCTGGGAACCGCCGTGAGTTTTGTGTGCGGATGTCGCCTGTGCCCGCTTGTATCGAAAGTGTGTTCACACAACGCGCAGATCGGGTGGAAACACAATGGCAGGGGAAGTGGTTATTTTTTTGGTAGCTTCTGAGTAGTCAAAGCGATTGGGATGGTTGCTTTGTGGGTTGTGGGCCCCGCCAATATGCGTCGAACATTCATCTCTCGAGTTCATTTATCTTCACGTTTTTATGTGCAGATGAGGTATTTTTCTAGGGGAACTAGCGGTAACGTTAGAAGGATATATGTCACGAAATGAATAAGCTGACGTAATGGTTGGGATTATGGGTACTTTATACTAATTGTGCTCAATACGATATATTATTATTAGTTCGTGATATTCATTCGTGGGCTGTGGGGCAATGCTACGGTACTGCTTGAGTATGAAGAGCTCGGCAAATAATATAAATAACAAACTAAAAATCGAATTAACGTAGTTACGTAAGTTAATGAATCTTTATTGCGTTATGCAGTATTTGTTTATGCTAAATATCACTTAAAAATAAAGCTTAACTTACTCCCTGAAAACTCTGGTTATATTTACTATTCTATTATTTATATTGAGTAATTATGATTAGTGTTAATAATAGTCTGGTAAACTGACTATTGTCTCCAGTGGCTGAAGTGAGAAATTGAATTATTATTTATTGAAACGCAATATTAACTTCATACATTACATGTGGAAATATTCTATGCATATTTTCACACTCGTTTTATCACATTTTGTTGTAAATGTTCACATATTATGTATATTGAGAACTTATCGTGCTTTTATAAAGTTTTAAGCGATTGATAATAATGGTCATAATCACATATCAAATTGTTTGTGCGAAAAAGCAACCTCTCATTTTGTAATACTTAACGCTAATATTGGGTTATTTATAGACATCAATACTCTAGCCAAACGCTTGAGGGCAAAATTTTACACTGCCTTGATAACCATAATACGGCTATAACCATAATCTTGTTCCGAGAACTCTTGCACTTATTTTATCCGACGCAGTCGAGGCATCAACCTGATTATACTTCCATGGTTGCCTTTGCTCCCCCTCTGAACAGTAAAGAATAGGGGGTTTGTGCCACCTCCAATGCTAAAGAACAACGATCTTCTGCGCATGTGTAGTTCAAACTTCGCACCACTTCAGTACATCTGCGCATGCGCATCGATTGTACTGACGCTATGGCGTGCACAAACTTCTTAATATGGCATTGCGAACAGCTCACATGCCTCGATGTTTTTGAGCCTCCGTTTACACAGCTCTTCTCATAAAGAGAGAGGAAGAGTATCCAGACATTTTACGAGAGTAGGGGTGTAACGGTTGAATTAAGGGCATCAGGAAGATGCTGTTGGAGGGGGCGCCTTAAAGTGGGGGTGGTCGTTATGTTGATAAGTTTGTGAATGGGGATGTGGGTAGGCCAGGGATTAGTGACGGTGGCAATGACTGAGATGTGCTGATGTTTAAAATTATCCGATTCCAAAAATTCACTCCTCCCCGAGGACATGTTCTCGAGGCGGATGTCTTGATTCCTTACCGAGCGTATGAAAGCGGAGCTGCTCGGGGCCACTTTACGAGGGGGAGGGGTGCGGCGGGTGAATTAAGGGGGCCAGGAAGTGGCTGCGGGGGCGGGACCGCGTGCCTCCGTCCCCTAATTTACGGCTTCACCGTCCGGTGGGCGCGCGCGGCGAGCGTTTTTGGAACGGGGCCGGCGGCCGCCGCCCGCCGCCGCCCGCTCCGGAAACGACCCGCATTTTCAGCAGCGCTTCCGCTGATGTTCGTCCGCGCGTGGACGCACCCCGGAGGTCGGGGGATGGGGTGGGGGCGGGTGAAGGGGGGCTGGGCTGGAGGGAACCCGCGGGTGTTGATGGGAGTGGTCGCGGGAGAGCCGTTGTTATGATGACAATTGACAGTTGTGGCTGATGCGGATATTTCTCCTAAGGGAGGCGTTGCCACGTGAAATAAACTTTTAGCTGCACATTTTCATTAAAGAGTGCAATGCTTTGAGGAGGGTTACCTTTACACATGCAGGAATAAATATTTGGTTGAAGACCATTCTGAAACTCATATGCAAATTTTGGAAGAGAAAACACACTACACAAACGCCTGTGCCTTTGCATTCTCTACTGATCCCAGGGATTTGCCACAAAATGTCCACAAATTTCTGGTAGTCAGATAATAATCTAGTATTCTGTTGACCATATTTAGGTGTGTTTTTCCCTTGGAGACATTCTGGTTCTGCAGATAAATACTACACCGTATTGTAGATTCCAAAAATTCTGCCCAAATAAGGTGTCTGTGTCGTGACTCACGTGTAACAAAGCAGTAATCTTATAGCGCTTTACTCGTTAGTGGTATGTTCGAGACGTGTTGTCTGCGCTAAGTGTCCATCCGGCATTGTCATTGTGGTAATGATGTTCGCATTATGTATGACAGGCGGTCCATCTACAGCGCTAGTGAGGAGGAATTCGTCTGTTCCGTCGCCGCGTGAATTCCTCAAGTGAAAGAGGATAGGTCACGGTGCTCCCGCCGGTCAGCTGGAGACATCGGCTGTATGTTCTCTCCTGAGATTTATTGCCGTAGTTAGTGGTGACGGCGATCTAATTGGACAAGTTGTCATCATACGTCAAGACCTGTCATCGCTCTGATCTAATCATATGAACCATACATTCACTATTGATCCCCGAACATGACATTGGCATAGTTTGCCTAGATGCGCGTACATTTGTTCTTTTGATGCGGAGGAATTTGAACGCTTTTCAAAGTGTTCGTGTCGAAGAAAGGTATATATTCCATGGCGTACATGAAAGCTCGTCTATACATTCTTTTAGTATTCCCGAAACAGTCGAAACTCTCATGAGGGTAATTCTTGTTAAAAGGTTTGGAACTCATTCTAATATAACTATTTCTATTATAAAGAAACTCCTTTAGATTTCTTTTGTAAATTAAAATCCGAAAAAAAAGAATAGGCGAGTTAACAAACGCTGTGAGGTGGATGTTAGTATTCTAGATATTGTCATTCTGATGGAAACTCATTTATTATAATTATTTTCGTGAATGTATCTGTATACATGCATATCTCTGCCACTAAACAAAAATAATGTACCTGTAAACAGAAAATAAATATTTATGATTACAAATTATAATTTTGGAATTTAATTTTTCAGATTTGAGATAAAAAAAATTGTTGGTTTCCTTTTGTAAGCAAGCAAATGTTGTTAAACGAAAGTAGGTAATATGGGGTTATTTCTACATTGTAACCAAAATGCGTAAAGAAGCATTGTAAACATGAAATGAAAAATTCGAATTTTTCCAAAAGGACTGCTAATGCACGCGAAGAAGCGACTTTGGCCTCTTTAATTTCACCTTTGCCATGTCACGCTCACAAGGACGATCGCTGGCCGATGATAGGGTCACCACCTGAGTTCCGGGAAGATGTGTCGGTGGGGTGAGGGTGGGTTAGGGGTGGCGTGGCGTGGCCGGTGCGGTGGTAGCAGCCGCATTGGATTAATAGCCCCCGTCCCTCCTCCCCGACCTCCCCCGAGCGATCGCGCGCATTAATGGCCCGCGGCGCTCGCTCGCGCGGGGTGGGGACGGGGCGGGGCGGGGCGGGGCGGAGCGGAGCGGGTGGGGTGGGGTCTGCCAGCTGGCGAACGCGCAACCCGCGTTCGCGGCACGCTCGCTCGCCACACGCACGCGGGCGCGCACGGTGGCTCCCCGCCGGCCCTGCGGACGGAGTCTGCGTAACCTGTCGATTGCTTGCGGCGAGCGAGCGAGCGGCCCGCCGCGGCGCCTAACAGCGCCTAACAGCTGCGCCTTTTCATTGCGACGATTTGTGGTTGCGGACAATAGGCCGAGATTTAAAACGCTTTCAACTTTTAGGAATGTGATTCTTGGTGTAAAAAACCTTTCTAGAATTGAATTAAAAAAAAAAGAGGCTTGTGGTGTGATGGGAACTCTGATCGATGTTGTAATAATGCAGCGTGGAAACTGATGGTGAAAAATTGATCGCGTATTGTCTGAAGAAATTATTTGGGGTAGAAGTGAACGCTTTCGCAGTTTGTATTACTATTCAGAAAATGTATGGGATTAATTTGATTAAAAAATATTTTGGCATTCAAATATTATTTTATAACGAGTGCTGATAAACTGCGTTAATAAAGTGACGGATATATGTTACTATAATAGTAATAATGTCTTATAGTACCTTCTACATGAAAATTAAATTTATTTCATGAAAATGTGATGATAGGTCAAGAAGGTATCCTTTGGGTTACTACAGTACCAACGTTTCGGCCATTTATTTCGAATACCTTAGAACATAGAGTATATTAGTGTGCAATCGCCAATCTAAAATTTCACTATTTTGATAAAAATTGGATGTCACAGGACTCGATCGTATTGTTACCAACAATGAGCCTATTCGCCGAAACTATGGGACTGTCGCAAAAAGGATACTTTATTGACAGATTCTCACGAGGTTATTTCATTATACAACGAAAATAATATCAATGCGGAAATTTATTTTAAGGAAACTTTTGTTCTTATTGTATTTGGATGGACTCTACTGTCATTGTCTATTAATCACAGTAGATTATTATCACTATTGTAATGAAGTATTCAAATAGTATTCAAATTCAAGCAATGAAGTACTCAAATATTCTCGAAAATTCCAGAGTACTGTCAATGGGTGTCATTACCCACGTCTCTGTTGTTTTATAGAAAAGTCTGTTTTGGTCATTAGCTTTCGTTCTTCTAATTCAAAAGATACTCTTCTAAAATTATTGACAAGCATTAATATAAGTTTTAGTTGTCTCCTCCTTCCAACTATTTCGTCTATTCGCATGTATTCTCTTTTTTCTTTTCTTTTTCTTCTTCTTTTTCTCCCTCTCTCTATTATCGATGCATCAAATGGGCGTACCCTTTGCATAAGGAAATTGATCTAGGGCAACCGAATATATTGTGTTGTAAGTCGCAGTGGCGACACCTCTAAGGGAGGAGTTCAGGCTCCTTCCATCTGGCGATGAAGGCTGCGCGTGTGTTTCAGAGGGGGAATGAAAGTTATTTATATGGACTTTTTACTGGTCGAAAATAAACAGGGAATGCATAAATCACATGTTTCGTATAAAATTCTATACTGAATTTTAGCACCCTCCAAACTTATCATCTGCCACCTAGTGTCGTCTGTTGAACTTCTTAAACAAATCGACTTCATTATTATAAGTTCAACGGAGGAAAAATAGAATGATTGTATAAATAGAATTGTTTTAGTACCTGAATGAGATATAGAGAAAATGTTGAATATCGCCTGCGAGAATTTTTCCAAACCCACTATGAATGCATTGATGTTAAGCAGGTATATATTTTAGTTAGGCTGTTCTTTTGAACTACGTGTTTCATTCTGGATTCTTAACCTGTATAAACAAAATGAAATTGAGTGATCTTTAAAATCGTTATGAAGATTTTGTTTCGATAACTAATGGCAGCTGATTCCATTTAACACCTTCGTGTGCATTGTGAGTCGTATAAGCACACACACTACATCGATTTCTCTCAATAAGCCTGAACTTCGTGTTCTCATTATAAAATCACTTTTGGATGAGTCATTGTGCGCACCTTTAAAAATACCTAATGAGTTATGTGCGAATTCTCTATTCGAGCGGAGCTCAATCGATCCGATCAGCTTAAGGTCGATTGTGCCTCGAGGGTCCTGGTAAAGCGGTCGGCCGGTCTAACGAAGGAGGGGAAGGGGCGGGGGCGGGCGGAGGGAGGGAGGCGGCCGGGCGCGATCGCGGGCCCGCGGGCCCGGACGTGCCCCCCTCTCCCGCCCCCTGCGCCGCAAAACACACACCGCCCCTCCGCGCTGAGCACTTTATTATTACGGGCCGCGTTGTAGTGTAAAATCTTCCCGCTAGGTGGTCCCGCGGCGGCAAGGTACAATGGCGGCGGCGGAGGAGGAGGAGGCGGGGCGGGGCGGAGCGGGCGGCGCGTGGGCCGCGGGGCGGGCGGCAGCGCTGGCCAGAGAGAGCCTGGAATGCCGCTCAGCCGGCCGCCGCCCGCACAGCTGTCTCGTTGGCTCAGATTAATTGTGTGGGGCTCCAGCGTTCCCACCGCATTCCTCGCCCGCCCCGCCCCGCCCCGCCTCTGCTCCGCCGCCACCCCTCCCCTCCCCTCCCTCCTCTCCGCCCCGCTCTCGCCCCCTTTCCCCGCGCCGAGTGTGAAATTCGGAGGAGGGCAAAATAAATAAAACACGACCGAGGCGCATACCTGCCTCTCGCGCGATGCACCTGGAGTGCGGAGAAGCGGGCGCGGGGACGGCGGAGCAGGCGGCGGCGGCAGGTTGGAGCTTGGTGAGAGAGTGGTCGAGGGTGCCGGTGGTGCGGGGTAGAACGGGGTGAAGGATTCCATTGGGGGAATAGATCACACGAGGGTAAGTGTGAGCGCAGAGTTACGGGTATGTGCCCTTCTCAGGAAGAGGTGGGGGCAGGCGGGAAGGCGGGAGGGGAATGGCCACGCTTTGCTTTGGAGGGTGGAGCGGAGCGGCGGGGAATGAGCAGCTGCGCGATGGATGCCCTCCCTCGCCGGACATCTTCATATCGGTGCTCGCCCGCCCTCCCGCGCGTCCGTTGGTGGCGCCCCGCTTCGCTGCCCCTCTCTCAGCCGGCCGCGGCCGCCCCTCTGTGCGCCATGTCCCTGCGGCGCTCTCCCCCGCCGCGCCCGGCCCTCCGCCCGCGCCCCCGCCCCCGCCGCCGCGCTGCCCGCGGGCGATCGCCCCGCTGGGACCCATTTCCCCAGTCCCAGCGGACGCAGCCGGTCGATGAGGGAGGCGGTCACTTCCTCCCCCGCCGGCTTTCATCTCGCCTCCTCTGGATTTATAGCAGGTTTCGAAAACATCGCGTCCGAAGCACTTCAAGGCTCTCGCGTAATTACAAAACGGGAGATGCGTCCGATCTGATTTGTTTTGCACCAGTTTTTTCTACTTGCTGCGATGGATTTGTAAAAGCAACCATCGCAGCGTAGTTATTAAACCCCTCCGTCCTATGCATATTTTCAACGATGGCACTCTAATTATGATTTATTACAAGATAACATATTAATACAATTAATATAATTTAATACAATTTAATACAATTTTTAAGACAATTTTTTCTCTCAGTCGGGTGTATTTGTGAATAGCAGATTATTTACCTGTTTGAATGAAGGGAGCCCCCTCTCCCTCTCTTTCACTTCCCTCTGTCTGTCTCTATCTCTGGTCTCTCTCCTTTCAGTAATAGTTCCGTAACTTTTCTTCAATATTTTCCCCTAGATGCCTTAAGGAAGATATTTTCTTTGTCGCCTCGTTTATTGCAACTGTTCTCGACTCCAATTTAGCTCAATAATTATGATATTATTAGGTAGTCTCGAAGTTAACTTCGCGAGAGACTAACTGAGGTGGAAACGAAATTTCGTTTCCAGGCTAGTGAATTCACGAGCAAAGAACGAACGAATTCGGCTGTGTAATTGCGCTTCTTGACTGTCGTACTAACTGTACTTCCCGTTCCACTTCTTCAGACGTCGTCAAAGACTTCTGGACGTTTCGATGGATGTCGTCCCGTCCTCTGCGTTGTCCTTTAATGACGTTGTCACCGCTTCCTCATCAGCCACCCTGCTACAATCGTTATCTCCTACCTCCGTAGCTATTGCCATCTTCACTTGGGTGTCCTAATTACTGCAATCATCTCTTCAATCGTGGGTACAAACGTCGTGCTTGCCTTTTGCTGCATTGCAACACTTAATCACCCTCACTTTTCCATTTCGGTATGCCATGTTCAGGTCTCTGTATTAATTCTCTGCTACCATTTGTATTGCTGACCTACTAGAGCTTGCCTTTACGTCGTGTAAATAATGGAAGAATAAGAGTATGGAATTCCCGATCGCTTTTACATCTCCCAATTCACTATCACTTGCGTCTCCACTACCTCCGCCCACGCTGTCCTGAACCTCCTCCCCCCGGTGCCCAGCCTATTATTCCCCGTGTGCCCTCCCCTCCCTCCGGCCCTGCACGGCGCGCCCGCCGGTGTGGCCGCAGCGCCGCGCCGTCCGCCACAGACCCCGCACCCATTAAACAAACGTCGCCGGCCCCCCGCCTCTCCCCTCCCACCCGCACCGCCCTTGGCCCTTGACCTGCCCCACCGCGGACCTCTCCGGTGCCCACTTTTTCTTTCCTTTTTCATTCCGCGCCTCGCCGCCCCACCAGCCGACGATTAGGCTGTCGGCTCTGTGTTGCTGCGCCGTTGCACAGCCCATAAATTAATTTTTTGCTGCTCCTGCATACATAGCATGCTGAAAGAACGGTATCCGGGAAAAATCGATTTTCGAATTACGTGGGAAATGCCTCTTCTCAGAAGCGCTTTCGATCCCGGTGTGGTTTATTTTCACGGGAGCGCACCTTTTTCCGCCTCCGTGAAGGTGACATCTCTTTCAACGCGCGCATTATAGTGAAAACGTGCAGCGAAATCCAAATTTTCTCAAACTGCGCCCGACGGGCCGGAGCTAATACGAAAAGCGTGACCGGCGTCTGAATAATATAATTCTGGAGCAGACGATCACTAATGGCCTAGAACTCTTTGCACTGGAGATGAAGTCATTTTCAGGTGCAGTGGAAAGCGTGCTTCCGTATAATCACTTGTGGTCGATGCGATGCCCCGAGAGACCAGTTTCTGAAAATAAATGATCGTGAAAGAGGTAAAATAAGCGTAAAAAAGAAATATATAATGTGAGCTGCACTAAACGACCTTTTGCTCAAAATTGGTTGATTGACACTTCCTTCATCTTTGGGCAGTTTGCACTTTTTTACGCAATCTTCTTCTACTAATGACCTAAGATTACAGTCACTATTTCAGCACTAGTGGACCTCATTTCATCGGACCTCTGGGGAGGGACTTTACGCAGAAATTTTCTTTCCTACATTCAATCAACAAAGTATGTATTACTACATAGTTATCGAATTTTCGTATCTATTTTCGAAAATGCGATTGTGTCGTGTTAGAATTCTTAACGTGTTGTGTCTGAAGTGTATGTATAAAGGCAAGTTTTGCAATTTTTTTCAAAACCCCGGGAGCCTCTTTAGGTGATTTAAAGTCTTCAAGATTTTCTAAGACCCCCCTAAACTTCGGGTGCGACCTCCCAAGAGGTCACGTCCACCGCTTTAAAAATCCGCGGTCCAGCCGTAGTATTCTGGCTTCGTTCCGAAGCGCTAACGTCTTTCCATTCACAGGCCGCTTCCCTGCGCGAGGCCGCCGGCATTCATCTAGGGCCGCTCCTCCGCGCATTGTGGGCGCCGCCCGCCCAGCTCCGCCCCCTCCGCCCCCACTGCCATTGAAGAAGCCGCCCCACCCCATTGCACTCACCGCCACCCCCACTGCCATGGGCGGAACACCTCCACCAACCCTGCTGCCGCCCTCGCTGCCATGGAGGCTCCCGACACCTTCCACAGCCCTGTCATGAGCGGCCGCCATGCCCCCTTACCCACCGCCACAGCCCTTCCTCCAGACCTGATCACTGCCATCCCCGCCACCGTCACCTCCCATCTACCAAGGAGGCCTTTAATGGCAGCCAACATTGCCTTGGAGGTCACCGCCCCTTCCTCCTTCCCTACAGGCAAAGCCCTCCCTGTCATCCCGTCTCATTGCCATACTCACTATCGCCGCCCCACCATGATGTCCCCGCCGCCTTTCACACGGCCGAATCCCTGATTGTCATGATCGCCGTCACTCCACTGCGACTCCCGCACCCGCCGCTGCCCTCACTGCCATGGAGACCGCCTTCCCCGCCGCCACAGCCCTCGCACTCATGACCACCTCCATCCCCACAGACACCCCGCCCCCGCCCCGCCCTCACTGCCATGGTAGCCGCTGCCGCCTCCTTCCCCGCCATCGCCTCGCTATCTTGACCGCCACCACTCATATTGTCGACCCCGCCACCGCCGCCGCCCTCACTACCATGGTAGGGCCGCTGCCGCCTCCTTCCCCGCCATCGCCTCGCTATCTTGACCGCCACCACTCATATTGTCGACCCCGCCACCGCCGCCGCCCTCACTACCATGGAGGACACTGCCGCCGCCATCCTCCCACCCACCGCCGCTGCCCTCGCCGTCGGTGGCGCTCGTAAATCAGGCTGGGACGCGGCGGTGCGCCGCGGGGGCGGTGGGCGCGGCGGGCAGTGGCGCCGGCGGCGGCCCGGGCTCTGTGGGGCGACAAGGGCCGCGAAGAGGAGTCGGGCGGCGGGGCTGACAAAGGTTGTGCGGTCGCTGGGGTGAAGCGGCGGGAGGGGGGAGGGAGGGCGGCGGGGACGGCGTGTGCGGAGCCGCTCGGAGGAGGTGAGGTGGCCCGCGGCGCAGCGGTGTCCTCTGTCCCGACCCGTGCTTCGACCTCTGGCGGGGGGCGGGGGGCGGGGGCGGAAGCGAGAGCGAGGGTCGTGCGAGCGAAAAGACTAGATGAAGCTGCGGGCGTTCTCACGTTGAGAATAGACGATTATGCTGCACATGAAGAGGAAGAAAAGACAAAAGAAAAGAAATAATGTCAGCATCGCTGATCAAGAGGACATACGGTTCAAGTTCCGACGTTGGCGATACTACGTGCCTCGGTCGAATTCAATAACTCTCTGGAGGAGAAATCGAGAAGCCGGATGCCCTGTTCGATAGTTTTATCCGATCACTAGCTGGCGAATGTCGAAGCAGTAGTCGAACAATCGGTCTATACCATCCGCGCCCGATTTTACTTTTCTAATTCTTGTTCCCTCGCGCGACATCAGTTGGGAATATAGACCTTATTATTGAGGGGAAATACGTGAATGGAAAATGTTCCCCAAGCCGACGTGTAGGTCGACGACGTACCTCACCTTCCAGCGGTGAAACAACACTGCCCCTTCCGGGATCTAACATGCACTATTCTATAATAATATTAATAACAATAATAATAATTATTATTATAATTGTGACTTTATTACTGTGGCAAGTTTCGGGCCATCTCCTCCCGCTTTTCTGCGTAACCAGAACTCTCACGGGATTTGTGACGAAGTGGCTGGGCGTTCGGAAACCCTAAATACCCACTCACAGGTGGAATAAAGGAAGGAGGAGGAATTTATACTTAGGGGAAAAAAACGAAGTTGGGTGAAGGGGCAATGAGTTGTTTCGAGTATTGGAGAGCTGACACGTCGACCGGTTAGCGGGGCGGTGTGGGGAGAGGAGACGACGAAGACTCAGAGTAGTGAAGTTGAAGACAAGAACCGTGGAGCGTCGAGAGTACTCCAACTGCGATGATGGCAGTGTTAGAGAACTCTGACGCCTCGGCCACAACGGGCTCCGGGTTCACCTTCACCTCGAGTGCAACTGTAATGTGAGACACGAGCTGCCACTTATCAGCAGTTACCTCCCCTCGGCGACTCGCTCAGCCGTCGAAGCCCGCAGGTTAGCTCGCTAATGCAAACACACGTTGTTCAGGGGAGTTGAGCGACTGGTCAGTCTCTTGTGTGATTTGTTGTTGTGAATGTTTTCCTTTTGCAGCAGCAAATTTCTCGTTGGAGATGTGAACGTGAAGAATAATGTAACACAGCGTAGGTAAAGAAAAGTGAAATAACATCATTGAAATTCCACGTGAATAAAATATAATTTGGCTGTTGATTAACCTTTATTTTTTACTCCCAAGGTTTCTTATTTACTCGAAAAGAATTTTGTTAACCTTCATTCAATTCTTGCGGTCACATGTATTTGGAGGTTACCTTAATTAGGGGGAACGATAATGTTTACTGAGCTCCTAAACGGTTGTAATTCGCGAAATTATATTATCCCGCGGGGATGTGGTATTGGCACTACGTGGGGAGGCCATCCAGTTACGATGCAGTGCTGCGTAATAGAATTGCTCTCTCAGATCAGCAGTCGCAGGAAATTGCTGTTTGAGATTGCGGGTAGTTATTCAACCGTACTCAGTGCATATTGAATATAATATAAATTGAAATTGGAGCATGACTCAAATTCAAGAGTAGAAATATCATAGTATTTTCTTAATATTGTACTCCTGCGAATTTGGGATTTAATTCGTGCTGAAAAGCCAGAATGCGAGGGTCAGGATAGCAATTGATATTTTATAATTTGACACCCAATGACACCTAAAATGTGTCTAGATAGTCTATGATTATAACTGCTTTATGATTATTTAATGGTCTATGCAGAAACATTTACATGGAAATGAAACTACTTTGCTGTTTATTTCCTCACTAGTTAATTTTAGTTTTTTGTCGGAAAATAATCCAAAAATTAAATTTTAAAAATTGGAAACTATTTGAATTTTTAAATTCTCATTATTTTGTTTTCTTTTTAGAAATTTTGCATTTCATAGAACAGCAGGACCCATGCCAACATTTCGAACTTTTTAATTTTTTAAAATTGTTTTCAGAGAAAAAAATAGCTTATAACTAGCACTAATTGTGTTAACCAACTGTTGTTCTAATGAACTAACTGTTCGAATGAGTATGCCTTGAACTGTCCGTTACTACGCGTGGTACTAGTATGAGTGATAAACGTTCTAATATTGCTAAATGTTTATTAAAAACAAAAAAAAAGGATTAGTCCTGTTCGATAAAATTGAACATAATTTATAGCCAATTTAATTTTACGTATATCTTGTTGAGTTTCTTCACGTTTCTGACAATTCTACCGAGTACTCAGATGAAAGTAATAGAACGTCAAAAAATAATAAAACGTCCAGTAAAGGTATATTTTTTTTAAAATTACTGCCCATGAAACATTGTTTTTTGCCCCTTTTGATCTGTCGTTAGGCTCTTCGAACAAACCAATGTGATATCTGAGTGTTGAAGCAACATGCAAACGATAAAAACGAAAACTCAACTTGCAGTGCGTGTTCGCATACACATAAGGGCCACCCTCTTTTGTGAGTTGCATGAAATACGCGTCAAAAATGCCTTTTGATCATGATTTCTGTGCATCTGTCAATCACACGCTGCACCCGACAGCTTTCTCTGCCCCGCGGGATCTTCTTTACAGCGCAATAGTATTGCTCCATGCACGCTACAAATTGTATGAAACTCTGTTTTGTAGTTTGTGTCCCGTTTGGAATTTGTTCTCTGGTAACCTTTTATTTTGAGGCGCACTTATAATACGGGAATACCGACAAAACACCGGGCGTATAAATGTTCGAATCCCTCTTTGAAAAAAATAGTAAATAAATGAATAAATGAAAACGGTTTTCACAGGAATACTCGCGTTCGTCAATACGCAGCGATCTGAATACACGCTTTGCGCTGCAGGCAACAAGCCCGGAATGCGCTGTACCGTAATGTAATTTCGCTCTACCAGTTTGCTCATTATTTCTGTCACCAATGTAGTTTCGTTTTAACGTCGCTGTTCTCGCCTCGATTTCCCTGGCCGCTTTGTTGCCTTCCGTCGTTGCGTTTCCGTCGGCGACGCCTGGTCGCCTTCTTGCGTCGTTTGCTTGTCCTCGTCACTGTTCTGTCAGCGAGCGAGCGGTGTGTTTGAAAAGGAAATCTTAATTAACGGAGTTGAAAATTCAATTACAGCGAAAAGAGCCGGCGCGCGCCGGCGTCGACCGAGTGGTTGTGTACTGCAGGTGCCCCTGCCCCTGCAGCCATCGCCTCCGACGAGAAAGATTCCACAGCTGAATTGCAGCTCGTGAAATTTGTATAAATAGTTATTTATGATGCGAGTGGTAAAAGTACGCTTTGCGGATGAGTGGATGTCTCTACGTACGTACATTCGCTTTTGATCCTTGGCCTCATTGTTAAACTAGTTCTCGAATCTACAAATACGTTTCAACTACAACTGTGAAACAATATTTTTTCAGATGATGAAGAAATAAAAAAAAATATTTTATTAGAAATTCTATTGTCTATGACGCAGTGATTGAGTATAATCTGCAGAATTTCCGAAAGAAAATGTCATGCTTATCTCGTTGATACAACGTAAGTAAGTAATTTCAGATATGAATGAAAATCTTGCGTAAACATTGCGTTGATGCCTGAGGGACATCTGACTAAATAGAATTACAACTCACGAAAGGCATGTGACTGAAAGGGAATATGCGGTGCTATTTCATGCTTCCGTTCTTCTCTCCTGACAATAAGAATCTCATTACTTTTTCATCGAAATAGAACGATAAACAAGCTCTAAAAAGAAGCTATTAATCAGCAGATATATGTAATCAATTACACATAAAGCAATGTATTAATTCTGTTGTGAATGCAGAGAGCGGGTTGATGCCAGGTTGACATTAGCCTCTAGGAAGGGGGTCGTGATTTACAGATTTGAGTGGTGTGGTTCTGGCGATCAAAGTAATTTCTTACCCTGACAGTTTTTATCGTCAAAATTTAATTAAAATAAAGTATGTGTATTGTAATTTAATAAATAATTTTTATTCTATAATGTCTTCTATGGGACTTTTTCCTCGCCTCCCTGATTTTAGTACTTACTTGTGTTTCAAATTATTGAAACGTTCTAGGATTGAAATTATTCAGTATGGCTAAAATCAATATCCACGATAATTGTAATAAGTATGTAATTAGATGTTACTAGCTATCGCAAAAATGTGAATTTTAATAACGTAACTCTATAAAAAAAATAACATTTTAATAACGTAACTCTATAATAAAAACATCTACAAAACAGACAACTCTATAAATGATTTTTGGCAATGACACAAGTGTCTCCCTCGCGTACTGGAATTAAACACGTGCATTGTATCCTTGAAGTTAAAAAAGAAAATCATTTTAGTATGTAATATATCACACAGCCGCGCACAACATCCGTTGCGAAAGAGTTTGACTAATAAAATGAACATTTGAATACGCTCTACAGTACAACTACATGTATGCACTAACGTAAGGTCTCCCTGTTTGCCTTTTATACGAGCACCTACCTCGTCGTTCCGCCGTTAATAGCGCGGGACCGTGTCTTCGCATGTTTTTCTAGTTTACTCCACGGCCAGATCGGCGACTATACTGCCAGTCTATGTGCTCACGCGCCAACTTCCCTGTGGCTGGGAACATGGCCACATACTGAGCCCCGGATTCCGATGCGGTGTTTGCATGTTAAGGCCGCGTCATAAACGCCCGGGGGGGGGGGGCAAAGGGGTGGGCGCGCGGGCGACGCGCTGCTGTGTGTGCAAAGCGCTCCGGGGCGCAGGGCCGCCTGCCAGTGGCGGAGCCACAACTTGTCGCCGTGGCGGTTTTTAAGCAGTATGCTGATCATTCCGTGAAAAAAGATATGGAGAGTGAGCGAGACACGGTTATGAGGGAGCCCCGAGGATGAGGGAGACCCGAGGACGAGAGTGACCCGAGAACGAGAGCGGCCCGAGGACGAGAACGTACCAAGAACGAGAGCGTTCCGAGAACGAGAGCGTCCCGAGAACGAGAGCGTCCCGAGAACGAGAGCGTCCCGAGAACGAGCGATACGCTGAGGACGAGCGAGAAACTTAAAAGGTACCTCTAAACTATGTAACATATGTATGTGGAGGAAATGTTTTGCCAACGTTAATGCAACGCTGTAGAAAGATTGGCCCCCAAGACGTTTTTTCGTGCCGTCCTAAAAATATGCCACCCGGGGAGAACGTTCCTAGCTCCCCCGCCCACTCGCCACGCCACAGCAGCCTCCAGCCAGAGAATCTGTCTCAGCTATTGCCGGCCGACCCGTGCAGAGGAGCTGCTTAAAGAGTCTTCTGCCCCTGACCGGTTTTTACATTCAGACATTTTTCTAGTACCTCGTAATTATAAGTACAGCAACAGTTCATATTCCGGTTACTATGTTATTACACCAAGCGACTTGGCAAGTAGTTATGTTTTTATTTTACGTATCTTCTAGTGTAACGATGCATTGATGCTTTTAACTGAATGGAATTAACACTCTTAATTTATCTTATTCTCAATGTGAATTTGAGTGTTATTTGCAAGTTTATTCGAGTTAAATTATTGAACACATTATTAACTGAAATATAAATATTGTAAATGATGCTATTTGGAGACTTATAATAGTTTTATGATTATGTTTTATGCATATGTTGTTATTATAAAGGGTAGCTTTGGAACTTCCAAATCTTACCCCTATCCCCTCACAATTAAGCTTCACCACTGCCATCATCGAAGTTTTTCGACTGCTACCGCACACACCCTCGTTTGTTGCTGGCACTAGTCTCCACAACGACCATCCTCGTCACTGTAAACCGGCTCCTCCTTCGTCCCATCCTCAGCGCCAGAGCTCCACCGCCGCCAGCGCCGCCAGCGCCGCCTCCGGAGGCCGAACGTGGGAGAGCGCGGGGCGGCGCGAAGGCACAAGGTAAACATAGCGTGTTCCGGCGGGCGACGGAGGCGGCGCACGGCCATATAACCGCTGCCGACCGCGCGCGAGAGTGAACGAACGGGGCAGCGCCAGCGGAAATCATAAATGCTGCCATCAGGCCACACGACGGCCGCACTTCCGCCGCGCCCCCACCCGCCCGCGCCCCCGCCCTCGCCGCTCGCAGCCTACGCTTCCAATATTCCTCTGACCTTCCAGCCCAGCCTCCCAACCACACACTCTCCCATCTCCCACTGTCCCATCCTCACACTGCCCCATCCTCCCTCTGTGCCTTCGCCCCACTATCCTTCTCTACTGGAGGCTAGTAGCCCATTGTCTCTCCATCCTATCGTTCTATCCCCCTCTGTTCCTCCCTCTCACCGTTTGACGCACATTATCCATCCGTTTACCCATCCGTTATCCGTCTGTTTCCCTGAACTTTATTGGTCCATTTACGGTTCATTCTTAGCGTCACGTCGTTATTGTCTTATTTCGTCGCTAAGTCCTTCCTGACCCCGGCCATCCCCTCGTTCGGCGATCATCCTACCCCCTTGTCACTTACATTATACCCGTCCTTCTCGTCGTACGTCGCCTATCGTACTCTCCAATATTGTACGGTCTTTTGATTGCCTGTGTCGTGGCCCTGTTTACCCTCCGGCCATCTCTTTTCCGTATCCTCGCCACCACATCCTCTCCATCCGCTTCGACGCCAAACCGCCCCCGCGCCCTTCTCGTGCGCTGCCCGACCGCCTCCTCGGCGCCTCTCGCGCTGTTGGCGCGGCTGCGGTGCGCCGAGATCCTGCTTCGCTCGGAAGCGAGGTGCGGATGCGCGAGTTTACCTCAGCTTCCGACGGATTCCGCTGGAAATTGCTAGCGGCTGGAAACGGAACCTCTGAGGGGGGTACCTAATTGTTGTTTCGAACAGTGACGGTACGGTACAACCTCATTTTCTCCAGAGTTATTGTTAGTGACCGGTTTTGACTCTTAAAGTGAGGGTTGAGATCCAATGGACAGCATTGGCAATGACGGTTTTATCAAAATGTATTTAAAACGTGGAACTGATTTACTTCGAAATATCATATATGAGAAAATGCGTTATGCCAGTCTAGCGCAGGCTTTATATTCATGAACAACGAATTTACACACTATTCTGACAGAATTTTGATTGTATATGCGAATAAAAAGCCCGCAACTTATAAACTAAAAAGTTATATGACACACCAAATTTAAAATCTTGTATCTAAATCTTATACATTTATTTGATAATTTGGGCCCAATTAAGCGGCAGTTTTGTATCATCACAACTAGTATGAATTAAAAATACAGTAATCAGAATTGTGTAATCCAATTCAAACTTAATTTCTAATTCTTGCTGTCGACCCATATTTTTGGTCCGTAGAAGGCAACGCCACATGTAATTGAATCTGTATTCGGTCTGTCTGAATCAATTGCTCATTCAACCAAATTTAGTAAAGTAAGAATATTACGTTTAACAAAGTATCTGTAGATGGCTTGCTTTGGAATCCTCTGTTAAGCGTTCCCGCCAGAGATGGTAACGAGATGTGTCCATCTCGAGTCCAAAGTCCACGTCGACCCACGTAACAACAAGATTGCCTCTTGTATAAACATTTGAACAGCGGGCTGGAGAGCGTGCGCGAAGTGGCGGGCCGCGAGCAGATGTACACGGGCGGAGCGAGGACCATTCAACCGCACCTGACGGGCCCCCGACGGCCCCCCCGACGGCCCCTCCCCGTGCACGCGCGCATCTTGTTACATTTGCATCATCCCCCCGCCTGCTGCGCCGCGTCCACTTCTCAGGGAAATGACTGCGTCGGCCGCTCGGCCGAGGACGTGGCGGCGGCAACGGCCGCGCAGGAGATTGCGCGGGCGAGGCGCCGCCTGCCAGGCGGTATGGAGAGCATATAAATGCTGGCGGGAGGCGGCGGAGTTTGAGAGCTGTAGGAAGCTGCGGCGAGAGAGTGAGAGGTAAACAGGCGGAACGGGAGGCGTAGAAATACGAGTCGTAGGATGGGGGGGGGGGGGGGGGGAAAGCGAAGAGGAGCATCGATATATGAGGAGGAAAAATGAGATGGCTGAGGGCAGGAGACCCACTATTTATGCTCGTTTTCTCCTCTCGTCTGGTTTTCTTCCGTTCGTACTCTCTTCCCCACTCTTTCTTCTACTTTCACATTAATTTTAATTACTCTCATAAAGAGATTAAAGTCCGTTCTATATCGATTTCATTTCCCGTACCGCGCGAGATGATTGAGAAATGCTCCGCATTAGCGGAACCAAGAAGACCGTTTAGTCTGATCTAATGAACGGGCGGCTGATCTGTATCGCAGATTTGTGGCCGAGGGGGGTCGCAGAGCGCTAAGCGGCGGCGGGAGCTCGTGGGATTAGTTGCGCATTGGGACGGCCGCCGCGGCCAGCGCCGGGCTGTCGTGACTGAAGCAGGATTCACGCGCGGGGCTCCGGGCGCGAGGGGCCGGGCGAGGTGGCAGCGGGCGGCGCGCGGAGCTGGGCGAGTGGGCGGCGGGGGCGGTGCCGGACCTCGCGGGCTTCCGGCCGCCGACGCGTAATGTGGCCGTCTGCATGCAGCGCGGCTTCGCGGCGCGGCGCGGCGCGGCGGAGGCAGGGCCGGGGCGGGGTCCGGGGGCGGGGGCGGGGAGGCGCGGACGCGCGTGGTCAATACCTGCACGTGCACATCTGAGCGCGACGCAGCCGCCGCCCCTGCAATTGCTGCCGCGCAGGAAGAGACGACGCGGGCGTGTTCGCGCGGGCCGTTTGCAGACTGGACAACGCGGGTGCTCACTAGGGACGTGTACGCCGGGCGCCCGTGTTTGTAAGAGGTTGTTCTCGACGTCTAGGCGTGTGCTAGGTGTGTACTTACGATTCGCCTAATATTGATTGATGCTTTCCTTTCTCGTTTAATCTACCTCACGTAATCCACTTCCAATATGGCATTATACTCCCGTACGCACATTTGGTGTCCCTCCTTACAGATACTACAGTGATTCATTATTTTACATTAAATGTTCATTAGTTTACATTCATATCCGTTTGCATTAAAAATGACCAAGGAGAATCTCATGAAACTGCATTTATTCCAAAATGTATTTCACTTCATACAGGCCGATCCGTTTACAGTAGGAGTTCCCTCTAACATACTTTGCAACTATCGCATACGATTCTGAGTAACACGAGTAAATATAGTTGTAATGGTATTGCGTTCTACGTTGCGTGCATCGTCGCGATCACTTTTAATCACATATGGTCCTATGTCAAAGGACTATGAAAAACAATGTTGGGAACCATTCATCGTAATGAAATACTACAACAGAAGTGAGATTTTGTAAGCGTGGAAACAACTATTTATATCTGTAGTTTTGTGAGCAAATACACTGCTTGTAATAAATAGTTCGTTTTCCATCAGCATGATTAGGTGTTATTTTTATATTTAAGGTTTATATCGTGAAATGAAGTAAGTATTCAGTCCAGGGAAGTTCTTTATTTTGTTGACGGAACATTAATATGAACTTATGAATTTGTTTTATAAAAAATGAATTAATTTCGCATTGAGGAGTCGGCTTAACTTGTATATTTTTTGTGTAGTTAATGCAATGTTTGTTTAAGCACTTGGAAACAGCAATCTCTTATACATCATTTGCGATAATTAAGTCCATTTCCAAGCAAATTTGTGGTACATGCACATTATGCGTGGCGTGTGGCACATATCACACATCTTGTAAATGAATAGCGGGTTTTTGTTTGGCGTCGGCGCTCATTTAGTGCTCTCACGCTACGAGAACGGATTGCGCGCGCTAAAATGTGTGAATGCCGACGTCAAGGCGCACGAGGAGGCGGACGCGGCGCGCCATAAATTGCATTCATTCCCGACTTCTCCTCCGCGTCGCCTCCGCGGCGCAGCCTCCGAGAGAAATCGTGCGGCCCGGGAAAAAGAAAGAAAAGCCTCCCTCCCGCTGCGAGCTTCTTAAGTTGTTCTTGTGACATCAGATGGTTTAATTTGAACATAATTTTCTTCTACGTTATGGGTCTTTCACAATGTTTTGAGCTTACCTTCTGCAGTGGAAACCAAAGTAGAAGTGCCCGACTGGATGTTAGAGCGTCTATGCCAGTTTACCTTTCCTAAAATCTGCGATTTTAACTCAGTTACATCATTGTCCCTGCCTCTGAGGCGATTCTGACCTGGAGTTCGAATCCCGATGGTGGCAGGATTTTCGATTCTAGCTACATAGCTAGATCGAATTGAGCTACTGTCTGGTAGAGAATTTTAGTGCCCGGCTGCACATATCGGATTCCGTGATTTCTCCGGGCACTACCAAGCCAAGGCAGCAATACCACTCTAACAAACAGCGGACAGCGCGGTATCCTTTCTTCCTCTTCCTTGTCCTGTCCTCTCGCCTTACTTAAATACTTACATGTCCTACACTACCAGACTTGTCGGGAGACAAGAACCTCCCCGGCTGTGCTCCGCTGGGCATAGCCCAGCATGTGGGCGTGTAGGTCGGCGCAGCATCTTACCATCCAGCGGGGGAGGAACACCGCCACCCGGCGGTACACATTCACTGCAGTGGCCATACTAGTTGACGCGAGCGGAAACATCCATCAATCAATCAACCGGATTTTTTTCTGTCTCCGGTTCAGTACTAAACACCTCTTCTCTCGATGGTGGCTCATGAATGTTCTATCTGCATTCAGCGCTGGAGGCTTCCTCTGCCTTTCCTCTGCCTCGTCGCCGTCTCTTCTGCTTCCTGCGTGTCGGCGACAGCGTCGGACACCGCGGCTGCCGGTCCCCTCCTTGCACCCCGTCCCGTTCCGTCTCGTCTCGCCTCATACGCCTCCGCAGACGTCTTCGCCGTCGCCCCCGACATCGCCGCAGCCGCACCGCGGCCTTCCACTGTTCCCGTTCTGTTCATTCATTCATCTTCCCCGCCGCCTTCACATGGCCGGGGCCGGAACCGGAGAATGGGTGTCAAGTAAATTCTCGGAGATAAACGGTGAAAAAGTGTTAAGTTGAGCATAATTAAGATTCAGCCGAGCGCCGTGGGCGAGCTCGTGCGGGGCCTTGGGTGGGGGCGGCGCGGAGGCGGAGGCGGCTGGCGTCTGGAGCCCCCGCAGCCGCGGCGGGCCTTACCGCCGAGGCGGCAACATCGCCGACATTCCTGCGCGGGCCGCCTCTGCCGCTGCAGCACCAGCAGCCGCGCGCCCGGCGCCTCAGAGCCTCCGCCTCCGCCGCCGCCATCGCTGTCACAGGCCCCAACGCCACTGTCATCACTACCACCACCACCGTCGCCGCCAGCGCCACTATCCCCTTCACTGCCGTCGCCGCCACCGCCTCCATCACTATCATCAACGCCCTCTGTCGCCGCGTCGCCACCGACACTACCGTTGACATCGCCGTCACCGTCATAACCTTCGTCACTCCTGTTGGCACATTCGCCGAACCTGGCGTGAAGTTTTACCGTCATTCTCACCGACGTTGTGTTCACCGCCTCAGCAACATTTGAGCACCGTCTGTTGCCATTGACACCTGCTGCAGTTGCTGCAACAAATCTAATGTAGGACCTACAAACCTAACGTACGTCATCTATGTAAAGGTTATGGTAAAGGAATTAGGCACCGATTGATGTAGTTAGAACTTCCATCACGTGCTGTAAAGAATTTTCTCACAGATGTAAGAAGGCACATGCCAAATCATCGAGATTCTCTCAGGAAATAACAATCTACATACCCACACAAACATAATGCGTAACTGTTATTACAATAATTAATTTGGGTGACGACATGTTTTTTATGTGAACCAAAATCCAAGAGAAACATTTCGTTCCAACCTCTTAGACCACTTTCGCCGTGTGTTTTGAACCGCGCGTGCTCTTCCACGATTGACTCCCGCTCGAGAAATTCCTGTCCGCGCCCGCGTGGGATCGTCCCACGGCGCCCGGTGCAGCGTCTTCCCGCCGCCCGCCCCCGCGCGCCCGCCCAGCCAGGCCCTCTGGCACGCAGCAGGTCCGGACAGGCCTCGCCGCTGCCCATTGTGGGCGCGCGCCGCGCCGCGCCGGGCGGAGCTCCGACACGGAGGCGTGGTCGGGACGGCTCCGTGCCCTATTATTCTCGCTGATGTTGACGAGTTGTGTGAAGACACGGGGGGGTTCCGCGGTGTGATGCGTCACGATTGTGTGTGTTTTCAGGTTCGAACCTGCTGCGGTGGTATTTTTAGAAGCGGCGCTTTAACTGGGCTGTCTAGGGCCAGGAATGACACTGGAAAAACTTTGCGCTTGAAAGTCTGGGTACTTTCGTTAAGGGTTTTCTTTCTCTACATGTAAATTGCGCTAATAATCAATTGTTGGTGTTTACTTTTGTGTGTACACAACAATATTTCTCATTTTTAAGAGAAACTTTTTGCGCCAACTTATTAGACCACTTTCACCACTATTTTGCTTGGGAAACGGACGAATGATCCGTATTCAACATACTAAAACGAAGAGTGCAATCATTCAAATGTAACATAGTTTCAAAGAAATTCATAAATATATAATTTATAGCGATCGTAGTTATTAATAAAAGCATATATGAAAGAAAAAGGATTGTAAACCATGTAAATGAACGTAACAAGATGGGAAATAAACTGTCAAATATTATTTTAAAATATACATTAAACATCTGTAAGTGTTTTATCCATCTTTGTTAGTTTCCTCTTCACTAATCAATCTCTCGCCGTAGCATTTTCGGTAAGAGAGTTTTTATATGGGATGATTTTTTTAATAATCTGTATAAATCGATCACATAGCAAAGCCTTTATTCAAGTTATCTTTCTATTGAATCAATTTCCGAGAAATTAAACGAAATAACATTATTTCTCACTGCAAATCAAATTGTAATTGCTTTCGGTTGTGACGGGAAATTCTCGTGACGCTCTTGTCAGTATTCAATTGCGCTGGCTACGCCCCCGGCCTTTATTTCCTGCGTGCGTCGGAAAGAGAATTTCATGCGTGATTTCAAGAACCTGACATGAGCAGTACAAAGCCGTCTGTATTACGCGCGCGTTTTTCGTGTCTCTCCGATCACGCGGCTCGGACGTGGAGTGGCGCGAGCGCAGCGAGGGGGCGGGCAGTGGGAGGAGAAGGGCAGGGCGGGGCGGGCCCTGGGGATGACGTAGAGGGCCTCCGAGGGCCCTTGCGCCGCCTGTCGGTCGCCGTCGCGCCCTCCATCGGTACCGAAGGGCACTTCAAGCGATGCGTGCGCCACCGCCCCCCGGCGGGGGGTGGGCGTGGGGGCGGGGCGTGGGGGCGGCGCGTGCAGAGAAAAGTCTGACATGTTGGCGATTTTCGCCCTTGCACCTCGCCGCGCGCATGAAGTGTGTTTTACGCCAATGAGGATCTGCTGTCGACGGAGAAGGTGCTGAGTTCTTGTGGGTTTTTTCGTTCGGTTTTTACTCGTGACCAGTGCACATTACGGAGAGAGGCTTTGTGAGCGTGAACTTCCATTGAGGTTGGGATAATCTCGTTTGGAGTAATTTGGGAAAGGTGGAAAGACAACTTTGGTGTCGGTAAAGTGGAATTTTGTAATTACTAAGCGAGAAATTCATTTCTCACTTCAACTTCTAAGGATGGCAATGCTTTTCTTTGCTTCGATTATTTCATTAAAGGAGATTTTTATCATGTTTGAATGTGAGCGGAAATAAAACGTGACAATAAATAATCGCTGTACTATCAACAAACTTGGTATTCGTTTTATATTTTCTGTGAAAGTGTGATGTATATTTTGGGACAAGTTTCAAAGAGAATATTTTTGCCATACGACATCGTAGTTCTTTTTTAATTTCACTCAAATGAATTGCTCTGTTCATTGAATACGAAGTAATTGTGCCCATCTTTTTTATCTCTAAAGACGTAATTCTTATTGCTTCATTTGAGTATTGCCTAGAATTATTAGTAGTACACATTTCATTCATGAGGTCGGATTTGAGAGTATTGAAATTCAAAAGTCTCTCTTTAGTACATGGTATAAAGTAGTTCTACTTTATTATTATTATTATTATTATTATTATTATTATTATTATTGTTATTATTATTATTATTATTATTATTATTATTATTATTAAATAACGACGTGGAACATATTTGTTAGAAAACAACTGCTTTGGAAACATACCATATATTTAGGGTATATACGTAATACACCCATGATCCTAAAACTGAGGAAATATGTGGACTTCGCGGTTCCCTGGAGGATCGTTCACGTGGTTCGGGGATGCGTCACGACCGCACGAGTCTCTTTCGCACTCTCAGACGGCGAACTCCCTGCGCTGCGGTTATTTGATTGCGCGCGTGAGTCATCTTCCTTCAATCGGATAGAAGTGGCTCCGGAATCCACAATTGCTTCTCGATTGAATGATCTTTGATAGCAGAGATTGGGCGGTAAAACAAATTAGCACCCCCGGAGGGGGACTTCCACGCATCGCCCTCGCGCCTTTCTCCGCTACTCTGAACTCAGCGATTCTCCCGTGTACCATGTACTTCCACACAGGAAAACCATAATTACTTTTGCATTTTCAATTTATTTGGAATTACTACGGACAATGTATCTGCATGCGCGTTTCGTGATTGTTGCTTGTCTCACCTCAAGGGCTATTTCAATATGTTTGATATATTGGTCGACTTTTTCGATATTGACAGCTACTATATGTTTTTATGGTATAATATCTGTTGATATCTTTAAAAATCGATGCAGAATGAATCTAATATTTAGGGTCAAAGTATTTCATAATCGACGTATTTTTTAAGAATTTCCTTAATAATGAAATTTCTTTTTACGAGAATGCTTCAAATGAATGTGTATTAAAATAAGGTATATATGAGAGGTTTTTTAGTTCACTGATGGATATTTCTAGGAAAAAAGTAATATAAGTCATATTGCATTCAATCTAACTGCAAATCTGCATATTATCCAAAATATTGGTATTTGCATTTTATGCCATGTATTGATATAAAATCTTCATTATTTTAAAAGGTATTTCTGACGTCCGTATTAATAAGAAAATTTACAATAATGTATATTACTACACAAATATCAAAATTCTCCTTGTGTGTCTTAACAAAATGCCAATGGTGTACTATTGTCCGTTTCCATTTTTGGTACTGACCACTTAACCGTGCGACGTCCATCACACTTGTTTGATACGTAATTAATACAAGCACAGATGTGTAGCACTAGTTGTTCTATAAATATTTTAATGGAATTTATAGGAGACTCTCTATCTTTATCGTCGATAACCATCTTCACAAGTTACGCGATAAGAATACGCGCGTACATGTTCGGATCTCCAGAACATTTTTCTTCAGTTAGTGTTTCGTGAATTTCGCAGCCTGCCAGGCGATAAGAACCTTCGAAGGCGCGTCGTTATTTATAGAGACAGGCAACATTGAATGCAGATGCGCGGCGCAACTGGTATCTCCTGCGTGTCAGACAAGAGGCCAGGAGGGGTGTCTCTAATAATAGCCGCGTAATCTTCCTCGCCATCTCTCCCCCGCCCGGTTCTCTTGTGTTTGTTCGCCGTTGTAGGCCGTTGTTTATCCTGTATCAGCGCCGCGTCGCGCCGTAATAAATTACCGGGCGCCGCCGAGGCCTTGCCCCGCCGCGGCCGCCGTGCGCGGCCGCAGCGCGAAGTCGCAAATGGCCGGCGCGCGGACGCCTCTTTGAGGCCGGCGCGCGCCGCCGCCTTGTAATTGGGCCGCGAGCGACGCGACGCCCGGCGACGCCGAGCCACGCCAAGCGACGGCGCGCGCAGGGAGGGGCGCCGGGCGGTGTTATCTGGAAGCAGGGCTGCCTCTTGGCTGCGCGCGTGCGCGACCGCGCCGTGAATGCCGGCGCACACGCAGCCTTCGGTGGCGTGCAGCTTTTCACACATTCCTCCTTTTGTATTGGCTTTTTGCTTTAGTGTACTACCCGAGGAAAGTACAACTGGCATGCGATGGTGCTGGAAGAAGCGGTACTACTTTACTGTCCGGATACAAGACACGTTCGCACGACACACCTTTTTAAATATCGATGCTACGTTTCATTTTCTCCTCCCGAGCCTACATTTTTCAATGAATTATCTTATAACGCGTAAATGTCGCTGGCCAATTGATTGGACCCAGAAGCAATGTGTCGAGTGCTTGAGCTGAAATCGGGCAGGTTCGTCGGTGGGTCGTGGAATGTTGATGGGAGGATAGATCCTTTTGCCGCCTGCGCCCCTCTCTTAACGACGCGCGGGCGGGCAGGAATTTGCATTTCGGCCAGCGGGTGCGTGGGCCGCGCCCACTGCGGCGCCGGCGGCGGTGGCCGGGCCGGTCTGCTCGTCGCGCCTCCATAAATTCGCGTTCGCCAGTCCAGCGCCTGCCGGCGCGGCGGTCGGCCTCCTTTGTCTGCATGCCGCCGCCGCCGCCACCGCCGCCGCCTCCTGAGCGGGCTTGCTCGGTCGCCGAGTCAAGGCCGCGACCGGGCGCAGTCGCCGTGCGCCGCCACCGCCGCCGCCGCCGCCCCCGCGCCGCGCCGCGCCGCGCCGCCGCGGGCGGGCCCGGTCGCGCATCCCGGGCCGGGCGGCGGCCCACGCCCCTCCCCGCCCACTCCCGCTCCCATCCGTTGCCGGCGCTCGCTATACTCTGACCGCCGCCGCCGCCGCCGACTTTTATCATCGGCCATCAACCGCCGCAATCAGACGCTTTCTTCTGCCGTCTGACGCCATCTTAAAAATTACCTTCTCCATCCATCGCCATCGCACGTTTTTCTTTATCTCGGGCTATCCTTTTCCATCCGTTGCCATTAGCTACAGACGATCGCGGCTTGCCCCAATTTTTCACAACTGTCACGAACACTCACCTCGACGCACTCGTGGCATCTTCATTACTATTCCTCCACCACCTCGCGGTTTTACCACCTTTATTGTTTTTGGCTGCAGTAGTAAATCTAAGAGATTGCTCCTGTCCATCATTAATTATTTCTTATGACTATATTCTTTACTAATATGTGTGTGTTGAATTTTACATCGCACTTTTCAAAAGAAAGTTATTGCACAAAACTATTTTCAAACTATGTATAAAAGGCACAATCGTATATTCGTAGTTTTCCGTAAATTTTGCAATAATAAAATGCCAAAGTACAATTTTTGCCACCCTTCCAGTGGTGATTTACTGGTTGATGTTTCCAGGAGCGTCAAATGCTGTGTCCCCGTTTGTATTGTGCTTTTTTATCACGGAAGGTGGCGGTGTTCTTCCCCGCTGGAGATTTGGCGCTGTCCTCCATGTTGGGTTGCGGGGTCTCCTCGTCCAAGTATCTCTCACTAGCACCGCCGAGACACGCTCTAAGCTACAACTAGATTCCCTATATATGTAGTAGTGTGGTGCCTGTAAGTATGTGTAATAAAGGAATGAGAACAGGACAAGGGAGAGGAAGGAAAGATCACGCCAGACCGTGGTTCGTTTGTTAGGGCACTTTTCCAGCATTCACCTGATGTTGATCACCTGTTGATCGGAGAAATCATGGAACTATCGGAAAAACCGTCTTCCAGAGAGAGCAGCTGGTTCCTAGAATTCTCCTCCATTCAGCGGCTGAATGCGACATAGTTACCTTACTAGTACGAAAGTCCCGCCACCGTCCGGTCTCGAGTCGTTGGTCTTCCCGATCCGAGGCCCTGCAATGTTATCAGTTGATGCCATGAACCTCTTCAGCCAGTTTCAGTGTCGAATTTGCTTACGCTCAGTAAGGAAATCTCCTCTGGCGTCGCTCTGCCCGCCATATGGCGTCGTTGCGCCGCCTGCGCCGGCGGCGGGGCGTGCGCTTGTTTGCTTGTTATACGCGTTTGCAGCCGCGCGCGGCGCCTATTCATTTGGGTCCCTCCCCGCCCCGCCGCGCCCCGCCCCGCGCCGGCTGCTCGCTTGGCGCTGCCGTCTCGCACTCGGGGCCCAAGTGAACCGCAAGGCGCGCAGGAAAAAAGACAATCTAAACAAACCAACAACGATAGCTGAAACCTGTTGCCTATAAATACGTAATTTTTGTTACGTTAAGTACCGAGCAGAATGTTTTTCAAGGTGGGTTTGTCCATTGTACTGAAAGACAAAAATAGTGCGATTTTGAACTGCATTTCACTGAACGATGATGTCGTTAGAGATAAAACCGTTAATGAAAATTGCATTTCGTAGTGGAATTATATAAAATGGAACGGTAGAAACATGATGAGCACACGTTTTGTAATGCATCTCATTTCTTCTATAGTTAAATTTAACTGTTATTAGTGAAATTCCTACAATTTCTCGCGGAAAAAACATTGAAACACGGATCGTCGATCGTAAACAAAATAAATCTCGTTTGAAGAAAAAAAGGACATATTTTTTATGTTGTTTTAGTTTATTTATCAATGATTACCAATTTGTTTCGTGTTTAATTTTTATCTTGGATGTAACAATAATCAGACTAAGCGAGCTTTTAGTGTCATTTCGGCCCACTGTGGGGCCCCGCAGATTTGTAATTTGGCGACGGTAGAGAAGCGATATTCGCCGAACGCTGGCGGCTTTGACGGGACCAGTTCTCGCAACATATTCTTCCAGGTAGAATGGTTTGAATCATTGATTTGTCACTGACCTGTCGATACCTCAAATAACAATCGTCAGATTTAAATTGTGTTTCATACAGGCATACAGACCACCTCACAGATAAAGTAAACAGTAAACCTCAAAGATTTGCACGCATGCAACTGATCTCAATTATTTTTACAGATTAGGGACGCATGCAATCACTGAAACCAGTTTGTTATTGCTGTCTTAGAAATTCCGAGATAAAACTCTCTTCTACTCGTCTGCGAGAACACTCAATCACAAATATTTTACATTTTAGTGCTTGTAAATTTCTCAAGAAGATAGTACTGAGTATGGGGTCATCACTTTAGAGACATCAGGCACGCATGTCATTTTTCATGAGTCTTAGAAACACGGGAACAAAATTTAATTAACCCCTTTCTTCCTAAGACGTAAATAGATCACGCCCTGTTGGAATACTGTTTGCCTCCTGCAGCAACCGCGCAACCGGATGTGTGGGACCCGCAGCCTCGCATGGCCGCCGGCTCCGCGCAGCTGCGCGTGGCGAGCGGCGAGTCCCGGAAACAAAAGCCGCCCGCGCTTACCTGTTCCCTCCCCCCGCTCGTGTTGCAGGTGGCGGCGGGTCGGAGGTGCGCATCTGCGCGCGGGAGCCCTCGTGCTGCACGCCCGAGATGGAGCGCCGCCTGACGGTGCGCAGCCGGCGCGAGTTCGACCGCGCGCTCGCCGCAGCGCTGGCGCCGCTCGCCGAGACGCTGCGCGCGCGCGCCACTCGCTTCGACGGTAAGTTGGACTCAGCTGTACTGAACCGAATTGAACTGTGTCGAACTGTAGTGTACTGTGCCATATTGCACTGTAATACGTTGTGTAGCGCAATATCTATAACGCGCTGTACTGTTCTTTAAGGTTCTATACTGTTCAGTACTCTACTGATCTCTAAGGTAGTATACATTTAAGGCTCTGTTCTTACTTTACTGCTTCGTAATGCGCTGTCCTGTACGATATTGTTCAGTGTAGTAATGAACTGCAGTGTATATTATTATACTGTGGGCGTAATATTTAAAATAGAGAAACTGAAGAAGAAGAAAACAAAACTGAGGTGGAAATAATGTATTGGCGAAAAATTTTTAATAAAAAGTCTTCGTTATGGAACCTGGAACCTTCTGGAACCTGTACTCAATGTGTTGAATTACCGAGCAAATAATTGAATTACCAAACTTTTTTTTTGGCATTACAACTTCATCATTATTATCACAAGGGTCTTAGCAGACAGTTTCTTATTTACTTTACGTCATTTGACGTAGTAAATTATAACACCATGCTGTAATTTTTTATTAATTGTACTCGTATCATCATATAAAGGCAAAAGGAGGGCGAATATTTCTCGCGAGCTTGATACACAATAGAAGGATAGATTGAAGATAATTTCATGTTTCCATACGCGTCAACTGCTGTGGTTATTAGTCCCGTAAGGGTGCTGCGTGTATTTATCACGGGAGGTGGTGGTGGTCTGCCACCGGTGGTTGGCGATATCCGGCGCCGACCTTCATGTAGACTTTTAGTGTTTTCCTCATCCAGGTTGCTCCCACCAGCGGGACACCGCCCCCAATCGGGACAAACTCCGTTTCCGATTGGTCTCGTGTGGTTGTTTAATGTATGTGTGTGTAAGAAAGGGAAGAGGGGAGATTAGGGAAGAGAAAGGAAAGATCGCCCGTTTGTTTGTTTGCTCCGGCATTCGCAAGGGGTTGATCGGAGAAACCACGAAACACTGCCTGTCAGAGAAGCCAGCCGCTAGAATTCTCCTCCAGATAACGAGTGAATTTAACATAGTTTACTTGTAGTGTTAAACCCTTTTTGAACGCTAGCCCCTCCCGGTCGGAACTCGAACACCAGGACCTCCCTGCCAGATGCTCTTCAGTGACATCATACGCAAGAGGTATCTTAACATCCAATTTATGACACTGGCTCGGTAATAACTTCATTCTGTCCCTCATTATTTTTATTTTATGAAATATTAAAACAAAATCAAATAAAAATAATGGAGAGCTAGGCAAAGGTGATGAGCCAATAAAAGGTTGCGCTAATATTAATCAGAGGGAGACAAGACCCATTAGGGGTCCTTTAGAACTCGGGAAGGGGGCAGAGGGGAAGACGATGGTGTTGGTGAAGGCCGAGACAAAAGCTATGGCAAAGGGGCGATTGGGATGTTGGCGTTGGCGGGCGCAATAACGCTCAAGGCCTTCATAAATAAAGGAAGCTCTTGTGCACGATGGGGGTATGCCCTAGAACCAGGGAGACCGTTCATACATTAGGAAAACTTCAATGAGAAAAAGGGTGGTTTACAAATGTTGCTCATAAGTCTTTTTTTTTCGCCCCCTAAAAATGTACTGATCGATGTGGTTGGTAGGATCCTCCCGTCCTCATTGTGGTCCTGTTGTCTCCTACGTTCTCTTCTATATCCTCCTTTTCTCTCTCCTTTCTTTCCTCGCGTCTTTCCTCTTCTCTCCTCTCCCGTCTTTACTCCGGCATCACGTGTTTCGTCCCCTCTCGTGTCTTCGCTCCGTGTCTGTTCTTGCTCTCTGCGTTCTCACATCATTCGGCGGGGCATTGCCTTCGAAAGAGGCCTGGGCGAAAACAACTCTCCATTTGACCCCGGAAAGGCCAGAGGCCGCGTTTCCATCATGGCTGATTTACATCGACTGATTAATTCCCGCCGACGACGACCGGTTGCCCCACGACCCCTCGTATATTGATATGGTTCATTTGTTTATTTTCTTATTGCGCGCTCGTGCGCGCGCGCGAACATCAAACTTAGGAGTTAACAAATTAAAATCTATTTCTAGGTTGAGCCGGATATCTTAGTGTATTGTTGTTTGCTGTTTTTTTGCTGAGCGTGCTAAAGTAAAACGAGGCGTTAGAAGACACCAATGTTTTGTCGTTTGAGTTAATCATACTTTCGAAATGCCACGAGGTGAGTTATTAATTATTCTGTGTGGCAGGCTGAAATAAGAGTCAGAAGTCAAATTCATCAGTGTTGCCAGGTTTCAGTTTATATAGATGTTTTAAAACTTTTTATTTATTTATTTTTACTCTTACAACAGAGTTTTGAAGTGTTTACGAGGTGAATTGCAAAAAGCTTTCGGAAAAGCCTTTTTTTCTGGAAATCTATATCAACTGGTCTCTAAGCGCTTAAATGACACTTTGACTCTCAGTATGGTGTATATGGTGGAAGTATAACGATGAATTGATTACTTCAGTCTTCATCCGGGTAATGTTGGTTAAGTCCTCAAGAAAGGTGATTGTCCGAATGTGATGCGTCTTGTGTGTTTGCAAAACGTATTTTGACATAAAAATGCACTGGAATTTAAGCGTTGCACAGGCTCAAGATTTTTTTATGTAAATCGCAAAGACCAGAGGCCGGAGCCTTGACCCCTTCTCGAAAATGCTTAGCGTAGCGTCAACTGAAGTTAGGCATGCCTAACAGTCTTATTCATGTGGAACACGTAGCTACTACTCGTTAACACTTTAACACACATTACTTATCCTAGCTTTCTAGTTGGTTATTGTCAACTTGATCGGGCAAAAATCCAAAATTTCCGTAGATTTTCTTCCTATTTCGGAGTTAATCCACGCTACCAAAGTAGCTCAAATAATAATTTCATCGATTAATGTCAGTGTGGTGTAGCCCACTTGACACCAGGAACCACCTTGTTAGCATAAGTCGTATTAGCGAGTGTTATTTCAATCAACGTGGAGAGTGATCGCGTCGTGAACAATCGTAAGCATCGACTCACGCAGCACAATCGGGGCCCGCTTCGCTCTTCTGTACGCCGGGTGGCCTAACGCGCAGGCGCTCCGTGGTCAGGAGTCCATCCCGGGTGCGCCACCTCCTACCCCAAGTAGAATTCATTTCGCGTGTGCATTTCTCTTGCTGCGCTGCAGATCAGATAGTTAAGGGGAAATTCTGTTAAAAAGTCAAAGGATAAACCTGACATAAGAAATGAGCATGAAGTGGAGAGTGAAATATGATTTCAATGCGCTTCCGTACAGGGACGGATCCTGGAAGTTTTTGGGAATAACCGTTAGATGTGGTGCGATCTATACGTGAAAATTGTTTTGAATAAACTTACAAAAACAAATTTGAGGGAGGGGTGCTATTCCCCATCTCTCCGTGATCCGCCTTTGCTTCAAGAGGACCGTAACATCGTGGTTTAAATTGTATGTAATGTACAACTCCTCGAAAGGCTTTACATCCGAACGAGAAATATTCAAATAAAAGACTGAATTTTGTCAGAATATAACAATGAATCATTCTTCTTCAAAATATTGAAACATACTGCATATTTTTCAAATTTAACATCAACAAAACGTGAAACTTTTCATCTACCCAATTTCGTCTAAAATATTTCGTGTTGACTGAAGATTAAATTGATGTACTACATAGATGAATTATTTTTTGTGTCAGCTTTTTTCAATTTTGCAAAAATGGGACAGCAATTTCGCGTAAATATTACTTTAATGTTTAAAATAAATAATAAATGTGGAGTGTTCAATTGTGTGTGTCTCCGCAAACTACTTGCAGCTCTTGAAATGGTGCAGCAAACAACAACTGCTATTTTTCGACAGAGAATTTGTTTTGTAGATCCCTGATTCCGAGAAAGTGGATACATTCATGTTCCTACATGTAGTAAATAACTTCCTCTAACACCGATGTAGTCAGAATACATGTTTTGAGGGTCCACGACACCGAAAAATTTGTGTTTGGGAAAACGTCTGTCCATCTCGGAACAAAGCTTGCGGCTGAACTGTAGGCAAGGTTTTCGCCAAAACCGATATTCTACGATCGCTGGTGTCACAGCCCTAGAATTTAAAATTGATATTTTGATTTTGGGAGTTACTTTACCCGAAACCTCCAGAGTATTTGTAAAATTTCTCAGAAGACATGTGCAAATTTTTCCTCTGGTAAAGTACGATTATAAAAATGAAGGGAGTCCGATTTACGTTGACCTTTGTAAATTGACGAAAATTGTAAAGGTTTTAATTTTTTCGGCTTCTTCCAACAACTATAATATTTTGAGTAATATTATAAGTTTGAGTTGAAGTTTTAATGAAATTTGTTTTTGAAAATTGGATCTTTGAATGAAGTCATGTATAATTTTAACTATATTTTTCTATGATTATTAGATGGACATTTAAATATAAATGACAGTATTTATTGTAGTGTATTATAGCAACAAATTATGTTATACATTTGGAATTGGGTTTTCAGAAAGACGGGAATGGTCAAGAAATAATTAACCTACTCCTGGTGAAATATTTACACAATCTTCATTTTGCAATTTCATGTTTTTATGCCGAAACCCTCATGAACTCAAAGATTTACTTCCCTGTGACTTTTTATAACTGCAGGGAATAAAAAATGCAACATATGCAATATTTTGCTTAAAATATGAACATTCTACAACTAAATCACGCTACTACTTCGCTTTCCTAACTGTCGCGAACACATTACTTCATAGGTCACCAGGTGACCACCACTGAACTCAGTCCATGCATTTTCGCGAGGTTTAAACTAACTGCTGATCCTTTCCCTTCATTTCTTTGTCAGTTTTTTTAAATGAATGTGAATTCTAAGAATTTGATGAAACGCGATAGTTTCGTTAAGCTGTTCATTGAGTAGGAAAATCATACACATCTTACGTCATTTCTAATTTCTATGGCTTGGAGGGAACTCAAGGATCATATAATCGTTTGATATGTTGTTGCTTCAATCAGTAGACATTTCCGGAGAATAAGATCCGTTCCCAAAACGTGATTATTTTTCAATAAATAGGTTTTTTGTCATGAATGTGTGTGTCATTGATGTTGCCAAAAAATACCTCTAAATATCGTTGTAGGTAGTTGTTGCAGTGGGCGTCGTCGCTGCGGGCAGGGGACTTCCCGGTAATCTATGCATTATCTATCAATTCGGTGCCCCGCTCCAATTATTTGGTGCTGGGGACGCCTACGGAACGTACTACAACAAACATTTTTGAGTGGCTTGAATTTAAAATTTAAAGTTGTGCGTAGTTAGATGAGATATTTCTCAAAATTTTTGTATTTATCGTTTGAAGGTAAAATAAGCAATTGATATTAAACTGTTATTTGCCTTTAATTCTCCCTCATTGGTACGTCTCGTATTGCATCTTACATGATCTACAGTCTTGTTAATTTGACGGAAGTTTTTAGTACAAGCCCGTACGCGTTCGTGTCTATTATTATCCACTTGGTTTCGAATCACCAGATGAAAATACGACCGCGGGAGTGAGGACCAGCTTCGTCGACTGTTTTCCATTCGGATTCGAGAGGCAACTGTCGAAAGTCGGCTGTCGCCAGCAGCCGGCGGCGGAGGGGGAGTCGAGGGAGCACCGAGCTGTCGTTTCTGTGGCGACGCAGAGAAAATAAACGCGGGTACCTGCTGCCGCCGCAGCCCCGCGGGCGCGCTGCGCCTCCCCCTCCTCCTTTTCCGCCCCGCCCCCCCCCCCACCCCACCGCACCCGTCTCGCGCCGCGTTTAGCTTCCAAACAAACAGGCGGGATAAACGGTCTCCTGCGGCGGGGGCGGCCGACGCAGCGCTGGAGGACAACAGTCTCGCATTGAGCGCCATGGCGAGCGATTAGCCCTCCTCTATGGGATCATTGTGAAAATAAATATTTCCTCTATGAAAGTGACACCCTAGAGACCCTTTGTGGATTGAGAGGTGAGATAGAGGATTTAGGTAATAAACTAAAGGATTGTGAAACTTTTTTTTGCCTCCGCCTAACGTATTTTATTTAAACACTTTGCTCGTTAAATGTTTAACGGCTACTTCACTATTGGCACATAATCGTGAGTGATGTGCTCGTGTACTCACGTCTCACGCATTCGTGTTGGACGCTTTGACTCAGAGTCATGTGTTTGCATTAAGTAGGGATGGGTGGGAAGCGGAGCGCAAGGGAGTAGCTGAGGAGAGTTCCAACCGGAAGCAGACACCGAGAAGGCCAGGTTATCTCCCCTCTGAGCATCGCGCGACCTCGTGTTGGGGAACCATCAAGGGTAGTTCTTTTTTAAGCTCTTGAAAGGACTTACGTATGTGGGGACTTTCTGAATGGTGGACGAACAGCAGTTTGCCAGAACTCCGCCCCTGCATTAATTTTTGTACGTATTCGTGTATCGAATGCATTTTCGTCGGTTTTCGAATAGACCCTTAATTTTTTTGCAACCGATTTACTAATATTTTAATAGTTTCATTTGCAATTATACCATTCTCAAATCAGAACATATAGCCTATATGGGTCTATATTAAAGGGTGAGCTAAGAGCCACTAGCAACGTATTTGAAATTCAAAACATAACATACAAAAATATTGACATTATTGTTTTGTATCCACAATAGCTTACAAACAAGTGCAAAACAACGTAAGATCTTATTTACTTGTGCGCTATTTTACTGGAATATTGCACATGTGAGATGAGCATTTATGCGTTGAATCCTTTCAATATTAAAACATTAAAAATAAATTAATTCGTCGAGAGAAGATTTATGGTGTGTACATTCGATGGCTGTGGGTACTAAAATTGGGGTCGGACCCCCCCCCCCCCCCGAAAGAAAGAGAAGTCGCATAATTGCGAATGAATTCAATAATTTTAAAAAAAGGGAATATTTGAGTGTTGACAACGTCCTATTTGTTTTTCTCTGTTAGCACGTTTTGGCGTTTTGGTCTGATTTTTCTTCAAACTGACTTTATTATTATCCGCAGCTACATTTAACAGTTAGAAGTCGTTAGATCAAGAGTATTGTCTAATGTCAGAACGTCTAATTTTTTAAGTCTAAAGACAGGTCCATAAAAACACATCCAAAAAAATTTGTATAATTATTAAAAATGTTTTATTAGTCAGTCTTCACTTTCAATTATTAGTGGAAGCGTATAATTTTAATCTGTATCGGGTGTACGTCGATAACTCTTCGATCTTTATAATTTTGCTGATTTGCTACCAGTCACTCTATTTGTCTTTGTTTAATTAGGTTTAATTTTGTAATTGGGTGTCGTACCCGTACATGCCGTGCTAATGTCTGTTTGATGAGGATTTCGTTATTCATGATTCCTTTTGAGATGTTCCAAATATTCCCACATGGAGGCATGATGAAAGGTGATAATTTTTGAAACTTCGGATTTGACCTGATACACTTCACCTCCTGTGCATATGCATTAGGCCTTCGGTGTACACCCACTAGACTTGGGACTTTCTAACGTTTGACCTTTTTTGTGTTGCTGGACAACGTATCTTTAGACCTGCTACGCAGTATACCTCCCGCTGCAGCGCTGCATTCTAAGTATTACACCTTGTGCCGGGGACCTAACGACGTGAAACCTATTCAACCTTGTTATTTATTTGTCTCTTTTTCTTTTTATTTATTGAAATTTTAGAAGGAATATATGCTCTATTCTAATGTACCTCCCACACGTTGTCTGTGCAGAGTATTTCAAAACAATGCTGTCGACATCGAAGCGAGACTTCCACGACATGTTCCGGCGCACGTACGGCATAATCTACGAGCAGAACTCGTTCGTGTTCACCGATCTCTTCGACGAACTGGAGCGCTATTACCTGAAGGGGCGCGTCGACCTGGAAGAAGCGCTGGATAACTTTTTCAGCACCCTGTACCAGAAGATGTTTACCGTTATCAATGCTCAATATCGTTTCGACGACTCGTAAGTATACTGATGTTATTTACTTTTCATTGTGATTTGAAGATGTGACTGGTGTACGTAGGACTCAGTTATCCTGGATGGGGAAGGGATGCCTGATTATCTATGCCTTTTGTGTTAATATTTCATCCAGTGTCAATGGTGAGTGAGTGAGTGAGAGAGAGGGTCGTTCGTGTTCCCATCACATAATTTTCACACAACCATTTACTGAATCATGATCTCTGAAAAGGTCGATAAGTATTTCCCTAGAATTATCATTTCATTACATTTAAGGCAATCAATACTGAACTGAATTCAAATATTTAAACAAAAAAAATTTTAAACATATTCACACATTTCCAGTTTTTATAGGACTCATCAAATATGTTGCAAAATGAAGACTTTGAAAGTTAAGTCTTATAAATTACTTGCAAATTACAGAACTATTTGATACACAAGAACACTGTAAATTCATCATAATTATTGCTAGTTGTGCATAAAATTGTAACATTTCATATTGTTAAAAAAATAAAATATTTAAAAGCAGTTCAGTTCTGATTGTCTCAAATACATGCGAACATGAATACTGGTGAATTAAAATTAATAAAAACAATTGCTATGTGTATTTTATTTATCTCATTTTGTAACACAATAGTTTTGAAGAAGTGTCCAAAAATTTCTGACAACAATCTTGTGAAGGAAGGTCCAAATAACTAGAAATTAAGTCAATACAATAATTTTCATTATCGTTGATGCCATTGTAAATTCATCATGTTTATAATGCTTTCAAACAAACCCTCCACTCTGTACATTATTTCTTAGCAGTGTATAAGAGAAGATTAGCAGACTTTAATGTTTTAAATCTTGTTATAAATTAATTATCCATAGGAAGATAAGCTGCAGATCAATATAATTAAACTCTTTGAGCTCTCTTGGAAGATGGCTTAATAATGTCTAGATATTTCAAAACAGAAGATTATATTTTTTTCATAAATTAACTTGTCTGCAATGTTTGGAAAGAGGATTGTATTTATTATTTTAATGATTACTTAAGAGTATTTTAAACGAAGGAAAAAAAATAACATAACACTAATTTGAATAGATAATGTCATTACAGAATGTAGTTTAATGTTCCAAACATTTAATGCATTCATTTTGTGTAGGTATCTACGTTGCGTGGGTGAGCATATGGCAGAGTTGAAACCATTTGGAGATGTACCAGCAAAACTTTCTGTGCAGCTGCGTCGTGCATTTGTAGCAACTCGTACTTTTGCTCAGTCACTTTCAATAGCAAGTGATGCAGTCACCAATATGGCAAAGGTACAGTATAATAAAACTGTCACAGTGATTAACCAATCCTTATATATTTTCATGATTCAGATTTCTGTAAATAAATAATTTATTACTTTTTGTATTTGTACAGATTCCTCCTAGTCCTGAATGTTTACGAGCACTTACTAAGATGTCTGGTTGTCCAACATGCACTGGATTGGTAGAAGTCAAAGCTTGCAATAACTATTGCATCAACGTTATGAAAGGCTGCCTCACGTATCATACCCAACTAAATAATGAATGGAATGCATTTGTAGGTAAGAAACGTTATATATCCACACCGATTGTATGACTGATATTTTATCTTCTTATAAATGTTAATGACACTTTTGTTTAGTGTTATAAATCTTATTTCTCTAAATATCTATTATAATTGATGTTAATGAAATTCTGTGCATTACAAATGCCTTATAATATCAACCATAAATTAGGTATAGCATTATCTCTCTCATACTCATGTTCATTATACTTCCAAGTGATGTTCAAAATAATATCTTTCCAATTTATTATTAATTACTGATTTTATTATTAATTTTATGAACTGCCATAGAACATGAAACATGACTGTAGAAAACATCAAACCTGTGTTCTTAGTCATTGATATGAGTTTTAAGTTTGTTGTATTAAAAAGTAAAATTAATTAATTACCCAAGTTCTTTATTGATTAAGAAAAACAACATTTGTTACGTCTTGCTAGATTGCATGATTTTTATTAATATATAAATGCTCTATATGCCAGTAGAAATAAAATTTGATTAATTTGTCATTACAGATGCACTAGATCAATTGGTAGAGAGACTGAAAGGACCTTTTAATATTGAAATTGTTGTGAATCCCATTAACATCAAGATATCGGAAGCCATAATGAACTTTCAAGAAAGTGGCTCCGAAGTGTCACACAGAGTAAGTGTTATGATTTGTTGATCCTCAGTTGTAAACCTGCAATCACCAAATCACATAATTTTTTTATCTTACTTCAGATTATACACACTTCAAATACAAAAAAAGTGTGTAAACTAATTAGAAAAATAACGACAAGAAATATAAATAATAATTAATAAATAAAACAAAAACATGCTATTCAATTGTATTAATTAATTTTGGTAATTCATTATCATTTTGACATCATTTGATTAAAAATCTTATAGTATATGAATTTGATTAATTTATTGCTCATTTACAATTGTTTTTTTTGTATGTAGGTATTTCAAGGTTGTGGAAAGCCTAAGTTGGGTCGTCGCAGAAGACGAGATACCACCGAACTGGACTTTGGCCGTCATTCACATAGACCTGGTAATCACAGAGACCGAGAAGAAACGGAAGATGAGGTCACCCTAGAAACTCTGGTCAAAGATATTAGAGTAAAAGTAAGGGAATAAAGAATGTATTTTTCTTTCAATAACAATGGACAAAGACAGCTTGTGCTACTATCTATTATCTATTTGCTACTATCTATTTGTTCAAATCTAATTCATGTTGTTTGGAGTAATCTGTTAATGACATTTTACCTAGTTACTTTTGCTGTATGTTTTGCTACAGTAAGAAGGCTATAACTATTACCTACGCAACTGGAACCCCCCGAGTCCCCTTAGTTGAAAAGAAAAAAGTGTCCAAATATTTTAAATTGTATATTTTATTTTAAAACGTTGAACTATTAAACTTCTCTAGTTAAATTTATATTTTCACTCCTTGATAGAATGAAACAGAAATAAAAAAATAACTTAGCACAATAAATGACTTTTGAAAAAATATTCAATCAATGAAATTGTATATAGCTTCTTAAATTCATCATTTTAATTTTATTTCATACAATAGGCATTAACATGCATGTGATATTCACCAGTTCTGTACTTCCCTTCTTCATTCATTAATCTGAGATGTGATTATTTCATCTTAGAATTTTTATTTTTTATTTTTACTTTTTTGAAGAAACCTGTTTTATGTACCTATAACAACACAATTTTGTGTTACTATTGATTAGATACATTATTATTATATTATTATTATTATTGTTATTATTAAAGTTGGTATTTTTCCCTGAAGGTCAACGACACTCGCCAGTTCTGGGCAAATCTTCCTTACCAAGTGTGCAATGATGATGAAGTAGCTGCCAGTCCAGCTTTGGATGACAGCTGTTGGAATGGAGAAAAGAAAGCAAGGTAAATCATGATCAAATATGTTTATGAAACTTGTAGTAAAAATAGAAACAATCTTAAGCCACGAAGAAATGGTTAATTTACTTGTCAACTTAAGTTATGTTCATATCCCTACCACTTATCATAGCATAAAACTACCTGTTCATTGCAACTATCACAATACTAGAATTTATACTTATTAACTCAATAACTTAAACCTTCTTTGGTATATGTATATGACTAAACAAAATTCAAAATGTTTACTAATAAATTTACCTCATTATATTTATAGATATGAAGTTCAAGTCAGTAAGGAGCAGAGAGCAAATCCAGAAGTATCTGTGGATCCCAGTCGGGAAAGTGTGCATCTAAATGAGCAGCTGTATGTACTTCGCACTTTGATAAGTAAATTGAAAAGTGCTTATGTGGGGCGAGATGTTGAGTGGATTGACAATGGTAGGTAATGAAATTCTTGAGTAATATTAAAATTTGATAAGGATGATGAATGCTCGTGGTTTTATGGTTGTTTTAAAACAAGGCATGCTTATATGATTCCTCCCAATCTAATGACATTTAGCTAATAATGAGATTTGATTGGGGAAAAAAAAAAGAGTTTATAATAAATTTAAAACTTCAAAATTATTATGGCTTCACAAAAGTTAATGTAACTTTCGTGATATTAGCCTCTTGAATAAAGACATTTTTAAATTTATTCCTGGTGCATTTCCTTCAATAGCTTCTGCTTTCATGACGAATACTATAGAAAGGTGACCAGTGAACTCAGACATTTCTAGACTCTTTAAATTGAAACCTCTATTAAATAGGATGTGCCAATCAGGTTATTGTTTCCCATTATTTCATTTTTAAATTTCCTGGGGATACAGAATTAAATAAATTGATTTTCAAGTTAAATGCATGAACTCCTCCAAAAAGAAGTAAATAGTGTGCTATTTAACATTTTAATATTTTGCTGATAATGGATAGAGAGAAAATTTTTTCTACTTCATTGACGGATATGTTCTTGAGTAGTTAAAACTTTACAATCATGTCATTTTAAACTCTTCTATTTGTATTTGTGAGTAATCATTATATTAAATAGGTTTTATTGTTTTTAAATTTGTCTTTATTCTTATAAAATTTACCTTTTTTTAGTATCTACTGTCTAGTCCAGAATTGAACTCAATGTGACAGAAGGTATTTCACCTGACCAAGGTCCTAACTGCTAATATACTTAGTCATTCAATGAGTTTGAGTATAAACTGAAAATAAATTGGCTAAAGCACCAAAAATGTGATCTCTGAAATATAGGAATGCCCATTTTGGATCATCTCGTCTGACATGAAGATAGATACTGAAGAGTTGGAAGGAAAGCATGTTCTATTTAATTGATAATTTTGAGGTGTAAAGAGCCTCTTTTTCCTTTTAATTTATTGATTCTTTCCTAATCATGAAAGCCAAAATCTCTTCTGTTAGAAGTGAAAACCGAATGTGTAAATCCTCAAGTGTATCAACAAATCAGTTCATGTGCGGGTTTTGACTTGAAACAATAACTGAAAACTTTCTCAGGATACAGAAACTTGGAACCTTAAAAAAGATTAGTCCTGTTAGGAAGTAATTACAAATGCCCAATATTAGTGTATGTTTTAATTGTGGAATAGAATATAAGTAAAAATTAATGCTTAATTGATCTAGCTTCATTGCCATTATTTTTAATGGAAGACAAGGCTGTTCCTCAATTTTCTCCCGAGTGACATTATGTTAATATTTTAAGGCCAATGGCATTCAAACAGGAATGTTTATTTATTAATAATTAAGAACAAATGCTGAAAATGCTTTTGCATATATAGTACAATGTATGTATTACGTGCGTTTGAAGTAAATCAGATGGTAATGGTTTCATCCAGTCGGTAGTTTATATATCGCTACAGTGATGTCATTTTGGTGACATTCATGCTCCCGATTGGATGAAACCATCAGCAGCTGATTTACTTCAAATGCACTTATAAATAAATCCAAGTACAATCACAGTGAACATTTCATATTTTTTTACAGAGGACTCAACTTATGGCTCCGGCAGTGGCTCAGGTGATGGAGGGACAGATCGAAATGACCCTGATAATGATAGTGAACCAGAAGGATCTGGCGATGATGACTATCATGACCGACGATATGGTGGCTATGATCCATCTTCTGGTCGTCCTGACCCTAATAGACCTCACGATCCACGAAATAATCACCCGGATCATCCTTCAGGTCCTGGGTCATCAGGTGCGACTCACTCTCGCCTTTCTCCAGCAAGGGCAGTATCTTCCTACTTGTTGCCCATTGTGGTTGTGTGGTTTGGAGGTCTCTTCTCAGACTGGCTGTGATTTTCTCCAAGAATTGTGTGTTGAAGACAAACTGATTTTGAATGGGCTGGATTTTCCTTGGTCTTTTCCAGCAGTTGAGAAATGATATTAGCTCGCTGGATTGTGATTGTCTCTGAAGCAGTAGCTGTAAATCATGCTGCACTGAACATTGGCTCGAGTGACAGTGTTGTGTGATTTGTATTAGTTATTCAGGGACCTATAGGAATGGAGTGCTACCTCAAAGAACTGAGATTTTGGCACTGACGTAATTTCTTTCAAATAAAGACATGCAAAACGAATCTCTATTCTGGAGATCAGTGGCATTGTGTAAGAGGTGCTTCAGTGTAGGATTTGATGCTACAAATATTCCAAACAGTACCTCTGTGATGTCCTGTGTGATATATTAGTCTGTGTATGTACGTGTGCATGTACACGTGTGCATGTATATGATTGAATGTAACTAACACCAGTACCTTACATAGATCGAAAGCCTTGAGAAAGGTATGTAGTTGAAAATGGAAAGGCATAACAGTACTGAAGACAGGGTAGATATGTACGTAATTTTAGCCAGAAATGTATATCAAAATCATTTCTATCCAGACGTTATGTGGAGAAACAGCCCATCATGTTATGTCAAGAGATACGTAATAACGTTAAGCAGATAGAAGTGCAACAGTTTTGTTCAATGTTGCTGTTGCATGAGCCTATGCAGAAGAGATTTTTCTACTCTGCCCAGAACCTGTAGCTAGGTTGATGTTTGATGGGATAAAAACACCCTTGTCAAAAAAACAAAAAACAACAACCTTTATAGTCAAAATGCCATTGCCTTGTGGCTGAAGTTGTGCTGTTAATGTTGTGAGCCATGTTGGAAGTTCTTGGATGCAGGATTATTCCATTCATGTCTTTTTACTACAATTTTGTACATTTGTTTAAGTATTATAGTGACATGCAAAGTCACATTGTTTGCTTTGTACACTGTACATAGTTTGGTTCTTTAGCCTTAATTTTATTTGTAGTTCAGATTCTGTGAACTTAAAATGCACTTGTGTATCTCTCTTCTTTTTTTTTTTTTTGTTTTCTTTAAGGTTTTAAAAATATTGTGTAAATACTGTCTTATTATTATCCTGCTTTCATGAAAGCATCCATTTTGGACATATTTGTGCAGCAATAGTGAAATTTTGCTGGTCACTAAAGCAAGAATATATATTTTGTAGATTTTGAAGCCCTAAGTGAATAATAGTCCTTAACACTGAGGCAAAACTGCCATAATAAAAATATGAGAAATTACTACCAGTTAAATTATTACGTGTAGCTGCTCAACAGTGCAGCATCTCAAAATGCATTAAAGCATTTCTAAGAAAGAAAAGAAAATAAGCCAGAAAAGATTTATAATTATACATTCAGTGCTATTTTGAAACAAGTTATGAATTCATAATAAAAAGAAGTATATGAAAAGATAGTTCCCTTTTTTAAGAGACTTTTGCAGGCACTGCTTGGAACAAGGTAACATTTCAAAATAATGGGTGGGAAATATGTTGAGAGGGAGGGGAAAAATAGAGGGGAAAATTTTGTACTTGTAGGCATGTGAAATATAGTATTAATGTACAAACCAGATTGAATCTAAAGCTGCAGGGAAATGTTATGCTAACTAATATTAGTAAACAATCAAATAAGGAATCATTAAGATGCTAATTTATTCTGCAGCTGCTTAGTTGTCATAATTATTTTTGATGCTGGTTTCTTTTCTATGTTAGCATACAACCCCATAAATATAACATTTGTGCAGGAATTTCCTGTATACCTGATTTTTCATTGTACAATACTCAAATCCTTTTGTGTTTTCTGTGTCATGTAACTGTGTAAATTATTGAAGTTGCAGAAGTTGAAGCAGTTAAAACAAGTGAATATGCTGCATGCATTAATTTTTTTTAAACTTTATTGTCATTCATTGTATATTGAAAAAAAGAAACATGCATACACAAAATATAACAAATATACAAATATTATTTATTGCTTTTCTTTTTCACACCTTGGTGCTTGGACCCATAAATTGTTAAAATGCTTGTCTCAATCTGACCCTATTAATTGACTTGAAAAAAGTCATTATAATACAAAATGCAGAGTTGAATGATCAAGATATTTAACGTTCCTGGTAAGTCAGTATTCTAAATTATTTTTAGGTCTAGTTTTGAAGTATACATAAACTGCTATTAATAAAAAAACTGCAGCAAGTGTTGGCAGGACAACTGTAAAAACCCGTTTCTTGTTTTCAAGAAATTCTTTCTTTCTTTCCCGCTTTTGCTTGTTGTTTTCTTTAACTTTGCCTTTCAGCTGACGCATTTTCTCAAATGCTATCGAATCTGAAACAGTACTTTAGTTTAGATGTGCCACGTCAACAGACCTTTAGTAGCGTGTAAGCACAGATGTTCGTGCTAAAAAGAATTCACTTACGATTCTGACGACTGAGAAATTTATCTGTAAAGAACGTCCAGTTTCACAGTTAAAAAAGTCGGGTACTAAATCTACACAGTAGATCCACATCAACAAGCTGCCATCAAAGGTTCGCGTTCGCTTGACAATCGCTCTCGAACCTGGCTTTGCTAGCTTGCACACGCACTTGTAATATTCTGTGGGCACACGAATGTGAATGACAATCGTGACGGTACTGCCAACAGTGTCAACGAAAATGTTACTACATTGGTGAAAACAATTTCGGTGCGGTGGCAGGTGGTGTGCCAGCTGATACTCAACTGGTAGGCAACTAGGAACCTGAGAAGATAGTTAATTTTGGTGAGATAAGGCCGCTTGACCACAGAATAGAAGGTTTACATTAATTATTTCCACATTGCGTGAGGATATGGCTATATATCAAGTGAACTATTCATGTTGGCCGTGAAATGACTTGGGTTAGAGGAAACGTGATCCAATCTGAGAACAATGACAACTGTAGAGAATCTGTATCAATTTCATTACAATCTAAGCCGCATGAAACAGTGAAGCCTTCTGTACATAAACAACATCGGAGACATGAACCCAAGGAGTTTATATGTGGTTGGGGAGCTGCATTCATTAATATTACAGTGACTTATCCGATATATAAACTCATATTTAGACAGGTAAGTTTTATTTAATTTTTAGAATTGTTTCTTGTGAAGAAAATATGTGCTTTCTAGAGACTTGTTCATTGTCCCACACATAAACTGTATTGATAAGATTCATTTTCTTTATAATATTAAAAATTGAACATTTTTCAAGAGAATTATTTAAACAAAATATTTTTCTTTTATTATATCAGATTCTTCATGGTGTCAACACTACCAGCGCATTTCAACAGCTGAAAAATGAAGGCATTTTATTTTTATATAGAGGAATGCTTCCTCCACTGTGCCAAAAGACTGGATCCCTTGCTCTAATGTTTGGAGTATACGATGAATGCCGAAGGCCTCTTTTGGAAGCTAATGTTGCTCCAGTAGTGGCAAAAACTGTAGCTGCAGTGGTAGCTGGTTCTGTTGAAGCCATTTTAATGCCATTTGAGCGAATTCAAACATTACTTCAAGATTCCAATTACCATGCCCGTTTCCAAAACAGTGGCCATGCCTTTAGGGTTATTGGGTATGAATATGGTTTCCGAGAATATTATAGAGGGCTTACACCAATATTGTTAAGAAATGGCCCCTCAAATGTTACTTTTTTTCTTCTGAGAGATGAAGTAAAGCATCAGTTTTCTCACAGAGTGACATGGTATGGGGAATTTTTGCAAGAATTTATCGCTGGGGCTTGTATAGGTGCGTTTATTAGTACCGTGTTTTATCCTTTTAATGTATTGAAAGTCCATGTTCAGAGTCGTCTTGGAGGGCCATTTGAAAATTGTTGGACTCTTTTTATTAAACTATATAAACAGAAGGGCTTGCGGGCTATGTATCGTGGTGTTCATTTAAATTATACGAGAGCTTTCGTGAGTTGGGGTGTCATTAATGCCTCTTACGAATTTTTGAAGAAGTTACTGTATTAATCACATTAGTATTCTCCGGTTCAAGTATTTTGCTGTCAGTATTTAGGGCCAGTTAAGTGTTCACTTTTTGTGTCTGAGCCAATGGGTGGTAATCATAATCGGGGAGATATCGAGAGTTCGCGGCGATGCAGCGCCACTGGCAGCACTTACGCATCTAACCAATGGGATCAACCTACGTGTTTCAAAATGGAGACAATGAGCGGCTTTAGAGTGTCGCACTGTATATACTTAATAATTATTGCCAGTATTCTAGGCATTTTCAGTTTAACGGAGGGTGAGTAGAAGAAAAGGAATTTCTTTTCATTGTGAATAATATTAATCGCGTCGTGTGACCATTGTATTTAGAGAGGTTATTGAATTAACTACGAGGACTTCTATCTACCACCAAGGAATGTGGGAACATTTTTTTGAAATTTCTCAACCTTTGGATTAATTGCAGGCCGTGGAAATCAGTACGTAACGTGTGGATCCGTCTTAAAGTTAATGAATGTCGATTTTAATGTTCGACTTCACTCGCACGATGTGAAGTACGGAACCGGTAGTGGTCAGCAGTCGGTGACTGGCACCCAGTTGCAGGACGATGTTAATTCTCACTGGGTTATTCGAGGAGAGACTGGAAAACATTGCTCTAGAGGGTGAGTGACATTTCCAATAAAAAGTTTCGTCTGTATGTTTATATGAATAATTGACATAAGGTTGTTTACTTCACAGTACGCCAGTGAAATGTGGAGATAAAATTCGGCTGACTCATTTGCAAACTAATAAAAATTTGCATTCACACTATTTTTCTTCTCCTCTTTCTGGGAATCAAGAAATCTCTGCTTATGGAGATGATAAAGGTGGGTATTAGTGAATCTATTATTTTAAGTGCAAAGAGATTTGTGAGAATGCTGTGTATCTGGATGAGCCTGACTGTAGATAAGAAAAGTGGTGGTGGTTATAGTCCAGTCTTTAGCCAGAATGAAATGACTGAATTTTCTTAAGTGTACTTTTTTTAAGTACTACATCAAATAAATTGTTTAGTGTTTGTATTTGCTGATGTAAAGTTCTTCAATTGAAAATGTTACTTTAAAAATACAAATTAAAGAGTGCATAAACCAAGTAGTTGATTGCATTATCTGTAGCGATGGAATGCAATGAAATGCAAGGTTTTGGTTTCATTGCCAAAATTCTTTGTCTTGTCTGTGGAAAACAAGTTACTGGCAATGCAGCTTGATAGACTGGTGGAAAAAAACAACAACTCTTCATTAAGTGTATTGTAAAACTTAAAACTAGAGAGTGGATTTTAATGAAATGTCTTTTTTTTAAAACTATGCCATTTAGTATAGAAATTCATTTTATGTTACGACACAATGAAATTATCCATTTTTATGTCTTTTTTTTCCCTCCTCCGTGTTTTGTTGATTTCCACTAATAAGTAATTTTTTACATTTTTATGTCTTTATTTTTACTGAATATTTTTTGCAGATTTCATAGAGTTTAATATCATTTAATGGTACTTGCTTCAATATCTACCAGGTGCAACAAATGTACACCACAGATTTCCTGAGAAGCCTATTCAGTTTTCAATAAGGGCAATTACAATCTTCAAATTTTAGGAAACAAAAAGCATCAATTTGGTCTCTATTTTTTTATGCATGATAAGATTATGATTTCATGGTATTTTGTATTAGCTCTTGTGCATGGTCAGGGAGGGGTCTGCCTCCTTAATCTCTTAACTTACATCCTCTTTCTTATAAAATATGCCATGAAGTATTCTTTACTAATTGTTAATTGTTTTCATACTAATGTGTACTCTCAAACTAGTTCCAAGATAACATTTCTCGGTATCTTCCTTGCCCTCCATAGAAAAGAATGGGAAAACCTTTCACCTCTTGGGGTATGGTAAAAACCTGATCAAAATCAACAATTGACTAGAGAACAACTCAAGGGATTACAATTAACATTCACAGGACATTTGTTTCAGAAAAAAAGATAGAAAAAATAAAAAATATGTATTTTTAAGATACTAGTTCCTGAAAATCACAAAAATGTGAGAGAGATTAAAAAATGTGACTTTCGAATGAAATGTCTTTTATTCCAAATTTTCCTGATACTTTTTTGAATAGCACATTGTACTCTTCTTAGATAATCATTGTGTGTGGTAGGGCCTGGGATGGGCAGTGGTGATCCATTGTAGAGTTTGTGATGTATTATCCTGTTTACTTTTAATTTTGTGAGGATTTGTAGTAACTTGGCAGTGTAGGATAATAATTGGTTTGTCTAATCTAACAGGTATTCAGGAATAATTGTGTGTAGTGTGTCTTCCAGTGAGTGTATAATTGACCATATTTTGAGGAGGCCATTTGCACCTAGGCAATTACATGAGAAGAAGCAGATAATAGAAAACAGTTGGCCAAGGTCTTTGCACAATTACAGCAGATTTGTGGCAACGAATGTGTAACGGATAACATATCAGACTGTAATACCAAAGTTCGCGGCTGATCGAAGCTGTGGGTTTTTGAGGGCGAAAAAATCCTTTTGACAATTTTGGGAAAAATACTTTTTGGGTGAACCTCATAAAATTGAAAGAACTGTGAGGGATATCTTTCTTTTATCCCCCATATACTTATGCTGAGGCTGGTATGATTTAAATCTTGATTTCATTATATAATTAAATCATGATTTAAATGAAATGATATAAAAAAATTTAATCAATATTTATAATTTGTAGTATTTGAAAATATATTTGTATTTTAAATATTTGTAAAATCAACATTATTCAGACAAAATGACTTCAATGAAATATAAAGTAGTTCTTAAATACAGTAAAATCTAAGACGGAAGGACACTTGCAATATTGATATTTCTGTTCTGAAACTAGTAAATTAATGTAAATAAAGATGTAATTAAAGTAAAGTAAAAGTTACATGATTTTATTAGGATTATTAAAATAGATATACATATAACATATTAATGGAAGAAATTGCCAATTAATGGATATTAAACATTCTTCATTGTCAGCTTCTAAGTTTTTCTTCTATAAGTTTGTCCTTTTCATCTAATGTTAGTTTTTTAGTTTTTACATTGTTAAACTTTTTATTTATTTACGTCAAAACAGTTACAAACTGTGTGTGACATGAAACTGGTTGTGAAACTCAAAAATACATGCCACCTCGCTGCCTAATGGCTGAAATCAGACTGCTTGCTGACTTTTAATGCAAATGTCACAACGCAGAGTATCATTATTTTCTGATACTCTCGCATGGTCTTCAGCAATTCGTCTTCAGCGGAGGGTTTGTGATTTTGAATGTGGGGCAGGGAGAGGCGCAAATAGACGTCATGTCCATACACCTTCCCAGATTCAGCGAGAAGGTGGGAATTCCCCTACTGCCTATGCCTAGAGAGACAAGTGACCTCAATGTTGAATTCTACAGTCAGCTGAAGCCCCTTTCCTTGACAGGGCTGTTGCCACAAGTAAATCGTGTGGGCTAAAGTATTTAAAACTGACTTGCAGGTGTATTAATTACATTAACAATATATTGTGTCTCAGCGAATTGCATTAAATTCACAGGAGTTTTGTTTAATAGCTCCCCCCTATCGGATATGAAAAACCGTTCTTTCTTATGCTGTGTAAAATACCATATAACATCACGGGCCAAAGAAATTTTCCTGTTGAGACAGAATTCTGGCTTGTACAGGTTCCGGTTTAGACAGATTTTACTGTATATATAATATTTCTTGTAAACTTTTCACATACTTGAACTATTTTGAGAAAATAAAATACAATATAATATTCAATAAAATGAACAAACTTCTGAAACGAAGAACAAAAAACAATTTGTGGTAGAGTTACACACTAATAGACAAAGCTTGAACGATGTACACAATTCTGGATTTAAATGAAAATGTTTGCTAAAGCCACTTGAAGTACATCATGTAGATGTGTATTAATAAAAGTGGCATTTTATTAATACTCATTTAAAAAACAAAATTAATATTGTTAAAGCTAATGAAAACAGTAGTTAATTTAAATAATATTAACATTTTTCTTTGTGTATATTCATAAAATTCCATTAAATTGTTAAAGGGTTAATGGGAAAGTGCGCAAGTAACAAACAGTATACCCCATATTTTTTTATGACAGGACAACTATTAAGTAGAATTTAATATTTCAAAAGCTGTCTAACATTGTTATAAGTTTTCAATGAATTCAATTGTTTTCAACTCATGCTTCTTGATTAGGGTGGTATTGCACAAAAAATGGTAAAATTTCTTTGCAAGGCGAATGCCTTTTTTCTAAATTATGCTAATAGATGGTGTCACTATCGTATTTGGTAATGTAGTCCCAAGAGAAGTGTTTCAAGGGAACGATACTATAAAAAATGAAATTTAAAGATTTTGAGTAAAGGGTGGTATTGATCCAGACCCCTCAAATATATAGTATCTTTATTTTTTAAATAAAATTACAACAATTTAATGATAAATTTAAAAAATGATGTTTTAAAAAACTTTTTCTGCTTTTAAAGTAAGGAAACTTAAATCGCTTAATGACTTTGGTTTAAAGTAAAAACATCTTAATACAATTTTTAAAAATGTGATTTAAATAAAAATAATCTGATTTTTAAAAAACATCATGAATCTTTTTATCCCTATTTTATGACATCTTAAAAATGTTTTGTGTATTATCCTAATGTCCAAGTGATCAGAAAATTTCTGGTATTATGTGTATTATTAATTTGAACTATTGGCTTTCAGGTGAAGGAGATACAGGAGATAATTGGCTCGTAGTGTGTGAAGGGGAATTTTGGAATAGAGATGACACAGTAATGTTTAAGCACATTGACACAAGCACGTAAGTATTAAAAGTACTTAACATAAATTCTAACCTTACATACTACAATGTTTTGTAATTATATTATACAGGTCTGATAAGTCATGCCCTAATTTTAGATAGTTGTGATTTCTTTTTTTATTTATTTATTTATTTATTTATTTTGTTCACTGATGCTGCTTGGAGCATGATTCTTGGAACATTGTTTAACACATCAGATATTGTTGCTTCCAATTCATACAAGTTCTTTGTTTTTTTCTTGTATACCTCCTCTTTAGCTCATTCCCAGAGAAAATATTGTAAGGTGTTAAAACAGGGCTGCAGATAGGCTATTTGTGTACACCAAGTCCGCCAATCCACAACCCTGAGAAATGATCATGTAGCTTTTGGAGATATTATTTGCAAAATGTGCAGGTGCTCTGCCCTGCATGATGTGAAGCTCTAGGTTGTTCCATTGTTAAATTTACACTTTGTTTGCAGCATTTTCAGTTATCTTCATTGTTTCCTGCAGAAAGAAAGGTCCAACAACGTCGGTTGATGTGATACCACACCATTCTGTCAACTTTGCATGCCTCCTTGCGTTTTCAATGCATTCTTGTGGATTTATGGCTGCCCAATAATGACAGTTGTGCCTGTTTACAAAGCCTCCAATGTGAAAAACTGCCTCATCAGTCCACAGAATGTTCACAAACTGTTCAGGCCAATCATCATTTCAAACTCAAAATATCTCTCCAAACATTCATCTGTCACAGTCATCAGGAAAGTCACTGCCCATAATGTTTGTTCCATGGTGTAAAACTGAGACATTTTTTAACCTTTAACTGCTCTAGTCAAGTTAATAAGCAAAATATTTCCATGTGTGGTAACCTCCGGACATGTTATTACGCTCTGATAGGTTGTCGCTAGAGTCTGTGGACAAGATCGGACATGGAACTACATTGACTTGGTAGTCTCTGGATGAGTTCGCTCATCAGATGCGCTTTTGTTTATTGCTAGGACTAACTGATAACTGAGATGACTCACGCGGTATCTATGTGCAAACAGGATCAGCTTACAACAGGGCTTGCAGCGAGAAGCATGACGCAAGACACATGACTCGCAGACAGTCGACCTGTTGCAGTTAAAGGGTTAAGAATCGTTGAAGTTGCACAATGCGAAAGACCACTTTCATGTGATTCTTGACGCAGTGATTTTTTAGTCTCCTCACAAACTGTGATAGCATGCTCTTCTGTCCTCAAAAATTGGTCTTCCTGATCTTACATCATTGACACTCCCTGTTGTTAGTAATTTTAAATGGCAGTTTTTAAATGTTTTTGCATTACTGTTGCATGGTTCCCCCCTCAACCACCTTTGTACTTGCACCATGGATTCCCAGACCTCTCAACCAGCTGCCATTCTGGTCCACACTTACACTGAACACAGGGAGCAATTTTCTACTGAAATAAAATAATAAATATGTTAAACGAAACTTTAAGGATTACTTTTTGGATCAGATTTTATTTTAAAAAGTTTTGCTCAAAAATGAAGAAATTGTATTTATTTAAAAATGGGGAGTGACGTCAGATATTTGTATACTGCAGTGGTATAAAGTCTGAAAGATTGCTACCTGCTGCACTCAAATCAACTATTAGTTCTCAACAAACTATTAGTTAGAGCAAAATAATTGTTTTGCATCATCAGTATTGCTGGAACTGGTAATGACTGAAGCAGAAGGGTGCGTTGCACGTTCGCATGCGAGCATGGTTTTTAATCTTCAAAATTTTGTGAAATGTGATTGCACTGATTTCAATATTGGTTAGCTCTTTGTATTTCTGTCAATATATATTTCATTGTAGTTCAAGGAAATACTTTATTGATCTGAACGTCATGTAAAAGGATTTAATGCTTTCACATGAAGTGCTGTTTCTTGAAGAGCATTTCTTCTGCTTATGTTGCATCCAAATACTCTGCCATTAATGCAGTGCTTCAGTGAGTGTTGATAAAACCTTTCAATATGTAAATACTATTAAGAGTAATCCATGCAAATTAATTTTTATGAATTTTATCATGTCATGTAACAATTTGCACTTGTAATTATTTAAGATCGTAATAATAAGCTTGAATTTATTCTAGATTTTTGATGAAATTGTAAATATCTGTATATAGAGTGTTTGAAAGTGTTTTTTTAAAGGAAGAATGAAGTTTGGATAAATTTAATCTGTGAACAAAATTTTGGTTTAAGGTTTTTGTCAGCTACTGAACGAACTTATGGACGTCCCATCAATGGACAATCTGAAGTTGTTGGAGTGTCATCAAATTCTTATGGTCACACCTACTGGCAAGCAATGGAGGGACTGTTCATTCATCCTAGTGATTTTAATGCCAAAACACATCATGAACATACAGAACTTTAATACGTTTGTATCAGAAGAAATCCATGAAAAATCTGTGTAATTGGAAAAATCATACAAATGGCAACCAAAGCAGTTGTGGTGCACAAATTTGTAATTGTTATGGGGAAAATATTTATTTTAGAAAAGTTGTATGATTTATATTACTAATCAGTCTTAAGTGAAATGCGAAGGTGCTTTGTAAAATTTTTCTGATCAATCAGTCATAGGAGCTTCAATTTTCTTTCATTCCATTTGTACAGTATCTTATACTCAGAACCTAGCCAGTAGAGGCAAGTAATGTATGTAAATATATATAAATGTGTATATGTGATTCTTGTCATTCATTAAAATTATATTGACATGTTCGCCATTATTTATTAGAACTGATAATTTCAGTTAATGTCATTAGAAAATGCTCCTATTTAGAGATGAAATTCTAAGAAATGGAAACTATTCATCCCTACATTGACTATTGCATAGACTAAAATTATAAATGGCTCATTGGTTAGAGTGCTTCCTTTCCAAAGTGCAACCCTGGGTTAGATTCCCGACCAGGCTAACTTCACTTTCCTTACAAATGTCCCAGTTTCTATTGCTGTGTGACAATGAAAAATCCCACCCTAAGGTTACGAAGACCAGAATATACGGTGAAGGGATGTCTTTGTACTAACTACATGAACGCCTTATCCCATAGCTGAGAGGCTAGATGACCGTTGGTCGGCCAAGGCCCATACCAGGCTGTCGAGCCATAGAAAAGAAATTATAAAATTTAATTTGACAGAGTTCAGAATTCTTGCTTACTCAAATTGGTTTTAAATTTACAATTTGAATCTTCATACATTCATTTTGATTCAGATCGACCTTAACTGGGGATATGGTCTTGATGCATGTAATACCTGCTTTGAAATTCAGATTTTTTTATCTGCGTAAAAATATCAGTTTTAATATTAATATAGTAATTAAAAAAAAAATCGAATTGTATGTTATACTACATGTTTTGTTGGGATGTTAAATGCCCTTTGACACTGGATGTAATGTGCATTCCCTTAATATCTTTCAATTTCTTTCTTATAGAAAAAAATGAATAATCAGAAGAAAATTTTCACCAGAAAAACTCTTATTGCCAGGCCCAAGTAGTGAAAATGTGGATAAATCTTGTTCCTATACACATTAAATTACTTTCTCTAACACGTGTAATCAGAATCATTATATTGTGGGTCCTTGTTACAGAAAAGTCAATTGACGTCAAAATGTCTGTCCATCCAACTGAACATTGTAGTGACTGAACTGCAAGCAGGATTTTCACCAATATTGATATTCCCCAATTGACCTGGCTAATGTGGTAGCCCCTTGAATTTGAAACCAGTATTTTAATTTTGGAGGTACTTTACATGAAACCTCACAGACATCTTCAAATTTTTTAAACCACTTGTGGTAAAACAGCACATACTTTCTCGCTCTTAGTAATGGCTACATAATACTATTTTTACTGCAATTTCTCTCGGAATTAACTCATCTCAGTCATAATTTTTTGTACAACTCATTACAAAACTTAGAATATTAGGTGCGAAAAATAAATATTTTCAAGCCAGTGTCAACTCAAAATTGACAATTATAACTGCACAATCATGTCCCAACAATGAGTCAGAATTCACAGAACTAAAGTTGCTGTCTCGCGGGGCAGATTGCATTCCAACCTGAGATTTCCTGAAGGCTAGCAATTTTTCTTTCGTATTACATTTAAATCGTATTTTTAAGGGAGAAAACCTAGTTGTGCTAATTGCAATAAGGTTTGTAGATTGCTTGAAAGAATATACATCAATACACTTGAGAATGAAAATCCAGTCTGTGCAACAAGGACAAAAATATTAGGTTCAAATATTTTCCAAATGTTTAATTTGTAAAATATACAAGGGCTCGAATGTAAAAAATGAACAAAGAAATGTGAAGTATACAAATTCTAACTTGTGTAGCATTCAACTGCCTCCAAGCACATTTCTTAATACATTCACAAAGAGCAGGAAATTGGAAGTGGGCGGCTATGTTTGATGCCAAATTACTGAATAAATACTCATATTTTTGAAAAATTCAACATGACCTGATTTGAAGATCTATTTTTGATAAACACACAACATTAAGAAAAAAATTGTTAGTTAACAGTTGTAGGAAAATGCTGAAAAAATTTAATTTTTTTCAGTTTACGAAATATCAAGTATTTCAACAAACTTGAGACCTGCGCCATTCTCTTAAGCATAGTATATACTATCCAGGGCCCAAATTTAATTGAAGAAAGTGGTTTAAAGAAAGTAAAAATTGACTGTTTGACAATATTTTGCTTCGACGTTGAAAATTGTTTTTGATCAATGCATTTCATTGAGAATAACGTGTTTATCTTCATAATTGTCGCTGGAAGATGCCAAAAAAATTTGAATATTTGCAATATTCAGAAATGAGACTTTTCAACAAACGAGGCCTGCACCATTCTCTTAAGCTTATTCTGTTATTCTCTATACACTATCTAAAGTAAAAATTTAATCTCAAAATTTGGTGCCGGTTTTTAGAAATTATTTAAATGAAATTAAAAATTGCCTTTATGGGTAAAATTACGCGAAAGTACCCAAATTTTCGAAAAAGTGTTCATTATCTCACTTCTATTTGAAATTTCTATCACCATATTTCAGTTCTAGGAAGACGCCAAAAAAATTTTTGAGCTTTTGCAGTGTTCGAAAAATCAGGATTTCTAACGAACATCAGGCAAGCGTCTATCACGCTATCCGATAACAATTTAATCAAAAATATTGGAACAATTGTTTTTCTAAAAAAAGGGGTGTCAGAATGGCGCGAAAAATCTGCAGCCTACGCGGAATATGCGCAGCGGAAATTTCGTGTCATGTGTTGGCTTATGAGCACGTTCAAACCTGCGTGGCATGCGAGCGTCGCAGCAGCATTGTCTCCCATAGACCAGCGCGAAAGATCCGCACCCCAAGCGGAAATTTCGCGCCCCGTCCGGCGAGGTGGATTGGTCCACGTCCTGCCGGGGGGGGGGGGGGATGCAGGGAGAGCTAAAGTATTCCTTTCACCAATCATCTTTCTCCCCATCGTTCATTCTCGTTATTTTATAACATCATAGCTCTTTTCTTCCCCTTCTATGTCACAGTCCCCCCCCTTCCCGTTTGCTGAACCTCCACCCATGTGTTTGCCGTGCATGGCGGCCCGTGTCGAAGGGAATGTGTATTCTGAGGTTGTGGGACCTATTTGTTTTCCAACGTCTCCCCTTGTGCTACTTTCTACGTTGCATCTAGGAATACGTTGTTTACGTATTTTGGGGAACATTCCTTGTAGGTTTCAATACACCTGCTTTGGCTACGGACTCTTCTAGACGGGCAGTCGGGAGCTATCCCACTCCCGATAAATCGGCTCGGGCTAGATCTTGTGCTGAACTCCACGGAGGGGCGGCGCTGTGTTATCCCCCACTGTATCACCGTGGCAAACCTGAGACTCCGATGGAGTGTGACCTTGTTGGGCTCCGTAGTGGGTGGGGACCACTGGGATGAATCCGATATCTTCTCAACGGATACCAAACTTCCCACCCCCGCAAGGAAGAGGAAATTTGTTGGTGAAACTCAATCTGGATAGCTTTTTTTGGTTGCAAAGAGGCGGTTAGACCAAAAAGCCCAGTTTCCTCGTCATGTGTAGTAATGACGGGAAACAATGAGTGTATGTGCTATTAAACTCGCAAGAGAAATTGAAGAATTTTGCAAGTTTCAGACGGTGGTTCGACAGAGAAATGGCACAAATCTTTTTGAATGCCTTACTGACGAGCTAATCAAGAAAATCTCAGATCTAAAAGAAATAGCCAGCCTCCATGCGCATGTATCCACCCACCTGACCTTAAACCTCTGCAAGGGCATGGCGAATCATGAAGATTTCGCATCAGAAACGGAAGATGACATTAAAGCCTTCTTTCAGCCTGAAGGCGGTTGACATTTACAGGATCCAGCGGAGAGTGAATGGGGTACTCACCCCTACCTCAGCGCTGATACTGACCTTCTATTGTCCATCTCTGCCAGAGAAAATGCCATGTCACTTCTACAATCTCCGTGTCAAGCAGTATGTGCTAATCCTCTGCGCTGCTTTAAATGCCAGAAGTTCGGTCCTACGCAGCCCCGTTGCACAAGTGTTGGAGTGTGCGTACACCGTGGAAAAGTTTCATGTAATGATTCGAACTGCTCCGCAGATCCAAGGTGCATAAATTGTTTTGGGAATCACCCATCAAATTCGAATCATTGCCCCATCTTGAAAGGAAGAGAGATCCAGAAGATCCGGGTCTCAGAGAAATTTTCCTGGTGTATGACGGCGATACCAGACGCGTAACCCTGTAAATATGGTTCGAAGTTTCGCTGACACCGTGGATCAACAGCAGGAGACAAATTGCGAAACCCAGACACCGAAAGTTACCTCTCCGTGTCCTGTCAGGTGTGTTTTGAAGATTTCTGCGGAGATGGAGATACATGGCCCTATTTGAAACAATGGAGGAAACGAAAATTCAAGCTAAAAAACCGAAGCCGACAGGCCCTATTTCAGGATCCAGATCGCCTGTATCAAAACCGAGGTTTGCCTACACATCCGACTCACAGAGAAGTAAAAAGAAACCCGACAAATAACCCCCTAGAAGCAAAGAAACTTTACACATAGAAATTTTGGCTTTCCTCTCGTGGAACTTTAATTGCTTTTGCACTCGTTTAGACGAATTAAAGCTGATGATGTCTCCTTAGACCCGTTGTTATCTGCCTGCAGGAAATTCATCTTCCTGGGTTCCCTCTCCGTGGCTTTTGTTGCTACAGGCAAGACATTCATGGCCTCTGGGCCCACGGCGAAGTCGCTACATTTGTCACAGACTCCTTGGTCTCCAAAGAAATATAAGTACGAATCACTCTTCAGACATCTTGCATATGAACTTCCGCACTATCTCGATAACTATTTGCAACGTCTATATCCCGCCTGCACAAGTACTTGCATATGTTTTCTCAATCGCCCGCACCATTTCTAATTGTGGGGGACTTTATTGCCCACTATCCCGCCTGGCAAGGACCTGGCCAAGAGGCAATGTACTTGAAAATACCGACAACCAGAAATTAATTATTCTGAATACTGGCGAAAGCACATTTTCCGTGGTTTCAAACATTTTCTCGTCGGTTGATCTGGCGCTCTGCAATCTACTATCTTTAAATGTGCTGTCCTTGGCAACCTGCATGCCAGTGATCACGCCCTTTCTGGTCAATTTCGATATTCCCGACCTAAACATTGACTGCCTTCGCTGGCTAACCCGCCGAGCTGAGTGGGAACATTCGAGAAGGAAATACGGATGTCGGAAAACTGCCCTAACGACATCGATGCTATGGTTGCCCATTTTACTGATGCCGTTCTTCATGCCGCCTCGATTACCATCCCAAAGTCGTCGGGTCGTCCACACCATGGTGAAATGTCAACTGTGCCACCGCGGTGTGTCATCGGAAGCGGGCACTGGCAAAGCTTAGGATCCCAACCGTGGATAATCTGATAAATTATTGAAGATCCCGCGCCAGAGCTAGATTAACCATACGGGAAAGTAAGGCCGCATCCTGGAGAGCTTATATTCCATTACTCTCTTGCCGTACGCCGAAAGTAGTGTGGCGAAAAGTTCGACAGATCGGTTAAAGACTTCCTTCCCATATCTCTCGGGCTTCTAGTAAATGAAATTTTTTTCACTTCACCAGAAGAGTTGAAGAAGATACAGTTGAAGAATTGGCCTCTCACTACAAGCATATCTCCAGCTTCGTACACTACACTTGGATGTATGAATACCAAAAGAAGAATGGAAAACTGCGTATTAAATTTCTCGAGTTTCGTCGAGAAAGATTACAATGCTCCTTTCTCCATCAATGAATTTTCTTGTGCCCTCGGGCGAAAGATTCTGCTCCAGGACCAGACTAGATACATAACCAAATGCTTAAACACCTACCGGAAAACGCTAGTTTTTTTCTCCTCCGCATTTTCAACCTAATTTGGGTTGAACATGCCATAGATAAGATTTGGCGTGAAGACATAGTTATTCCAATCCCTAAAGAAGAAGAGGACAGATCACTCCCTTCAAGTTACCGCTTTTAGAGCGAAGGGTAAACACGTCTGGTCTGGCTCCGGGAACAAAAAAACCTATTTACACCTTTTTGAATAGTGTCAGGAAGCACAAGTCTATAATGGACGACTTAGTCTCTTTTGTCATACAGATCTGCTCTTCTTTCGTGATACACCACCTGGTAGCAATTTTTTCGACATAGAGTGTGGCGTTACCGAATACTTTACATTTAAATAATATTAATTTCGGTAGTTTTCTTGTAGTAGCCTGCCACAAAGAGCCATCCTGCGCCTCACCGGCGCCAAGACTCTTCAATGCGCACGCGACCCCTCCTTCCAATTCGCTACGCGTAGCTGCGACGGATTCTTTGTGTAGGAGAACCCTCCGGCCACGCAGACCTACTTCGGAATCGGCCACTGCTCCGTTTGATTATCTTTCGAAAAGCGCCCTTTCAGAAAGACATAGTCACCCCCTTCGAGCCTCTGCGGCGCCACACAGTGGCAATTAACAGGAATTATATTCACCCGGGTTATACTTCTGCGACGCTGTTAGACCCACGCGTGTTTTCGTAAACAGTGAGAGACAGAAATGCTGGGAATTTTCCATTCGTTTTTTTTAATTTATTTATTAATTTTTTTTAGAACGACTTCAGCGATTGGACAAGAGATTTTCATTGCGCACTTTACTTTAGCCTATCACCGACTAGATTCGAAATGTTTGGAGAACTTTCTGGAACTTCTGGTAGGGGAAAAGAGGACAGACACGAGGAGAATACTTGTGGAGGTTGGAGGCCTCAGACGTGTTTCTTCTGAGCACTTAATGCGCTCGCACCTCTGCGCGCAGCCACTTGAGTTAATTTTGCAACTTCGGGCTTAGAAAATTTTCGAACTGCTGTGTTATCGGTTCACATCATTTTATGAGCCGTGCTGGGCTCAATTTAGTGGACGAAGTAATTATTCACTAAATTCATCACGTTCGTGAGTCCGTTAGATTTATGAAATTTAATCACCGCGTGCAACGAAACCTGCTGCCAGTATTCGACATAATCACACGGAAGTGACTTCGGGAACCGTAGCGACCGATGGCTTTCTGGTCAATCCCAGATATGCATTGTTTGGTGGCGTCAACCCAGCTAACTGAGCAAAGCTTTGCTTCCCCGGCCGCCCGCCTCCGTCAGCGACTGTCTTCAGCCTTGGCGCCGCGCCGCAGCGATCTCCAGGGTCGCTCTTTGAGGGAAACCATTCAGCTGAGCGGAGCAATGAACCCCTCCGCTATTACGGTGACGTGTATGAAAGAGCCTAGCCGTAAGACTTCACTGCCACTCAGGCACCAAAATAAAACGAACTTTTGGATTCAAACATTCATTTCTCAATTTGTGTTAAAAAAAGGATACTTACGCGCTTTGGCTCTTAAACGAATCAACATAAAGAATTTTGTAATTCTAATTTTATGAATTTACACATTTTGGTTTAATTGTGGAGAAAAGTTTACGAGAAATCCATGTATCCCGGCTATAACTTCGTATACACTGACGGTTCCTTCCAAAATGGCAAAGGAGGACGGTAAGAGATAGCCGCCGGAGGCCTCACCTTGCTAGCTGTCTAGCGGAGCTATTTGGAAATGACAAATTTCTCTGCAAGCTTTTTACGAGAGACTGGTTTTTACAATATTATCTGAGAGAGGATTATGCCAATTATTTGGCTTTTCATTAGAGATTTTAAAGTGTTTATCTGACTCTGTTTTGCCAATCCTTTTATTGAACACGTTAATTTTCAGTTTTACTCACATTTAACTTTGCGTTAAAAAAAGGTTTAGCATGGCACTGCAACAGAGCGTACTGCCCCAAGGGTGCCTATGACAGTTGTTGAAGCTTCTTTAAACCATAATCATCGCGTCCAGTGTTGGCTTATGAGCACGTTCAGAGCTGCGCGGCAGCGGATTGACAGTTAAATTCGCAGCGCTTTTTGTCTCGCGGTCGGATGCGGTTTCTGCGCTGCCGCTCGAGTTCCGCTGTGGAATAAGGCTGACTCGTCAGATATCGAATATTTTCAGCTCGCCAGTGAATTTGACAAGACTGAACGTTCAGAAAAAAATACTTCAAATCATGTTCAGTAATTTAATTAATTTTAAATAACATTAAACTTTGATTTTTTAAATTTGTTGTTCTTAAAAATGTGTATATTTTAGAAATGTTTCAATTTCTTAAAACAGTCACTGGTCATTCTAGTAAATTAAAAGCATTTCTCGTCCTTTGTGGCATTAAGGTGTGAACTTCTCCAAACTTTTTCCTCTCTAGGTTCAAATCATGGACACATTTTATACGTTTTCTAAAGAGATATTAACAATTTTAAGGAAAATCGTAAATAAAGAAGGTAAAAAGCACCTTACTGCATGTGTTCAGAAAAACATACGAGTAGCTTGGCATTTCCATCCCCTGCATGTGTAGAAGAGAGCGACTCAGATCTAATTCGTGCTCAATAATTTAATTAATTTAAAAATACGTTAAACTCTATTTTATGTTCATAAAATTTTGTACTGTTTAATAATGAAAAGTGCAATAAGTTCTTCAGGTGAGATTGCTTCATAATTGTTAAGTGATTTTCTTATGTCTTCTGCGATCAGATTCAAAATTTTATCAAAACAGTAACTGGTCATCCTACTAAATATGTTATAAAAGCGTTTCTCGCCCTTTGTGGCATGATGGTAATAAATTCTCCGAGCTTTTTCCTCTTTAAGGTCAAAATCATGGACCTCTTTTCTTCGTTTTCTAAAGAAATATTAACAATGTGATGGAAAATCGTGGATAAAGAATAGAAGCGAGCACGTTTTGTTTATCGGACGAGGAAAATTGTCACCAAACGCTGAGTCATAATTGACGCTCCGGTGGGAACGGATCCGCGGATTTCGTCACCACTTCTAGCGGGGAACTTTCCGCGCCGGTCTGTGGGAGCCTTAAAGAACCCTCTAAAATTAAAATAACAGTTTAAAATTTAAAGGGGCCGTGACATCTGCCTGATCGATTGGGGAATAAAAAAGTTGGAGAAAATCGGCCGAACGGTTTAGCCACTAGCGTTCACGTACAGACGTTCTGCCGTCAATCGATTTTTCGGTAGTAAGGACACACAAAAGATGGATTCTGGCTACTCCTCGTGTTAGAGAATTTCCCTCCTAAATTAAGCATCTGGATTTATCCCCTTTTTGGCTACCAGACCAAGGCCTGGCAATAAGAGTTTTTTCTGCAGAAAATTCACCGATTTTTCCCACAGCATTACATAACTTTCTCTCTGCTGCGTAACCTGTAGCGAGAAAGTAAAATGAGTACGAATTTATTTTACGATTGGTGCGACTAAATTTTGTTGTCGTATTGCGTAAAGAACGCGTAAGAGAATGGTTCATGATTTATTTTCATTATAATATCTATTTTTTTCAAAAATTGCAAGTTAATTTTTTTTTGTGTCTTCAATTACAATATTGATTGTTGTAATTGTAGATCGTAATTGATTCTAAACCAATGACAGAAATGCGTACGTACCTCTCTGGTATCTTCACTTCTTGAAAAGTCTGCCAATTGTAGGACCGCATTTTAAATTTCTTCGTTGCAACATGGGCGCTTCTGACATCGCACAGATGATGCAATTTCGATAGCGACGTCTCAGGGGAGCGCTTCAAATCTCTCTGAATTTCAAGTAACTTCTGCTCCTTCATAACAGTGGCACTGCAATTCCGCTTCCTATCCAAAACGTTCTTCGCGTCTCTGAAGAGCTGGATTAATCTACACATTGTTCAAACGAAAGGAACTGGCGCTTCCGGAAATTTTTCTTGAAACATTTCTTGGCAAACTCATTTATACCCACTTCCCCTTTTATGGGGCGTTTGGAATTAGATTGTTTCAGTTATGATTTTGAATTTTTACTTTCTTGGTACTGTTTACGGAGTATAGGGAAAGTATTGTGATGATGCAGGGAAAAATGGTGAATTTTCTACACTAAACTCTTATTCAGATGTATACGTAAGCTTCCGCGGCTCGAATCCATGAATTCTCGGCTATCCGGGAGACGCCGCGTCGTTGGCTGGGGTGCCCGTACAGACGTACTGGCAACCCAGCCAACGACGCGGCGTCTCCCGGATAGCCGAGAATTCACTAAACTCTTATTGCCGGGTCCTTGTAACGAAAAAGGGGATACATCTTAGCCCCATATATAGTAAATTACTTCCTCTATCACGTTGAATCCATGTTTTGTGGGTCTTTGATATCGAAAAATCGATTTACGGAATAACGTACGTCTGTCTGTGCACAATCCTAGAGCCTAAAAAGCTCAGCAGATATCCCCAAAAAATTATATTGCAAATCGATCTGGCTGATGTCGCGGCCCCTTGAATTTGAAACCGATATTTTAATTTTGGTGGGTTCTTTACAAGAAGACCATCAGACATTTAAAAAAAATGGCACCAATTTTTTGTATTAAATTTTGTCAGAGAGCGTAATGGACGCGTGCATGACCCAGTTTCGTTGAAATCTCTGATTTTTCGAAATTGCGAAATTTTTTCGGCCTCATCCTGAAACTATAAAATTGAAGATCAAAATATTACTCCAATTAAATTTTTTTCTTATTTAGTTCTTTCATTAATGTCTGTACATTTTTGGAAAATTTTAGTAGTTTTTGCGCAATATTGCGTGAAATGTGTGCATTATTAAAAATACCGAAAACAAACATTTCTCTAAAACAGTCCCAACTTTTTCCTAAAACTTTTGCTAAAAGTATTGTATAAGATGTCATAGAAGTAATTTTGCTCTATTTTGTTTTTTTAATACAAAAATGCTGTTTTACAATCTCTCTTGACACCTCAAAAAAGGGTGGCTTGCATCAAATTCGAATTCAGAACCCTCAAAAACAAAACAGTTCAGTTTAATTCATCTCCCTCCGTTCCCAACGTCTACAATTGAAAAGAAAAAAGCAAATCTTTTCTTACAATGGCCATACTTGAGACAAGCAAAGCAGCATCTACGAAACCTAAAAATCCAACTCGTCACTCCACAAATCCCATTCCACGTGATATACTGATCCTTATATTCCTCAAACATTAAATCAGTCGCTAATAGCAGATACATCGCTTCCTTTTCTGAAAAGCGAAACGTAATAAAGCTTAGGAAACAGCCACAACGCCCTCAACCAGTATCATAGGCAAAATTTCAATTCTTCATTTCTGAATTATATAAAAATGGAAAGTGCCGACATTCCTCCCGTCCAATGCAAACAATCCCTTCGCTTTGAATTGAAACAAAAATTGCGCATACGACCCCGGAAAAGCTCGAAGCACAGTCCACTTCAAATCGGCATATTCTCAAGGTTCATTCCCCCCCCCCCCACACACACACACACACACCGAGAAAACATCTGCAGAGAAATTCGTGAATGACTCGTATATCACTGCCCCGTTACCTATAGATTATATCTCTCTAGATAACGTAAAGCAATTAATCAAGAAAAAATCTTCCTCCGTAATACTAGATGCCACATCTAACCTTGCTCTAAAACACCTACCACCACACGCTCTTGCCTATTTTATGGTTATCTTCAACAGTTGCCTAAGACTCAAATTCTTCCCCCATGCTGGAAAAAGTCAAAAGTAATTCCTATTTTAAAACCCAATAAATCTGAAAACTCCCATCAAGTTACAGACCCAATGTCTATTACTAGCATTTGCAAAAATGTTCGAAAAGCGTATCTTAGATTAGTCGCATACCTTAATAAAATAAATGCAATTTCGCAACATCAGTTTGGATTCCGTTCTCTTCCCTCCTCAATCCACCAACTATTAAGAATTGCTGTAGAAATTCCTCTAGTTCATAAACGTTAACATTTCTGCATAACGGCCGTCTTAGACTTCGCGCAGTCGTTTGATAAAGTCTGGCACAATGGATTATTATTCAAGTTACGTAAACTAGGACTCTATTCCTATGTCTCTAGGAATATCTATTACAAATAATGCTTTCTTAATAATATATTCTTCACAGTAAAAATAAACAATACCATATCCATACCGAATTAATAACCAATTCTAGCCGGCGTTCCTCAAGGGTCCCCCTCTCTCTCCAGCTCTCTTTAGTATCTTCACGGCAGATATTCCTCAATTATAATACTGTACAGAGCAGTAGCTCTCTATACTGACAGTTATCTTCAGGTCCAACGACTTAATCTCTTAAGCAGTAAATGACCTGCAAAACGACAATATGGATTACATGTGAGCCCCTCAAAATGTGAAAACAAAATGTTTACCTTGCGAAGACCAAATATCCCTCTCGCTGTAAAAGTAAATAATTACCCGATCACATGAGCCTCTTCAAATAAACCAATAAAATATCTGGGCGTCTTCGTGGATACTTGTGTTACATCAAAACCTCATTATTCATAGGCTGAATAAATCTTACGGAACCCTACTCAAATTATATCCTCTTATTAATAAAAAATAATCTATAAAATAGAAAATGTTTCTTTTTCTCTATAAATCAGACCTAAGACCCTCAATAACTTACGCTGCCCCAGTCTGGGAATGTGTTCCTTTTGAAACCCTTCCAAACCTTCGAGAATAAAGTGCTACGCACGATGACCAATGCCCAGTGGTATATAACCAACTGACAACTTCGTAGGGAAATGGATATAGAAACATTACAAATAACATTTCATTACTGTCATCCAAGCTCTTTTCTAACTTCCAAACTGTTTCTTGCACCAGTCACTTTAACCTCGTTAAAACCAGCATTGCTTCTACAATAATTAATTTCTGCCTCACAAAATATCTGTTTCGTCTCTCAAAACCTGGAGAAATAACTATCTTATCTCATTCAATATCTTGCTTTCCTCTTACCTTTAATTTCATAAAATTAATAAGTCATCATAGAGGTACCGAGTGGAGGTGTCCTCGCTCAGAAATAGGGATGTGAGGGGGTGCTAACTTGCTGCTACTCATAACTTAGGGCCGCTATAGTGCATCTATCTATTATATTACATAAATAAAAGCCAACACTCACCTGTAGTGTGGTAATCCCACTGATCTGGTAAAACCTATTTAGCGGTTTCCGTGAGAGACATTTCGTATTCTGATAGGAGAGAGGCACTTGTGATTCAAACCTCTTGGTGCTCAATCTACTTCGTGTGCAGACTCAATGTAAAAAAAACCTTGGTAGATTACGGATCGGAACTTGGTAGGAAAGACTGTGACAGGCGCTTTATTCGAAATTTGGAGCCTACGCTTAATTCCATTTGCTTGTTCGATGTTGAGGGCCTGGAGTCGGTGCCGCAAGCTCGGAAAATCGCGTTTTGGACGCGCTGTTACAGCAAAACGCACAACACAGCTGGCGCGTGAAATCGCGTTTATGCGCATCTCTACTGAAGAACTTGATCCGAACGAGTTTGAAAGTGAGCCAATCTGTTTATTGAACTCTTTTGGATTGCGATTGCCGTAATCAGGTTCCGTGAACTAATTAAAGCTGCCAACCTCAATGAAAGACTGCAATGGCGAATGCAAAGACTTTCGCGTGACGTACGCGGATGAAGATTGTTCTGTGGTCGTGTGGGCTCGGTACCTGAGCGACCACCGCTTTCGGGACTGTTGGAAGCCGCCACCGCAGCCGCCCCCTGCCTTGGGGCGCTCGACGCCGCCCGGCGCGCGTCTATAGCTGACGAGCCACCGAGCTCCTGGAGGCAACGGAGGCCGCGTGTGGTGAATTTTACGCTAGGAACCGCGCAATGGGTTCCAAGCACGCTCTTCGGACGTGCTATTCAGAGACTTTTGGCTAACTCCAGAGGGAGAATTATATTGTTACTGCATTTAAAGTAGTATGGCCGCGCCGTGGCCCAACCTAAAGTTTTTGTAACTAGAGATTATTTTAATTTTAATAATTCTCAATTTAACAATGAACCCAGAAAAAGGTATTCAAGGAGTTTAATGCACCTACTTTTAGTTTCATTAAATTTTCATTGGTTCCGTCAAACAATTTTTCTTAATTTTAACAACGCCCATCTTTTGACCCATTGAAACAGCTATCCAGCACGAACCAAGCTAGCCGGTGCACTATCATAATTTTGATAATCACGAGGACGTGACAATTGGCTGTCCCAAGCGTGGGGCTTGATTCTTATTAAATTAAAATTAAAGATCGGCAAATACACTATCTATGAATTTCATTGTCTTTATAGAAATAATTGAATTCTGTAGCACCGTATTCAACTGTCTTGTGGCTATTTTCACTTTCCCGTACACGTGCGGAGTAATATACATAGTAAAGAAAAAGTTATGTAATGCTGCGGAAAATCGATTTTCAGATTTCAACGGAAATACAAGTTCTGGGGTCCCCTGATACTGAAAAAGTGGTTCTTTTCAAAACGTTCGTCCGTCCGTCCGTCCGTCTGTGAACACTAGCGCCTAAACCATACGTACGATTTTTTCCAAAATGGAGATTTCCCGATTGATCTGGCTCCACTAGAGGCGCCCCGACAGCGCACTGAACTGTCAGAACTTTGCCAATATTGTACTACTTTGCCAATATTGTAGTATTTCATAGGAGACATCGCAGCGTTACTAACATGATAACTTTTAAAAATTACTACGGGGAATTACAGAAAGAAAAGAAAATTGCACATGAATTTTTAAAAATATTTAGAGAAAGGAAAAAAATAAATGCTCAGGCTTTTATAATTATGTCCGTAGACGCAGCGAGAATAAGGAAGACATTCAGGAAATCCGAGTTGCAGACAACGCGCCACTGCACGACGACCAAGCGAAAGCAAATGCGTTCAACGCGTATTTTGTATCGGTATTCAAACCAAAACAAGTTCAGGAGCAAGTTAATTATTTTCGAACTGAAAACCAGTTCGAGCTTCATGCATAGGAACTCCGCAAACGTTCAAAATAACTAGAAAATGGTAAATCACACTGGCCAGACGGCATCGATTTTATTAAACTCTGAGGGGAGGCAGTTTTGCCATATTTGTTAAGATTATTTAATGTTCCTATTAATAACGCAAGTTTACCGGACGACTGGAAAACAGCTATAGTTGCTCCAATTTTCAAAAATTGTGATAAAACGAAAGTATGTAAATATAGACCAGTGTCTCATCAGTAGTATGCAAAATAATGGAGCATTTAATAGCCGGAAACATTCGCCGCGAATGGGAAAAGCGAACTGGATTTTTCACCGACAACATTGGTTTAGAAGTGAATAGTCAGGCGAAAGATGTACGGAATAGTATACTATTTCTGTAAGTAACCATTATTACAAGTGTGAAAGAATGAGCTGTTTTAGCACTACTAGTTTAAAAAATATTGCAATGTCGGTGAGACTTCATGTACCCCCAATATTAAAGTAGGGTATCGTGTGCCCTATTTATCGACTGGGGAAAATAAATTTTGGAGAAATTGTTGCTTGCGGCTTTGCCACTAGCATTGTTCACAGATGGATGGACAGAAATGCTGCAATTGATTTTTTGGTATCAAAAACCCCCTAAATCTAGATTCGGGGTACATAACGTGTTATAGTAATTTGTTGTGTATAGGGACAAAATTTATCCACTTTTTCATCACCACCAGTTGTTTTTTTTTTTTTTTTTGGGGGGGGGGGCAGAATAGATATTCTGAAAATGGGTGTCAATGAAACATTTTTTATGAAATAAAGTAAATGTAATAGATTAGAAATGAACGTTTTAATCACATTGTACAATATTATAAAAACAATATCTTATACAAATATGTCCCAAGTGTTTTTTTGCTGGCTAATAAAAGAGCAGTACCATCTAATTTACTACCTTGGCTGAATTTCAATATTTATTTCCTGATGGTTTCCTAGGCAAACTTTCCTATCAACATCAGACATCTAGAAACTACTAAACCATCAACCTGAGAAGATAGAACTAAAGATGAGAACTATAAATAAGACTGACAATACAGATAAAACAAAAAATATCATTTAATCAGATGGAAGGTGGTTGTTTTCTTTCTGTTTAATCACAAAACAATTCTCAAAATTGTAAGAGTAAATTACTACATAGCTATAGGCAGAGATATTAATAATTAAGTGAGAGCTTAACTGTAACAAAAGGACATGAACCCTCCCAATTATTTTCTCTTTCGGTAAATATTTATCCATGCAATATTATATCTGCTGACACAAAAATAACATGAATAAAGAAATTGGAAGGAAATCTATGTACATTTGAATACCAACAAAGCTAAAAATGAATAACACAACTATCTTCTATTTTGGCAAGATTCATCCTTGTACTCTCCAAAGTTTTGTTCAATACATGAATTAAAATGTTTTCATCATCCGTAGGTCATCCCAGCCATGAGTAATACATTTACTCAGTTATACTGAGAAGGAACATCCACTATTTGGCAAATTTTAAGAGATGAAACATGATTGACAAGATGCAACTTTACTAGCCAATTTCTAATTATAAATCCATGAACGTGGCTGTGGTTCCATCTGACCTTAAATCAATTAATGGTAGAGTAACACAACCTTAGGAGAGAGCTGTTAAAAGTAATTTTTTTAACATATTATTTACTTGACATTTTAGTACATGAATTTTCATGTACATACCAGATATATTACTCCCACTAACATTGTGAAACTTTTTAACTACTAATTACCTTTTACCCTTATGATGACATTCAAGATATTGAAATCATGCATGTAATGTACTGACAATACAATCAAGTAGCTTTATTAAGTACAAATTTATGGATAGATCACACAGACATCCACAATACTGAACTGCAAGTTTATTGGCAAAATTATTGCCAATAAACTGCCAATTTACCAACTATTGCCAATTTACTGCAAGTGAATTTTCAAAACATTACGGGCAAAGCCAACTGGCATAAGAAAATTCATCACACCACAACTCCCAAAAATTAAAGAAAAATTTGCACATACATTTCTTGTCCCAAATGATCTATCCCGAAAAGTCTTCTTTTGTAACCGCTGCAACATTTTTCCTACAAATATTAAGTACATGTTGTAGCAAAAGAATGCAAGGGAAAAAATAGCAAGACATGCACTTGTATTGAGCAAAGCTATTTGCAAAACGTTATGCAATATCATTTCTCTACCCAAGAACAAAGCAAAAGCAACAGGCAAAAAGTGTTGGAACATCAAAGTCCAATCCCTTGCTACATTGTTAAACAGATTCATTTCTTCACACACCAGATACATAGCATAAGTGCTACAAACACTGGTATAAAATAAGAGAACTACAAAATGTTTCATGTTCTGCCTTGTTATACATGTGCCTAAAAAGAAACAATGATGATCTCGTTCTACCACACATTTGTTGCATACGGGACAATGATAGCAACTTTGCGATGACCGTTGACAGCACTTTGGGCAATACCAAACAGTATTTGTGTCAATGTTAAAATCCTCTTCAACACTGCTCACACTATTGTGATCATTTTTCTTTTGTAGTTTTGTTAAGAATTGTTCATTCATATGGAGGCTTTCATAACTGAGGGCAGGAGAGCTGTCGATCCATGGTCTTGTTTCATTACTTAACAAGTTAACGGTAACAGTTTCTTTGTCACCACCAGTATACTGTGATGAAATGCCACCACTATTTGTGCAACTGGATGTTACACACACAACAGTGATCCAGTTTATGTATATTTGAAATGACAGAAATAAGAAGAAGAAATTATTTTGTTGGGAATCATGCAGGATGCCCAAGCATGCATACAAGACCCAAAAGGAGTATACAAGAGTAATAAAAGGTATAGCTTTGAATATTTTGAGAAGCAATTGATTCATCATTGATTGTAAAGAGTGGTTTCACCCAGGGATGCGATTACTCCTAATGTGCATCTGAAAACGATGCGTTCCTTGCTGTCAAATTGCCAATAGCAACTGCAGCACCCTGAAAATATATGAAATACAAGAAATAAACACAAAAAAGCGAATAAAATAGAATTACACATGTGTTCTGAACTTTACTTCTTTTTTGTAGAAGGTGATAATTTTAAACTAATCGACAGATCTAGCCCGTCTCTGGCGCTGGCACTGTAGTGCTCCAACGTACCTATCTATTCTGAACAGTATTCACTGTATTATCTTCTCTTATATTTTAGTTTCGCCAAAGCACGCGTCTGACAGCCAGCTACATGATACAAGAAGCGGATTTTTTTTGTATAAGTGTATATGCAGGCTTCGTAGTACGAAGTTCGTACTTTGGCAACAGCCAGCTGTGACCAAGTGTGTCGCAGTCTCGCATTGACTTCACTGACATCACCAGCACATACAAAATTGTAAGGGTTCTCTGGCGTGGAGGAGGCCCCTGCTGGACGACAGTGGTTCTATACTTCGGTTTTTTAAAGTGGCGCATAACATAATCAATTCTTACACTATCATCCAATCGAGTGCTTTAACGCCATCGCGATTACGTCACTTTGGTGACGTTCAAGCTTCCAATTGGATGACTCCGTCAACAGCTCATTTACGTCATGCGTCACGTTAAAACAAACGAAGTATATATAAACTCTCTGCATTGTCCCATGTGTTCTAGATTGCGAAGCTTGTTTCACAAGCTGAGCAAACTGTCAACGGCAAACTGCCTCACGCTTTATAAAGCAGTTATTAGGCCGCAGCTGGACTATGCATGTCCCAGTTGGGCAATTGCAGCAAATACACATTTGAATAAACTGCAAGTAGTACAAAACGAATGCCTCTGGGCTGCCCTCTGCGTCTCTAGCTACATTCCCTTTAAAATGCACATCGCGATTTATCAATGCACTGCTGATTGATCATATCAGAAATATTGTGTCAATTTGTTTTGTAAAAGTAGCCGACTCGGAAAACCCTCTCATTTCCAAGATCGCCTCATACCAACCCGATCAACAGGTTAAGTACCGGCGACCAAAGTACTTCCTGGAGTAAGAGTAATCTAAAACAGACAAATGAAACTCGAAACATAAACTTAGCAATTCTATATGATTCTACACACGTAATGCGCGCGCTAGTTGGCTAAAGTCATTTTTGACCTTCTGTTTTTCATGTCGCAGGATTGGTACGCATTGCACTTTCCATGCGTTCACAAAACTGCACAAAGAGGGCTCTGCATGTGTTCTTAGTTTCACCAATGCCCACCAGGGAAGCACAGAGTATTATGAGCCCCACTCTCTGATACCTAGTAATTCTCTTCATGTTCTTTAATATGTCATAGTATGTAATAGATACATATACATGGAAGAATCAGAATATACATCTATAATATAGCATGAATATAAATTATAGCAGATGCTCTACTTTCTGATCTGTCTACAATGCTATCTGAATGCTACGGCAGAGTTAATGTATATAGATGAAGATCGCTGAGAGGGAGAGACCTTAAAAGATTCATTAGACCCGATTAGACCTATGTTCATTATAGAAGTATTGCGATGTAAGAAATTTGCATCATGAGTAGTATAGTCTAAAAGAGCCGTAGTGAAATTATTGACAAACGTTCTTAAACCAGCTTATAATCATATGCTTTTTAACTTCCAGTTCCTCCATGTTGTAAATTTGTAAACAAATGGTAGCCTATCTGGTGGAATGGTCCAGCGACTCTTGTATGGGAGGGGAAAATAACTACAATACAGACATTTGACCCATAAGATTTCATGTCATGTCAGCTGGTCGTGAACTGTTTACACTGTTCATGATAGAGTACCCCTTCTCGACAATAAATGTGTGACGCGGTGCGAGTAATAGCAATTATTTGCATATATGTTAAGAATTGAATAATTTTGCTGCTGAAATCATAAGGGATGCGCGGTAGAACCGAAAAGAGAGTATGTAAAAAGTCAGAAACCGATTCTGAAATTGCAGGTAATGAATTTTCACCTCATAACCCTAAAGTTCATTTAGTTCATTAAAAACGATAGGAACATATTCAATAATAGTTTAACGGTTGGTTAAGGTTTTTAGAGAATTTGATTAGCATTTCAGATCTATGTTCATTTATGTGACCTAAGGACTAATACTTTTGGGATCGAACATAAGAGTCTTAAAGAGGAGCAGTGTGCATAAATTATAGCTTTTGCTCTATCTGTTGGGTTCCTTCTTGTGATCCCCTACTCTGAAGATGTTTATTCTGTTGTCTAATTATAATTTTATGTTACAGTGTGTGATGTCTGTGGTCAGAATCATAGCACTGAATCATGCATTTTTATTAGTGCTCGGCCTTGTACAGTGAGTATTGTTTGACTTGGTAATAATAATAATAGATAAGATAAAGATAAATTTATTTAAACTGCAGTTGGGTATAACCCGGTGGCAGCTAATTACATAAAAAAGGCCATATAACTAACAAAAATTATATAATAATAAAAATAGTAAAACAATAATAATATAAAAACTGACTGATTCATAAAACGTTAAGTTACATGGTAGAGTGTACATTATGTATATACTCTACCCTTAAAGACATATAATTATAAATTTAAATTTAGTAAAAAATATTTGTTTTAGGTGGAGGATGCTGTTACACCCACGCACGCCCGATTAACTCTTCCAGCCAATTTGGCAGTGAAGGACTTGGCTGATGGTTCTACAACAGTTGTTACAAAAGCAAAATTTGCTAGAGGGACTCGATTTGGTCCATTTATAGCACCACTCACTTCAATTTTGCCTCCAGAAGTTAATTTTCCTCTGAAAGTAAGTTTCAAGAAATGAGATAGAATTAATGTGAAGTTATCTGCATCATGCTGTTGTGTCAGCTTGATGTTGAGGTTACGCCTCCCACCACAGCCATAGTTTTAATATATTGATTATTTAATCATATCTCTGAGCCATTTTCATAATAGTGATTTGGTTGTATTAATCTTTTTTATGCTCTTAAAAAGGGGTGTAAAACATATATATTTTCTTTTAACTATTGCTTCTGTTGTTTTCTAAAGACAAATTATGTATGGTTTATCTGTGGTCTTGGTTTTTATTTGAAAACTAAAATGATGGAGAAAAATTTGAAAAATAATTCTTTGTATGCAATTCTTTTTCTACATCTACACAATTCTCTCAATTCCTTCTGCACTTAATTGCATTGATTATAATACATTACCCAAATTCAGAATTCAATGATTAGGATTCTTCATCTATCTTCTTGGTTCCTCAATCTGTATAAAATTTTGCCAATAATAATAACCTGCCCATTGTTGGAAAAGCATATTCAATATAATTTCTCCTGCGATTTATGTGATTGCAGTCAGAAATTTGGTACTTTTAGAAATGTTTCTGCATATGTTGTATGGGAATTAATCAGTTAATTTTGTGATGTAGGATAAAACGCTTCTCCCTACCATTACCTTAGCTTTAAAATAGTATTAAAATTCAGTTTTTAAATTGATTACTGTTAAGGAAAAGCATATTGTGAAAGTAATTTTGTTTACAAAATGTGGGTGTATCTAATCATGCTTCTTAAAAAATATTTCACTTATGTACATATATTTGTGCATTTTTCTTTTATTTCTAGATATTTGGTGATTCAGAAGAAGATACTCTGTATCTTGATACACGAAATGAAGATGATTGTAATTGGATGTGTCTTGTAGGTTCAGTCTCCTCATCTAATGATGCCCAAAATCTTCTCTGTTATCAGGTTTGAAATGTTTGTTTTTATTTATTTTCTTTTTAAATTTTTTTAAATTTAGTACATAGTTCCTTTTTTCCTTTTGATGTAAGCGGGGTTTTACCAAATTTTATATTTCTACTTTCTTCGGTTGTTGCCTGTTAATGCTTCTATTTTTTAGTTGTGTTTCTAACTCTTTAACATTTAAAACCACTTCATTGCCCACTTAATATAAAGCACTCATATTATTTCATTTAAAAGCTTGTTTGAATCTTTTGTTAAAAAAGAAAATGAAATGAACCCTGATGTAAACAACAGACTAGTTATTTACAGTCTAAGAAATTTGAAAGAAAGGAAAAATAATTCATTCTATATCAGTCAAATAGATGGAATCAGTTTACAGTTAATCTAATAAATACTGATAAATTTATTTACATAAAGGAATACTTAAACAAATAATTATATATCTTTGATATGTGACTCTGAAAATGTCAGGTTAATGTTTAACATGGCAGTAATTTTTGTGAATTTATTATTAATTGATGTCTTTTTTGTTGTCAAGTAATGTTATCACCTATTTTTACTTTCTTGTATTTATAGCTAGAACCGGAAGTCTGACATTCATTTTATGAAAAATAGGAAGGCAAAAAGGCAATTATTTTGACTAAAATAGGCATGTAATAGGGCATTTATTGTAGCTAAAGTAGGGCCAGAAAAAGGCATGTAAGCAATGAAAAATCATTGTAAAAAATAATTCTCATTTAGGAACAATAAGAATGTATGGGATCTTCTAAGCATGGTGTGATGCTGATGAGTAGGGGATGGATTTTTGTGACCTAAAATATCATTAAAAATGATCTCTAAAGTTCTCTTAAAATGTTTTAAAAATGCCCTAAAAGCAAAGAAAAATAACATAAAAAATTGATCAAAACCTGTTCAGATGAACAACTCAACAAGCTTACTGATGTAATTAAGGCTTCTTCCTTTTGTTCATGTAAACCCATCTTGCAAACTTTCGGTTTGGGTTGTTTTTTACTAGGAAATCTCTGTCTTTATTTATTGCAAAATTGATCGAACTGACAATGGTCTTGATAGGTGACACAGGAAGCTTAGTTTATGTACTCACAATTATGTACATTACAATTTGTGAACAAAGAAATCGAATAGGCTCAGGAATTTGTAGAGAACTTTCATTGCATCTCATAAATATTATTTCGAGCAAGTACAATTAAATTGATATTAAAATCAATGAAATCAAAGAAAAATGCTTTAAAAATTGTGGGAAAAGGTTAAAAATGACTTTTTAGATGAAATTGACAAAAAATGCAAACACACACAAAAAATGGATGATTTCCTTTTGTCGTAATATACATTAATCTCTATACAAAATGGCATTGTTCTAAAGTAAAAAGAAAAAAACAAACAACGATGTTTCTTTAAAATCTGCCTCCTACTGATGGGCTTTGGTTATGATTTGAGTCAGAGCACATATGACATTTCATTGTGCTCTTGGTATACTCTTATTCAAGTGTTCTTGGTGTACTGTTGCAAAGGACTTGCTTCTTTGCAGAAATACAATGTCTTCCACATCTGGATAGAAATAACAAGGAACTTTGGGAACCAGACCTTCATATTACAGGGGATGATTTCAACATTAGATTCACTACCAGATTCCACAGATCAGACACTTGATCTCCAACTGATCCATCTTTTCTCTGAATTGACAACAAGTATACATTCTTAATGCACCAACTCTCAGAATGTTGATAAAGTTTAGTAAAATATACCCATTTTTTGGACCAAATCAGCCTTGGGAAATGAAACAATCTGCAAGATCCTCCTGTCCCTTCTGGACATTGCAACAGGAATTGAGATTAGGTTGTGGTATTTGTATATATTTGTTTCCTTTCTGCCTGTATCATTTGGCTTGATATAGAAGATGTACATCATTTTTTGTTGCCAAAAATATTCGGTTGTAGTCTTTCCATTTCACAGAAAATTTTTTTCAAATATTGAACATTTTTTAAGAAATTTATTCTGCCCTTAAGAAGTTTATTTTTACAATTTTATCACTTGAAACCAAGTTTTCGTTATCATGAAGGTATGAGGGTAAGGTTGCTGAAGGTATGGAGGGCTTTTGATAAATTATCTATCAGCATGAATGAAATTTGATAATAAAATTCACCTTATTACTTTTCAATGTAGTTCTCCGTGACTGCAACACACTTAGTCCATTCAGTGTCCAGTGATTTGAATACCCTCATAATAGAAGGAAACATCTTGACTGTTCAAATACCCAATTACAGCTTCCTTTACTGCTTTATTGTCAGGAAATGGTTGGGCACATGGAAATGTTTTCATGTTTCGAAACAGGAAGATTTCACTGGGAGGTGAATCTGGACTGAACGGTGGATGATTAACTGCATGACATTTGCATGACGTGTGCAGGCACTTTGTTGAGGAGCAACAGCAGACAATTTTCTGTGGTTCTATTTGACAGAATCAAGTAAAGTCCTTATAGTCGAAGAATAGTTGTCTCCAGTGATGGTTATCTTGCATGTCATGAATTCTACAAGCTGAACATCTGCGTTCCAAAAACCGTGGCCATGAACTCTCCGGCTGAGTTTTGCCCACATTTTTGGGTGTTGAAGACCCCTTGTGCCTCCATTGCATGGACTCTTGCTTGGTTTCAGGATCACAATGGTGAACCTGTATTTCATACCCTGTTGTAATTTATGAATAAAAGTTATCTGGATATTATATAAGTAAGTTCAAATTCTCTTTGCAACGTTGCTAGTGAAATGCTTTCGGCACGAGAGTCAAGACATTCTTCAGCTGGTCTGAGAGTCCCGATGCTAGAGAGTCAAGTTCATGAGCAATAATACTGACGTTAACACAACGATCTTAAAAAATTATGATCTCCACTTTTTGGTACATTTTCTTTGAATGTTCTTCCACAGGCTGCCCTGAATGTGGGTCATCTTCAATCAATTCTCTCCCCCACTTAAATTGCTTGGCCCAAAATTTTACTTTAAAGTATGAAGGTGCATCTTCACCATATACAACATCCAACCTCTCGTGGATTTCCTTTTGCTGCTTCTCTTCCTTTGTTAGGAATTTTATTACTGAACTATCTTCGAAATCTCTCATTTTCTCTGTTGACCCTCATGGTTCTGCACTTGCCATCTTCTCAAATCAAGAGTGTTCGACCGACTAATTTGTAACCGAGGCCGAATCATACCAAGACATGTCCCAACCTGCTTGTGCATGCTCAGTTTTCCAACAATAACTTATAAAAACTTATTCAATGTCCCTTGTACATTTTTAGACATAGGTAAGCATTAATGTCTTTAAATTCTGTGGTGGTAGCATATATCTTGTGGTAATCCATAATATGGTAAAGGAAATAATCGTCCACAAAAGGTTTAATAATTTTTATTAATTATTACTGAGAGTTAACTTTCGGGAAACACTTTTCCCATCCTCAGTGGGTCTTTAGCAAGGAGGAGAAAATTGAAATATTAACACAAATTGAACAAAAATTGAAATAAAATTGAAAATACTTACTGCCAGGCAGAAAGTATTTTCATTTTATTTATTTGATATTATTTGTTTGTTTGTTCCACTAAATTCACTGTATTTCTTTTGTTGTACTTCTTTTACCATATGATTAATGTTTTTGTTTTAATTGTTAATTGAAATGCAACTTGATGACCAATGTAATACACATGTTCTTGTTAGAATGTAATTTTTAAAATAATATCAGTTTTTATATGTCTCTGTGAAGTAGGAAATGATGGTTATAGTTTTAATTTTTTAAAGACTGGAATTTATTTCTACTCACCTGGTTTGCCACTAACAGAATATCATCAACTCATTTTGACAAAATAATTTTTCATGGGAGATGCAACTGTTGCCACTGCCAGGGAATTTGTAGGACGCGAATTCCAATGGTGATGGATTCTCAGCACTAGCTAGATGCCTGGTCAAGTGCATCTGCTGTCTCGGGGAGAATTCTAGTGATTGGCTGTTCTATTAAGTAGTTTTCTGTGCTTTCTCTGGTTAGTACCAGGCAATTGTCAGCTCAGAACCGTAACAAATAGGCCACAGGCTGCATACGATAATTTCTTCAACTTAATTCTCCCCTCTCTTTTTACACACTAACTTACACTGAGGATGAAGCAAAAAAGACACAGGTCATGCCCACCCACCCCTCGGGAGAGGGGAGGGCATGACCTTCCCCAGCAAAATTCAGTGTAGTAGGGTGGAAAATTGTAAGAATCTGTGAACAATCATTTGAATAATAGTGTGGTGGTTTCTATTTGTCTCTCTTAAAAAGTCATTTAAGTCTTCCTCCCACCATCTGTGTAGCCTGTAACTTTTCTATTTCAGTCATCTGCAGTTAATATAACATCTAATTCTTCATCAGTGATTGAATCAAACATATCTGGAATTTCTTCCATACTTAAAAATATTTTTAAAAAATTCTGCTGGGAGAAATCTAAATTGACCATTTGAATGTAAGCAAATTGCACAAGCATGAAAGTAAATTTTCTTGAAATAATAATTGTTATCTCTCAGACAAAATGGTATTAGTATATCTTGAATTGAGTTAGTAGCAGTGCGGTTTTACGACTTTTTTACCAACTTGACTGGTGTGATTTATTTACAACAATACGTTCCTTTGAAAAATAATTCTCGAAAGTGAAAATTCGATTTCTCTAACTTGAAATTCTCTTCAAGTTCTAGATGCAAAAAATTTTCTAGCTTTCAAGATTTGTCAGACAGCTATTGTACCACTGGATCACAGTTACTTAATCAATATTTGCTAATCTTCCCATCTAACTGATTTTCAACCGTTTACAAGAATTCATACTGAACAGCATTATAGAAGATTAAGTGTTCACAAATGGGAACAAAAGGGGTTAATTGTTTGAACTATTGCTACCTTTTCCTGAGACATAGGATTGAATAATATTTTTAATATTCACGTAAATCTTATAATTTAGGAATTCACTCTTACAGTATGTAACTGTTGTCAAAATTTCATTTTGCAGGTACATGATAAGATTTTTTTTAGTTTACTGCATGACGTTGAACCTGGGGAAGAACTGAGAGTGTGGTATGCTCCTTTCTATGGTATCAAAATGGGTATTTCTCCAGGAAGACTGGCCTCTAATTCATCAGCAGCATCAGAGGTTTGTATGAATAAGTTATGATTTGGAGTGAAATCTAATTATTAGGTACATATGGGTGAAATTTGAATGGGTGAAAACCAGAAATGACATTTTATAAATCCTGAGAAAAACATGTATATTTTAGGCTATGTTTCAGTAGGAATGTATTTTCTTGGTTTTAATGAACATTTGAAATGCCATGATTTTAATGATGAAACAAAGCACCGCAACTTTACAGTGATATTGACTTAAATTTAAAGATTTCTCAGAATAATAAGAATGTTTTTTTCTCTTGATAAACTTGGTTGTTTCCAAGGTTAAAAACAAGATTTTTTTTGTGCATAAAGGCATACATATGATACAAGGCGCATAACAGGGGGGATTGAATTTGCAATGTTCCCTACTTCTGGTCAAAAAAATTAACTTACGAAACTATGAATCTGATTCCCTTGCTTGATACGGTTGTTTGTTTTCCTTACCAGCCAGGATTGGTCAATCCTGGTTTGGTCAATCTTTCTTTTCTGTGATAATCTTTTCCATTTTGTGATAATCCTTCTGCTGTGTCTTTAAAGTTCTGCTGTGAATTAAAGATCTCATCCATAAATGAATGTGAATGTGAGTACAATGAATGAGTGTTTTTTTAAATTTTTTTAGAAATAAATATATAACTTTGAAAGTGTTCTCTTGACAAACTCCTGTGTTAATTACTCCTTTAAAATCCTAGTGTTAATAATGTATTAAAATTTTTCTCGTGAATGAAATATATCAAAAACGAAATATCTATCAACAAAAATAGTGACATTTTTAGTGAATTTACTTGTAGGTAGGTCTACTACCAATTCAAAGTGTAATAAGTATGGCTCAGAAATTCAATAATATAAATATCACAATTTAAGGGATTAGAAATGTATTTCATTGTTTATTGCATCAATTATTATTTAGAAACTTCTAAAAGTTATACCTAAAGGTAGAAGGATTTTAATAAAATCAGTCAAGTTCATTCTTACTTGACACAGACTTTCTCTGGTTGATTTATTTCTTCCAACATAAATAATTTAAAACAAACAAACAAACACTATTAAATAAATTGAAACGGAAAAAAATACAATGTACATAAATGCTTGTCTAATACATCAAAGTTTTATAGTTTTACATTGCAGTTCACAGATCTGGGTAGCTCGTAGGTTAGTTTTCAGGGTAAACAAATTTAATTACCTTTCATATACATCCAGGTTTCATCTACAAATACAACCATTATTGAGAAGTTGGTATCGCCCACTACTTCTAAATACACAGTTCGACTAGAGATACCAAGATCAATAGAAAAGACCATGCAAAAGTACTTGTTAAATATTAGTCCTACAATAAATTATAAATAACTGATTCACAAAATATCAAATAATCTCAACAATAATCAAATGATGTGATCAGATATCAAATGATGGGATCATTAATCATGGGAGAAGAGCAAAGTGGATTCTGAAAGGGTAGAAGCACTAAAGATGCTATATTTCCATTACAGATGTTAATAGACAAAAGAAAAGAAAGGAATATACTCATTTTTGTAATATTTATTGATTATGAAAAGGCTTATGTCAAAGTTAATAGACAGACACTGAGAAATACTAGAAGAGGAGAAAGTTTCAAATCAGTTGCTCAATGCAATACAAAGTCTCTACAACTCAAGAATTAAAGTGGTAAGAAACAAAAAATCAGTAGCAATAACAACCAACAGTGGCTGAAGACAAGGATGTGGATCATCACCCATCCTCTTCAACATATATATTAACCATATTATAACCACTTAGTGAGAAACTGGAGAAGGAAAGTTAAACAAGGAATACAGATCACAAAAGACAAGAAGATAGATATGATCTTGTATGCTGATGACCAAACTAACTTAATGGATTCTGAAGATAATTTACAAAGAGCAGTTTTTGAATTGACAAAAGTGGCCCCAGAATATTCCATGAAGTTAGCAGTTCAGGAAACAAAAGTTATGGCAGTACAAGGCAAGGAACATAGGAGAGCAAAAATTGTAATAAATGAGAAATGAGTGGAACCAGTAAATCAATTTTCATACCTCAGAAATACCTTAAGTGTATACAACCAAACTCAGGAAGATATAGAAAACAAATTTATTAACTACAATAGAATATGTAGAACAATTAAGAGGCACTTTTGCAGAGACATGGACTTAAAAACAAAACTGAAACTCCACAATACAGCTGCTAAACCTAGAATCATGTATGGCTCTAAAAGAAGGGAAATTACTACATGTGGCACATATGAGAAAACTAAGGCACCTAATGGGAATCATAACGAGAGGCAGACTGAGAAATAAAGACAACAGAAAGAAATTGGAAACCAAATGTTTAGTGGATGAGATAGAACAGTCTCAAAGGAGAGGGAAAGATCATTAACAGAGATTGAACAACAGCAGATTTCCAAAATTAATTTGGAAGTACCAACCAATAGGAATCAGAAAAAAGACACAGACCACTAAAGAGGGGGTAACAGCAGAAACACTTGGAAGGCTAATAAGGCTTGGAATACTGTAATAAACAAATAGAAACAGGTTGTAAAGCCTAATTTCTGGTAAGTTCATGATGATGAACAAACGATTAGACATTTCTATGGAAAATCTGATCTGAAAATCGTGTAAATTTTGTTTGCATTTGCTTTCTTAGTAAATGTGTTAATTCCAGTGATAGGGAACATTCTTTTGCATTTCTTTTTGAGTAAGCTGGAGGATTTTTCCCCTTTCTTTGTTTTGCATCTGGTTATGATAATTTTAACTGAGATAATCCACCTAGAAATAGACGATAACTTTGGAAAATATTATATCCATTAGTACATGAACATTGGCAACAGTGCCATTTAACACCTCCGTTTAATTAAGGAAAGTTCAGTTAAAACTAGTTAAAAACAGTTAAAGTATTTAGAACTGCCTCCACAAATAATTTTGCCACTCATAATGTTACAAATGTGTCATGAGTCCTTTCATTCACTAATTGTTTCAATAACCTGCAGAGTTAATTTACAATGCCATTTTGGTGCTAACTTTGAATGTAAGTGAATTGTACATGAGAATAAGTCTAGATGTACTGACCTGATCCATTTCTATTTTTAAAGTAACTCGGTGTAATAAAATGGAACTGGTAATAAATTCATTGCATAAACTGAAAAATAAATTACTTGAACCCTACATTAAAATTAATGAAATCTAAATAACTAAATAATAAAGAAAATACCAGCTGATATAAATACTATGCGATTAAGAAGTTTCAATCAAAAAGAAATTAAGTATTATGTTATGAAATAGGTAAAGCAAACAACTAAAGGTGAAATTGTAAATAATATCCAATAACCAACATTCACTACTGAAATGCATTAAATTATCTCTTTAAGTTAGTTTAATTAAAATACATAGTCTATTAAAAAAATGCACGGACTGTTTGAACTATGCGGCTCCAGTTGATTCCAGGGAAATACTCTCGATATCATGATATTTGCACATATCTGCTGATTATGAAACCATTTCCCGTCTGTTGATATCTTCATTTATTTATTAGCTATGTGGTTTTTAGTGAAGTACGATTTTTTTTGTTAGGTGGATTTCAGAATGAATGACTTGAAGGGCAACGACTAGCTGTAAAATGTGTTAAACTGGAAAAATCTGTGCCCGGAAACTTTTTTTATGTTTAATACGACTTATGTGATGTTGCTCTACAGTGTACGACATGTTTCAAGTGGCATAAATGTTTCAAAGGCGGTCGACAGTCCAATGAAGATGAGGAACACGTCAATTGAGGATCCACATGTTGACAAAATCACTACCTCGGCAGCTTACTGAACAGTGTGGGTTATAAATTGGATCTTGTCATGAGATTTTGACTGAGAAATTGAAGATGCACTGCATTGCTGGCGAAATTTGTGCCATGCCTGACTGAAATGCCCCACGTGTCCATTTTTGTGAGGAACTGCTTGATCGTTCAGAAGAAGATAAAAACTTATTTTTAAGGATCATAACCGGTGATGAATCATGAGTTTATGATTATGACATTGAAACAAATGTCCAATCATCTCAGTGAATGGCTGAAATGTCTCCTTGTCCATAAAAAGCTTGTCAAGTGTGGTTCAGGATCAAGGTGATGCGGATAGTGTTTTTATGCTAAAGGATCTTGTTTACCACAAGTATCTCCTCGAAGGCTCCACAGTGAACCGAAATTACTGTATTGAAGTTCTGAAATGTCTGAGGGATGCCATCCATTGCAGAAGGCAATAAATGTGGAGGAGTGATGACTGATTTATCCATCATGACAATGCACCAGCCCATTCAGTTCTCTGAACTCGTGAGTTTTTGGCCAAACACTCGATCACTGTTCTTCGTCACCCTCCCTACTCACCTGACCATGCTCCTTGTGACTTTTTCTTGTTCTCCAAACTCAAAAGACCCCTGAAAGACAGAAGACAGAAAGAGACACGATTCCAGAGATTATGGCAAATGCGACGAAGGAGCTGAAGGACATTACAAAAGAAGCATAACTGGACTGTTTCAAGAAGTGGAAATACCATTGGGATAAGTGTGTGCATTGGGGAGGAGAGTCCTTTGAAAGGGACCCAGACATCTAACTTATAAATATTGTACATTTTGTTTTATGACGTCAGTCCATGTATTTTTTGAACAGCCCTCATATGTATAAACAGTACACAACTAATTAATTACAATACAAAAGGTCTGCAACAATATTAAATAGATCAATCAAAAAATTATAGAAAGCAATGACACAACACAAAGAAAATTAATACTAAACAAACCATTTAAACTATATTAACTAAATATCTTCAAATAAACTTAACTACAAATCAAAAAGCTCTACAAGATATAATATAACTAAAATAAAATAAATGTAAAATTATAAAATAATAGTATAAGACACTCAAAGTAAAGGTAAACGATCACAATCCAGATGCATGATTTAAAGTTGGCAGACTCTCTGGAAGTTGTCATTTTTTAGTTGTAAAAAAGAATCAGTATTGTGTCACTTTTTGTATTATTACAATATACGTTGGGTATGTCTGGTGATGGTGGCAATGACAATTGCCAATACAAAAAGAAATGAACATTCAGATTCTTGTGCACATTATTGCTCGTGATTACATATGCCGATGTGGCAGTGGTGTTCTTTGTAAGTTGCATTCAAGTTTCCTTTTTAAAGTGTCCAGAACAGTAGACAGGTGCATGGAGATTAAAGATTATTTTATGTAAGATTATATTTGGTTGTGGAAAAGTTCATATAAATCTGAGTTTTCACTACAAGCCAAATATGTTGTGTGTGCAACAAAAACCTGTTGTAAATTAATCAAAATATATTACAGTGGAACCTACTCTAAGCCGCCATAATGGTTTCTGCAAAAATGGCCGTAAACGTGGCTGCTGAACCTTGCTGTATTGTTGAGTTTTTCTACACACTGTAGTCGTTTGAGTTGGAAAGGTCTCTTTCTGTTTTAATGATGCATTAAAATATAGAAAAAAACACCATTGTGAATACATACATGCAATGATTTAAATATTGAGACTGGAGACTGACTATATTGTCTCTTATAACAGGACTTTCTGGAAAGGGGTTTCTGCTGTAATAATATTTAGACAAATTAGTTCACACATGAATTCAACTCACTGTGCTTTTTTCACATTTCAACTTTGGACTGTTAGTCATGCAAATTTTCATCTCTTTTTGGATGCACAAATTTCAAAACTTTGTTACTATTCTAAGTAATGTATACGTATGTGCGGATGTTTCTTTCCTTATTAAAGTATTTATTTGTTATGGCAGCATTGAAGCTTCCCATTGAAGTCAATGCCACAGCCATATGCCCAGTTAATTTTAATGAACTCAATTCACAAATTTTTGATTACAGTAGTTGCATACTATTGCATGGAGGAAACCACTGATATCAAAATGAACTACTCATTAATATTTCTATATTTAAACAGATGTGACAATGCAAGTTGATTATACTTCTAGAGATTTGTGAACAGAGCTGTGGGGGCAAGTGGGTTGAGCAGAAGGGGGAGGCTTTTGGGGCTGTTGAATTGATAAATGCAATAAATAAATGAGCATTGCCAGAAATTAGTTACCAAGTGTGTTTATGTAAACTATGTTCTTTTTACTTAAATAATTCTAATTATTGGCACTTCCTCAGTTTTAGTCTTACAACCATTTCACAATTTGCTTGTTATTTTTGAACATTTTTCATCTTGTTTAAAGTTGCTATTTTAATGAGAAAAAATTGGAGATATTATCTTCATGTTTGTTTGATGTTGAAGGCTCTGGAAATGTCAGAAGAGTTAACAAAAATTGAAGAAACTGTAACATGGGAAGCTGACACCACAACAGTTGATATTTTGCCTGGTGAGGAAGAATCACTGAGTAAAACTCATTCAAGGGAAGACAAAAAGCATAATTTTAATGATGGAGTTCAGGAACAGAGAAAAATGCTGATAGATGGTGAGTGTCTAGAAATAAAATTTAAAAAAAAGGGGGGGGGGGGGGAAGATGAGGCTTGAAGAATTTTAAAAAATCAGGAAGGCTTACCTCTTGCAGTTTTACCATATAATTGCAAAAAATTGGCATAACGGTGTGATGTGTCACCCTTCATTGGGTAATATTTATAACATGGTATGTTGCTGGTTGATGCGTTTCAATTTTATCTTGTACACTTCAATAAAAATTAAAACTATGTAATTTGTAGTCTTTTTCAAAGTAATTATAAAACTATTATTCTTACTTTCATATACTAGTTCAAATTTTTTGTTTGAAAAATATTAAATTGTATTTAAAGCACATGTACTCCCCTATATGAGAAAATAACTAATGGTGCTGCAGAATGGCACAGACTTTCATGAATTAGTTTTCTATTTCCTTTGGTATTGGCTAGCTATTCACACCTGCCACATACTCTTGCCTGCTGCCATCTGCTGCCGCCCTGTGTACAACCTTATAATATTTTCTTAATTTTTCGGTTTCCTAATAGTAGAATGAAAATATTACTTTAAGAATACTAAAGTACCCTCGAATCTGGGTCATCAACTGGCAGGCGGGCTTGAATGTGCAGCAAGGATTGAAGGTTTCAGTGTTCATTTCTGAGATCAAAATATCTGTTGCCATGTTGCCCCAATGGCTATCCAAATAGTTTTGTTGTAGTGAAGTCTCTAAATTGCCGTTTCATTTTTATTTTCTCCAGAAAACGGAAAATTTTTGACACAAAACTCTTGTTACCAGGCCCTGGTAAGAAAAATAATGGATAAATCCAGTTGCTAAATTTAGAAAAAACTCCTCTAACACGTGGTGTTTCCATGTTTTGTGGGTCTTTCATGCCGAGAAACGCGTCTCGCAAGTCACGACAATGAATTGCCGGCCCCTCGCCCTAGTGCACCTACATGCACAGACACGCGCTTCACCTGTCGCCGACGCCGCTAGAACAAGAAGACTGGGGCATTGTTCTCCTGGCCTTATATAGGCCCTTTTGGCTCTACCCGCCGCCCCCATTGCCTCTTCCCCAAAGCCGCTCTGGGCCCGCTACGTCCACGGAAAGTCCCTGTGCGTCATCACTCCGCCCTTTGTTTAACATCCGGCGGTTTGAGCGTGGCACGACGCTACAATTATCATTATCATTATTATTATTATTATTATTATTATTATTATTATTATTATTATTATTATTATTATTATTATAATTATTATATAATGTTGTTAATGGGTTGAATTATTTCACAACCTCTGTATGAGTGTGTAATAGACAATTGTGTAATATGTAAAAACTGTTTTGTAACTTTTGTTCTTTTGTTCTTTTTTGCATAGATGAAGCAAGAACTGCATTTATTGCCCAACAACTTCCTCCAAAACGGCTTGGTGCACGATTTACTCCTGCTTGTTGGCGTTGTCGAGAATGTGGAGCAAAAGAAGAAAGTGTTATTAGTTATGCACGTCATCTAATGCGACATTTGAAGCCACATTCCAAAAAAGTTGCTTTCTCAAATAAGGCCAGGAAATATTCTTGCTCTATATGTAATCAGAAATTCTTCTCACAAGGAGTAAGTAACTTTATTTTGTAATTTAAGTCCTCTCCTTCTTTTGAAGGGAATATAACGATGTGATGATTACAAATTGTGAGATGAAATGTGTACTACAAAATAAGAAACAAAACTAAAAGCAGAGCAAGACAACAAGCTGTTTCAAATAACGTTCTGGTTTCAGTTAATATTTTTTTTCCCCTTATATCAAAACATATCAGTTTTCATTTTGAAACACTCCAAAATGTTTTTCCTAACCTTGTTTAACAAAGGTTTTTTCAACATTTTATAAAACATAATATGGTGTAATTAATTGAAAGGGTCAAAGCAACATAATGATGACCCACATTTCACAAGCCAAAAATAAAGATATAATTATTAGATTTTACCCACAACACACAATCCTCCGAAAGTACAAATGTGTTCATAGAACTACTACATGTGTATGAAAATAAGTATAAGTGAATATGTTATGACTAAAGTCCAAAATATGGTTATTTATTTATTAGGAATTCACATATTAGCCAGCCATGTGGATTAAACTGCACAATTGACAACAAACACATCATTTCAGACTTCCTCCAGCTAAAGTTGGTATTAATCACAAGAAGCTGACTAAAATAATGTGATTGTCTGAAGTGTCTTGGGTATTCACTTGAACTTTTTTGGCATTAAAGTGTATTGGAAAATAATATTTTGCGCAGACTCGAGGCTGTTTACGTAAATCACGAAGGCTAGAGTTCTTTTACTTCCTGCAGAGAACATGTATATATATCCGATGGGAGTATTTCCTGGTAGCCTTTTATGTGATTATTTTACCTAATATTTATTTAATATTTCTATCTGCAATTAACCCAACAATAGCTTGAAGGATGTCCCGAGGTTTTGTCCTGTCATTATAAATTTATTTGTGAGTCAGATAGACTGTCTTTACAGAGGCTTGGTTATGAACATTTTTCTTTCTTTCTCATGTGGGATGGAGAATTTTCTTTACTATTACCAAGGAATAACAATACTTACTTCAAGTTAAACATTGTGACCTGTATTCTGCTGTGAACACAAATATCACATATGTACATTGCATTTTATAATTACAACAACTCAAAGAATGTTGCAACAAAACGTATTCTTGTTTACTATTCTTTTTGTGAATCCTTCCCAATGCATACATGGCCGCTACCTTTCTTTAAATCTTAATTCAAAAATCATTAATTTAATCGAAAACTCGATCTTCAAACTTTTTATAAAATTTAACACGTTCCCTTTTTAGTAACTTTCCTTTAGAGTTCCAGAGCCCTCTTGGACGTCGTTCCGCGTCCACTCTTGAAGTTCCATTTTGGTTGAAATACGGTTCAGACGAAGACAACTTCTTTCACACATGCAATTATAGTTTTTTTCTACTTATGGCTTTTTCCCACTAATTACTAGTTTACATAACGCTACCAAATCGTGAATGCATCTCTTCCATCCAAATGCTTGCACGTCATAACATGTGCTTCTGCATGCTTTTCTGTCTTCTTCCCTGCGCGGGATCGTGCCCAAATGCATTTCTCCATCGTCCCTGTGTGCAGGCTATGCACATATTCTAACTTTTTATTGGTCAACATCATTCTAGCACTTTATTTATTTATTCTTTGCTTATTGATTTCTAATTACTTTTGTAATTTACATCTTCACTCACGGAAATTGTTCATATCATATACCCAAACACTTTTTATTATATGGGGCGTCCGGTTGTAATTGCTGCGGTCTGTGAGAAGTAGATTTTTCGCCTGATAGGGTTTCTAGCCCGTATGCAGGTTAGTTTGGTGATGGGTATGCCATCTCACTGCCGCCAAACTTGCAGGGCAGTTTTTCGGGTTGCTCGCCCTAGATGCATTGCCTTCCACGGCTTTTGAGTTGCATCTACCCAGGACGTCTTCACCATCTTTTCCACGCTAACGATGTTCATGCATGGCTCTTCTAGCAATTTCTTCTCGAAATCCTCTTCTTGGCATTGAGGTCCTCTTCTGGAGTACTTTTTCGTCTCACCCCTATCCCTTGACCCGTCCGGCAAGGGAGGCCCTACCAGTAGCTATGCTACCGCCGGCATAGCTCGCGGGGTCATGGGGGTACTCAAGCTCCGCCACCAACGACAAGGTCCTGTACTCCCAAGGCGGACCCTAACTATATCTGAGATATCTATCTAACAAATCCTCACAAACTAAGAAGGAATACACCACAATTTCCAACCACGTCAGGTACCTAACAAGAAAAGCCCAACAGGATTCATGGGATAAATATATAGCTGATATCGAAAATGACATACATGGACGGCAGAAAACAGCATATAAACAGCCTTAACAGACAAGAGAAGGACATAGCAGATATACAAATAATTAAGCCAGATGAATGGCTTTCTTACTACAAGAACTTATGGACAACTAAGAATGCGAGGGATAATAATAAGAAGGAAGACAAAAATGAAAACCTCATTGAAGACAGCGTAGATCAGATAGAAAGGGAAGAACTGGAAGAGGCACTAAGTAAAATGAGAAATAGAAAAGCTAGTGGCAGTGATGGCATAAAGGCAGAAATGCTTAAATGTGCAACTGAAGAATTTAAAATAAGGCTTCTCCACTTCTTCAACCTATGCTGAAATAGAAGAAAAATACCAACCGAATGGAAACTCACCGTAGTGCTACCTATTTTCAAAAAGGGAAACCGATCAATATGTGACAACTACAGAGGTCTAGAAGACCTTATAGTTGCTTATAAGATATATTCAAAAATTGTGACCACTAGACTAAGAAAAATTGCAGAAACAATGTTGATGGAAGAACAAAGTGGCTTTCGTCAAGGAAGGTCCTGCACAGACAATATCTTCATCTTAAAACAAATTTTAGAGAAACACAGAGAATATAACAAGGAAACCCACATCTTGTTTGTAGATTACAAGAAAGCTTTTGACACTGTAGCCAGGCATACCCTCTTTGAAATACTAAGAAAGAAAGGAATCCCCGAACATCTTATCCTTGTAATTGAAAATATGTATAATAAATCTGAAATATGTATTACTTGGAAACCAGACCGAAAAGTGGAAGTGGACCAAGGCCTACGACAAGGATGTAGTCTTTCACCGCTACTGTTTGATATCTACATAGACGAAGCTCTTCGTGAGTGGAAGAGCAGATTAAAATTTTATAGCCTAGACCTAACTACATCAAAATTATGGACAATACTTTTTGCAGATGACCGAGCAATAATAGCAGAAGGAGAAGATATATTACAAAAAGCAACATATGAACTGCAGCGGATAATGGCAGAATATAATCTTGAAATATCAGACACCAAAACGAAAGTGATGGCATTCCAAGGTCGATACCCGATACGCTCAAAAATTGTAGTAAATAATAAAACAGTAGAGCAGTTACAACACTTCACATTCTTGGGAGCAGACATATCATTCTATGGCGAAATCGACATAAATAAGAAAATAGAAAGATTCAATCAAATGAATGGAACTATAAGAAGAACACTCAGTTCAAAAGTGAGAAGATACACTCTCATTAAATTTTACAAAGTTATGTCAATACCAACCTGCTTATACGGGAGTGAAGTGTGGACAATGACAAATAAAGATATATCAAGACTGCAGGCAGTGGAAATGAGATTCCTTAGAGCGGTAGCGGGATATAGCCTTTTGGACAGACAAAGAAATACACAAATCCGAAACGAGCTAAATGTAGAAAGTCTTGTAGAGAAAGTCACCAACTACAGACTCTCATGGCAAGATCACATGTTGCGAATGAACAACGACAGAATTCCTAAACAAGTGGCAAATTATCAGCCGAGATAAAAAAGGAATGTAGGACGTCCAAGAATGTGAAATCGACATAAATAAGAAAATAGAAAGATTCAATCAAATGAATGGAACTATAAGAAGAACACTCAGTTCAAAAGTGAGAAGATACACTCTCATTAAATTTTACAAAGTTATGTCAATACCAACCTGCTTATACGGGAGTGAAGTGTGGACAATGACAAATAAAGATATATCAAGACTGCAGGCAGTGGAAATGAGATTCCTTAGAGCGGTAGTGGGATATAGCCTTTTGGACAGACAAAGAAATACACAAATCCGAAACGAGCTAAATGTAGAAAGTCTTGTAGAGAAAGTCACCAACTACAGACTCTCATGGCAAGATCACATGTTGCGAATGAACAACGACAGAATTCCTAAACAAGTGGCAAATTATCAGCCGAGATAAAAAAGGAATGTAGGACGTCCAAGAATGTGCTGGAGGGACCAAAATTAAGCGGCGTAACAGGCATTATGCCTAAATACTTGAAGATAAGAAGAAGAAGACTTTTTTATTTACTACTACACTCTTCATTTTGCTCTATAGTAATTACGTTGCAATTCACTTGTATTTTCAACAGTTACTACTCAACCAGTTGCTTATCCGCTGTTTCCCATTGTTGCTGTCATTCTGTTTATATATTTTATCTGAATTTGTCGATGCTTGTGATAAATCATCGCAATATTTTCAATAGTAATTTTGTTTGGTTTCCAATCTACACCATGCTTAACCTGCTCTCTCATTATTATTTTTGAAGGTCAGTATACATTTTTTGTTCCCAAATACACCTGGAGGATTTCTGAACTTCTGAACAATTTTTGAGAAAATGCGGAATTTTGAGATCGTTTTCTCAGAAAACTGTTGAGTTTTCAAGAAACTATACTTGAGATTATTTAAAGCACATGCATTCATAAATACAAAAATGTGAACAAATTACTGCTAATGTAAATATTAACAACATGAGAGACAAGTAAAAAAATATATTTTTTAAATTAAAAACAAAAGAATAGCTGCATGGCATTTATGCAATCTTTAAGCAATATGGCGTTTATGTCATCTTATAGAGTACATTTAGCACTATCTTTACCAAAAGTCTAAGAAAAATGTGGTACCATTTATGAGAAAATCTTGTTTTTGTTATATTTTAATATTGGGCATGATATTACACAAAACTACTAAAATGTAGTAGTTTAAACAAAACTACAAAAAACTACTATATATATATATGTATATATATATATATATATATATATATATATATATATATATATATATATATATATATATACACACAAATTTTTCACATTTTAAAGAAAAACAGTTTTTCTATATCAGGGGACCCTAAAACGTCTATTACTGTTGGAATCTGGAAGTCGATTTTCCCACAGTATTACATAACTTTCTCTATACTATGTATATTACTTTGTAATTCATACATGATAAAGTAAAAGCTGTTAGTTTAAATTGTTTGAGAAGAATGGAAAAGACTTCAAAAAGCTAAGAAATGCGCTAAAATTTCAGTACAATGGAACTATATCTATATCAGGAATTTCTTCCATACCAAGTTACTGGATTCTCTAAATTTATACCCTAAAGAAAAAGTTCTCCTTATAATTTTTTAAAAAATTTTTGCAATTTTTGAAAATTCAGTTTTAATGGAAATTGGCCTGTGTCCCTTTTAGAAGCATGCTTTGATTTGTTAAAGCTTAATTATTGAAAGAAAAAAATTGGAGGCATTTTTGAAAAAAGTTTTAAAATATTCTAGAAGAATTATATGAAGTTCCTCTTAAAATAAAAAGACTCCCTTACAAATTCGAGGAGCCAAGACAGCAATTAGAATGATTGTGGAATATCCACTTTGGTGAAAATTATCAGAAGGTTTTAGGGGGGTAGTGTGGTTCACAGACAAATGTTTTAAAATAAAACACTTTTCTGGTTTCAAAGACTTTCCAAATATGTTGATATTGATTTTTCCAGTATTACAAAACTTTCTTTATACGACATATACAAGAAGTAAAAATTTGTTATGATCATAACGTGCAGGCATAACCATGTCATCATGACCTGCAGGTTAATAGATCTATCGTCTATTTCTGTTAAAAAAACATTAGAATTGTTAATGAGTAAGACAAATATTTTATTGAATAAATAAATTAGTATGAGAATACTGACAATCAATCCTTTGATAAAAAGAAATAATATTTATGATTTATTGAACAATGAGGAAGAATGTGGAAAAGCAGACCTGATATCTCAAAATACATATTTTCTGTTGTATAGTTGTTGGATGATCATAAAGCAACACAACATGATTTATCTGACCTAATGGAGCCCATTCCCCTTAGGGGGGAATTTGGTGAAACTTCTGGTGAACCAGATGATCCCTTGCCTATGGAAGAATGTTCAGAAGAAGAGACTCAACCCTCGGTAAGTTTAAAATAATGGTTTCTCATTGTTCAGTCATTATTAACATACCGATTTAGCTAGTCTTGATAATTCTTTTCAGAAAATGGACCTCTTTTTTTTTTTTTTTACTTTCTTTTCCCATTTGGAACTAAATACATTAATGGGATACATTCAGTAGAATTTGTGTTTGTGTAGGTGTGTGCATGTGTAGATATGTGTGTGTGTAGGTATTGTTTAGGTATGTGTGTGTGTCTGTGTGTGTGCATGCATGCATGCGTGTGTGTTAGTGTGTCTATAACAATGCATAGATGTTATTTTATTTTAATGCATTAAATTCCTTGTACATTTTATATTTCTGTATATTGTATGTAGTGTATTGTTCCATGACAACTATCAGTATGATGTTAATTTTCTCAGGAGATCCCATGAGCATAAACGACACCTACTCTAATGAAGTGAGTTCCTGTCATACATACACACCTAATGAGCTCTTTTTCTAATTGTATTTCCCCCTTTTGATAATTGTTGATTCCATTAGAATGTGTGATCACTTTTACTATTCCCCATATTTTAAGAGCTGATATAGTGAGAACCATCTTTTCTCTTCTTTATGTTTTTCTTGAAACCTTGAAATTTTATGAAAATGATAGGTTGTGAGCAATAGAGGCGAAGACTTCATAATACTTATATGCTTGGTACAAGCTGCCTTCTAGTGCTTTCCTGTGCTAATAATATTTATTGTCAATGCAACTGTATGTTACATGTACACTGTAAGCAGTGTTAAATTACCTTCCAACAACCACAATGATAATTTTTGTTTCATTTTTCTACTTTTGTCCATCCCAAGGTATGTATTTATGACAGATCCTGAAAGGCCCTCTTTTTCTGCTGAGTGGATTAAAAACAACGAACCAATTTTTAAAAACCTCTATTATTTTTTGCTGACTCCTTTTGCTTTATGTTCAAAGTTCTAGTGGACAAAAGTAGTTTTTAAAAGAACATTGCAAAGGGAAAAAAAGAAAAAAGAAAAAAAAAGAAAAAAGAAAAAAAAATTGAAATTGTGCATGTTTTAAATTGATTAAAAAAAAATTATTTATATTTCTTAAAAATTCAGTAAAAAGAAAATTGTTTAAATCATTGCTGTTGTTTATTTATATGACCATCTACTATTGCCTGCCTTCACATACTAAAAGTTGTCTAATGCTTTGAGTTCATAAATTATGTTGTGTTGCTTTTGTGTTGGTAATTGTTATTTGTGGTTCAGATTTCTGTTCTGAGTATTGTTGAGTATATGTGAATTACCATTTTGAGAAATTTTCAGTTACTTGTATTTTTATTTAACTACTCAACTTTAGATTGCAGTACAGTCTAACTGACAAATGTAGTTCTATGATTTCTGCTATTCTGTGTCTCTAGACGAGAATAGTTTTGAACATTCTCTAGTACTGAATAACATTTAATCATTTAATTGACCCGATGATTATGATACATTCATATTTATGAATTGCTATAAGGATGCCTCTTGTCCCAAATTACCCTACTTGTCTAACAACACTGTTGTTTCTATTTCATTAATATGAAAGTGTCAGCATGCGGTAAACTTTATCTCTTTAGTTTAACCTATAGGATCCAAGCAAAAACAGGTTAGAAAAGTGTTTGCATACATATGTGTTTATGCAGTGTTTACATACATACTTTTAGATGATTAAGGAAAATGTTTACAGTAATATACTGAAATACATTCCAATGCCTAAATGAATTAAAATGGAAGGTTGAATGATATTATTGTTTATCAAAATAAATTTAACATTATTTCAGTTAAAATATTGTGGTATATACATGTTAATCACTAATCGATGATGACACTCCTGCCTTCACTCAAAATTGTGGTGGAAGACCAAATATGTTGAGTTGAGGTATAAAAGTTGATGACAGGGAAATTTATTTTCTCTTCAATGGAATGTTCACCTGATGATCATGAGAATATGATTTCATTTATTTAGAACATTTTTGAGATTAGTTTACACTTATTAAGAACTGTCCTTAATCATCTAAATGTATGTAAACACTGCATAAACACGTATGTATTCAAACTCTTTGTAACTTTTTCTTGCTTGCATCCTATAGGTTAAACTGAAGAGATAAAAGTTTCTCGCATGCTGACACTTACATATTCATGAAATAGCAACAACAGTGTTGTTAGTCAAAGAAGGTAATTTGGGACAATCAGCGTGTGAGAAAGACATGTAGCTCTATTTAATTTCATTCTGCAATCTGAGGTTGGGACTCTTTAAAGTCAAAATAATCAAAATTTTATGTCCTCTGATTATCATGAAATTAAATCCACAATACATCTGATTTGAAATGTATTTATTCAATGGGTTGTGATTCTGTTCCAGGAATCTTCAAACATTCTTGAGAAGCCGAGTGGTTCTTTGTGTGAAAAAACCTCTGAGTCTGAAAGTTTTTTGACTCCTTCATGTGTGCAGCAGACAATGGATCCTCTCCCCAGAAATACAACATACATTCAGGAAAATCCATCTCTTAATGGAAATATGGTCATGAACTGCGACTCTGTTCTTGTTACAAGAAATGATACCCAAGATATACCAACAAGTAGGTCTCTAACTACTGATTTAGTGCCAATGAAACCATCAGTCACTTTTCAAGAAAATGCAGAAAAGTTAGAAGAAAACAGTCGAAAACTTGTGGCAGTTATGGGTGAAAATACTCTTCAAAATCTTTTAATTCCAATTGATCAACAGAAGGATATTGATCTCCTCTTGCAAAGCTTTCAACAACCAACTCGTGAAAAACCAGTAACACACCCTGCCAGAGTACCTGAGACTATCTTAAACCATGAATTCTTTACACGGGTAGCTGGTGATACTGTTGTTCGTGATGTTAAAAGTTTATTGAGCATGGGGTATAGTTTACAGTTTCTTGTTGAAAATGAAGATGGATCCTCATCTCTTGTAGATGTTCTTTCTACTGGAAATGGTATTACAAATAATTCAGCAACATCTGGTGCATCACAAAATGGGGAAGTTACATCTCAGCAATTAGTTATAATGGCTAATGGAAACGTTCCAGACAGTTTGCCCCAAGCTCTGCAGGGCATCCTGCCTTCTTCTGTACCAATTATGCCAAGTGTTGTAGATCCTATTGTTACTCCACAGTCTCCTCTTCTAGCTGATCCACCTGCTGAGCGTGTAACACATGACAATTCAGCTGCAGATGATGTACAGCTATCTTGCCTAGATTCAGAAGATTCTTTTTTGAATAAAGGAAACCCTACATCTGATGCTAGATCTCCTCTAGGAACTTTACTCCCATCAGCCATTACTAGTAATATGTGCTATGATAATGTTGTTCCTTACAATGACTCCAACTCTGAAAATGCTTCACTTATGGAAATGAGCCTGAGTGGTGAGAATTTAGAGAGAGAAGAACTTGATTATGAATTGGGTGCCCTTGAACTTCCGTTGGCAGTGGATGATACAAATAGCACAGACTATATGATGAATGCGTGCACTTCATCACCACCAACAGATTCTGTAAGGTGTACCAATATATGTGTTGCATCAAATTCTGATCTAAATACTCCAGTCAAAATGCTAGATCAGTGTATAGAAAGTACATTGTCATCAGATGTAATGGCCTTTGACTTTGAAGCTAGTTCACATGTGCCTCGCACAAATATGTTGAGAAGTCCAAGACCTGAAGAAAGAAATAGTGTTTGTAGAGAGGAACTTACAAAAGATTTTAGTGACTTAATTGCTGCAGATGCAGAGAGCAGTAATGTAATGTTAACTATTCAATCTGCTGATAGCACAGCAGAGTTAAGAAAGGATGACAGTGTTTGTTCAGTTGCGTTAAGGAATGACAATGAAAAGGGGAAAAGTACGCTTGAGTGGATGAGAAGTGAAGGACTTCTTTTGCCTGTTCATCATGATTCTGTGGAAAATGTGCCTCAGACTCTTAGTTTGAATGCCAGAGAACATTCTTCAATTAGTTTTCAACCTGTAACTGGAACTGAAAAAGATACTTCCTTACTGAAAGGTAAGCAATGCCACTTTTCCATTTCATATTTATGAAGGTTACACTGTAAAAACCTGCTTGTTATACAATGTAGTTAAGTAGTTTAAGACAGTCTAAAATTCCAAATTCATTACATATTGGGTGAATAAGAATTTTTCCTTGGAACCCAAAAGAAAAACATTTAAACATTGCATGATAAAAACTTTATTCCCCATATTTATCTCAGTTTATATGAGAAAAAAAATTAAGAATGAGTTTATGATAAATACACAAACATACAAATATATTTGTTCTTCTCGTACATAATTACATGAATACAATTAATTATGCAATGAATTGAATGGACCCATTGCTCTACACATCAGAAATATGAAACAGTTTATCAGAACATAGTCCTTCCCTATGTCAAAATTGATTAATTGAATTAAACATAACAATCACTTTCATTGTGATTCAACAATCATTTTTCAGTAAAAACTCAGATTCATGCAAATATGTGCTATTTATTGTGCAGAAATTTGCTTAAAATTATGGTTTTCTATGTGATTCTTTTACTGCTGCACAAATGAATTAAATGGTTTTAATTTTTTAATTGTAGTTTTTAATTTGAATGTCAAGCCACTGTAATTCTAAGGATTTACATGTTTGGTTTAACACTTTTTTCTATTGCTACGTTTTCCTCTCTTGCAATAGTCATTCTACACCAAACCAACTAGGGATGAGAATGGGATCAGGAGTTATAAACTATTTTACCTCAGCATTTTCTACTGTGTCCATGATCCAAATGTAAAGAAATACAGAATTCCTCCCTGTATAGAGTTTCAATAATTTGAATACCCTTGATCCCATTCTCATCCCTGATTCAACCTTTTTATGGAGTCAAATATATATATATATATATATATATATATATATATATATATATATATATATATATATATATATATATATATATATATATATATATATTGTTAAAAAAAATTGCATTACCTGTAATTAAATTTTAAAACACACATTTATTAATTTGCAAAATTTAAAAAAATATATTTTTCTCTTCAAAATGCTTAAAAAGTATCATTTACATGCTTCAAAATTGCATAAAAACAATGTTTTTATGTTTGAAAATTTCTGAGGTAATACAATTTTTGTTTAGTATTGCATGCAGCAATTTCACAACATGATTTTTCAGAACATTAAAATCAACATAGCTTCAAAACAATTATTGTTGGTGCTCTCATGTTGAAGGATTTTATTTATATTATCAAGTACATAGTCAAAGTTTAAAAAAATCTGAAACTTCAAGGTTTGTAAAGATCCAATATTGTTGCTTTAATATTCTTTGAAAGCAGCTTTTTAAGAGAGAGAGACGGAGTGGATAAAACCCTATACAAAATTGTAGGACAATGACAACCACATATCAAACATATCAAATATATACAAGACCTCAGATCTGGAAAATCAACCAATAGAAGAAATAACAATAGAAGAACTTAAACAAGTATTTAAAAAAGCTAAAAAAAAAAAAAAAAAAAAAAAAAAAAAAAAAAAAAAAAAAAAAACCTGGAATAGATGAAATTAACATAGAACTTATCAAATATAAAAGTAAAGAAATAAAAGTTATTTTGATTGAACATTTAACAAAATACAGGCAGAGAATCTTACCCCAACAGATTGGCAAACAAGTTTGGTAACAAATATACATAAGAAAGGAACCAAAATAGATTGCAACAACTATAGAGGGATAACGCTACTGCCAACCACCTCAAAATTATTTGCTAACATATTAAGGAATAGAATGAATGATCCAGTGAAAACTTCATGGGTGAAGAACAGTGTGGATTCAGAAACAGCAGGAGCACAAAGGATGCTATATTTACAATACAAACTATTGTAACGTTTCTCGTGGTGAATTAAAACCAACGAAATATTTAAAACAATTACGTTTATTCGGGAACAACTATACACTAAAATCTACTTGGTCTATTTACAGATATATTACACTTAATTATTTACACTGTTACACACGACTCCGTTCTCTTGATTTATTTACACAGTTCACTTCTTACACACTATTTATTTAAACAGTTCTCTTCTTCTACAGTATCAGTCAGTCCATGCACTGTCCACGGTCCACTGCACTTGACCCCAATTCCCTGCACAGACCACAATTCCCCTGCGCAGACCACAATTCCTTGCGCAGACCACACTTCACTGCGCACACCAGGGCCCACTGCACTGCTGTTTACCGCGATGCCCACTTTACAGCTCAGCTTCCACTGCAGACTTCAAACTGCTGACTGCTGTTTCCCCACTGCACCACTGCTTACCGCGATGCACCCTTCACAGCTCAGCTTCCACTGCAGACTTCAGACTGCTGACTGCTGTTCAACCACTGCACCACTCTTCACCGCAATGCACACTTCCCAGCACAGCTTCCACTTCGGACACACTGACGGACTGACGTCTTACTGCTCACTACTGACTTCTGCTAAACTTTTCACTGACTCTCTTCTGTTAACTAACTGACTCCTGCTAAAACTGTTAACTAACTCGCGGCCGCCGCGGCCGGCGCATTTATACCTGCCCGGCGCTTGTCTCCAGGCACCTGGCTCTTTCACGGCGTTTCCCCGCGGCTCGCGAATAGTCCGGAACCGTCTAGTTCGGGGGAAGGGAAGGGACGGCGGCAGATGACGCAATCCATGCGCAGCGACTTCGGCAGGTGATGCAATATTCGTTACATTGCCCCCTCCTTAGATGCGATCCGTCCCGGATCGCGTTTAGTGAAATAATGCAGATATTGTTGGCGTAATTCAAGCAGAGTTTTCCCAAGATTCTGAAGGTGGCCTTGCGATGTGACTTTCTTTTTGTGATAACAAAATGCACATCTTTACTCACGTCGCGGAGAAGCAGGTCATTCCCAATATCCGGTCGCAGGTTCTCCAATTGTTCCATTCTCTTGTATTTTCTTCCGAATACAGCAGCAACACCTCTGGTCATATCCAGATCCTGGGCAACACAATGCGCTAATGAATATTTCTGGCGTACCGTAAACAGATCCTGTTGCACTTCCATTGCCACACCACAACGCGCCATATCATTCCCGCCATTATGAGACATAAACTCGTCAAAAGTGAACATTTTCATGCCCAACTCACAAACTCCTGTGGTGACTTCTCCGTCATTTTCATTACCTCCCGCGTACAGGGCCAGCCGACTGGAATGGATGACCCGCGTGTTTTCATACTGGAACCTTTCAATTCGGTAGACAAAATCATTTCTCCTCTTCTGGGAGCCATCTTCATTTTCTACCACTCGTTTAAAAACTTCTTTTTCTACTTCTGCTTTTTCTTTTGCTGCTTCTTCTTCTTCTTCTTTTGCTGCTGCTTCTTCTTCTTCTTTTGCTGCTGCTTCTTCTTCTTCTTTTGCTGCTGCTTCTTCTTCTTCTTTTGCTGCTTCTTCTTCTTCTTTTGCTGCCGCTTCTTCTTCTTCTTTTGCTACCGCTTCTTCTTCTTCCTTCGCTGCCGCTTCTTCTTCTTCCTTCGCTGCCGCTTCTTCTTCTTCCTTCGCTGCCGCTTCTTCTTCTTCCTTCGCTGCCGCTTCTTCCTTCGCTGCCGCTTCTTCTTTCGCTGCCGCTTCTTCTTTCGCTGCCGCTTCTTCTTTCGCTGCCGCTTCTTCTTTCGCTGCCGCTTCTTCTTTCGCTGCCGCTTCTTCTTTCGCTGCCGCTTCTTCTTTCGCGGCCGCTTCTTCTTTCGCGGCCGCTTCTTCTTTCGCTGCCGCTTCTTCTCTCGCTGCCGCTTCTTCTTTCGCTGCCGCTTCTTTCGCTGCCGCTTCTTCTTTCGCTGCCGCTTCTTCTTTCGCTGCCGCTTCTTCTTTCGCTTCCGCTTCTTCTTTCGCTGCCGCTTCTTCTTTCGCTGCCGCTTCTTCTGGATTTAGTAATTTTTCCTCGCTCTTCAGAAATTTCTCTTCAATTTTGTCAACTTTCTCTTCGTTCTTTAAAATTATCTCCTCGATTTCTTCTCTAACCAATCTATTATTCGGCGTTATCTGTTGTTCCAGGTTTTCTGACACCTTTTCTTCCGAAATTCTGGAATTTTCTGTCAGTTTTTCTTCTGACGTTGTGTCAGCTATCTCCCATATTTTTCGCATTTCTGCTACGACTGCTCGGACAGAGATACCCTTGTAATACATCTCGAAGCGAAAACTCTCTGGATCCTCTCCTGCTGCCTTCAACGCGTTAGCAAGGCGTTCTTGTAATATTGCTTTCGTTCCGGTGGTCTCCAGATCCCTGTCTTCTAACTCCATCTTCAACTCGGTTACTCTCAGTTCCCGTAAGGATTTTGTGAACTCCATTTTCATTAAGGTTTTAATTCACCACACGTTATTCTGATTTAAACACACACCCCACACCTGACACCAATTGTAACGTTTCTCGTGGTGAATTAAAACCAACGAAATATTTAAAACAATTACGTTTATTCGGGAACAACTATACACTAAAATCTACTTGGTCTATTTACAGATATATTACACTTAATTATTTACACTGTTACACACGACTCCGTTCTCTTGATTTATTTACACAGTTCACTTCTTACACACTATTTATTTAAACAGTTCTCTTCTTCTACAGTATCAGTCAGTCCATGCACTGTCCACGGTCCACTGCACTTGACCCCAATTCCCTGCACAGACCACAATTCCCCTGCGCAGACCACAATTCCTTGCGCAGACCACACTTCACTGCGCACACCAGGGCCCACTGCACTGCTGTTTACCGCGATGCCCACTTCACAGCTCAGCTTCCACTGCAGACTTCAAACTGCTGACTGCTGTTTCCCCACTGCACCACTGCTTACCGCGATGCACCCTTCACAGCTCAGCTTCCACTGCAGACTTCAGACTGCTGACTGCTGTTCAACCACTGCACCACTCTTCACCGCAATGCACACTTCCCAGCACAGCTTCCACTTCGGACACACTGACGGACTGACGTCTTACTGCTCACTACTGACTTCTGCTAAACTTTTCACTGACTCTCTTCTGTTAACTAACTGACTCCTGCTAAAACTGTTAACTAACTCGCGGCCGCCGCGGCCGGCGCATTTATACCTGCCCGGCGCTTGTCTCCAGGCACCTGGCTCTTTCACGGCGTTCCCCGCGGCTCGCGAATAGTCCGGAACCGTCTAGTTCGGGGGAAGGGAAGGGACGGCGGCAGATGACGCAATCCATGCGCAGCGACTTCGGCAGGTGATGCAATATTCGTTACACTATATTAGAAATAAATAAAAGAAACTTACCAACATATATCATATTCTTAGGCTGAAAATGCTTATGATATGATGAATAGAGTTAAACTGTGGAAAAATATTAAAAAGAAGGAATATCAGAAGAAATTATCAAAGGAATAAAAACACTCGATATGGACTCAAAAATTGTCATAAAAATGAATTCTGTGACCATCACAAAATCACTTCATACAAACAGAGGACTGAGACAGGGATGCAGCCTATCACTTAACCTTTACAATATTTATGCCAACAGTCGTCAAAGAACGGAAGAAGTCAGTAATCAAGGTATGCAACTTTACAGAAAACAATCTACATAAACAGTCCTGTTTGCAGGTGACCAAATAATTTTGATTGAATCAAAGGATGAACTCCACGTAGTTCATAGCAACACATGAACTGAATAAAATAGCAAAGACCTATGACATGAAAGTCTCAACAACAACAACAACAACAACAACAACAACAACAAAAGAAGAAGAAAAAATAATGGCATTCCAAGGAAAAGAACCAAGAAGAGTGAAAATAGTCATTGAAGGAGTAATAATACAGCAAGTATTATCATTCAAATATTTAGGTAATGACATTGGACTAAACTCCCAGGACCTACAACACAAAATTTTGAAGTATAATAGAATAAATGAAATAATTAAGACACTTTGGGAAGAACATAACACAAGAAACCAAATTAAGAATACACATGACATCCAAACCAATGCTATTATATGGATCAGAAACCTGGATCCTAAAGCAAAGAGAGAACCAAAGACTAGAAGTAGTTCAAATGAAGTTTCTAAGACACCTCCTATGCTATAGTAGACTGGATCGATGGAGAAATAAAGACAAGGAAAAGACTGAAGACAACAAATGTAACAGAGGAAGATAAAAACAACCAGAAAAAGTGTCTTATCATATTAAAAGAATGAAAGAAGAAAGATTCCCAAAGGCTGCCCTAAAATATAAGCCACTTGCACAGAGAGATATAGGAAGATCAAGAAAGATGCAGAATCATGCAGGAACACCTGGAAAACAAGTATTTCAGGTCTATTGCTTAATCAGGAACAGACCCCCCCTGCCCCCTGGCCTTTCATCATGCAGTTCATGATGATGATGATGTTTTCTTTGAAAGCAGCCTTTTAAATTGCTGTCTTATTCCATGACAGTGTTGGTTGTTCCAGAGTGTTTAGCAGCGTGCAAGAGGGCCAATCTTTTAAGGAGCATTTTAGATGGATCAGAGAGTTAAATAACTCTGTAGGGACTTCGAATATTTAAACATTTGAACCAGTGTTTGGTTGATAATGGACTTGTATTTTGAGTAGTCTTTTAATGGTCTTTTTTTATTGATCTGTCAAGAATTGTTCTGGTAGTAGGGGGTTGTAAGCTGGCAATCTAACCTTTCTTTTATCCAGCTGCCCCCTTGAAGTGATGCATTATCCCGTTTTTTGAATCCCAACCCTCCAAAAAAATTAAGAATACTGCACCCTGAGAGGGGAGGTCAAAAGGTCTAAAAGCTCACATGCTTTTTAAACTAAAAGATAATATCACAAATGTCAGTCATTGAGGGAAGATAGGTATGTCCCAAAGATATTGTCAATTGATATTGATAAGTCCACATAGTCCACATTCAGAAAAAATCATGTCATGTGGGGAGCCAAAAATGACAACTTGGTAATATTCTTCTTTTCAGAGTTAACAGTGAAAGTCAGACCTAGACCATCTGTAAACTGTGTTTCACTCTATTCTCTCAAGAAATTTAAATAAAATATTTGGAGCCATTTTGGGAAAATTTTGAAAAAGACATAGAGGCTTCATGTAAAATACCCACAAAATTCAAAGAATTCTTTTCAAAATTGCATGGCTTCATTGGGCCAGATCAATCATGGTATATTCATTTCTGAAAAAAAAAATGCTACAAAGAGTTTATCTACTAGTTGTTCACAAATGAATGAATGGGCATTTTGAAAAACAAAATTATACTTTTTCGGTATCAAGGGACATAATTTTCTTTAAACTATGAATATTATCTGCACATACGTATGCAAGAAAGTAAAAATTATCCCCCTCCTACATTTTTCTTACCACATGCCAGTTGAATATTCCTGCAAAAACTGACTGTAACTACAAAATCTTGTTTTTTTTTGTTTTTTGGGGACTGGGGACAGGGGGGGGGTTGAATATTTTTCTGTTAAATGTAACATCATTATGGCATAAGTAAATCAACCTCATGACAAAATGATCTAATCATGAATCACTTCTCTATTTGCAGGGTTCAGAGTTATAAAAAGATGTTGATTTTTAAACATCGAAAAGTTCTCAGAAAAACAGTTTTTGTGGGAGTAATTAGAAGCAAATCAGCTTTCACATGCAACTACATGCCTTGGCAATCTTCATTCTTTTTTGACAAAGTGGATGAATTTTGTAAATTCTCAAGATACAATAGTTTGATCAGTCCTAATAGAAAGTGAGCTTGAGTTAGAAACTGGAATGCTAGTGATGCTACTACAGGACATAGTTTTGCGTATTTTCGGTAACGGTTTTGTCATTTCTATCCTACTCATACTTCAGTCATCACTTGAAAAATTCCTAACAAAATAAAGTGGGCGGTTTGGTGAAAAAATCTTCAATTTCTTTTTATTTTTTATTATCTTTTATTTTTTTAATTTTAAAGTTTAGATGAAAATAGCTTTCTGCCATGGAGTTCAATGTATTCATGAACAGTGTAATCAAGCATTCAGTGTATTCAAGTAAAAGATAATTAAAGTTGTAGTTGCATTGTTGTAACATTTCAAGTTCACTTGTTTGCTCCTATATCTTCAGCCATAAACACATTTAATTTATTCCTACGGAAACTTAAGTGTTATTAATTGTTAGATAACATGTTGCTAGAGGAAAGAGTGTCTTGCATGAGAGTGTAATAATTTCTTTGCAGATAACAGTGAAGAAACAAGATTGCTGCAAGCAACCTCAGAGATAAATGCTGAGTTAGATGGTCTACTACTAGATGCAAATTCAAATTCACAAAATGGTGTCCCCACAATAGAGGAGTTGCAGAGAAACCTTGAACCTCAGCTGCAGATACAATCCAAAGAGCAAGTGCAAACTCAATCAGAACTTCATCTTCAGCTCCATCAGCCTCAGGGTACTCCTGAAACTCAATTCCATCAGCAAGTGCATACCCAAGTGCTGCCCCAAGCTGAAAGTCAGCATTGGCTTTCTACCCATACTAAAATCTCAACTCAAGTGATTGATAGTCACACCCACTATCAACCACATTCTTTGTCTCATAAACAGAATGAAGCTTCAAAACAAGTGCAAATGAAGACTGATACTGAAGTAGAAGCTCAAATAGAGCTCCAGATCCAAGTTCAAAATATTGCTGATATCCAATCTCCACATCAACCTGTATCAGAAGGGCAACAAGACCTTCATTCATCTCCAGATTTAACTGCTTTGGTAAGTAATTGTAATTGCAATAGCTAAAAGTAGTATGTCATAAGAAAATCTTTGGAATTTAAATATTCCTAAAACCAGTTTTGAACCAACCAATTTTTACTTTAACCCAAACAAACATAAACTTCATTCCATTTTACCTCATTTCTTATAGTATCTTGCAGAAATATTATTTTCATAGATTTCTTTGGATGCTTCAAAACCTTTAAAGAGAAATTTAAAAAGCTTAAGCTTTGCTAAATTCGATTGGTAGTTACCTGAGATTCAGAAAGCAACTTGTTTATATTAAAGGCTATTCATTGGGTATATTTGATGTAACTAGTGGAGTTCTGCATGGTTCGCATCTTGGGCCCCTACTGTTCAAACTTTTTATAAATGACCTACCAGGATGTATGTTCGATAGTCAATGTCTGCTTTATGCAGATGACGCGGAATTGAATAGGGTTGTTTATGATGATAATGCTGCTTTGCTCCAGCAAGATCTTTGCGATTTGCAGACATACTGCAGGGAAAATGATATGAGGCTAAATATAGGGAAATGCTTTGTTATGTCATTTACTAGAAAAAGGAGTAAAATAATAGCAGATTATGAAATTGAAGATGAAACTTTGAGCAGAATTTATTTGACCTAGGTGTCATGTTTGATGGTAAGCTGACTTGCAGAGTTGTATTGAGGGCGTTTTTTCTAAGGCACTGAAAATATGGGGTATGGTCTTGTGAAACTGTGAATTTTCAATCTGCTGTGCATTAAGCAGTTGCTAGACCAATTCTTGAATATGCATCGCCTGTTTGGAACGCATATACAAAATCAAGTATATCAGCCATTGAAAGAGTTCAACACAAATTCTTAGGAGTTTTCCCCATAGAATTGGCCCGACAATGATCCCAGACAATCATGACTATAATGCCATTCTCCTAAGATCTAAATTAAATAATCTTCATTATAGAAGAAAACATGCTGATATTTATTTACTACATGATATTTTGCTGGGTAGAATAGACTGCGCTGACATTCTTTCTTGCATACTGTTTAGAGTATCAAAGCGAATCTTTAGGAGAACACTTTCCTTTCTAGTTGACACTTCTGTGAGTAACTATTGTACTAGTGAGACAATGAATCGCGTTTGTGGTTTGGGGAATAGGTGGGGCACTGACAATGATATTTTGACAACTGAAAATAATTCCTTTCAAGGTTTTTTGAATAGACATCCTAATTAGTTCTGATTATGTGAAATTTGTAAGCTTGTATTTACTTTTATTTTCTTTTTTTTACACCTATATTTGTACTACTTTCCGCCTCTGAGAAATTTTTGATATTTTATATGTATCTTCAAATGCATATTAACTTTTCCCTGTTAATTCTTTTTTATTTTTGTATTTGTATTGTGTAAAGGGTACTACCCATTTATTTTATTAAAGAAATAAATAAATTACTGCAATGATTATGGAACTTACCTTGTGTGGCAAATTGCCCAGAGATCAAACTATAACAGTGTAATATTGTTTTAATTTTCATCCAATTTTTAATGATTAACATTCTTAATCTTTAATAAAGTTCCATGATCCAGCAAAGAGTAAGAAATATGTAAGATTGTTAAAAGAACCTACAAGCACTATTAAGTAATACGATGAGTGGAGTAATTCTGAAGTAAAATAAATTCTTTTCACAGATTTTAAACTCCCCATTCACTTAAACTTCAATTTCACTGCAATAATAGTTTCTTCTTGTTTAATTTCCCAAAGCCTCTGTACTTGGAAAAATTTTAAATATTTTTTGATTTTTAAAAATATTTGCTTTATTATACATTTTTGAAGAAAACAAATTTGAAATTTAGTTTTAAAAAGCATTAAAAACATGAATTTTGTTCAAGAAATTTCTATTGCTGTTGCATGAATATGAAGCACCACTGTACCTATCAAACTTGTGGTACAACATTCCCTCCTTGCAAAATAAAATGTAATTATTACTACTCTTATTATCAATAACTGTACTACATATATGCCACTCTTTCTTCATTAAATATATTATTACTATATATTTGATAATAATCAATCTTTTTTTTTATACTGACTCCATCACTAATCCTATTAAATTTACTTCATATCTAAATTAAATTTCGTGTTCATGGAAAATTTTTTGTAACTACAAAGACCTTTAATATTTTTAACACTTTCTCTTGAAAATATTTTTTTAAAATTTAGAACTAAAATGTTTAACAAAGTGATACAAAGAAAATTATTTTCAAAGTGAAAATAAAAAATTATTTTGAAATTTTGTATAATATTGAAATTAAAATATTTTAGAAAATTTCAAACAATTTAAACAAATTTTTTGTATTTATTTAAATTTTGTATAATATTTTTTTAAAAATTCAAAAAATTTAAACGGAATTAAACTGCAAATTTTTTCCATTGATCAAAAGAGCTTGGGAGGATTTTCAGTTGGAAATTAATTGAAAAAGTCGTAATTTACATCAGAATTGTTGTAAAAACTATTTGAGGCACTTTTTATAGACTTCACTAAGTGGGGTTAGGTCAGAGAAATTGTGTAACGTCAGGGAAAACAAGGCAAACAGATTCAGCTGACTAGCAGGCACCCCCACACCCTCATTTCCAATGTGTGCCCATGACATTTGGAGTGTATTGGAATGCTGTTTAAATTATGCAGCAAAAGATGAGTTGCCAAATGTAAGCATGATATCAGAAACTGGATGTTTTTTTATGCTTTATATTTATTGAATGATCAAATCACATTCCAGGCTTTGAATCAAGTCGACAAGTGTCTAGCAGAAATATGTTGTGAACCCCAACATACAAAATATTTGAGTGACTTAATTGCTGCAGATGCTGAGAACAGTAATGTAATGCTAATTATTCAGCATATCTTCTGTCCCATTTTCAAGAAAGAGTAACTTAGTAACCAGACTTATGAGAAAAGTGAAATGGAATGGCTCTATTACCTTTGGTTTTTATTATCTGAATTACTACATTTCTTTGAGATAGAAATAAAGTGTATTGTAATAAACAAAGTGCCAAAGCAAATATTAATTTAATAAATGACAATTATTAAATTGTTTACTTTGAAGAATAATTTTTTTAATTTTCATTATTTTGGGGGAGGGGAGTAATTACTATAGTGATAATTTGGGATTACACAAGAGATGAATATGCACAACTATTTTGTCGTGGCTCTACCTCTTTTTCATTGAACCCTTTCAATTTTTCTTGAGGCTACCTCTGCTCAATGGAACACTGTGGTACCTATTGTTTCACTGTTATACCCAATGGTGTTACCCACTTTGGAAGAATGTGTTATTAGGATTTTCTTTTGTGTTTTGAGGATCTCGCAAAGTTGTGAATTTCTTAAAATGTTACAGGTAGATACAGAAGTGGAAGAAGAGCAATCTTACATTTCCTCGGGGCCACCATATATCTGTGATATTTGCAATAAATCATTCGGGAAGATGGCTTATTTGTATCGTCATTTACGCAAGCACACTGGGGAATTCACATGTATTGCCTGTTGTGCCGTTTTTGCTCGCAAGGAAACTTTGCAGCAGCATGATTGTCCTGCACAAACCATGCGTTCTAAAGGAAATGGCGTTTTTTTGAGCTGTCCTTTCTGTCAAAAGAAGTTTCCAGAGAAGAGGCAACTTACTCGTCACCTTGTTAATCACACTGGTAAATATATCTCTGAATGTATGTCTTGTAATCTTCAGAGTATAACTTTTGGTAGTCTTCTGCTTTCAAAATAATTTTACTTCTTCATTCATCTCACTTATATTGTGATGGCAACACCTTAACATAATATTTACTGTATTATCTGATGTGTTTACTGGTAGGTTCTCGTCGCTACCAGTGTACAATTTGTACCAGCAACTTTACATCAAAAGAAGTAGCTGAAAAGCATATACAAAAGTGTTCTAGTGAGTTATCACAAGCCAATGAACTCTCTGCCCAGCCTCTTTCTATGCTAGGCATTCAAGAAATTGCTTGCGCTACACCTTCTACTAAAGCTCAGAATTCAATACAAACATTGAGATGTGATACATGTCGGCGTATGTTTTCATCAGAGGCAGCACTGCAACGACATGAAATGACTGAGCATCAGGATCCTGCAAAAGACTGTGAACATTGTGGACGTGCATTGGCATTGGCAACCTCTGATCGTGTGGCACTGCACACACGAATCTGTGCCCCTGCTTCTGCTTTGCAGGTGAGAAGTTTGGATTATCTTAATCAAAAGGGACATTAGTGTACTCATTGGCTTGTCCTATTTCAACATTTGGGTTTGAAATGCAGTCATTTGTGTGAAATTTGTGGTCTACAAAAAACATGGATTTATGCCAGGACTTAATAAGATTGTTTTCTATTTCTCTTGCCACATATTTAGCCATATTTTAACCATTCCTTTATTATTTGTTCCTGTAATCAGCTGCCTCTGAAAGGTGTGTCACCTTAGCTACTTTTTAAAAACTATGACACACAGATGAAGCTCTCATACATGTATCACACAAAGGGCAGTGTTTTATTCCAGTATAAGAGGGAGCAAAAGAAAGAAAGGCAAAAACTACTGGAAACTTAAAAATCAAAAAAATAAACAATATTAAGTCTTCACTTCAAGATATAGTGGAAAACAAAAATGGTCAAATATTTTTCATTTACATTTGTTTAATTCAAAATGAAAAAGAGGAAAAAAATATTAAAAGATTCTGGGCAAAAACAAACAAACAAAAACTATACTAGAGTTGGAACTGTAAATGTGTGAATGGCTCATTCTAGACAATATCTGCAGGTAGTCTGAGAAGATCTTGACCTCACCCCTAAATAGTAACACTACTCAAGAGATTGTTTGTGGGTACATCTTTTAGAAGGCCCCATGCAAAACTGAAGGTTGTTCCATCCACTGATTGGCTGGGGCAGTTGTTTCAAATCTCGCATTTAATGAAATGGAGAAAATTGAGTACTGACCAGTTATAAAGTTCTTTGTAAAAGGTTTGTCACCAAGAGAAATTCATTAAAGGATCCAGATAGTGTATAGTGACTCTTCTCCTTCAATTTCCACTGTGAAGAAATGGGCAGATGAGTTAAAAAGATGGGTGTGGAAGCATCCAAGATGACCCATGTGATGAATGTCAAAAAAGTGCAATAACACTGTAAACCATACACAATTTTGTCCTGAAAGATTGGCACACAAAGGTGCATGAAATTGCTGAGGCAGTATGAATTTCCAAGGGATGACAGTCACATTTTGCGTGAAGAATTACAGAGAAAGCTTTGTATAAGGTGGGTGCCATGCTTGTATGGCAGATCAAAAACACCTCATAAAGCTATCGGAACAGAGCTTAGCTTTTTTTTTTCACCAACACAGACCAGGATCAACAGTACCACCAGCAAGTAAAGGTCATGGCATTGGTATTTTGGGATGTGGAAGGAATTCTGTTTGATTATTTTTGAAAAGGTACAACAATAACTGGGGAATACTATTCTAACCTTGTAATGAAAGTAGACGTAAAAATTCATGAAAAGGGACATGGTGTACAGAAGATGAAAGTCCTTTTCCATCAAGATAATGCACCGTGTCTTAGCAATGGGAAAATTTAGGGCTTCGGTTATGAAGTGTTAGAACATTAAACTTATTCCCCACATTTGGCTTCATAGGATTTCAACCTCTTTTCAAAACTCAAAATCTTTCTTGATAAAATGTATCAGTATTAAAGGAGATTATGTCAAGAAATAAAAGGATTTTTTGAACCATAATTTCATTTTATCGAAGTCGCCAAGAATTTTTCAGATCACCCTTTTAATTATGGAGTAATTGATGAATTCAATGAGAAGAAAAATCACTTAAATCAAACATGAACATTAACACTTATATTCTAACAAACAGAAAAGTCAAAACGGATTTATAATGTATATGTAATAGGAAGATCCATCAAGTAAATATTAATATAACATATAATTACCTCAGACAACAGTAATCTGATAGATAAGAAATCTGGGGCATAGTTAGTTTCTTAGAGGCCCTGGTATAATACTAGGTCAAAATTGTTCCCTTAGCTGCAATGAAATGTGAAATTTTGAGTTTTAAATATAATTCAGAACGGTGTACATTACATTTGTTGTACATTACAACAAAATGAATGTAACTTCACTCGCTGCTTCCAAGAAGATATATGCGATTGTATTCCCTCTAAATATATCGTATTTGACTCGTCTTACACAATTGTAATTGTATGCGACTCAATGAATATTATTATTATTATTATTATTATTATTATTATTATTATTATTATTATTATTATTATTATTATTATTATTATTATTGTTATTACTACTACTACTGCGACGGCTACGACTACGACAACGACTACTACTACTACTACTACTACTACTACTACTACTACTACTACTACTACTACTACTACTACTACGACTACTACTACTACAACGACTACTACTACGACTACGACTACTACTACGACTACAACT